>CP092877.1:47523356-47743696 GCA_030710605.1 Cordylochernes scorpioides
TCTGTAGTGAAGCTTTACGATAGACTGGAGACACAACTGCGAGCATTAGAAACATTGGGCGTCGCTCGTGACAAGTTTGCGGCTATGCTGTACCCACTCGTCGAATCAGCGCTACCAGAGGACACCCTGAGAGTGTGGGAACGAAGTCAATATACGGTGAGCGGAAGAGGAGTACAGGATAAGTTGACACAACTCATGACGTTTTGAAGACAGAAGTGAAGGGCGAGAGTCGAGTGAATATGGCCAAAGCAGCGTTCAAGATCGACAACAATCAAGATGTGAAGGATGATCGATCAAACAGGAATATCTCTTTCTAAGAAGAATACTGGAAGTAAAATGCCGACGGCTACCTACCTCGCCAATACCACTCAGATCGCCAACACCACTCAGATGCGAAACAACTGCATCTTTTGTGAGAATGGTCACCCGAGTCAAGAATGCTACAGTGGACAGCGGATGCATCTACCAGAGAAGAAAGATAAGGCTAAAGGGAAGAATGTTTGTTTTTGGTGCCTGCTTCCTGGCCACGGATTCAAGAAATGCCGGATTAAGCCACGTTGTCCTGTCTGCGGAGGGAAGCATTACCGCATTATGTGTCCTACTTTGGAAGCCCAGAAACTTCTCATCTCCAAAAAGCGGAACTAAAGGTTTCAGGGGAAAGTCCTGCAAACAAAGCAAGAGACCGCCAATCAATTCACGTCAACAACTTTAAACAACGCTACCGTGGGAGGAGTCTATCTACAAACTCTGATAGTCAAGATAAGCGGACCAAAGGGGAAGCATAATGTTCGAGTGTTGCTTGACTGTGGATCCCAGCGGTCCTATATTTCAAAGAGAATGTGGACGCACTGGGCCTAAAGAGAGTGCAGCAAGTTACACTTACCCACAATCTGTTTGGAGGCGGAGAAAATCGTCAAAAGAAGCACAATGTGTACAAAGTAAACATTTCCCAGCCTCAACAACGAATACATGGATGATCTAAAATTCTTGGATCAGGAAGTAATTTGCGGACACATCAGTCAAGTACAGGATCATACTATACTCAATGAGTTAAAAGCTCGAGGGATCAACTTGACTGACATATGCCAAGGTGAAGAGATATCAATCCACATGTTGATTGGTTCAGACTTGCTTAGCAGCATTCTGACAGGCAGAATGCAAATATTGCAAAGTGGAGTTGTGGCGACAGAAACCAAGCTAGGGTGGACAGTAATGGGACCAGCAATAGGGAAAGACATGGAATATTCATGCCTGATCGTGACTTCATTACACGTTAACAGTTTCGACGTTCAGGATTCATGGAAATTAGATGTGCTTGGCATCATGGATGCAGCAGAAACAAAATCTAGGAAAGATTTAATCGAAGCCTCCAACACTCATTTCAAGGAGATCACAACACTTACGAAGAGTGAAGATTGGAACCATGTCGCAGGGGAGCACAATCCAGCAGATCTCTCATCCCGTGGTGAATCGCCATCGAAATTCACAAAATCCGGATGGTGGGAGGGACCAAAATGGCTTCAGGAAAAGAAAGAAGACTGGCCAGTATCAAAAGTACAGTATGATCTGGAAGCCATTGAAGAAGAGAGGAGGAAGACTGTGGTGGTTGGATTTGTAGCCAAAAACCCCGAGGAGAATCCATGGTATCTGAATCTATACGAGGGAAAACGTGAAGTGACTCTAACACAAATACTGAGAGTAATCGCGTGGATGCTACGTTTCAAGCCCTCTGAATACAAAGGAGATATCATCTCACAAGAGGAGCTAGACCAGTGCTGAAAAGACCCTAGTTAAGATAATACAGAGTGAATCGATCGGTGAGGAAGATCCCAAGATGAAGCAGTGACACGCGTTCCAAGATAAAGAAGGATTATGGAGAGTGAAAACGAGGATAGTGAATCGAAATGACGATGAACTGTTCCGATTGCCAATTTTGATCCCAACAAATGATCCGGTCACAGAGCTAATTGTGAAATCAGTCCACGAGGAAAATGTACCACTGTGGAGCCCAGACGCTGCGATCAGTACTTAGAGAGAAGTTCTGATTCCAAAAGCTCGACAAACTAGTTCGTCATGTAATTCATAAATGTCCTCGCTGTCGACGATTTGAAACCAAGCGAGTCGACGTACCAGAAGCATCGTTGCCTCAACATCGCGTACGAGATGTTGTGGTTTTTGAGGTGACAGGAATTGACCCTCGGAGGACCTTTATATCTGGAAGATGGACAGAAGGTTTGGTTCGTCATCTTCACCTGTGGCGTATACCGTGCGGTCCACCTCGAACTGGTGACGTCCTTATCGACGGAAGCATTGGTGGGAGCAGTAGAGAGGTTCGTAACAAGACGAGGTTGCCCTGCAGTCATCTACTCAGATAATGGGTCGAATCTAGTTGGACTCCGGAACGAGCATTATCGAGTTAATTTTGGAGTGAAATGGAAGCTCAATCCTCCGGCAGCACCGTGGTGGGGAGGTTGGATCGAGAGAATTGTTGGACTTACCAAAAAGCTGCTTCGAAGATTGCTGGGAAAACGTGTTGTCAACTACGAAGAAATGGTGACGATCCTCGAAAACTGTGAGACGAGTTATCAACGCGCGACCACTCACCTACATTGCTGAGGACAATGATGACCTTGTGCCATTAACCCCAGAGATGTTTCTTCGAGAACCAAGAGCTGAAGGAGAGATTGATCTAAATGAATTCAGGTGTAACTTTGGGAAGAGCTATGAGAAACGCAAACGACTCCTGAAGGAATTCCGTAAGAGGTTCAGAAGCGAGTACCTAGGATTGTTGGTGCATCACGACAATCGCAAGAAACAACGACAGTTAAAAGTTGGAGATATCGTCCTTGTGGAGGTTGAAAACAGGAAGCAAATAAACTGGCCTATGGGAAAGATTACGAAGGTGTTTCCTGGAACTGACAATGTGCGAAGACTTGTGGAAGTTAAGACTAAGTCTGGATTCATGAAGCGTGCAGTGCAACGATTGTTCCCACTTGAAGTACCATCTGAGGACGTAGAGCAAGGCGACGGGGAGCTTAAGTCAGCGGAGGATGAGATCATCAGGGAGAAAACATCCGGTGTGGAGTCCGCGTCAGTGCAAGAGAAAACTACTCCAGTAAAAGTAGGGAAAGTTTACACGCGTTCTGGAAGAAAAGTCAAGTTACCGATTAGGTTTAATTGAAGTTTAAGAGAAAATTTAATCATAAAACATTCTGTTAGATTTGAAATAATTCCTTCTTCGTTTTTTTAAATTAATATTGACCTTATAGCAAAGTTCAAATGGTCAAGGTGGGAGAGTGACGCGAAAATAGGTATTTTTGGGTCAACCGAGCCCGGCAACACTGCACCCGCTGCGCGAGCAGAAAAGGATTAACCCTGAAATTCCGGTAAACAAACTGTTTTCGACGCTAACGTTTAGTTTTGACAGTCCTGAAAAAGAACTATCTCTCATAAATTTTAATAATTGTTTTTAATAATATTTGTATTTGTAACTAGCCGAATGACCCGGGCAACGCCCGGGTGTTACCCGATTAAATGTTTTTATTTAAATACTATTCTTACAATTATAAATTGGCGGCGTGGGTTTCACAAGAGTGAAACTATGTCTGAGAAGCGATATTTTTATAGAAAGATGATCTGGCTTTTGTTTTCTGCTCGAATGAATGTTTTTCTGTTAGAATTTTGTTCCTGCATACAAAATAATGAGCTGGTTTCACCCGTGGTCACTGATTTTTGGAATATTTTTCCCGATATAATTTTGTATCTTATAATCTTACATGATACAGCAATATCGTCATCATCATTTTCTGACTAATAATATATAGTTTTAATAATTGATTTATATATTTTTTTTAAATAGCCTATCGTCTTCCCCGTATTTTTTTACCTATGTATGGAAATTTTGGTATGAATTAGTGAACTACTGCGAATTTGTATACCGGACATACAAACCAACAAACAAACAAACAAACATACAAACATTCATTTTTATATATATAGAAGATATAATATAAATGAGTTTTAAAAATTTTCAAAAAAAAAAATGCATCGGCCGGGAATAGAACCCTGGCCGCCCGCGTGGCAGGCGAGCATTCTACCACTGAACCACCGATGCTTTAAAAAAATGGCCATATTTAGGTATTCATTCCATTCCAGATTAGTCCGCGTAAAAAAAAAGTTATTCAAATGAAAAAAAGAAATAGCCAAAAATACTAATCAAAATGCAGCCGAAATTTTTCCTCAGGTTTATAAAAAGCGACATGCAAAATTTGGTACAAATTGGTTCAGTAGTTTTTGAGTTTATCACGAAACAGACAGACAGACATAAATTGACTTTTATATATATAGAGATGTTCCTCTCTTCGATTAAATAAATAAATATGCTTTATTAAATTAATAAACTAATTTTTATTATATATATTTTTAATGTCAAACGTACACTTTTTAAATAGATTCATAACAACAACAATAATTACAGTGCTGCCAAATCCAAACAATCAAAAATAAATTAATTAAACAGAGTATATTATAATATTATTATAAGGTATATTACAACTCCCCCCGACTTCAAGCGACTTCATCCCTCCTGGGATGTCGATGCAGATAAGGTTGGATATTGGAGATGTGAGCCGTTCTTGGAGTTTTATTATCAGACTCATATTCAACATATTTGGGGTGGCCATCCATTTTGGTTACCCTTGTCACTCGATGCGGACCAGATAGCTTCCATTCCTTTCCAACCTTCTGATGTCTTACCAAAATATAATCGTCGATATTCATCTCTGGTGGCAGGGCCTTCTTACGACTGTTAAAATAAAACTTTGTTCTTTGTCGGTAGAGGTTTTGCTCAATTTGACTTTTTTCTGTTTCATAAAGGGGACAGTGAAGATTAAGCTCTTTATCGGCAGGTAAAACAGGGGAAGTTTTTGTAAGTTTGAATAAAGGGGAGCAACCCAGGTAGGAGTTGTAGGATCTATTATGGTAGCGTACTGCCGCTTCTAAGGCATTTTTCCATCCACCCTTGAAGTGAGGATAGCACGAGAGAAAGGTCTTTATATCTCGTATAGTTCGTTCCGCTAAACCATTTCCTGCAGGGTGATAAGGAGAAGTAGTTATTAATCGGATGTCTTTGGAGGTTGCCCACCTAGGGAATTCTCCATACACAAATGATCTCCCTTGATCGGAGACTATAGTTCTCACTGATTTCAGATCCTCATGTTCGTTGAAATATTTTATTAGAGCACGGCCATGTTATTTCATTGCCTTTGCTTGAACTACCCTAGTAGCCTCGTCAATAATTAGTAAAAATGTTGAATTCTTATCCTTTATGTTAGAAGGAGCCTCGGCGAAATCTACATGTACAGTATGGAAAGGTACCCTTGATTGATGGGGCAAACTCATCTTTGAAGGACGGCTCTTATACTTGAACTTGACCCTTTGACAGATAGGACAAGAAGATACATATTTCCTTATGTCATTCTTCATACCAGGCCAAACAAAGCGTTGCTTCATTTTATAATATGTCCTCCAAAACCCTGAATGTCCTCCTGATAAGGGATCATCATGGTACATAGATAAAATTGAAGTTCGATGTTCGTGAGGGACAAAATATTTCCCGTGATCTTCTAATATCAAAGGAATACTCTGATGTTTAAACAAACAGTACAGTTTGACCGCTGGAATTAGGTGTTTCTACAGCCAATCTAGACAGCGCGTCTGCATCGCTGAGCTCCCTGCCAGAACGGTGGTTCACTCTCATTTCGAATGAGCTCAGAAACAGCTGCCACCTCGCAAGTCGATCCCGGAGATGGCCACAGGAAAGTAGCTGTGTCAATGCGCGATGATCCGTGTGGACAACAAAAGACTTGCCTTCCAAATACCATCTGAAGTGTTTGACAGCCTTCAACACAGCAAGGCATTCTTTTTCGGTGATGGAATAATTTTGTTCAGCCTTGGAAAATGTATATGAATAATAACTAATCACTCTGAGTTGAAGTGATTTCCTTTTATTCACGTCTCTCTGGTATAGAATAGCCCCTGTTCCATAATATGAAGCCTCTGTTTACATTTCATAAGGCAATGACTCATCCGGGATTGCCAGTATTGGTTTTGACGTGATGATATCAATAAGTTTTAAATAGGCCTCTTCACATTTATCAGACCACATAAAACTAGAATCTTTTTTCTTCAGGTTGTCCAACGGTCGAACTATCGTGGCATAGTTTGGTATATAGGCCCGAAAATGACCTGTAAATCCAGTAAAACATTGTAGTGACTTAAGATTATATGGGCGTTTCATTAGTTTAGCCTTTTCGATTACTTCCTCCTTCATTTGCTTCGAGTTACCGTTGATAATTCTACCTAAAAGTTCCACCTCAGATACACAAATTTGGCACTTGCCCAAGTTCACTGTCATATTATATTGATTCAGTCTATTGAGAACTTTGTAGGTGAGGGAAGCGCATTCTTCAAGGGTTGGGGCGCCACAACAAATGTCGTCAATGTAAACAACCACTCTGAGTTCCAATAAATCAGCCAACATCTCGCTCATAACCCTTTGAAATCTAGGAGGTGAATTTTTCCACCCGAACGGTAATCTCTTAAACTCATAAAGTCCATCAGGTGTTACAAAAGCAGAGAACTTTCTCGTGGCTTTAGTTAGACCGACTTGCCAAAACCCATCCTTCAAATCAATTTTTTGTAAAGTATCGACAACCCCCAAATTTATTAATGATTGAGTCGATTCTAGGAAAAGGAAAAGGGTCCGAAAAAGTCTCTTTATTCAACTGTCGATAGTCAATACAGAGTCGGTAAGACGAGTCCGTTTTAGGAACTAGAATACAAGGTGATGCGTACTCAGAAGTAGAAGGAGTAATAATATCCCCATCTAGCATCTCCTTGATTTTTCCAGCAGTCCATGCTCTCTTGTGATCTGACATAGGGTAAGGTTTACACGCCACGATGTTATTATTGGGCTTCAATAGAAAGTCGATTTCGTGCAATGGTAATTCCTTTTTGGAGACATTGCAAAGCTTGGGGAATATAGTGATCAAGTCATCACTGGTAAAAATAACTTCTTTTGACCGCAAAGACAAGCACTTAATCTCATCATTCCCAAAGTTCCATTGAATTCGGAGATCCCTCATGGTGGGCTTTCCTATTAACAGTTCGAATGGCATCTCCCTCAATATTGTCGCCGTCATCATTCTCTGTTGATCGTCAACCTGAAGTTCCACCTCAATATTCTCAGTAGCTCAGACATGGCTTTCGTCAATCGTTGTTATCGTGGTCTCTGATGGATAACTTTTCCATTTATATTTGGCCAAAAGGTCTCTTCTCATTAGATTGATAGAAGAACCTGGATCCAAGAAAGCAACAAGTTTTACACCATTTATAATAACGGGCAACATAGAATCGGGACTTTTGCAAGACAAAAATAGGATCGATTTTGTCATCGGGATCGAACAACCCTCTAAATTTAGTTTTTTTGAAGAGAAGACACAGAATTATTTTGATTGTTCATTGTCTGTGATGCCTCCTCAATTTGATCAAGTTTGGCAAAATAGGCTGGCTTCTTGACCACTGTGTTGCCAGTTGTCTGGTAGGGCTTGGGTTCAAAAGGTTTTTTCTCCAAACTGGGACGGATATTTTTCAGCAGCTGAAGAAGAGTCTCTTTGTTTTCGATTTTCACAGTGGACAACTGATTCTGCATATCTGGGGGTAGCCCATGAATCACTCCAATTATCAATAGCTTTTCACTTAAGCCGGGCATCCCTAATCGCATTTTCCTTTGTTTTTGGTGGAAGTAATCGATCAGAGAGCCGCCTCGATATCTCCACTTGAACGCCCTATCATATTTGTCTATGGGGTTATCCCCAAATGAGGATACAAAATCTTCTTTCCATGTTTCCCAGCTAAAGTTGCATTCATCAGCAAGTCTGCTATCGAACCACAATTGTGCAGTTCCCCCTAGGTAGTTTCTCATACCATATATTTTGGATTGATCTTTTACCCAACCATTATTTGCACAGACAT
Source organism: Cordylochernes scorpioides (assembly GCA_030710605.1). NCBI lineage: Eukaryota > Metazoa > Arthropoda > Arachnida > Pseudoscorpiones > Chernetidae > Cordylochernes > Cordylochernes scorpioides. Next base: position 47,531,391 of record CP092877.1, read on the forward strand.
TTTCATATAGGGTTATCCAAGTGGCTGGATCTAAGTTATTACCGGAGAAATCAGGTGCTTTCATTTCGACATGTCTTGGTGCATATTCATGCTGGTTTAAACTTAAATTTTGAACTAAAGAATTAACTAGTTTTTGTTGTTCTGCTACAGTAGTTATCAATTTGCTAAAAGTGTCTTCTGTTAATAGAGATTTTGCATCTAATTCCTCCTCATCCATTACGCAAATTTGTAAATCTTCAAATGATCGATTTTTGTATATTTCAATTATTTTTGATGGAACTTTAACAAATCTATTAGAATCCTTTTCTAAATAGTAAGAAGTTAGATTCTTTCCACATTTAAACACGAGCTCGTGATAAATGGGCATTTGAAATTCTTCAGGGATAGATAGAACGTTAGCATCAGGGTTAAAGCTATAGCCAATTACCTTTTTATTCTTAAAATGCAGGATGATCGATCCTGCCGGCTGCGCCATTTTTGTAATGTTCCTCTCTCTTCGATTAAATAAATAAATATGCTTTATTAAATTAATAAACTAATTTTCATTATATATATTTTTAATGTCAAACGTACACTTTTTAAATAGATTCATAACAACAACAACAATTACAGTGCTGCCAAATCCAAACAATCAAAAATAAATTAATTAAACAGAGTATATTATAATATTATTATAAGGTATATTACAGTATTAATATTAATTTGTGTGATTTTTAAATAAATATTTCTTTCAATAAGTATTAATTATTTATCACTGTTTTCTAACTTAGGCCTCGTCATCCACCGTTGTGACTCAACTTCTACTGATCCCTGCAACAAAGGTATTGATTTATCAATTTTTAATTTTCAAGTCAGTTTCCAGCATTACTGTAAAGCTAGGAGCGTTTAGTTCAGGTTAAGCCATTGGGGCCTTGTATTGTCTTTCTTTTTCAAATTTAAGACAAAGACAACAAAATGAATGTTTGTATGTTTGTTTGCCTGTCTGTATGTCCGGTATACAAATTCGCAGTAGTTCACTAATTCAAACCAAAATTTCCATACATAGGTAAAAAAATACGGGGAAGACGATAGGCTATTTTAAAAATATATATAAATCAATTATTAAAACTATATATTTTTATTCAGAAAATGATGATGACGATATTGCTGTATCGTGTTTGATTATCAGCTACAAAATTATATCGGGAAAATATATCTCTATATATATAAAAATGAACAATTAAAACATTTTAATGACGTCTAATCAAACAGATACAAGAATAAAAAGGGAAATAGGAAAAATATGTACAATCGAGGTCTCAGCGACCTAGAGCTTTTCTAAAAGCGGTTAGTCTCTTGAGGGTTTTCTGATCGCCACCTTGAGCGCGCTCGATGACATATCCAATAAAGTCAAAAAGAATGGTCTTGTGTTCTGGCGGTATTTTCGGAAGTATTTCCCTACAAGCATGGCTGTACAGAATCATGCAGATGATACGATCTTCGTCAGTCGACTGCAGCATGGGTCTTAAGATGGTCGCGTAGTTTAAATCTTTAAATAGGTCAAGGAGCCAATCCTCACGGTCTGTATCGGTGCGGACACGCCGCGGAGGTGGAGAGGCCACTCCAGCTGGAGTCGGCTCCTCGCTTTCAAGTTTCTCGTCTTGCTGCGACGATGTCGTCGTTGATGTCAAATATTGGGGACTGTTAGTGTCGGTGTTAAGTTCCTGGCCCGTAGAGGATGATTTTGGCCTTTTTTCCATTATCACTTTCCACATTCAGACTTTTATCCTCGTTCAGTGAGGTTTCTAATTTCCTCTTTTTTGTTAGAAAGTCCATGGGTTCCTGGGTCGGTCTTGATTCTGCCGTTGATGTCGGATTGGGTTGGGGTATGGGCTTCAGAATTGGGGGAGGGACTGTCTGGTTTAGGGCCTCTGAAAAGGTCATAGAGACCTTTGCCGCGATCGCAGGGTCAAAAGGGCATTGTTTCTTAATGTGGCCGTGTCTTCTGCAGCCGGCGCAGATGGCATCTTCTCCAATGAAGACTCTGAAGGAATTCTCCATATAGTTAATTATGATGGTTGCTGGCATTACATGGTTTTCTTTTAATTTGAAGATGATCTCTCTTCGCAAATATGATAGATGCTTGAAGAGGGGGTTTTCGGTAGGGAATGGGATTGGTCTGATGGACAATGTCTTTCCATAGGGCTCAAGGGCCTTGATGATGTCCTCGTCTTGGATGAAAGCCATCACCCCCGACAGGATATATTTTCTTTCTGCTGTGACGAGTGGCGTGGGGTAGATCGTGGTGTCACCCACCTTGAATCCGTTGGTTATCAGTTGGGTAGCATGGTCGTTGGTTGCCAGAGAAACCACTGCCTGGCCATTTAATTTTCCGACAGAATGGATATTTACATGTCCAACCAGTTCTGCGATAGAGGCAAGATGTTCTTCAGCGCTTTTGTCTTGAATTGCAGTAAATTTGATGGTCGATTTGATCGAATTACTACGTTTCTCGTAGGTCGATTTTCTTTTTTCGTCAATTATATTTTTTTCTTCTTTAGAGAACTGTCGTCTCTGATTTTGCATGATAGTAGATTTGTTTTCTTTGTTCAATGAAGTTGGCGAGTTTGCATAAATGATATTTGAGGTAGATGAATGATTGATGATCTTCTCGCCCAATGAGCTCGCAGATGGTGATGACGCAACGTCCAACTTGGCCGTTGCCATGACGATGCTGCAAAACTACAACTTGTAGTTTTGCGATTCTATGAAAATTAAAGAATTAAAAAAATTCAAATTTGATGAAAATCGACAAATGATATATCAGAATGAAGCTTGAATCAAGGTGATTAAGAGAAGAGATGGTATAATTTCAAATTAATAAAACTGACGTTTGACAGGGTGAGAGGCGAAAGAATGAGGAGCTCGCGCGACGCGTGGCCGCACGTATAAAAATGAATGTTTGTATGTTTGTTTGTCTGTCTGTATGTCCGGTATACAAATTCGCAGTAGTTCACTAATTCAAACCAAAATTTTCATACATAGGTAAAAAAAATACAGGGAAGACGATAGGCTATTTTAAAAAATATATAAATGTGGGATTACCGGTGCGAAGTCTTTTGAAGTTGGTGGATAATTGATTTGATTGGTGTTGGCGCAGTCGTTTGAGTGACAAGTTATGCATACAGGGGAAAATAACGAAAACACAGGGGTTGGTTGAGTTGAAAAAAAGGCTAGCAATCTAGGGAGAAGAAGGATTTGAGGAGTTGGTTATCGACTATCTATTCCATAATTGAGAATTGACTTATCTGAGGTTTGAGGAGATGGGATTTTGCTCCAAGCTGATCTCAAGGCGGTCCAGGTGCTAACTCGATCCTATCCAGTTCCTGACTTCGTGCTGTCCCGGGGCTAACCAACTATTCTGCGTTCCCGATTTAAGAAGAAAACTCTTTTGGCTTCTCATTGGCTGGTCGTTCGTGACGTGTAATCTCGCTATAGGTTCTTGGCTAATGTTCTACTCTCTGATTGGTCTTTGCTAATTCTTTGTTCTTTGGACTTGTCTTAACCTGACCAGGAAATGTTAGGTTCTTGAACTCAGTTTTATGAGTTCCGGGATAATAAACCCTGCTAATGATTGCTTCCTCTTTGTCAGTCCTTCTCTCCCAGATCTTAAGCCTTGTCTTTATTAAATCTTTTAAAACGTACATTGCATACATATTGGGTCGGGTTTGCATCCAGTTATGTACAAATTATGACAGATGCGCCCCCTACATTTGAAGAATTTACGAAGGGGTGAACCTGAGTGAGTTCTATAAAGGAAAAAAAAATAATTTTGTGGGAAAATTAGTTGGTTATAGAGAGGCTATATACAAGCATTGGTAGTGATATAAAGATAAAAGAGATAATCAGAAATCAAAAATTTATTTAATTGTAAGACATAAAATGAATACTATGGTACATAGTGGAAAAAAAGGAAATGCCTAACTATATTCTACTCGAAATTGGGAATGAAAGTCGAGGGAACTTTATTAGGTCTTTGAGAAATCAAAATAAAATAGAAGTTGAACAAAATTAAAGTGAATGCTTGGTTGCATGGTGGACAAAAAAAATGCTTTGTTGCATGGTGAGAAAAAAGAAAGAAATGAAAAAGGTTTTTGTAAATCAAAATAAAACATAATATCTAAATTTCAACCGAAAACCAGTGTTGGGCAAATATTAATTAAAATGATTTATTAAAGATTAACAATTCATTAATTGTTAATTGTAATTTTCACAATTAACAATTAATTAATTGTTAATTGCACTTTTCTAATTAACAATTAATTAATCGTTAATTGCACTTTCCAAATTAACAATTAATTAATTGTTTAGAGAAATTTAATTAATCTAACAAATAAAAAAAATTACTGGTGCATAATAAACTGGCATATAATATACTGTACAGGCCTGCGTGGGACGTGGACGCAGGTACAATATAACTATTGAACTATTTAAATACACATTTTAGCAACAACTAAAAGACTGATGCAAATGATCATCAATAACTTTAATTAAGCATGATTAGATAGACAATGATAATTTATAATTTCTTGTAATAATTTAAATTACATTTCAGTACCACTCTCTTCTCGAACATGCTGTCCGACAATTTGTGACTCTTTGGCAGATTTGTCATTGTCGCAAAAGAAAAAAGGCGTTCAACTGCAGCTGACGATGGTAAAGGTGTGTTGTATTTAATAAAAACACTTTTTATCTCAGGATATCTATTGAGTAGTTGCAAATCTTGGCTTTCCTCTGCAAAAAAATGCAGCATCAAAAGTTCTGCTTTATTCATTGGTGCATCGGAGGAGCATCCGTTTTTTTTTTAGATTGAACTATCGGAGTCAGAGTCAAAATTGAAAAAAAGGTTTTCTTTGGTACTTTTTGTTGTTGCCACTGTTGCTACTATATTTCCACTAATTTTTTTGGAAATGCAGGTCTTGAAAACTTTTAGAATCTTGGTACGATCCGCGGGCTCAAAACAAGTCAACCATTTATTTTTGAATCTTGGGTAGGATAATGCCGCAATAGCCGCTATTTCAGCTTCAGGAGTGGTGACGTCAAGCATTTTTTCAAATCTCTTCTCTACACTCTCTCTGTATGCCTTGACCAACGGATTGCAAAAGGAAAAGTTGTTTTTCTTTTCAATTTTTAGCAATTTTTTTCTCAGCGCAAGAAGGCACGGCAGAACTATCCCATAATATGCGTTAGTCTTACTCTGCATTATGTCGAGGGCTTCTGCCACTGGCGAAGTGCACGTCAAATACTCTTGTATGTATTCGAATTCGTTGTCTTTGATAGGATTTTTTATGTTTAATAATCTATGTAAGAGTAAGCTTTTTTCTTTAATATCGAAAATTTGCTGGAGGGCATCAAACAAGCTATTCCATCCGGTCTCACCAGGTCGACTTAACGTGTGTCCTAACACATTCTGCATTATTTCAGCACTCTTTGGTCGTCCTGCAGCCTTCCACAAAGCATTACATTTCTTCATGATTGCAGCATGCATTTGCGACAGAGGGGTGTCTTGCTCGCTTAAAAGTTTGTTCGCGTCCGTAGTTGCGCAAAGGCTTAACGTATGCGCACAGCATCGTAAATGGGCAGGAAGTAAATGCTCAGGATCTTCTAAATTTGATGATTCGTCGTCTTCAACATCTGATTCAGAAAAGGCTTCTGTTGGCTGAGAGTCTGGCATAACTTCATCAACAATATTTATATTGGTCAATTTGACACCGAACATTTTGAAAGCTTTTACAAATTGCTGCCATTATCCGTCACCGATGCAACAATTTTATTCGTATTGAGGTCGAAATGATCGTTAATTTCTTGAATTATATCGGATAGTCGATTGTAGCTGTGGACGCCTTTGAATCGTTGACAAGCTAACGCCACTGAAACTCTGCGTAGATCATTTGTGATCCAGTGCGCTGTAACTCCTATAAAACTTCTCTTTTTACTGGACCAAATATCTATTTCTGTGCACACATAGGAAGCTTCTTTTAGTTTCGACTTTATCTTAGCTACTTGCGTTTCATAGTGGTTTTCTATACGACGTCCTAGTGAACTGGTTAGAGTTAGCCCCATTTCAGATATTTCCAAGTCCGTGAATATTTTTGAAAAATATGGATCTTCCACTGCACGTAATGGGATCATGGAATGTATAAAATATTTCAGAATATTTTCATCGAATTGTTCTTGTGTAATTTTATTCTCATTTGACTTCTCAGTTTTTACCTCGGATTTGTTTTTTTTTTACATATCTTTTGTTCTCTTCAATACATTCTTGCCCGTGTTTTCGCTTCAGGTGACTCAAAAAGTTTGACGTACAATTATGATATCCTTTAATTTTAGTTAATACATCTCTTGGACATTTCATACAAAGCGCTGTGATTTTATTACCAGTGGACTCTTCAAGCAAGGATTTGAAATATGTTCCATCTAGCAAGTAAAGCCGCGCTTGCGAAGACGAACACTCGGCGGTGTCAGTTGGTGGCACAGGCGAAGATGTTTCTAATGACTCATTAATGTCCGAAACCGAAAAAGTCACTGGAATGTTACTGTCTTCGTCCATTTCGTTTATCGACGCCATTTTATTTCACTAGTCTAGAACAATGTATTCTTGACCAAAACAAACATTCACGTATGTAAAAGGCTTAACGTGACAAGCATAGTTCATCAATGAGAAGGATTGATTTTTTTTAGGCAGTGTAATTTTTTAAACCTTTCATTGAATCTGTTATTTTTATTTATTCTGTATTAATACATGTTTAATTGTTAGTTTTAATTGTTTCATAAAATAATTTTAAAAATTAATTGCAATTAATTTAATTGCAATTGATTTAATTGCAATTGGTTTAATTGCAATTGGTTTAATTGAAAAATTAATTGCATTTGATTTAATTGCAATTAATTTAATTTCAATTAATTTAATTGCAAATTGCAATTTAAAGATTAATTGCAATTGATTTAATTGCAATTAATTTATTAGCAATTAATTTCTTAGTCAATTAACAATTTAATTGAAAAATAATTTTTTAATGCCCAACACTGCCGAAAACCAGTGAGTTTCGTTGATAAAAATTGAACTATGACAAAATAAAAGAGGTGGTAAACAAAATGGTAAATAATTGCTAAAATAAATGATAAGTAATTGAATTAGGAAAAAATGATAAATTGGATTAAGTATTTTGATTTTAAAATAAGAAAAATAATGTAAACGAATGATATAAAAAAAATGTATAGCGAGGTTCGTAAACTCGCTTGTTAATTACATGCCACAATCTAATCATGTTCGCAACCAATTAATTATATGCCTTGTAGAATTTTTTGTCTTTCCTGTGCGACTCTTGGGTAGAAACGTGATCTGTCTCAATTGCGGATTCATATTGTGTATAAAGGAGACATGGGAATCTAATTAACCTTACGTGTGTATTTTGTCTTGGTGTTCATATTTGTTTTTCGAGATCTCAATGCCGAATGTTGTATGTTAATGTGTCCCGAGCCTTAATGCGTTCTAGGGATTTTTATGCAATTCCCTAGGGCACTTAGGATGTGCTCGCCCAATATCCACATTATTATATCGGGTGTCGGTACCTGAGTTAAAACTTCGAATACAGGATCCGAGGAGAGTCCTCGATCCTTCTAAAAAGGTTGTTTAATCCCTTCGGAAGAAACGCAAGCTCGAAAGCTTAGTTACCTAATTTTTCCTATAATTTTAAGTGGCAGTGTGCGTGTTTTGTTCATATTTGACCTTGAGATCTACGTGTTTTAAAATCTAACGTCTGTAGTCTAATGTGGGTTGAATGTGACGTTTTTTTGGAAGTCTTTAAAGAATAAAAGAATAGAAATGTGAACTCATTGGGAAGTGTTGGTAACGTCTTAAGTCTTTTTGTGAGAATATAATTGAATTGTGCTTCTTATAAAAGTCGATATGTAGGTTCAACTGAAATCCAAACTGGGCGACACTAGATCGTCCATAGCGCGCTGACCTCAATTTAGCTGTTGGTCGAGAGGGGCCCACGGTAATTCGAGACCGGAAGCATGGCGGATGTGCGGGGGAGAACAAGGGGCCCAGTCTAAATCTACCCACCCTCTATTTGCATGTAGTTTGGTGACATTTAATGGCGTTAGCTGCCGGCATCTTGTGTCGTGCGACTCAAATGGTTCCCTCTCTATTGCAAGTAATTTGAGTAATGGCGGACGTCTTATTGTCGTGCGGGGAAAACGGTCTCCGGTTTCTCTAATTGATTTTTGCTCAACGCCTAATTATCCTTCTAATTGAATTTTTTCTAATGGTTCTGCACATATTCTAATTGAATTGTGGCTTCTCCCTTCAAATGGGTGACTATCTCTTCCAACATATTCCACACCAGATTTAGTAATTCAAGAATGGCATTGCCTATATGGAAGATTGAATTTAAGACGGAATTTCCGATATGGAAGACTGCCTCTTGCAGCTGGTAAATTCTATGGGAAGGTAGGGTATAAATTAGTATGTGAACGATGAATAAAAATGGGACGAGTCCATAGGGTAGAAATAGCAGACAAATAACAGAGATTAGGTGAAAAATGGGATATTGACCCATCTTCTCCCATATTTTTGCCATGAATGGTGGCTCTGGGATATCTATTTGGACTTTTATTAATTGTGGCTGTTCTATGTCGCAATTCTTGTTATCGTGGGAGAATGGCGTAAATCGTTTTTTTTTGGAAAAAATGGTAGGATTTAAATGATTGTCAGGTTCGCAGTTCGCCTGTTTGGTGGTCAATGGTTCTGTTAAAGAAATGTCGGTTATAGGTGGTTTAAGTGGAAATGTGCAATCGTTTCTCTGTCTTAGATGGTGTAAATTTGTTATTGTTTGTATTGTGTGTGTGGTATGTTTTGTGTACGAATTTTGTTTATTTCTGTGGGTTGTATCGGTGTCTTTATGGAAAGGTTGGCTGGATTCACTGATACTTCTAGCGAATCGGCAGGTGGGACAGGTTTTTACCTGTTTTGCAATGTCTTGTGTCATGTTCTGCCAATAATATTGTGAAGAGATGAGTCTCGTCATCTTTGAGATGTTTGGATGGTGGTGTTGGGTGTGGACGGAGTTAAGAAGTTTGGCTGTGAGTAATTTTGGAACTATAATTTTAGTTACACCTTTTCGGGAGACGGTATGCAGTCCATTGTGATCCATAGTCAAGCAAGATTTTCCCGATGGGGAAGGTTGATGGCTCTTAATGATGAAGGCGTCTAAAAAGCCACAGAATGGGATACGAGTTACAACGCCCGTTTCATATTGTTGTTCTCCATTTTTGCTACGGACCTCATATTCGTATCTTGATGGCCTTAATCTCCACCGAAACATTCTGCCTGACGGGGCTTTGATTTCTTTCAACCACTGCAATGCGGGATGGTCAGAAAATATTGTAAATTTTCTGCCCATTAGACAGGCGCGGAAATTATCCACACTTTCCACAATGGCTAGGCATTGTAGTTCCGAGTTTGAATAACTTCGCTCGTGCGCACGCAGAGAGCGGCTGAAATTCTGGACTGTGTATGTCTTCCCATCAGGGTAGACCTGTTTGAGAACGCCTGCAATGCCGAGTGTTGAGGCGTTACAGTACACCTGGCATGGCAGACCTTCCTGGTAAAGGTGTAATGTGGGGTGTGTTGTAAGGCTTTCTTTCAGGCTAGTGAACGCTTTCTGGCATTCGTCATCCCAGACCCACATGACATCCATTTTTAGAAGGTTGACAAGTGGCGTCCGCAAGTGGGCGTGGTCTGGAATTAACTTTTTATAAGCGTTCACAGCGCTTAAGAAAGATTGCAATGTTTTTCGATTGTGTGGTTGTTTGGTGACGTGAATTTTTTCTATGTTTTGTGTAGACGGGGTGGTTGTTTCGGCAGTGGTTGTGCATGTGTTATTTGCTGGGTGTTGTCGCCTTTTGGTGCGAGTGTCGTGCTTGTTGCGCTTGTTGGGCGTGTTACTGTTGTGTGACGACGTAGGGACATGTGTGTGTTTAGCGTGAAAGCCGTCCTGTTGGATGGATATTGTCTGTGTACTGTTGTTGTGAGTGTCGTGTTTGTTGCGATGTACACTTGCGTGATTGTTTCGTGACGATGTGTGGTCACTTATGAGCTTTATGTGGGAGTTGTGCGAGCTGTCCTGTGGGATGGACGCGCCTTGTGCATTGTTGTGGCAAGTTGAAGCCGTTGTGGCCTTGTTAATTGAGGGCATATAGTAAAAGCAATTGGCCTTAGTGAAAAGGTTGTGTGGTGCGTGATTAGATTGGCATGGTGTTTTGGTCAATGGATGCACGCAGTGGTTGCCATGTGCGGAGGGTTTGGGTGCAGGGCAAGTCCTTTGGGACATGTTTGGGCATTCCCAATACGTGCATTCATTTGGTACATGGTTAAAATGATAGGTAGGGGTAGACAATGGGACGCCAAGTTGGAAAATAGTGCCGTTGTTCAAATCTATTGCTATTTTAAAATGAAGAGTATTTACGCTGAGAATTCTAAATGGCAGCGGTGCTTCCACCACGTGGAAATTCTCTTTTCTGGATATTTTACCTATTGTCAGCGGGAATGCTATTTTTCCTATTGTGGTTGCAAAACCGTCCAGGGTCTGTAGCTCTATAGATTGTTCTTTTAAATTTAACTTAGGAAGGTGAATTTTTAACATTTTGTACAAATTATATGGCACTATATTCGAACTTGCGCCTGTGTCAATTAAAAATGGGCACGGTAGATCAGGGGTCAGAAACAGTTTCAGCGTCAATTTTTGACGCCAAAGGGTGGAGATCCTACCTCAGTCTCGAAAATTCGGTCCTGCTGGTGCGTCTCCGGCTTGGGTTGGCTGCGTGGGACGCCTGGCGTGTTGCTGTGTCGGGTCCGTTTGCACTGCCCTTGGTCTCGTGGGTAGATTTCGGGCCATTTGCACTGCCCTTGTGTTCGAATGTCGAGCTTGTTGGGATGGTACAGTCCACCTACTTGTTTTTTTCTGGATTCTGGTGTAGGGATCCGGCATGGTGGGTGGTGGTTCCTCGGAGTGGCGCATCCGATCGCTTGGCCACGTGTAGGCGGCGGCCTCTCCGTCCATATCCCGGCCTGGGGCGGCGGCGTAGGCGTCGTCTGTCCCGCGGGCGGAGCTCCGGTCCTCCTCTCGCTGGGTCGTCTTTACTCCTTGGAGGGCGATCGTCAACTGCCGGATGATGGCCGCCAGGGTGTGTCGTGTCGTTTTTCTTCTCTCCGCTAGATCCTTTCCATTGCTTTTCGCTGCTAGGTTTCGTTTGTTTTCCATTATAGATCCTGTCGACTTAATGTGGGATTACCGGTGCGAAGTCTTTTGAAGTTGGTGGATAATTGATTTGATTGGTGTTGGCGCAGTCGTTTGAGTGACAAGTTATGCATACAGGGGAAAATAACGAAAACACAGGGGTTGGTTGAGTTGAAAAAAGGCTAGCAATCTAGGGAGAAGAAGGATTTGAGGAGTTGGTTATCGACTATCTATTCCATAATTGAGAATTGACTTATCTGAGGTTTGAGGAGATGGGATTTTGCTCCAAGCTGATCTCAAGGCGGTCCAGGTGCTAACTCGATCCTATCCAGTTCCTGACTTCGTGCTGTCCCGGGGCTAACCAACTATTCTGCGTTCCCGATTTAAGAAGAAAACTCTTTTGGCTTCTCATTGGCTGGTCGTTCGTGACGTGTAATCTCGCTATAGGTTCTTGGCTAATGTTCTACTCTCTGATTGGTCTTTGCTAATTCTTTGTTCTTTGGACTTGTCCTAACCTGACCAGGAAATGTTAGGTTCTTGAACTCAGTTTTATGAGTTCCGGGATAATAAACCCTGCTAATGATTGCTTCCTCTTTGTCAGTCCTTCTCTCCCAGATCTTAAGCCTTGTCTTTATTAAATCTTTTAAAACGTACATTGCATACATATTGGGTCGGGTTTGCATCCAGTTATGTACAAATTATGACATAAATCAATTATTAAAACTATATATTTTTATTCAGAAAATGATGATGACGATATTGTTGTATCATGTTTGATTATCAGATACAAAATTATATCTCTTCTATATCTCTTCTCTATATATATAAAAATGAATGTTTGTATGTCTGTCTGTATGTCCGGTATACAAATTCGCAGTAGTTCACTAATTCAAACCAAAATTTCCATACATAGGTAAAAAAATACGGGGAGGACGATAGGCTATTTTAAAAATATATATATAAATCAATTATTAAAACTATATATTTTTATTCAGAAAATGATGATGACGATATTGTTGTATCATGTTTGATTATCAGATACAAAATTATATCTCTTTTATATCTCTTCTCTATATATATATAAAAATGAATGTTTGTATGTCTGTCTGTATGTCCGGTATACAAATTCGCAGTAGTTCACTAATTCAAACCAAAATTTCCATACATAGGTAAAAAAATGTCATTCTTGTATATTATATAAATGAGTTTTAAAAATTGTAAAAAAAAAAAATGCATCGGCCGGGAATCAAACCCGGGCCGCCCGCGTGGCAGGCGAGCATTCTACCAGTGAACCACAGATGGATATGAAAAATCCCATCCGTGAGCTTCAGACAGACAAACAAACAGACAGAATAAGGCAAATATATAAGTAGATATATTTTTAGTCAGAAAATGATGATGACGATATTGCTGTATCATGTTTGATTATCAGATACAAAATTATATCGGGAAAAATTCCAAAAAGCAGAGACCACGGGTGAAACCAGTTCATTATTTTGTACGCAGGAACAAAATTCTAACAGAAAAACATTCATTTGAGCAGAAAACAAAAGCCAGATCATCTTTCTATAAAAATATCGCTTCTCAGACACAAATTTTGGAGCGGGACGTTTCACAAGAGTGACATCCACGGCGCCAATTTATAATTGTAACGAATAGAATTTGAATAAAAACATTTAATCGGGTAAAACCAGAGCGTTGCCCGGGTCATTTGGCTAGTCTCTATATATAAAAATGAATGTATGTGTGTTTGTTTGTTTGTCCTTTATGCCTGACCAAACCACTCATTGGATCGCCATGAAACTTTGGGAAGTTATTTAGTATAGTTCTGGAAAGGTTTCTAGCAAATAAAATTTTTGAAATAACTTTTCGCCTAGAAATAATCAAGATAAATATTCTAATTTATCTGTTATAATTCAACAATCTGCTCTAAATATTATCATGATGATACGATGATTTTGTAATGTAGAAAATTAGGAAAGACAAAATTCAGGATGACACCGCAATTTATTTGAGACAAGAATAATGATACAATTCAAATGCAAGATACTATTCCTTTAACTTCCAATTACCGAGGGAACCAATTAATATTGATTTTATTCAACTTATCGAGTATTTTTCAAGGGACCGGGAAAAAATGTTCACTTTATCGAGAGATTCATTAGACAAACTTTTACTGGGGTAAAACCCGGGCGAAGCCTGGTACGTCCGCTAGTATTATATATAATATAAATGAGTTTTAAAAATTGTTAAAAAATGCATCGGCCGGGAATCGAACTGGGCCGCCCGCGTGGCAGGCGAGCATTTACCACTGAACCACCGATGCTTTAAAAAATGGCCATATTTAGGTATTCATTCCATTCTGGATTAGTCCGCGTAAAAAAGTTTTTCAAATGAAAAAAAGAAATAGCCAAAAATACTAATCAAAATGCAGCCGAAAATTTTCCTCAGGTTTATAAAAAGCGACATGCAAAATTTTGTACCAATTGGTTCAGTAGTTTTTGAGTTTATCGCGAAACAGACAGACAAAAATTGACTTATATATATAGAGAGATACTAGTTGAATGACCAGGGCAACGCCCGGTTTTACCTGCTTTTATTCAAGTACTATTAGTTACAATTATAAATTGGCGCCGTGGATCTCATTCTTGTGAAACGTCCCGCTCCAAACTTTGTGTCTGAGAAGCGATATTTTTATAAAGAGATGATCTGGCTTTGTGTCTTCTGCTCAAATGAATGTTTTTCTGTTAGAATTTTGTTCCTGCATACTATAAATGAACTGGCTTCACCCGTGGTCTCTGCTTTTTTGAATTTTTCCGATATAATTTTGTATCTGATAATCAAATATGATACAGCAATATTGTCATAATCATTTTCTGACAAAAAAAAAACAACTATTTTTGCCCAGAACCTGTCAATTTCAATTTTTCTTGGATAAAAATGCGACAAATGTCTCTTCCATTTTTTTCTATGTCCTGCTAAAACACGTTTTACATGTACATCAGGTCAGCTGATATTACCTCCCATCTTCACCGCTAGAGGCGCTGCTTGCGAGCGAAAGAGCAAATTTGCAACTCAAATTTGCAAATAACTCGAATAATATTCGGGATAGAGACCTGAAATATTCAATATAAGTTTTTCCAGATTCTACTATACATACTGTTAAAATTTCAGTCATATTAGTTATGAATGTATTTTACGTATATTACGTAAAAGCATTCCATCCACAAAAGCAAACGATGACAGAATTGATGACTCTGATACTTGTATATTTTAATACTTGTATATTTTATAATTTAAAAATTCGAACAATATTGCTTATAAAATAAAAATTTAGTATTTAAAGTATAAAATGTTGTTTTTATATAGAGTAAAATGTCTTGAATTGCGAAACCTCAAATTCATTTTATGAATAGTATTTCATAAAAAAATTAAAAAGGAATACAATGCTCATTGCTATGAAATTCAATTCAATTAGGATTGAATCCCAATCCTAGGAAAAAAAAAATTCCAATTGCTAACTCTCCCCCTCTGTGATTTTATTTTAATTATTATTTATTTTCTCTCTCTCTCTCTCTCTTCTCGTCTTGGTGTTGTTCTCGACACTGTCGGTCCTTTAAATTTTATACGAGCGGCTCTTTTTTGCATTATTTTGTACCTTTAAATATGAAGTATTTTGCCGTTATCAGTCTTTTTACACTTTCGTGTCATTTTCTATTATGTGATGGCCTTAAAGGTGCAGTTTCATTAGATTCTTTGACTTTTAATAAGGTAAGAAAAATTGTATAAGTTTATGCCATATTATAGCGCTTTTAAAATATAAATCTATTAATAATATATAGTAAAACTCTACCAAAATTTTTGTACAATTTTTTATGATATTAATAAATTTATTAAACAAGATTAAACAGAAAATATTTTAATAGTATTATATTAATTTCAAAATATTGTTTTTTTGCATCACAATAAAATATAAATTACATATGTTTATAAAATTTATTAAATGTAGAGTTTGTCATTTAATGACAGATTTCCAAAAGGTTGTGCCCAGATAGGAAAATATGGCAGGTTTGGTCTTTGAAGGATAATAGTTCTATATTTAAAACAGCCTCAACTTACATAATATAATATAATCTATAATACAATATAATGCAGCTTATGATTGTAGAACGACATTTGAAAATTATCCCATAAATGTTTCTTTTGAACGAAAAATCCTAATTTATTTTAAGGAGAAATAACATTATTTCTAACCTTAAGGATGAATTGTGAAGAGTAATGATAAATGGAAATTACATTATCATTACTCTTCACAATTCATACTTCATCCTTAAGGTTAGAAATAATCGTTATTTCTCCTTAAAATAAATTACAATTTTTGGGTAATAGAAACACATGCCGGATAATTTTCAAATGTCATTCTACAATAATATAATCTATTGGAAACAACTAAAACCCAACCATGACATATTGGCGACACAGTATCTGGACAAAACGTTAAGAATCTCCCCAAATAATATTAAAGAGTAGGAAGATGATTTGCCATGTTTTTATCTTTTCTTCCTTCTTTCAACATCTATGTAAAAAGCAAGAGATCTTATGATAGAAACCAATCAATGGTATTACAGTCTAACTTCTTTAATTTTACAAATGATAATTTTAAGAGAAAGGCATATCCTTATCATGCAACTGAAAGTTTCTGATGGCTTGTGACATCTCTCATAATAAATGTTAACTATTCATTGATTTTTAATTATTCCAGAATTGGTCAAATATCAATTCTTGATTAATCAAGAAAAGCTAACTACGTATGCGCTTTGAGCTGTTAGCCTGGTGTAAGCTGTACCTTAAATGATAATTTGACACTTCTGATAATTCAATCATGCTTATCCTGCGCCCTCTAGTCTATAAAGAGGGAGCCAAAAGCTTCCCCATGTGCACTAGGTGCAAAACCGAAGAGGCCACTCCCCAACATATACTAAATTGTATTGGAAAGGACAAGGGATCCCTGTACAGAGAACCAAGAAGAGTTCTTGAACTTCTTTATGAGCACGACCTCCAAGATCTTGTCTAATTTAGACTGAAGGGAAAGTTAAAAAAAATCATGTTTACATGTTCCAACCTCAAACCTTATTAAATAATCAACATTAATTTGAATACATAGATGATTGCATCACAATTCAAATTTTGACAGTATAATTATTTAATTGTTGTTTAAATATAACTTTATTCATGATGAAATTGTGAAAAATGTTTTAAAATTACAAAATATTTTCTCACAGTTTACTTTTATTTCAAAACGCTAGCTTTCAAGTGAAAATCGATTGAAAGCTAGCGTTTTGAAATAAAAGTAAACTCATTGTGAGAAAATATTTTGTAATTTTAAAATATAACTTTATTTCTAAATATGTATTACAGTACCATTTGGTGGAACTGCCGCATGTCACGTGCCATTTTTGTTTTCTTGTGAACTATTGAATTCTACAAACATTTTAATTTGACTGTTTCTTAATTCAAATTTTGACAATAATATTAGTAAATTGTTGTTTAAATTAATGTGTTAAAAAATAATATTACTGCAGCATTTGGCAGAACTGCCGCATTAGGTCATGCATTATTTTCCTGTCGGCTATTGAAGGCATCATTGGTTTGATAACCTTACCTAAACAGATACAAGTCACCACTGTAAACAATCAGTTGTTTTGGAGAGTAATGTTTTGAAAGATGTTTGTTGATGTATTGAGAAATTGGGTTACAGTATAACCTCGTTAATTCGACACACCCCAATTCAACACTCGGCGATAATTCGACCATGTTCCGATGTCCCGACCTCCGGCCTATCAAATAACAAACCGTAATTCGACAGTATCGATAATACGACAGTTCGACCATTTTAAAATTCGAATTTCGACAGTTGAATATTATTTTACATGCAACTTTACCGCTAAACGGTATTATGGCGGCGACGATCGGCATCGGCGGGCGCCGATAGGATCGCGCCTGCGCACTTTTGGTTTCTGGTTGGTTTAAGTTTCACTTTGCAGTGCCATTGCGCAATTTCACGGATGTTATTTTTGTTTTTTTACGCTAGAATTTCGGCATCATGCTCTAACTAATAATAATTTTTATTTTTTAATTTTTAACATTGAAATATTTTAGCTATTTTTAAATTTATAAATAATTTCTTTTTAAATAAATAAATCTTTATAAAATGATTCAACAATGAATATGATAACATTTTAATTCAATATTCTGTGTGTTAATTTGAATAAATGAGTAGGGCAAGAATGTCATGTTCTGCCAAAAAAAATTGGAAACGTAGTCAGTATCACCAGCTCACTTATGTGGAAAAAATGAAAATTATAGAAGAAATAGAACAAGGAAAATCACATAGTCAAGTTTCCAGAGAGAGAAATATTCCACGGTCCACCATTAGCACAATTTTTAAAAATAAATTCGCCATAAAATCTGCCTTTTTAAAATCCAATTTTAGCTCTACCTTGAGACTCACGTTATGGGGAATTCCCAGAGATTGAAGAAGCTCCCTGTTTAGGTGGATAAGGCAGACAAATGCCATGAAACTTGCCATAAATGGCAATATCTTGAAAGAAAAGGCTATACTCTTGGCCTTGAAAATGGGTCAAGATAATTTTGAAGCTAGCAATGGCTGGCTAGAAAAGTTTATGGCCAGAAGGAATATTGCTTTTAAACGACTTCATGGAGAAGCTGGAAGTGTGGATGCCAATAGTGTAGCCACTTGGAAAGGTGGGATTATTCCTTCACTTTTAGCTAAATACAGCCCACAGGACATTTTCAATGCTGATGAAACAGAGTTATTTTATAAACTTTTGCCTAATCAAACAATGACTATCAGAAGTGAGAAATGTGAAGGGGGTAAGAAGTCTAAAGAGAGAATTACAGTGTTGGTATGCTGTAATATGGATGGAAGTGAAAAACTGCCTTTACTTTATATTGGGAAATATAGAAGACCATGATGCTTCCATGGCATAAATATTCCCTCAAATTATCATTTTAATAAAAAAGCCTGGATGACTGGGGCAATTTTTACGGATTGGCTGAAAAAATTGGACCAAATATTCAAAAGAAGAGAAAGAAAAATTTTATTAATTTTAGATAATTGCCCAGCCCACCAAATCCTGAAGGGTTACAGAACATTGAAATAAGATTTTTGCCCGCCCTAACTACAAGTGCATTACAACCCTGTGATATGGGTATCATTAAAGCCCTAAAAGACCAATATAGGAAACAAATGATAACGTATCTTCTCACTTGCATGGAAGAAAAAAAAATGCTCAAGTACATTTACTCTTTGCAATTAGCTGGCTAGAGGCTGCATGGGTTGGGGTTAGTTCTTCCACAATAAAAAAATGTTTTTCTCATTCAGGATTTGTGATGGATGAAGCAATCGAAGAAGTTGTTGAAGAAGAAATGAACAGATGTTTTGAGGCATTAAAAAAACATCAAGCCATTGATGTCAACTATATTGACTTCTTGGAAGTTGATAAAGATGTGCAAGTTGCTGGGGAACAGTCCATTGAAGAAATTGTAAAGGAGGTAATGGGAAAAGAAGATGAAAAGGTAGAGCCAACAGAAAAAGATTTAAACAAAACATCAATAACACCTGCAGCAGCAGTGGATGCCTTTATTACAATAAAAACTCTTTGTTATTTAAAAGACATTTCTGAGGAAGAAAGGCATGCATGTCTTTTAAAAATAGACTATCTGGAATACATCCTGAATAGGATTTCAGAGAAAAAATAGACATCTATAAAATATATTTTTTTAAAATCTTGATTCTTTTCAAATCATATTTTTTAATTTTCTTTTTATTTTCCATATTTATTTTCTTTAAACTATTATTCACAATTGGAATAAAATATTATTTGTTTCGAAAATATGTATTATTGCCATTTTGTCCCAGATACTAAAAGTTAATCATGAAAATAAAAAAATAAATATAAAAAAGTGCACACACAATGGTTTCAATTAATATCATTAATTTATATTACAAAGCTATTTATAAAAAATATATATATTATTTTAGCTAGTTAGATGATTAGCTAATCATCTAACCTTAATTCAACACTTCCTTTAATTCAACCGAAAGCTCTGATTCCTTGGGGTGTTGAATTAAAGAGGTTCGACTGTACTTGATTTCCATGCAATACATCAATAAACACAAGAGAACACCCAATTACCAAAAAAAAGCAGGTTTAATTTATGATGTGAAATGTGAAAAATGTAAGCGATGGTATGTAGAAAAAAAGCCAGAACTTTAAAACAATGGTGAACCAAGAATATGCTCTGAAACAGGATAAATTAGGGAATTCTGCATCTGTAGAACTAAAATATGTTTATTTTTATTTATAAATTGTAAGTTTCAAGTTTTATTAACAGGGGGTTAGGGTGGAGTGGAATAAATGTTGATTTTCTACGCCATGACCCAGGATTGATTCTCACACATTTTTATAAAATTGCTTCAATGGCCCCCAATTCTTTTTAAAGTCAAACCCCCATCAGTGAGTGAAATTAACCAAATGGGGCTCTTGTGCCTTTTTAAACATAAAAATCGAATTACTTTATATATGTGTAGACATGTGGTGTACGTACAGTAAAAGAAGTCGCTAACTCCCCACCATATCTCTTCATCAGGCATTTAAGACAAATATTTTAAAATAAATAATTGAATTTTAAATGATTAGGTTGTATTTTCCATCATTTAATATCTCTCAAATATCCCAAAATGTTTAGGTTGCTGATTAGCAATGAACTGTTCACTTTTGTTAATATGGGGAAGATGTCTTGCCATGTAATAAGGTAAAAAGAATGAATACAAATTTTAAAAATGTTTGTGATGCTTTGATAACAGAGTTGTTAACAAAATGTCACACACAATTTATTAATTTTGATTTGTTACCTTATTTTTTTCCCTAAACTACAATTCAACTTTTACCCCATCATCATGTCTTGTACTTACAAGGTAATAAGACCAAATCTAAATAAATAAATAGTGAGTGACATTTCGGTAATAGCGTTGTTACAGAGAAGTCACTCATTATTTATTTATTTGGATTTGGTCTTATTACCTTGTCTTTATAATCTACTAGACGTATGACCTGGCTTCGCCCGAGAATTCCCCCGATGGCTATTTCTTTTTTTCATTTGAAAAACTTTTTTTTTTACGCGGAGTAATCCGGAATGGAATGAATACCCAAATATGGCCATTTTTTACTCGGCCATTGATTGAAATAAAACGAAATAATTTGATATTTGAATAATTTAAATAATAAATATAATATATATAATAATATATAAATAAATAAATATATATAATATATAAATATACATAAATATATAAATATATATAATATATAAATATATATAAATATAATAATATAATATATATTATATATAATAATATAATATATAATAATAAATATAATATAATAAATAATTTACACTTTAAATACTTTTCATTTTTAACTTTTATTTTTTCTTTTTCAACACTTTTGCAACACTTTTATTTACAAATATTACAAATATTAATTTTATTTATAAATTTTAGCACCGTTTTTATTTTGTTAAGGTCATTTTTCATATTTTTTATATTTTAAGATTATCTATAATATCTAATTATCTAAAAATGTCTGTTTGTCTTAATATTCTATTTTATACGCCATTAAATACGCCAGAAATTGGCTATTTTAATATTTCTAATATTTAATATGCCTATGCGTATTTTTTATTTTATTAAATATTAATTTTTACAAACATATATTTATATTTAGTCAATATTTAGTTAATATTCATAATTTTGATTAATTTAGAATAATATAATTATAAATGCAATATATTAAAATATTAGAATGTTATCAAAAAGGTGCTTTTTAAATTAAATTAAAAAGACCTTAACAAAACTAAAACAGTACTCTAAAATAATGTTATTTCCAATTAAGGTTTTTCAATAACGAAAACATATTGATGTTAAAGTTTCAAAGAAAATGAAAATGTTAAAGTAAAAAATTAAATTGTGCTGTCTTATATTATTGTTTTTTATTGTTGTCTCTTATAAATGTCTTAAAGTTGCATATAAAGAAAATAGAATGACCGTTTCTCTTTATTATAATTGTGCTGTCTTATATTATTGTTTTTTATTGTTGTCTCTCTTATAATGTATCTTCCTCTTAATAGTGGTCACTTTGTTTTAATTCCCTTAATTGACCAATTTCCTTACATTAATACTGAATAATAATAGAAATCATTAGATGATAGGTTCATTTTATCATTAACATACATGTACCTCTATGTCTAATTTAAAAATCAAGACAAATCCCAGGCAAAGTTTAATTAAATATATATTCAAAGATATAAAATGATTTTTTAAAACATCATTATCACATTATATAATACATTGTTTACTTTGGAAAAATGGCTCTAACACCTTGTTGCTTCACAGCATTCTTCAAGCATTGCACCATTCAAATAAAGTTGATGTTTTTCTTCCATTTCATTTTCCCACATATTCTTCTAGGTCTAGATTTCGTTTTTTTTTTAAACCTGTCATGCAAAACATTGCTGACTTTAAAATCACCATAGTTAATGGCATAAAAATAGTTTTTGTTTGATCACGGGACCATTTATTTGGATTTTTTTTTTTAGCTCTAAAACGTACGATCGCGATCGCGGCAAAAGTTGAGGTTGATTCCTCTTTGTAGCAATTTTTAATAGCTTTATATTTTATCTTTTATAAAAGAAAAGTTATATTCTCTTATTTTAATGTTCTTAACATATTGCCTGTGTTGTTTCACTTTGAAAAGTTCTGAAAATGGCCTTTTAAATAAAAAAATAAATAACGCTTTTGTTTTTAAAATGCCTTTGTTTTCTTCATTTTGGAAGCCATTTGTATTTTTATATTTCAAATTTAATGGATGAAAATATATTCTATTTAATAAAAAGTATAATGTGTTAAAATTTATACAACATACAGCAAAATAAAGTGCAAAATTCAAAACAAACAATGCCGCTAAATTTATTGTTTTGAAATCGCGATCCGCGAGCTGAAACATGCTCAAAATTTGGTTGTTTAATTTTTTTTTTAAATTACAATTCTAAGTTCGTTATAAGCATAGTATTTTAAATAGATTTTATTATTTTGGGACCGAAAATAGGTTCGTTATAGGGGTAGTTCGTTATTCTAAAAATCGCAAAGTTCGTTATAACGATGGTATTTTCAATGGAATGGAATTGGGAATCGGCGTGGGTTCGTTATAAGGGAAGGTTCGTTATATCCAGGGTTCATATTAGCAGGGTTTTACTGTATATTAATTAAATCAAATACCTAAACACTAATATAATACAATTTTTGCCATCACACACACTTTTTTCCTGTAGTTTATGTGTTACTTCTGTATTGCTATTCTATGGCACTTCTAATATTTATTATTGATGTACTTGCAGTATGAAGGAAATTGCAATCGGGGGAATTCTCGGGCGAAGCCGGGTCATACGTCTAGTATATAATATAAATGAGTTATAAAAATTGAAAAAAAAAATGCATCGGCCGGGAATCGAACCCGGGCCGCCCGCATGGCAGGCGAGCATTCTACCACTGAACCACCGATGCGTATAAAAAATGGCCATATTTGGGTATTCATTCCATTCCGGATTACTCCGCGTAAAAAAAAGTTCTCCAAATGAAAAAAAGAAATAGCCAAAAATACTAATCAAAATGTAGCCGAATATTTTCCTCGGGTTTATAAAAAGCGACATGCAAAATTTGGTACCAATTGGTTCAGTAGTTTTTGAGTTTATCGCGAAACAGACAGACTGAAATTGACTTTTATATATATAGAGATAATCCAAATTGTACTTTATCATGTCTTATACTGTTTATGCCTCCCAACACCCCATTTCCTTCCTCCACCTATGTTAAAAAAACACCCATTTCAAATCGCCCTACTTGACTTTTCCATCTTGCTACCTACCAAATCAGTTTTATAATGATCCATCCTCCTAGCAATGAAGCTGTTTCAGCAAATTAATGCAGGTGGTTTGTCCAGGTTGTTAGGAAGTTCAAGGCGGCCCTGGTGAAGTTTGATATCACCTATCCCTACGGGGAGAAGGAGGATGAGTACGGGAAAGTCTCAGAGTCTGCGCAGTATTCTCCTGACCTCCTGGTGGCTGAAGTGGGAGTGCAGGGTGAGTATCATGTGTTACTACTCTCTCTGTGATAGATTGATCATATTCTCCAGTAAGTCACAACCTGTGGAAATTTTTGCCTACAAATCTATAAAGCAATCTGATTCAAACCCACCCCCAGATTACACCATTACCAAATTGTACCTTATGTCGTGGATGTAAAACCCCGAGAAAACTACCACTGAGAAACTCGCCCTGTAATGCTTCAAGAAGTTGAAGACTCCAGAAATAAACCTAGACAAGTTTTAAATGACTTGCAAAAAAGGCATGACTTGCATGTTTGTTCTATCAGCAAGTAGCACAGTCTCCTCTAGCCTCAAGCTCTTCTTCCGGCACAGGAAGCATCCCCTTTTATAAAGGCTAAAAATAAAAGAATAAAATGCAAAGTATCTATTTACATAAAAAGAGAAAGAAAAACAAAGTATCTATTTACATATAGGAGAAATATTTCCAACACCTTATCATATCTTGTTGTCTGGTTTGGTGATTCAGTTTGGATGACAATCTTGTACTTATTCTACTGTCAGAAGAGACCAAAGGTAAATGTGAAATAAAGAAACTCGTTGCGTTTACCTTTGGTCTTTTCTAACAATGATATCCTGCTTCTATTGTACTTATTATACTCTAATATGCACTTTATGTTGGCTGCACTTTGTCCTGATAATTGGCTTTCTTCCTATTTCTCAGTCCTATCTAGGTGATGCTTGCCGCTGAGATAGGCAAGAGTTTGCCAGTCAAGTGCTCTGTATAACAGAAGTGACATTGTTAAATTATGATAAACAAAGTTGGTTTCTACCATGTTTCAAAGTGATATTTAAAGTAAATGTTTAATTCAGTTCAAAGCCAAGTGTAATCTCATCTTCTTCTTCTTCTTCCTTATCTCCACTCAATCATATTAGGGTATCAAGTTGTGACCTTTGATGGTGTCTGTTTGACAACCATCATGACTGGGTGAAGTAAAATCAATCTGCCTTTGTCATTTAGACTGGGAGCACTACTCAGTGGCAGGCCGACTTAGCTCCAAAAGAAATGGCCGCCTCTGACATGAAGAACAGACGCCATGTGCAGCTGCTCCTAACATGGAGTACAAACGCTGCTCATCCTGTATCCTGGATTAGGAGCCCTTACAGGGTACTATCAGCCGGGCCAGCTGAGCCCAGGTTTTTTAGTGAGCTTGTTACTGCTCCCCCTCCTCCTTTTTCATTCAAGTGTAATCTCATTAAAGAGATAAGTACAATTTACAATTATTATAGCTTTTCAAGTTAGAGATATACAGTAGAACCTCCATGAGAGGACACTCGCGCTAGAGGATACCTCTCTACAAAGAATAGTTTTCATTCGCAAAATTACCATTTTTACTATTTAGTAACTCTCCGGTAAGAGTACACCTCTCCCTAAAGGACACTTTGGCTCTGCAACTAGGTGTCCTTTACAGGGAGGTTCTACTGTATTTAAATAGTGCAATAAATTGATAAAGAGGGAGCAATCTCTTGAAATATTTTGAGAAAAAAATTCCTTTTTTTTTTCTTTACAGATCCAGGTATGCCCTTTTATATAAATGTATTTAAATAGTTTTTTATTTTGGGTTAGATAATACTCAATTTTCTCCTTTCCATATGAGATGGACTCTGCTAGCCTTGTTGTGAGCAGACTACGGCGACAAGGAGAACAATGACCTAGCGGAGGCCTACAACATAAAGAAGGAAGATTTCCCTGTAGTCCTCCTCTTTGTGGAGGGCCAGGAGCAGCCTATCAAGTTCTCCGGGGAGGATTTCAAAGCCAACAACATCAAGACCTTCATTCGCAAGCATTCCAGTAAGTCTTCTCTCTCTCTCTTCTTTTACTTGGAATGGTCTTGGATGTGCTGCTATCAACACAAACATAAGGCAATAACTCACCATCTATAGATAAGAAATCGTTAAACACAATGTTTATTTTCCAAGCAAAATTAAATTTTTACTTCTAAAATAGTATAAAAGTGAAATTGTACTGGAATTAGGTGGATTAATTAAGAAAAAAACATTTCCTGATTGTGCAATTTTTAGTTGCTGATGGCTTGCTTTTTTCTTAAACTTTCTACTGCCCTTACTGAAATGAAAAACATAGGGAAAGCTTGTCTCATCAGTGGAGAACCCTCCCAGCAGTTTTCCAAATTTAATCTATCAGACCATTTTTAGAGCTCTAATATTGTATTCGACCATTCTGCTTATATATGAGACACTGAAGGATGGAATTTTATTTGTGATATTTAAGAAAATTATGGACATAAGCATTATTACTAGATATTGTTTCACATGAAATGATCTAATAATAAATGTTTTGCATTTTTTCTTGTGGTACAACTATTCTAGGTTGATGTGTGAGTATGTAGAGAGAACGAATTGTCCCATCTGTTCAATAACAATTTATTTCTGTCTCCATTCCCTGGCAAAGGACTTCTCATCCATTAAAGTTTATTTAAAAAAAAAGTGATATTATTTGGATTATAGATTAGAAACACAAAGTAACAAGACCAATTTGAGAAGCTCATTTTGAACTTACAAGGTGCTAGAGCCCTGTTTGGTTGCTTGCATTCATTGATGGAGTTGGACTTTTGCAAAAATGATTGGGTCGGTGAAGCTTTTTTTTTGTAAATAAAAGGTAACAAGACCAAATCCAAATAAATAGTGTGTAACATTTCGGTTACAGTGTGGTTACCATCATCAGACAAAAAAAGTACTGAATCATGTCTGATAATGGTAATAATGCTCTTACTGAAATGTCGCACACTATTTATTTGGATTTGGTCTTGATACCTTTTATTTACAGAAAAAGCTTTATTGGCCCAATCATTCTTGCACTAGTTCAACTCTACCAATGAATGCAAGTAACCAAACAGGACTCTAGATCATTGTAAGTGCAAAATGAGCTTCTTATTATAAATATTTTATTCCTTTTTGTTTTTAAATCCAAAATGGGATTTCTATTAATGTGATATAGTAGAACCTCTATGAGAGGACAACTTTCTATATTGGACATTTCTCCAAAATGATCATTTTTACCATTTAGCTCATCTTCATTAAGAGGACACTTCTCTATAAAGGACACTTGTGTTCTGAAACTTGTCTCATTTCGAGAGAAGTTCTACTGGATCTTTCAAGTTGAAAAAAAAAAAGAGGAACGTAAATAATAATTGATCCTTGAGATATTCCACATTTTAATTAATGGAGTTATAAAGCATAATTTGGATTATAAATACAAGGAAATATGACCTAATCCAAATAATTGAAATAAATTAATTAGGTATTATTTCCTTGTATCTATAATAAATGGAGTGTATATGCCATATATATATGTTTCAAATTATTAAATGAAATTGCAAGGTAAAACACAACACCGAGTCATTTATTATATATTCAGTCAAACTTTCCTATAACACAACACACATCATATTGTTATAACCACTGTTAGGAACTTAAACTCTGATGTTCTAACCAAATTGATGTTATAAAATATGATGTTATAACAATGTTTCACACACTTTCAACAAAGTAGCAGATAAGTAGTTAGGGAGAGAAATATCAAGCAGGTGTTAAATAGTTAACACCTAATTAGATGAATCAATAAGGATAGAGTAATAAAAGAATGATTAAAAAAAAAGTAAAAAAAAAAATCTTAAATATATACAGTAGAACCTCCCTTTAGCAGATACCCCGCTAGTGGACACCTCTCTACAAAGGACAGTTTTCATTTGCAAAATTATCATTTTTACTATTTAGTAGCTCTCCAGTAGGAGGACATCTCTCTCTAAAGAACACTTTGGCTCTGCAACTTGGTGTCCTTCACAGGGAGGTTCCACTCTATATTTTTAGAACTGGAAGAGTGAGCCAAAAAAAAAAAGAATTATCTATAAATTTGGTCTTGTTACTTTGTGATATTTAATATATTTCCCAAAAATTGTACCTTACACCCCTAGATTATATAGAGTAGAATCTTTTTGACTCAATTATAAAAGGTAATAAGACCAAATCCACACACTAAACTATAATCCAAATTGTACCTTATCATTTTTGATTCGATCAAAATTTCCAAATCCCCCAATTGCCATATTTACTTGAATTTAACCTACTATAATTCCACCCAATATTGTGATCCCCTGTGTTGTCAAAGACAATGTACAGAGGACACTACAACAAGAGAGATGTTTGTATCAGGAGTTATTTTACATCCAGGTTTCTCTTTACTCCTGGGTGGAAGGATAGTCTTGCAGCTGGGAGTCAGGTTCTAACATTGGTTCATTCTCTCTCTGCTGTAACTTGGAATTGTATACAGTGCAACCTCCTTCCCCTGACTGGTCATCTCATGAACTACCATCTCCTCCACTTTTGGAATATAAAAAATGACCTTGTGGGTGGTTGCGTTCCTGTTGGTGTGGCTTCTGGAAAGGCCGCTGATAAAATTATTTTATAAAATAATTTTATTTATTCAAAGCCCCAAAATAAAGAGAGGACAGAAGTAACGGCTGATGGAAGAAAGCCTTGTTGTTCGAACGACGCACGTGGCAAGAGTCCTGGATGACGCCCGTGCATGCCTAGTGAGGTGTTCTCGCGCTTGCCGAGGCGTAGTGAGTCCGCCACACTACTGCCCGTATGTGTAGTGAAGCTCTGTCCCAGTTCGCACTCGGTGAAGCAAAGTGTGGTCACCACAACCTCATTGACTCAAACCTCAAATGAGAGACAACCTCTAAGAGAGTCTTGGAGTATTTAGTTTTTCTATCTGGTCTCAAAAGACAGGTTGGTGTTCTGCAGTATATGGTGAAGTAGTACTACTAGGTAATAAGAACAATCCAATCCCCTGGAAATTAACAATGCATCTTGTATATAATAGTAAAATATTATTTTACTGAATGTCTTCAGTTGTTCTGTTAGAGCCAGTCTGATGGTGATGTTATCTATGTTACTTATTTGGTGTAAGATGGTGATAGACAATATAGTTCTAGTTTAAATGGTAGAAGGATTGTGACGACCACACTTGTGAGATGTAACCTAGTTGGTTGAAAGGGAGAGTTATTATTAAAACCACTGTAGGTTCCACTTTAGTTAGGAAACAGAAAGGAGGATGTATTGAGAAAAAGAGGAAATGACGGGGTGAGTGACCAAACAATGGTGGGACATTGTACTCCCTCCCTCTGTGTCTGACTGTGGCCATTCACAACACACTAGTTGTGGCTACACCAGAACTTTCAATGAGAGGCCATAGCCCACAAAACAACCTCTTTTATTATCAGCAACTTGGTTATAACAATATCATATTTCTAAATCCAAATACAAGAAAATAAGACCTAATCCAAATAATTTAATAGTGTGTGATGTTTCGGTAACTGCATTGTTACCATCATCAGACAAAAGAATAAAAAAAAAAAAGAATGAAAAAATAATATATTTTTTTATTCTTTTATCTGAAGATGGTAACAATTTTGTTACCGAAACATCACACACTATTAAATTATTTGGAATAGGTCTTATTTTTCTTGTATGTATAATCCAAATTGTGCTTTATAACTTTAAATCCAAATGTCTTAACCTTTGGTATAATCATAATATAACAATAAGGATCTTGGTTTCAATTGATGTTGTGGTAATTAAGGTTTGACACTATTTTATGCTAATTGTTTTTTATCATCTTGAAAAAATAATAAGTTAATAACTACAAGGTAATAAGACCAAATAAATGAATCACACTAATATATATATATATGTCATAATTTGTATATAATTGTATGCCCCCCGACCCACTATGCATGTACAATGTATGATTTTCAAAGATTTAATAAAGAATGAGGTAACTGGAGGAAAGAAAGTAACAAAAAGACATAGGATGTAGATCTAGAAGAGAACATAATTATTAATAACGTCACAGTTAACCTTCTGACCCCAGAAACCCTGCGAGCTAAGTTTAAACCAATATTTCCGGACAAGACAGGACGTATCTGGTGACCAGAAGTTATAAAAGTTTGAGAGACGCCCAATTTCCGGAACAAGACCGCGTATTTGATACCGCGGAAGTAAAATAGAGTCGAACTAACACGATACTTCCTGACCCAGGCCGGGCGTATCTTCCATCAAAGCAGCCGCCGGTCCAATTAGGAAGCAACCACTAAGTAGGTCAACCAATAGGAAAACGGGCACGTCCCATCCTTCGACCAATGGGAAGGGAGACAACTCGTGGTGTTAAATCGAAAGGCAAGAATAGGAGTAACGATTTGGCTCTCATAGGAACAACACCTACAGTAGCGACTTGGCTCCCACCGAGTTCAGATCAGTTGTGATTTGGCTTCCAACAAGGTGACATCTGCTCTAGACCTCTCTCCCTCTGCTCATCCCACAGCTAAGTACAATCACCGCCATGTGATCAGATAATTAACAATCAAAAATCGCTCCGCTCTTCTCAAGCTTTCTTTCCTCAAACCCAGTTGCCTTTTATTTTCAAACCCCATCACGTGTCCTGATTATTCCTAACTGTGTGCTTCACTTGCCACTCAACGACTGCGTTTCAACCAATCCTCACCATTCAAATAGAACAACAAGAAATTCCGCAACGATATTGTCACAGAACGGTTAAGTCGACAGGATTCTACAACAGTGTAATACAGCAAATATTGCAGTGTAATAACTTTGGATTATATTACATAGAGTCGACAGGATTCTACAACAGTGTAATACATCAAATATTGCAGTGTAATAACGTTGGATCATATATTACACAGAGTCGACAGGATAAAGATATTATGGAGCTTAATCAGGACCCCATAGGCGTAAAGACGGACAACCCTACGGAAGAAAGAGGGAAGAAACTGGCAACGAGCGAAGCGACAAAACACACCCTGGCGACAATAATTTTGCAGCTGACCGCCGCACTTCAAGGAGCAAGGTCCACTCAACTACAAACGACGTTCCGTAGCGCCACCCCTGGAGCAGCCCACACCCCCCGCCGACCGAAAGTTGAGATGAGCGCGGCAGCCGACGCACGTGCCACCACCCCAGGCAAGTGTCACCGAGACCGGACACCGACCACCGAGGAGTCATCCACCGCCATGCCGTACCCGTATCACAGCACACCCCGACGCCCAGGTGCATGGAATGCACCTCTTCCGCCGTCCAACTGCAAGTTCTGCGGCGCGAGGCACTGGCACAGCGAATGCCGACATCGACCAGTCCCGACGGCCCACGAAAAAGTGCGGACAGTGCAAACAGTCCCACAACAACCAAGTCAAGCCAGAGACACCCCAGCCGAGCAGACTTTTCGAGACTAAGGTAGGCACCCCCCCTATGGCGTCAAGAATTGACTTTGAACTCTTACCTAACCCTACCTACCCCTTTAACCATGTAGCTAAACATGTACCAAATGAATGCAAGCACGGGCTAGACCAAAACCTGTCCCAAAGGACTCGTACAGCACACAAAGCTTTCACACATGGAAACCCTTGCCTGCATTCATTGCCCAAACCTCAAATATTTACATGCCACCATTCTAATCTCACACCACGCAACTTTTCATGCCCACCACATATAAAGCCACCACGACTTCAACCTACAATTCCAATAATGCCCAAAAAAGTGTCCGTACACCGACACAGCTCACCCACTTACCACGCAAATGTACCTCACAACATACACGCACCCATACGTCACCACGCGACAAACACGCACAACCCGCACAACAAATGCAACACGCGCGCCAAAAGACGACAACCACCAACAAACGCATGCACCGTCGTTAGTAACAATCATCTCGTCTACCCAAAACACTAACAATAGAAATTTCGATATATGACTTTAATAAATTTGTTGTTCATAGTGAGAACAGGTTAGATTTTGTACAAACAAGGACTTCGCGTGACACCTTTTCATTCACAATTTTTTTTTTCGATTCGTGTCACAGGTCACCCCACAAAACTCTTCATTTCAGGCCACAGACGCCTTTCACCACGCCTGTGACACGTCTCCACTCAACACGTGTTCACGTCGTAAGCCTCATTTTCACTCAATTCCACTCTAATATCACTGAATAGCATTTTTTACTAAAGTCACAACGACCATTCGATTTAATAAATGGAATACAACAATATGAAACGGGCGTTGTAACTCGTATCCCATTTTGTGGCTTTCTAGATGCGCCACTCATAAAGAGCCAACAGTCTTCTCCACCGGGAAAATCTCGCGTGACTATGGATCACAATAAACTGCGCACCGTCTCCCGAAAAGGAGTACTTAAAACTATAGTCCCAAGTTCACTTACAACCAGACTTCTTAAGTCCGTACACACACAACACCACCACCCAAACATCTCCAAGATGACGAGACTCATCTCGTCACAATATTATTGGCAGAACATGACACAAGACATCGCAAAACAGGTAAAAACCTGCCCCACCTGCCGATTCGCTAGAAGAATCGATGAATACAACCAACCTTCACGTAAAAATACCGACACAGGCCCCAAAGCAAAACAGAATTCGTACATAAAGCACAGCGTACACACAACACAAACAATGCCAAAATTACACCACCCACGTCAGAACGATCACACAGCTCAACCTAAATCAATTACCACCGACATATCGCTAATAAAACCATTAACGATCAAACAGGAGAACTGCGAACCTACCAATCATTTAAATTCTACAATTAATAAGGTTCGAACAAATATTTCAGAGTCCCCATTTACAAAATTATGGGAGAACATGGAGCAATACCCTATCTTTCATCTGATTTTCATCCTTTGTATGTTAGTTCTACCATACAAATGTATCCCAATTTTATTCATTAATTACTTGTTTATCTATACCATGCCCGCTCATACAATTTTCGAACTACAAGAGGCAGTTTTTAATTTTGGACAAGCATTTATAAAACTTCTCATAATTTTAGGAACCATTTTTGCAGAAAATCTAAATAAACTCAGAAGAGATAGAAGTAACTGAAAGATGACCAACCAATGTCGGAGAAGTCACACTCCAAAAACAAGATGCAAGTCGCACTCAAAATAAATTAGACGGCAGGAAGTGAGAATTTTGAGACACCGCGACAGGAAGTGTAGTCCGCGGCGATAAATTCGGCCTATGCAAACAAAGGGGAGCGCCTCGTCCGATCTCCAATTTCATTCCCTCTCTTTTGCCCGACACACCCCACTTCCGTATCTCTAATTACAATGAGAAGGTCCCCTATTGAGGTCAACTGGGAACCTCTCTATGCCACCGATTTTGGATTCCAGTTCGAGTCTACATATCGATTTTTACCATCCAATTCCACATCCACAAGACGACACATAAACATTCTAAATGAGTTCACATCCCTATTATAAGTAATCAATTACTTTACAGACTTCTAACATTTTTCACAACACACACAAAGACAAAAAATATATATAGGGCATAATTGAGCAATTAAAAAAATTTATAGGGCATGTAGATACAAAAGGGTTCAAACCAATACACCTTATTTTTCATATTAATCATTTTCATTAATTTCTCTCAATTAAAAATGTAAATATTTAATCAATTTATCAATTTATTCAACTTATTATCACTTTTAATCATTAATTATCATATATTTACCACTTAGTTATGTTATCATAGTTTCCAATCAACGAAAACTCACTGGTTTTCTTTTAAAATTAGATATTATATTTTATTTTTATTTACAAAAACATTCTTTTTTTTTTTTCTATTTCTTTTTTCCACCATGCAACAAAACATTTTTCCTTTTTTCTCACCATACAACAAAACATTTTTTTTTCCCACCATGCAACCAAGCATTCACTTTGATTTCTTCCAACTTTTTATTTTTATTTTTGATTTCTCAAAAGACCTTATGAAATTTCCTCGATTTCTTTTCCCAAAATTCGAGCAAAAAATTAGTTAGGCATTTTTCCTTTTTTCCACCATGCATCAAGCATTCACTTTGATTTCTTCCAACTTTTTATTTTTATTTTTATTTTTGATTTCTCAAAAGACCTTATGAAATTTCCTCGATTTCTTTTCCCAAAATTCGAGCAAAAAATTAGTTAGGCATTTTTCCTTTTTTCACCATGCAACAAAGCATTTTTTTTCCCCACCATGCAACCAAGCATTTACTTTGATTTCGTCCAACTTTTTATTTTTATATTATTTTTGATTTCTCAAAAGCCCTAATAGAACTCCCTCGATTTTTTTCCAATTTCAAGTAGAAATTAGTTAGGCGCATTTTCTTTTCTTTTTAATCCACTATGTACCATAGCATTCATTTTGAATTCTTACAATTAAAAAATTTTTTGATTTCTATTAATTATACTCAACCTATATCATCAACACCATTCTATTTTACTTCTTATATCGCCACCAATGCTTGTATATAGACTATCAATACCCACAACTAATTTTCCCACAAAATTATTTTTTACTTTACAGAATTCTCTCAGGCTAACCCCTTCTTGAATTCTTCACATGTAGGGGGCGCATCTGTCATAATTTGTATATAATTGTATGCCCCCCGACCCACTATGCATGTACAATGTATGATTTTCAAAGATTTAATAAAGAATAAGGTAACTGGAGGAAAGAAAGTAACAAAAAGACATAGGAGGTAGATCTAGAAGAGAACATAATTATTAATAACACCACAGTTAACCTTCTGACCCCGGAAACCCTGCGAGCTAAGTTTAAACCAATATTTCCGGACAAGACAGGACGTATCTGGTGACCAGAAGTTATAAAAGTTTGAGAGACGCCCAATTTCCGGAACAAGACCGGACGTATTTGATACCGCGGAAGTAAAATAGAGTCGACAGGATTCTACAACAGTGTAATACATCAAATATTGCAGTGTAATAACGTTGGATCATATATTACATATACACTATTTATTTTTTGGATTTGGTCTTATTACCTTGTAGTTCTAATCTGTAATCCAAATTTTGTGCTTTATCATTCTTGAAAACACAAGTTTGAATTTTACTCCAATATGCTGCTAAAACATGGTATTATTGTTCTTCTAATAAAAGCAGAGGTAACCCTACTGTTGTGGCTTGGTGGTGGTTCAATAAATTATATAAAGAAGCAATTGCCCACTTGAATTGATTTTGATTTGAATTTGATTTTTTGTTAAAAGACTTTATTCACCCAGATTTAAGAGTTTTGTTGAAACTAAAAAAGGTTCTTGATTCAGATTTTATTAGTTATTTTACAAAAATTGGTATGTCATTGAATTGACTTGAATTAAAGTAATGTAGTAAAATAACATATTTTCTGGTTATTGTTATTATTATTATTATTAATAGAATTATTTTTTTCACAGAAATATTGAATTTAGGTATTAAAATACCACTTCATATGAACACATTAATTGAATTTAAGAGATATTTAGGACTATTTTGCATATAAAAAAGATAGAATTTATATATACAGTAAAACCCCTCTATAGCAAACTTCAATGTGACTCAAGCTGTGGTTCACTATAGCTATGATTCACTATAGCCATAGGTCACTGTATTATAAAATAAAAATGGGGATTATTTCAGGTTCATTATAAGGGAAGGTTCGCTATATTCCTGGTTAATTTTTGGGGGGTTTTACTATAACAGGATCTCTCCAATAATATATAAATGTCACCAGCTAACCTGCCGTGGTGGTTGCCCAGATGTGAGGCTGGTCCTGGACAGATGTCTGCCGGAGTTTGACGACCTGGCCGAGAAGTTCATGGTTGCCGACACCGTGGTGGAGAGGAAGGCCCTGCTGGAACAGTCCAACCTGCGCTCGAACCAGCTGGCCACGGAGAATGAACGCAAGTCGGCCGAGGTGTACATCAAGATGATGCAGAGGGTGATAGAACGGGGAGACGGCTTCATTGCCAGTGAGCAGGAGCGGGTGCGGAACATCAAAGATGCCAAGATCACCCCTGCCAAGAAAGAAGAGATGCAAGGTCGACTCAACATCCTGCAATCTTTCCATGCCGTCAAGGATGAACTCTAACATATTCCATCACTAACCTTTAGCTCCCCTTCTTTTTAACTTGGCATTCCACCCATTATTGTTGTGTCTCTGTGCTGTGTTTGTTTCTTTTGTGACAATCAATTTTGTTTGCACTTTTACTTGCTCCCCCCTTCCTCAGTCAATCATTCTTTCTTGGCCATTCTGCTTTACGCTATACTAGTCATTTTTAAACCTCTCCCAAGAGAAGAAAGAACAAACAGTCATCTTGTCAATATGGTGGACCTCTCAATATCACTCGGACCAGTCCCCAATATGAAACCATTCCAAAATTATAGAGGCATTTTTTTTTAAACAAGATGTTTTTGTTGTTGATATTATTTTAATCAAAATCTTATTCTCCCCTCAACGTGCATGTGTGAATTCAAATGGACCACTTGGTAATAAAAGTCCCCCATCCCCCTTCCTCTTTTTGTGTTTTTCTTCTATGCATTAAGTTGATATCAGGAGCAAGGTGGAACAGCAATAAACTGTTAATTCTTGTTTATTAGAATATTTTCTGGGCAAAAACAAAGAATTAGCCCATTTAACCAGGATTTTTTATTCAAATTTTGGGAGGTTACAAGTATATGGTGAACTCTTGATTTGACCGGTGCATATTTAATAAAGAATTAGATTGATCCGATCATTTTGGCCTAAAAATATCTCCATCAAAACAATTATAACTTCACTTGGAAGCAAGATTTGATTTTTTTATAACAAAACAATTCAACAATTTGAACTAGAAACTTGTGATTTAGAAAATTAGGATACTATTACTTTGCTGTACCAAATTTCTGTTATAACAAGATTTCAATGTATTTTATTTAAAAAAAAAACCTTAAAAGTATCTAATTGTTAGATTTAATTGTACTGCTGTCACTTATGGTTGTAAGAGCTGGACTCTCAAAAAAGAAAAAAAATGAAGCCTTTGAAATGTGTAAATGGAGAAAGCTACTCAGGAATACTATGGATAGATAAAAGGTCTTAATCCTGTTAGATCCTTAGAATCCCAAATAAGTAAACAAAGACTGACCTATTTCAGACACATAATGACAGCAAATGGTTTAGAAAAGATGTTGATGTTGGCAAAAATCAAACAAAGAGAGGAATACCTGCAATGAGCTGGCATGAAGAGGTCAAGAAAGCTACCAGGTCTCTAGGTGAGCTGCAAGTGATGGTCACCAACATAACAAATTGGAGAAATTTGTCACCATATATAAAAATAAAGATTGCCCCTCACCTCAAAATGGATACTAAAACTAATAGCAGACCTTAGATACAAGAAAATAAGACCTAATCCAAATAATTTAATAGTGTGTAACGTTTCGGTAACAACATTGTTACCATCATCAGACAAAAGAATAAATGTATATATGGATAAATAAATCATTTATTCTTTTGTTTCATGATGGTAATAATGCTGTTACCGAAACGTCGCATACTATTAAATTATTTGGATTAGGTCTTATTTTCTTGTATCTATAATCCAATTTGTGCTTTATCACACACACAAAGCTTTATTAAGACCACTGGTCTTATACATATTCACCACAGGAAGAAATAATAGATGGAGCTCCTGTACTCCAGGCAGCGCAGCACCCAACAGCCTCCTGGTCCGACGCATGTCTTATCATAATAGGAGACCTTTATTTTTATAGATTAATTTTCTCCTGGCAAAAAAAATTCCATCTTTGACACCATATGATCACCCAAAATTGACTTTACAGACACTAACAACAACTGTACTGCCCTGAGCTAGCTAATTAAAGTTGAGAATACAGAGAATACACTGAATCCTTGTTGGCCTTCCTCCCCTGACATTTTTATAATGAGTTGTTGTGTATTAAGACAAAATATTTCATAAATACATATCAATGTTTAGTCAATATAAGAAATGACTAACATTTTCTGCCATGTTAAAATGTTTTATGTTATCCTGTTGCTGTATTATTTATTGTGTAGGATAGGTCACTGGAAGAACAATTTATTTGAAAAGGTTTTTGATATAAGGTACAATTTGGATTATAAATATGTTACCCTATATCTTTGGAGAAAAGATCTTTCTTGTATCCTCACAGCTATTCAAAGATGCCAAGTTTGGGGATCTTGAGCTTTATGGTTGGAAGAAGTAAAATGTATTTGCTCGTTATTGTTATGTGTGGGAGTCAGTAGCAAGCTGACGTAGCTCCAATATTGAATGGCTGACACAAGGAACAGATGCCGTATGTAGATGCTCCTAACTTGAAGTACAGACTTCGTTCATCCTGTGTCCATTGATGGGAAGCCCTCACAGGGTGCTATTGTCAGGGCCAGCTGAACCCAGGTGTTATTTGGTGAGCTTGTTACTGCTCTCTCCTCTTCCATCTGAGTTTGGTTGAGTTGAATGAGGAGCCTTGTAGAGGATCTCCATGTTACTGGGGATATTTTCTCTTTGGGAGAGCCATTTCTTCACTCACCTTGAGTTAAACACACAATTAAGACAATATCTTCCTATTCACTATAGAAGAAGAAACACAAGTCGAGGAGAATAACTTATATAAGAGATGATCAAACAAGCTTTCTAAGGTACTAGGTAC
Organism: Cordylochernes scorpioides; assembly: GCA_030710605.1. NCBI lineage: Eukaryota > Metazoa > Arthropoda > Arachnida > Pseudoscorpiones > Chernetidae > Cordylochernes > Cordylochernes scorpioides. Next base: position 47,569,454 of record CP092877.1, read on the forward strand.
CTGTAGAAGGGCATTTTGCCCAAAAGCAGCTCTCAAAAGAAGCTCTTCTCTCTGACTTGTGTTTCTTATTAAACATATTATCCCCGAGACAAGTGAGCTGGTCTCTGGTCAGCAACAATGTCTGCGGCAGAGGTAATTTGAGAATAGGTATGATAAGGCCAATTTGGATTATAGATTATAAACACAAGGTAATAAGACCAAATCCAAATAAATAAATAGTGTGTGACGTTTCGGTAACAGCGTTGTTACCATCTTCAGACAAAAGTACTGAATGAGAAAATTTTACCACAGCATGTTTTTAAATAGTTCCTGTTATCAAGTGTGTAAACAAGATAACAGATAAGAAGAAGATATTTATCTAATAAACAGATGGGATAAACACATGATGAATATTATTCTTAGAATTAAAAGTTTTTTCAAATATAATTAAAAGCATATCTATAAATATCATTTATATTTCCTTTTCTTCCATTCTGTTAATTGTAGCACATTTCTTTTGAATGAAAAATGCTTCTTTATAAATTGTCTCTTGAAATAATTTTTCTCATAATCTAGTATCTTTGTTTCTTTTAGGTTAAAATTATTATGTCCTGTTTTTTCTATGTTCTACAAATGCAGAATTCTCAATTTTATCCCATTTCAGAGCATATTCATGGTTTTTCATTCTTTCTTTTAAAGTTCTGGATGTTTGTCCTACATAACATGGTCACATTTTTCACATTTCACTTCATAAATTAAACCTGCTCTATTTGGTATGTGAGTGTTCTTATGGTTGTTGATATATTGAGAGATAGGGTTTTATGGTTTCCATGCAATGTTTATTTTTTCATACTTTTTGAATATATTAGTAAAATTTCTCTTGCAAACTTTTGGTTTATAAATGGCAATGTGATAAATTTGGCTTCTTTGTTTTTGCACTTTAGATTTTGAATTAAAGTATTATTCTCATATTTTTGGTTCATGTCTTCTATTATTCTATTTATCAATTTGATGGGAAAATCTTCATTGATTAGTTCTTTTTAGTGTTGTTAATTTCTATATTTCTTTTAGTTGTATCATTAATGAGTGTAAAAGCTCTATATATAAGAGCTTTTACTAATCCTACTTTTTGGCTGAAATGGTACTCTTTTAATGAAAAAAGAAGACTATAAACAAAAAATGCTTTCTTTATTGAATAACAATGGCACCTATTCTCCTATACAAAATGATCCAACAAAAAACTTCAAAAATAAATTGAACACCATACTTAAAAACTGGAGAAAAAACAAATATATTAATTACAGGCTTTTAACCAAGTTGAAAAATTATGATGCACATGTTCCCAATATATATGGTGCTCCAAAGGTCCACAAGCCTAACTGTCCATTACGCCCAATAGTAAACAATAGACCTTCACCAACATATGCCTTGTCAAAATGGTTAGCACAACAATTAAAAACCTACCAATATTTTAATGAAAATGAAATTGTTAACTCCTATGTGAATTCAAAGAAGTAATTATTGACATGAAGCTAAATGGAAATCAAAGAATTATATCTTTAGATGTTGAATCCATGTTTACTCTTCAATCCCTATACCCACAATTATGGATGCATTAAACCATGTGATAAAAGAATCAAAAATAAATAATTTGCCAAAATCTGAATTTTTAATTGGAATAGAATTTTGTTTTTGAAAACAACATACTTTATTTATGATGACCAAATATATCTCCAAATGAAAGGTGCAACAAAGGGTAGTCCAATATCACCAAACGCAGCTTGTATTACTATAGGCCAATTAGAAATAAAAGCTCTAAATTCACTTAAAAATGATGTTTATTATTTTAAAAGATATGTGGATGACTCCATTTTATTTATTAATCAGGGAAGTGAACAAAGAATTTTGGATACTTTCAACAATCTATTGCCTGATATCAATTACTCTATGGAAGAAGATAACAAATCAATAAATTTCCTGGACATGAACTTATCATACAGTAATAACAATATTACAACCTCCATATACAAAAAACCAACACATACAGGAACTTATTGGAACTTTAGCTCACAGCACCATTTCAGCCAAAAAGTAGGATTAGTAAAAGCACTTATATATAGAGCTTTTACACTCATTAAGGATACAACTAAAAGAAATATAGAAATTAACAACATTAAAAAAGAACTAATCAATGAAGATTTTCCCATCAAATTGATAAATAGAATAATAGAAGACATGAACCAAAAATATGAGAATAATACTTTAATTCAAAATCTAAAGTGCAAAAACAAAGAAGCCAAATTTATCACATTGCCATTTATAAACCAAAAGTTTGCAAGAGAAATTTTACTAATATATTAAAAAAGTATGAAAAAATAAACATTGCATGGAAACCATGTAACCCTATCTCTCAATATATCAACAACCATAAGAACACTCACATACCAAATAGAGCAGGTTTAATTTATGAAGTGAAATGTGAAAAATGTGACCATGTTATGTAGGACAAACATCCAGAACTTTAAAAGAAAGAATGAAAAACCATGAATATGCTCTGAAATGGGATAAAATTGAGAATTCTGCACTTGTAGAACATAGAAAAATCACAGGACATAATAATTTTAACCTAAAAGAAACAAAGATACTAGATTATGAGAAAAATTATTTCAAGAGACAATTTATAAAGAAGCATTTTTCATTCAAAAGAAATGTGCTACAATTAACAGAATGGAAGAAAAGGAAATATAAATGATATTTATAGATATGCTTTTAATTATATTTGAAAAAACTTTTAATTCTAAGAATAATATTCATCATGTGTTTATCCCATCTGTTTATTAGATAAATATCTTCTTCTTATCTGTTATCTTGTTTACACACTTGATAACAGGAACTATTTAAAAACATGCTGTGGTAAAATTTTCTCATTCAGTACTTTTGTCTGAAGATGGTAACAACGCTGTTACCGAAACGTCACACACTATTTATTTGGATTTGGTCTTATTACCTTGTGTTGAGAATAGGTAATCTACAAATATTTATTTTCTCACATTGAGATATTGGGAATAAGTCCCTCACATTATTGGTTAATATTATAAATTGTAGAAAGCAGTTTCAGGGGCCATTGAAGCAATGTTTTTTTCAACAAAAAGTGCCCATTATGGAATTCAATCCTGGGTTGTGGTTGTCAAAAAATCAATGGTTTAAGCCACTCTTCTACCAAGTGTAAGTGAATGTTTCTACCTCACCACAAAATATCTTCATTTTCATGAGGTTTCAGTGATGCTGTCATTCTTAAAATTATCCTCTGATAAAGTTGGTCTCACCCAAACATGGGATAAAATTAGGAGAAAATCTATGTTATGTTGACATGTAGAATTTCCAACCAACTAAAATAAATTTTTACTAAACAACAGTTTCAGGGGGTCTTGAAATTGTATTATATTTTTGCTGTAACTGAAACCTGGTGCCACTATTTACTTGACCTAGCTGTAGACGATTTTGAGTTTTACCAATCACCAGCTGTCAAACATTCGAACCGAGGGAGAAGCTCTGGAGGAATCCTTGTAGGAATTAGAAAAGAAATCCATGGCTTGATCTACAAAGTTGAAATTGAGCCTAAATGGATCTCGGTTATATTTAGACTGGCTTCAATAGCAGAATCACCCCTAGTGTGTACAATTTTTGTTTACTTACCCCCAAACGAATTACAGTTAGAAAATTTGAAAAAATTGTTCTGCTATGTTGAAAATAAAATGCAACAAGGATTCGAAATAGTTTTAGGCGGTGATTTAAATACTCGCATTGGCTACTTGGATGCTTTCCACAACTTGTTCCAGATCCCAGCTCTGCTTTCCGCCTACCGTACCTCCAGAGATACAACCGTGTCCCCCTGGCTGAGACTCTTGTCGATTTCCTTGATGATAACTCCCTCACTATACTAAACGGAAGATCTATTAGTGATAAAAATGGATGCTATACTTTTATCTCACATCAGGGGTCTTCAGTTTTAGACTTAGTCATGGTTTCTCCTGCACTACTGGAACTTGTTCTTGACCTAAGTATAGAAAGTTTGCCTTACTCCGATCATTTACCACTTCTTCTAAAACTAAACGGATCAGACAATACAAAAGCGAAAAGCCTACCTTTAGAGTATATTCCTGTAAAAAAATTTACCTGGTCAATAAATAAAGCTTCGACATATGAACTTTGTCTCGAAGACCTAAATGCTCGACAACTACCGGAAGAAGCTTCAATAGATCTATGTGCTAACACTCTTACTAGCAGGATTCAAACATCAATGGTGAGAGCAGGAATGCTAACAAAGGGAAGAGCGGATAGTTCGCGGTCTAAGCCATGGTTTGACTTTCAATACTCCTATTTACAAAGATTTGTTTATTACGAGTAAACGCAAATATCTATCATTGCTCAAATACAAAAAGAACAAATACTCTGATTCTGTTCAAGCTGCCCTTAGCAATGTTAGGGACTCTGCCGAATTTTGGAAAATAATTGCGTCCTTTAAGAAACGGAATAGCACAAAAGGAAATATTGACATCTCAGAGTGGGAATCCTTTTATCAGGGTTTATTGTCGCCTCCTCAAAGAATTGTGGCTGATATACCTACTCTACTAATTCCTATTGACCCCGAGCTGGACGCCGAAATTTCACTTTTGGAAATTGCGAGGGAAATCGCTAGCTTAAAAAACAATAAAGCAGCAGGTTACGATAGTATACCAAATGAAGCTATTAAAGCCATACCTGAGAATAGTCTAATCCTTTTATCTAACTTATTCAATAAAATATTAACTAAATCCCAAGTTCCTTCACAGTGGTCAAAAACCATCATCCAACCAATATTCAAAAATGGTGATCCGAATGCACCATCAAACTATAGGGGCATTGCCCTTATAAGCAACCTGTCAAAACTTTTTACATCCATATTAAAAAATAGACTAAGTGATTGGATTGAAAATAGAAAACTCATAGCGGAAAACCAAGCAGGATTCAGAAGGGGCTACTCGTGCCAAGACCATATCTTCACGCTTACATCACTAATCCAAATGACACTAAACCGCAAAAGAAGGAAACTTTACGCATTCTTTGTTGATCTTAAAAAAGCGTTTGATACAGTTCCACATCTACTATTATGGAGAAAGTTTGCGCTTGTTGGTTTAAGTGGGCGATTTATCAAACTCATACAGAACTACTATGCTCAAATGATGGCAGCGGTCAGATGGAATGGCTCTTTTACAGAATTCATCAAAATACAATCAGGTGTTCTTCAGGGTGAACCTCTTTCACCGTATTTATTTATTATTTTCATTAACGATCTGGTTGCTACACTGGATGATTCTGACCTGCCAGGTATATACTTACCGGGCCATGGAACTATACACCTCCTCCTGTTCGCGGATGATATAGTCCTCTTATACAAATAAAGCTAAATAAAGATTAAGCTAATAAAAAGATATTTTGAGGAAAATGGTTTAACTCTGAACCAATCCAAGTCTAAAATCGTAGTGTTTCGAAATGGAGGCCGCTTGGCCAGATCTGACGTTTGGTTTTGGGGCCAACAACCCTTGACAGTATCTTCAAAATATACATATCTTGGCTACCCCTTAACTACCAAGAATCCAACTGCTTACGTGGCGCAGCACTTTAAAAGCAAAGCATTGGTTGCTACATCGCAGTATGGAGAATACTATCTAAATCAAGAACCAAATCGTTTGGAGCAGTGATGAAACTACTTGACTCCATAGTTTTACCCACGTTGTTATACTCGGCCCCACTGTGGGCGACAAATCAGATAGGAGTTGTAAACCAGATCCAGGATATTTTCCTACGGCGAAATCTTGACCTTCCCAAATATACTTCGGGCTACATCTTACAAACAGAAACCGGAAGGATGTCCCTTGAATTAAACACTACGAAATTGATTCTAAAGTTCTGGATACGGATTTTAAAAATAGACAGGACAAGATTACCCTCTCTATGTTTGCTTGTCCCAGCTCTGGAAAGTTTCAATTGTGGGAAAAAACGGGAAACAACTTAATTCATAACCTGAATAACATCATTGACTCTAGGGGTTTTTCTTTTCTTAAGAACTGTGAAGATTATATGGTTGTGCGAGAAGAAATGCCTAGAATTATTCAAACTACAGTGGACCAGCTACTCCAATTTGACCAAGCTAAGATACAAAACTCAACCCATTTTATTCACTACCAATCTCTAAGTAGCTCCTTCATGACGGAGGACTACTTACTATCAAACCTCCATTTGAAAATTAAACGATTTATAGCCCGTCAAAGGATTCTATGGCTACTTTTCCGCGAGGATATCACGGGATTTTGGAACAGCGACCCTCTAAATTGCTACTTCTGCAATGTTGGCATCCAAGACAATTTGGTCCACTATTTATTCCATTGCCCATTCCTACATGAAAAGAGACTGGAAATTCGCGAAATTTCAGGGCTAACTCACTTCAATGAACAACATGTATATAAAATTTTTACTACTCTCCTGCTGGATAAAACATTTGTTTATAAATATTTTTAATTTTTCAAGGCGATTGATAAAATGAGGGAAGAAGTGCTCAACTCCACAGACAACGGCTGATTGCACCCCCTCCCCTCTAAATTGCTTTTCCTCCTCACTCATGTACATATATAACCTTTTAGGGGAATCCCCTTGTAAGAAAATAGTGTCTTAATAAAGGTTTTTGTTGTTGTTGTTTGCAGTTTCAGGGGGTCGGTGGAAGGGTGGTCTAAACCATTGGTTTTCAACCGCTACAACCCAGGATCAAATCCTGCATTGGGAATTTTTTCTGATTAAAAAAAAAAAAAGCTCCAATGACCTCCGATTCTTGAAAATGTCAAACCCCACTAGCGAGTGCAAGTAACCAAACAGGGCTCTGGCCAGTGTTGGGCAAATATTAATTAAAATGATTTATTGAAGATAAACAATTGATTAATTGTTAATTGTATTCATACAATTAACAATTAATTAATTGTTAATTGCACTTTTCTAATTAACAATTAATTAATCGTTAATTGCACTTTCCAAATTAACAATTAATTAATTGTTTAGAGAAATTTAATTAATCTAACAAATAAAAAAAATTACTGGTGCATAATAAACTGGTATATAATATACTGTACAGGCCTGCGTGGGACGTGGACGCAGGTACAATATAACTATTGAACTATTTAAATACACATGTTAGCAACAAATAAAAGACTGATGCAAATGATCATCAATAACTTTAATTAAGCATGATTAGATAGACAATGATAATTTATAATTTCTTGTAATAATTTAAATTACATTTCAGTACCACTCTCTTCTCGAACATGCTGTCCGACAATTTGTGACTCTTTGGCAGATTTGTCATTGTCGCAAAAGAAAAAAGGCGTTCAACTGCAGCTGACGATGGTAAAGGTGTGTTGTATTTAATAAAAACACTTTTTATCTCAGGATATCTATTGAGTAGTTGCAAATCTTGGCTTTCCTCTGCAAAAAAATGCAGCATCAAAAGTTCTGCTTTATTCATTGGTGCATCGGAGGAGCATCCGTTTTTTTTTTAGATTGAACTATCGGAGTCAGAGTCAAAATTGAAAAAAGGTTTTCTTTGGTACTTTTTGTTGTTGCTACTGTTGCTACTATATTTCCACTAATTTTTTTGGAAATGCAGGTCTTGAAAACTTTTAGAATCTTGGTACGATCCGCGGGCTCAAAACAAGTCAACCATTTATTTTTGAATCTTGGGTAGGATAATGCCGCAATAGCCGCTATTTCAGCTTCAGGAGTGGTGACGTCAAGCATTTTTTCAAATCTCTTCTCTACACTCTCTCTGTATGCCTTGACCAACGGATTGCAAAAGGAAAAGTTGTTTTTCTTTTCAATTTTTAGCAATTTTTTTCTCAGCGCAAGAAGGCACGGCAGAACTATCCCATAATATGCGTTAGTCTCACTCTGCATTATGTCGAGGGCTTCTGCCACTGGCGAAGTGCACGTCAAATACTCTTGTATGTATTCGAATTTGTTGTCTTTGATAGGATTTTTTATGTTTAATAATCTATGTAAGAGTAAGCTTTTTTCTTTAATATCGAAAATTTGCTGGAGGGCATCAAACAAGCTATTCCATCCGGTCTCACCAGGTCGACTTAACGTGTGTCCTAACACATTCTGCATTATTTCAGCACTCTTTGGTCGTCCTGCAGCCTTCCACAAAGCATTACATTTCTTCATGATTGCAGCATGCATTTGCGACAGAGGGGTGTCTTGCTCGCTTAAAAGTTTGTTCGCGTCCGTAGTTGCGCAAAGGCTTAACGTATGCGCACAGCATCGTAAATGGGCAGGAAGTAAATGCTCAGGATCTTCTAAATTTGATGATTCGTCGTCTTCAACATCGGATTCAGAAAAGGCTTCTGTTGGCTGAGAGTCTGGCATAAATTCATCAACAATATTTATATTGGTCAATTTGACACCGAACATTTTGAAAGCTTTTACGAAATTGCTGCCATTATCCGTCACCGATGCAACAATTTTATTCGTATTGAGGTCGAAATGATCATTAATTTCTTGAATTATATCGGATAGTCGATTGTAGCTGTGGACGCCTTTGAATCGTTGACAAGCTAACGCCACTGAAGCCTCTGCGTAGATCATTTGTGATCCAGTGCGCTGTAACTCCTATAAAACTTCTCTTTTTACTGGACCAAATATCTATTTCTGTGCACACATAGGAAGCTTCTTTTAGTTTCGACTTTATCTTAGCTACTTGCGTTTCATAGTGGTTTTCTATACGACATCCTAGTGAACGTCGACTCATTAGAGTTAGCCCCATTTCAGATATTTCCAAGTCCGTGAATATTTTTGAAAAATATGGATCTTCCACTGCACGTAATGGGATCATGGAATGTATAAAATATTTCAGAATATTTTCATCGAATTGTTCTTGTGTAATTTTATTCTCATTTGACTTCTCAGTTTTTACCTCGGATTTCTTTTTTTTTACATATCTTTTATACTCTTCAATGCATTCTTGCCCGTGTTTTCGCTTCAGGTGACTCAAAAAGTTTGACGTACAATTATGATATCCTTTAATTTTAGTTAATACACCTCTTGGACATTTCATACAAAGCGCTGTGATTTTATTACCAGTGGACTCTTCAAGCAAGGATTTGAAATATGTTCCATCTTGCAAGTAAAGCCGCGCTTGCGAAGATGAACACTCGGCGGTGTCAGTTGGTGGCACAGGTGAAGATGTTTCTAATGACTCATTAATGTCCGAAACCGAAAAAGTCACTGGAATGTTACTGTCTTCGTCCATTTCGTTTATCGACGCCATTTTATTTCACTAGTCTAGAACAATGTATTCTTAACCAAAACAAACATTCACGTATGTAAAAGGCTTAACGTGACAAGAATAGTTCATCAATGAGAAGGATTGATTTTTTTTATGCAGTGTAATTTTTTAAACCTTTCATTGAATCTGTTATTTTTATTTATTCTGTATTAATACATATTTAATTGTTAGTTTTAATTGTTTCATAAAACAATTTTAAAAATTAATTGCAATTAATTTAATTGCAATTGATTTAATTGAAAAATTAATTGCATTTTATTTAATTGCAATTAATTTAATTTCAAATTGCAATTTAAAGATTAATTGCAATTGATTTAATTGCAATTTTTTAATTTATTAGCAATTAATTTCTTAGTCAATTAACAATTTAATTGAAAAATAATTTTTTAATGCCCAACACTGGCTCTGGCATATTTGTAAGTGAAAAGTCTAACTGCTTTTCACATGTGTAGACATGTGGTGCAGTAAAAGCAGTCGTCTACTTCTACCCACCATGATTATCATGGCCTGTACCATGTTTACTAGGGATAATACAAAGTTCCAGGTTGGTAGATCTCAAGTCCAGGTGCACCCCAGCCAGTATCATGGGTCTGAGATAACAGGGGTGAGAACTTCCCCATCTGGACACTATCAGGGTTTAGTGCAAGACCATCAATGGACTTGCCATTGTGATTGAAAACTCAGGATTATATCTAAACTGACTTGCTGAACTTGTTCTTATTCAACTTTTCACCATAATCTCTTCAATTACTACAGTCAAACCCCTTTAATTCAACAACTCAAGGGCTTCTCTGTTGAATTGTAGTACAGTAGAACCTCCCTTTAGTGGATACCTCTATACAAAGAACAGTTTTCATTTGCAAAATTACCATTTTTACTATTTAGCAACTCTACTACGGCTACTGCACTACTGCTTTTCACATGTGGTGCACTTACAGTAAAAGCAGTCGCCTACTTCTACCCACCATGATTTTCATGGCCTGTACCATGTGTACTAGGGGATAAACAACAACAAAAAAAGGCAACTATACGGTAAGAGAACACCTCTCCATAAAGGACACTTTGTCTCTGCAATTAGGTGTCCTTTACAGGGAGGTTCTACTGTAGTAGGTTAAACTAAAGAAGGAAATTTGGTTGGGATTTGGAAAACAGCTTCAATTCATATGATGAGGTACACAAAATTTGTGTGTGGATTATAAATAGAAATTAAAAGGGAACAATTACATGTACATTCTGAAATGTCACAGCTATAAATTACTTATTTAGTTTTATACAGTAAAGTTCCAGATTAGAGAACATAGCCTAAAAACATAAAAAAAACTCTGTCTCTCTTGGTCTCTTTTTAAAATTTGTTAGAGATAAATGAAACTTTGATAAGATCTAGTTTAAGAGTCCTAGTTTAAATCTTCGAATATGCAAATTACCCCAATTTGCATATTTAGATGTCAGAATATGATAGTATATTAATGAATCTCATTATACTTCTACTCTAATACAGCATAACTTTTTAATATTCAACAGAATAGAATTATACACACAATATTACTAAAAATACGCTATAATATTCAGATATTTTTAAATACTAATCTACTTATTAAAAAAAAAAAATTAACTGACTTTATTTCAATATCTTTTAAATATTGACAACAAATTGTCCTAGAAAATGTTCCACTAAAAGTTAATGTTGCACAAGGAATAATAATTATATTCAATGATATGGTGTACAATTTGGATTAAAGATTAGAAACACAAGGTAATGAGACTAAATCCATTTATTTACTTATTTGGATCTTATTGGTCTTATTACGTTTCCATTTATAATTCAAACCAAATTACTGATTCCTTGGGTGTTGAATTAAAAGAAAAAATTGGACTGTAAAAATAATAATAAAAAATGATTGATTTAAAACAAAACAGGTAAAAAAGCTGAGACAATTGCAATAAAATATTCATTCCAACATAGCAATGGAAGAATACAGGGCCGGCCTACTTCAGTACTGGAGGTGCAACAAGAAAACTGCATTTAGCTCTGAGTAGTACAGTCTTTAATGCAGCCATTTTTTAAAATCAAATTTTGACAACAATAATAGTGTTATTTGTTGTTAAATACAACTTCATCATTAAAAAATAGATTATCGCTGTGCATAGCGCGCCAATCCTGCTACTTAAAATAAATACAAAAAAATAAGGTCCAATGATATCAATGAATATTATTTTAAAACTAGTGGATGTACCCGGCTTCGCCCGGGGTTTTACCCGAGTAAAGGTTTGTCTAACAAACATTTGTTAAAACAATTATCTATAAACTTATTAAAAAAATAATAGATATATTTTGATAATTTGAAACTCGTAAATTTGAATCTCTCGATAAAGTGAACATTTTTTCCCGGTCCCTGTGTGCCGTGTCATCCTGAATTTTGTCTTTCCTAATTTTCTACATTACAAAATCATCGTTTTATCTAGTGAACATTTTTTCCCGGTCCCTTGAAAAATACTCGGTAAGTTGAATAAAATCAATATTAATTGGTTCCCTCGGTAATTGGAAGTTAAAGGAATAGTATCTTCGCCTTGGAATTGTATCATTATTCTTGTCTCAAATAAATTGCCGTGTCATCCTGAGATAATCTTACTTTTGATAAATAATCTTTAAGATAATAAACTTAGTGATAATAAAACTTATAGATAAAAAAACTTGTTATCATCGTCGCAATGGTGGCGCTGCTTGCGAGTTAAATCTACAAATCTGCAAATAACTCTAAGGATATTCAAAAAATTATTTTTCAAAAACCTTCCCAGGGATATACCTAATAATATCCCAAATTTTCACGGCGATTGGATGTATGGTTTTTGAATCTATAGAGTACACACAGACAGACATTCAATTTTATATATATATATAGATGAGTTAGATGATAATCATCTTTAATGATGATAAGCTAACCATCCAACTGACGACAATAATTTAACACCAAAGCTCTGATCCCATGGGGTGTTGAATTAAAAGAAGGCTGTATAAATAATCCACCATTTTAAAAAGGGGAGTTCAATTTAGATTAAAGATCCACAAGGTAAAAAAAAGGACCAAATAAGTAATACAGTAGAACCTCCCTGTAAAGAACACCTAATTGCAGAGCCAAAGTATCCTTTAGGGAGAGGTGTCCTCTTACTGGAGAGTTGCTAAATAGTAAAAATGGTAATTTAGCAAATGAAAACTGTCCTTTGTGGAGAGGTGCCCGCCAAAGAGAGGTTCTTTTTTTTTTTTTTTGCTTATCCCTAGTACACGTAGTACAGGCCATGATAATCATGGTGGGTAGTTAGCGACTGCTTTTTACTGTAAGCGCACCACATGTCTACACATGTGAATATTTTTGGTAACCTAGCATTGGAGACATTTTTAATAAAGTACTTATTGGAGAATAAACACAAGGTAATAAAGACCAAATCCAAATAAATAAATAGTGTGTTAATTTTTCTAATTATAAACACACTAATTGTTTATTTGGATTTGTAATTATTACCTTGTGTTTATAATCTATAATCCAAATTGTGCCTTATCATACTTATTGGAGTATTTTCTAATGACTACACTACATATCACTAAGTACTAAAGGTTTGTTGATGGTGTCAATGAAACATAACATCTCTGGGACACCATTTGATCTTGTTATCTTGTATATCTTAACATTATGATGCAACACACCAGGTACATGGCACAAATAAAATAAAGACTAACAGAGTCAACAACAAAGGATTTTTTTTTTTTTTCTTTCATGATAAATTAAAACTGATACAGTTAGAACCTCCACGAGAGGACACCTCTCTACACAGGTATCATTGCCAAAATTACCATTTTTACTATTTAGAAGCTCTATAGTAAGAAGTTCACTCTCTCTAAAGGACAATCAAAAAGAGAGAGGGGTTTTTACTGTAATTAATTAATGATAATCATTAAGACGTTTGTATCCAATGGTCTTTCCTACACAAAAATGTTATATAGAATTTTTGTGTGGATTCAGTTTTTCATCTTGAAAAAGCTGAATAAATAAAGAGAGAGAAAAAGCACAAATACTTGAATCACCAAATTTTAATAGAAGAGTATTCATATCAACAATAGAGAAATATAGGTACAGCCTTGTAAGGAAGGAGAGCATCAACACATTCTTTACTTAAAGAGATTCATAATAAATACGTACTCAGTAAACAGCTATCAAGGTCTTCAACGAGACCTTAATAAAGAGAAATTGTTGGATCAACCATCATTGTAATAAAGGTACATATCTTGTGACTGTAATAATATAACAAACAGATTATAACATCAAGGGTATTAGTACATTACAAATCCAACTAATCATGTTTTAGTTAGCTGTGGTAGGTCTTGGCTGAAAGAGAGGTTGCTGCCTCTCTTATGTTTTTTTTTGTATTCAACTATGCCTAGTTTTTTAAATTCATTTATTAAAAACAAACATTTCTGAGTTAAAAGAAGAGAAAGGGGGTAAAAAAAAGATCAAAGAAATAGTTCTTCAGAAGTAATTATAAATGAGGATATTGCTGGCTACATGATGTTGAGAATCAGAGAGAGTTTAAAAAATAAAAAAATCCATAAAAAGGGTGACAAGAAAGTAAATCTATTTGGACAATGCCAACAAGATGATCAACAACCAAACCCAGATGGCACTTGCTAAATGACAAGTTAGAATGATGTACAGTTAAACCTGTCTATAGCGCCTTCCTCTCTATAACGCCCGATTTTAAATAGAACGATGCAACCTGTTGCAACATTAAGCAACCTATTAGAAAGAAGGAATCCATGAATTAAGCAACCTGTCTATAGCACCGTATTTTGGCGAGTCCCAAGAGGGGACGCTATAGACAGGTTTAACTGTATATTGAATGCAAAATTGATAATATTTCGCACTTACTTGAAGAAACATCCAAACACTTCAATATCTGAGAGGAAATGCTGGAAGACTGATATATTTCAACCCCAAACAAAATTCAACTTGCAACAATGAAGAAAGAATTTAGTAGCCAATTTGACAACATCACCATTATTTCTTCTTCAAAAAACCAAATCCATTTAAAAATACTTATAAATTACATTAGAGAGTATTTTGTTAGAGTGTGGAAGCTCCAAGAAGACATTAGAAGGGGAGAAAATATAGATGGCACATATTTATTGAGTATAACCATGCTGTGTTGTTTAACTTTGGAAAAAAAATATGGCATGATAAAATTGGCAATTAATCGACTAGACATCAATGTTTTTATAGTGTTGAGTTTAATAAAACAAAAGGCCTTCATGTATGGAATAGAGATTCTCAATTTTGAGTTCTCAATATTGAGGTAATTTTTCTATAGATAATGGAACCAACAATCAAAACTATAATAAAGGTGAACAAAACTTGGAAAAAAAACTGTATCTGAGAAGTTTTAGTGTTTATAAATTGATTTTCTAAGAGGAGCGAGAGAAAAAACTGCATCAATTTAAGTAGTAGCCATTCCTCAGTAGTTGATTGAAGAAGAAATGCCATGAGACAAAAAGAATGCATTGAAAGAGAGATTCAAGATAAATACGTTAATTCAATAACACCGCACATTAACAACATCTCAATAGCATCTAAGCATGCAAATATTATTTCAATAAAAATATATATTAGTAGTATAGTGGCACACAAAAATATTAAGAAAATACAATATTTTCTCTTGGTACATACATATGGCTTTTACTAGGGATGTGTTGTGAGAAGGAGAAAATGTTAGGAGAAGAGAATAACCATGCTTGTAAAAAAAAAACTAACCAAATAATAACAAGGATATTGCTTCAGAAATGGGGAGATAAGATATCCAGCTTATGAGAATCATATGTGCATATAGAGAAATATAAACATGTATTAGTGAGTTCCTAAAGAATAGATAAAAAACTAATGTGCAACATATTTACAATTTGCATAGATAAATAGAAGAAACAATGACTAAAGCTCTAAATAAACTAAAAAACCTCACACACAAATTTCATCTTAAAAATTGAGGGCATTTAGATGAAGAAAAGATGGAGAGTGATCATGTTCTATCTAACACATTTACATATGCCGCAAGGAAAATAGAGAGAATTTAAAGGTAAACAACATATTTGTGGGGAATAAAGTTTTAGGAGAGATGCTGCGGCTAAAGTTAAGCTCAAGAAGGCCGCAACAACAACAATGCAGACAGTGGCTAGATATTCTCGCTGTGTTTGACCACAGGTTTGGCAGCAATGGCCGGCTTGACTTTACTGGGTTTGCGAGCCAGCTGGTGGCTGGAGAGACTCTGGAGCATGTAGAAGATGGCAGATGGGGATACATCCAACTGGATCAGCTCCAGGAGAATCCTTGAACACACAATATTCCTGTCAGAGATTTCTTTGTTTTCATGTTATGGAGAATCTAGCGAACACTTTCTATATCATAGCTCTTTATATTAATTGGGGGTCAGGGGAAAGATGGTATAAGCCAGTGATTCTCAACCTTTTTTTTGTTGCGGCATTATTTTAAAGATTTGAAAATTTGGCGGCACAATTTTAGAATTTCGCGGCACACTTTTGCTAACTTGAATGCAAGAAAATTCAAATTATGTATCAATATTTCTATGCAAAATATAAGTAATATACATCTCTAACATTCAATTTGCTAATTTCGTTATTTTAAAAAGTAAAAAAATGAAAAAGAAAAAAAGAAAAACCAATACAAACGTGAACATAATCATATGACTAAAATTCGGCGGCACATTTTTAGAATTTCGCGGCACACAAAATTACCGCGGCACATTGGTTGAGAATCACTGGTATAAGCCGTTGGTTTTAGACCGCTACAACCCAGGTTCAATTCCCGCATTGGGAACTTATTTCTGAATTAAAAAAAAAAAAAAAATGCTCCAATGGCCTCCGATTCTTGCAAAAGTCCAACCCCACCGGCGAGTGCAAGTAACCAAACAGGGCTCTGGCTCATTTGTAAGTGCAAAGTTGAACTGATTTTCACATGTGTAGATATGTGGTGCACTTACAGTAAAAGCAGTTGTCTACTTCTACTCACCATGATTATCATGGCCTGTACCACGTGTACAAGGGATAAGCAAAAAATATATATATATATTAAAAGTTGTGTTTATATTGTGTATATTGCATGGTGTCGCTGGAGACCCACTGGCGATTCTCCACCAAACTCAGCAGCATTGCCATGTACATTGTACATAGTTGTGTAGATATATAATTATTATTTTAAAACAATAGTACAGACTGACTGTTCACTTTTGGATGTATTGACAAGATGTCAATAAAATTATGTTAATTGTCAAATTGTCTTTATATTAAAAGTTAACTAACAAAATCTCACCATAATAAAATATTTATCCTCTCATTCTATATATAATGATAAACTGCAAAAAAAATATATATTTGAGCATTTAAAAACTCATCACCATTTCCACAAATAGGTAGATTTGGGTTGGTGACACAGTCAATGATAACCTATCTGTATGATAAAGTACAATTTGGATTATAGATTATTGATACAAGAAAATAAGACCAAATCCAAATAAATTAATAGTGTGTGATGTTTCGGTAACAGCATTGTTACCATCATCAGACAAAAGAAAAGTCATTTTCTTCAGCTCATAGGAAGAATAACTTCTTAGGTTCATTTTTTTTTTCTTATCCCTAGTTCATGTGGTACAGGCCTTTATAATCATGGTGGGTAGAAAAAGGCGGCTGCTTTTACTGTAAGTGCACCACATGTCTAGACATGTGAAAAGCAGTTTGACTTTGCACTTACAAATGTGCCAGAGCCTTAGGTTCATTGAAGTCTATCAAAAATGATAAAGCCCAATTTGGATTATAGATACAAGAAAATAAGACCTAATCTAAATAAATTAATAGTGTGGAACATTTCGGTAACAATATTGTTGCCATCATCAGACAAAAGAATTCTTTTATTCCATTTATTCTTTTGTCTGATGATGGTAACAATGCTGTTACCAAAACGTCACACACTATTAAATTATTTGGATTAGGTCTTATTTTCATGGACCTATCTGTATATAAATTTAGATTTCATAAATAACTGTGTGCATGATACAATCCTCACTCTCACCCAGCCTATATTTTTAAATATAACAAACCTAGGGAAACCTCAATAAAAACATATCATAGAGGTTGGATGTGACATATAATGAGGACACCTGCTGGATAAAAATGAAACTCCCTTTAGCAGGCACCCCGCTAGATGACACCTCTCCACAATGGACAGTTTTCATTTTCAAAATTACCATCTTTACAATTTAGCAACTCTCTAGTAAGAGGACACCTCTCCCTAAAGGACACTTTGACTCTGCAATTAGGTGTTGTCCTTTACAGGGAGGTTCTAATGTATATTTATTATATCCGTGTAATTGTAAAAAATATATACTTAATATCAAGCCTTTCAAAAGATATTTGAAATCAAAGTGTCAACAATCGTTTCAAGCTAATTGAAATTTCTCTTCTAAAATTTGTTCTGTTAGTTTTAAATATTTATTCTCATGATCGAATATATTTTATCCTTTCTTCAATATCCACTGGAAGACAACATTCTGATGTCTATGCTGACAAGTGAGATGCATTAGCCTTTGCTCTCAAATACAATTTACATCTCCAATTTAATTTGTGAATTTCTAAGATGATAGAAGCTAGCAAATATGAATGATCACTTATATATTTTATTCAAGAATTAAAATGAAGCTTGTACCAAAAGTATTTATTCTAATTTCAAGAACAAGTTATACCATATTGTTATCCATATTTGCACATGTGAATGAATGGTTCATAAAATATTTTGCATACAGTATATGCAGGATGTCAAAACCAATATGAAATCTCAACTTTTCCAAAGATGGAAACATGATATATCTGATTTCTTTTTATTTTTAAGAAAACTAATAATTCTCAAAAGCCAATATTTTATTTTATTAACAAAATAATTATAAATAAAAAAAATTGCATTCTTTTGAAATTTAAAAATTCTGATCTACAATTATATTCTTTCCTGAATATTTTCCCTATTAGATAATATTTTAAATATGCCTACTCTAACTCTAAAATCCAATTATAAACATGCTTTCTTTTTTTAATATTGCACCCCACACATATTAACTCTATCTATATAGGAGAACATTATCCGAACACAAATGCAACAGAAAACCAATGAAGGAATATCTCCAAAAGCTCTTCTGGTCAATATTTTAAAAATAGAAAAAAAAAAAATAATAATAATGAGTCTATGTGGGAAAGCGATAGAAGCAAAATGATATGCGCCTGCATAACAGATATGATCTAAAAGAAAGCCAATAGGCAGGAAAATAAAATAGATATCACATAAATAAACCGATAAAGCCTATTTTGCAGAATTTCGCTCAGTAGGTCGCAGGCAGTCACTCTATTGCTTGATAAAGAGCGAGCTGTGTGAAAGCTTTAATCATTTCCTACATTAAAAGATACACTTTGCTCGACAACTGATTGTATTTACTTAGTCTATTATAATTATTAGTCTTTTCACAATTAATTCACATATTTTCTTATGAAAAAAATAAATATATAGATGGCGCTCTGCCATCTAAAAAGAACATGTGTTTTTGGTCAGGATATGCCTTCTTTATTTTTAATATTTTCCCACAACACATCTTTTTACTTAGTTCCTAGGTGACTCAATATAAGGAAGTTTAAACTGGCTGGTTAAACCGTTTGGTTTTCGACCACTACGACCCGGGTTCGATTCCCGCATTGGCCACTTTTTTCTGTTTAAAAAAAAAAATGCTCCAATGGCCCCCGATTCTTGCAAAAGTCCAACCCCACCAGCGAGTGCAAGTAACCAAACGGGGCTCTGGCACATTTGTAAGTGCGAGTCGAACTGCTTATCACATGTGTAGACATGTGGTGCGCTTACAGTAAAAGCAGTCACTAACTACCCACCATGATTATCATGGCCTGTACCACGTATACTAGGGATAAGCAAAAAAAAAAAAAAAAGTTTAAACTGTTAAAAATGTGTATAAAAAGGAGGTTTCAGCACCACATCATCAGTACTATGTACTCCAACTGTTCATTTGGAGCAAGACTACAAGATAAGTTCAGCCGTGCTGGAGAGATGGCCTTAGTGACCATCATCACCAGTATGATCCCATACTTCCTCTGTTGTTGTTGTTGTTTCTTATCCCCTTGTGTAAAGATTACACGAATTCCATGAGTTCATGCTCCTCGAGCTGTTTTATGATGAGCAGCGGCCTCTCCCAAAGGTCCTGTTTAGTGCATCTAATGCAAGCCAAAATGTGTTCTGGAGCTGCAGGTGACAAGCTACATTTTGGGCAAGTGGGGTAGATTTTGTTATTATTTTCTATGATTGTGCCATGATATCACATGGAGAAAATCTTGTCTTAAATAACCAGTTACCTTCAAATAATGAAAAGTGCCCAATAACAATTCAAACCACCATCTTTCTTTTCATATATTAATAGAAAAGGAATTTAAATTGATCCTTTTTAAATCGTTGAAAGCCATCAAATAGGTTGATAAAAAGGATATAAAGGTTCGCCATACCGTGGGACACATGAGGTGTCCCATGTTCCCAACCTTGCTGTCGTGATGTTATAGAGGACTTTGGGGAATCAGCAGCAGCAGTTGGCGCATTCAAATACTACAAATTTTCTTCGCCTCAAGAGGTTAGTATACTAACTTCTTTTTTGTTTCTAGTGTAATAGTCAAGATTCAAACTAACTAAATTTCAATATAACATATTTTTTCACGAAAACCAATTAATATTCTTTCTTAATCTATCATTATGATATCATGTTTTAATTTTGCCATTTATTTTAGGTTCGTAGAATTGTGTAAGATATCCTAGCACTAACTATGTTGATGGGAACCCCAAATTTTAAATCTAATAAAATATTCCATCCTCTCTCCACAAGAATATTTCTGATCACTCTTCTTTTTAAATATCAATAAAACCTTTCTTTTTTGATGGAAAACATATTTTTCATGATTCCAATATAAAGTTGAGAAATAGTTCAATATAGTTTTTCAAAACTTAATCAATATTGGTTGGATGAGTTGACATATCTCTCTGATCAGATGTACAGAGTTAATATTTATAAAAACTATTTATACAGTGGCTACTTCTTTTTAAAATAAAATTATTTTCCACTGTTCTTCCTGTCAACTGTTGAAATTTCCTTATAAATAGTTCAAATTATCAAATACACACAAATGGCGCGCTATAGAATAATGTTTAAATTAGACCAATGTCATAAAATGATGTACAATTCAATCAATAATTTTGTTTTTGTTGTTGTCCACAGGTTGTACAAGGGAAGGGGGGAGGGGCTAAGGGCCAGTGGGCTAGCTATCTGATGTCGAAGGATCGACATTGGATGACAACGGGCGTCATCTCCTGTTGATGAAGCGATACCTGGTATCGTGGATTCAACATGGGATGCGATGGGGACTCAAGCTGCGGTGGAGGAGGCAACGTCGTGCTGAGATACATTCAATGACGATTGTTCGATGTCAGATAGACATGGGGGGGATGGGGGAACAACAGAGGGGAGATGACAGAGAAGGGCTAGAGAGAAGGGGACAGTGGGAGGGCCAGTGATGGGATGGGACAGAGAGGTGGGAGGGGCATCAACAAGATGCCAGCAGCAAGGAAGGAGGAGCCACTACCAGGAGGCGGAGTTGCCAACAGGGACAGTGACAAGGGCCCAAAGGGAGTCCTCTAAAGGTGAGAATATCAACTTAATAGTTATGTTACCATGTTACTTTCCTATGTATTGTGCTACTCCCATGGTATGGCGAATTTGTATATCCTTCTTTTTTATAAATTGGTGTGAAGTTTAAAATACTCAAATACAAGATTTTTCTCTCATGTCCTTATATATATATATATATATATATGTGTGTGTGTTGATGGATATAATATTGGTATCTATTTTTTTCAATTAAACTGACAATTATGTCTCAATGGTATCTTAATAATCAATACAGTTAAACCTGTCTATAGCGTCCCTTCTTGGGACTCACCAAAATAGGGCGTTATAGAGAGGGGGGTGCTATAGACAGGTCACTTTTAATGTAAATCGCATCATACTAGGAATTTAAAATTGGGCGCTATTTAGAGGGGGTGCTATAGACAGGTTTAACTGTATAATGTAGTTATAGAAGTCGATGAAAGATTGGTGGAATAAATAAATATTTATGAATAAAAAACAAAATAAGAGGTTTAAAAATGATACATAATTGTTGTTAGTTTGCTCTAGAGCTCTGATGAATTAGGGCCCAGAATGAAAATAATAAACACAAATATTGATTTTAATAACAAAAGCTATTTGTACAAAAGTAGATGTGCAGTATCAACATTGCAACAATGGATCAACTTGGAGAGAAAAATCCTCTCTATAGATGATATAAACAACAATTTAGATAATAGATTTTAAACACAAGGTAATAAAAGACCAAATCCAAATAAATAAATAGTGTGTGATGTTTCTGTAACAGCGTTGTTACAGGCAAAAGTACTGAATGAATCCACAGCATGTTTACTTGATAACAGTAACTATTTAAAACATGCTGTAGTATAATTTTTCACTCAGTATTTTTGTCTAAACATTTTAAAATATAATTATTTGGTCTTATTACCTTGTGTTTATTCTCTCTAGATATTATAATTAGAAATTTCATAGAATTCAAAATGAACTTGCGGGTGGAAAGTTCCAAAGAGGATATCAACCTACCATGATGGAACTGCTGTCTCTTTGAGACATCTTAAACCCTTCATACAGATGGATTTATTGTAGTCTAAGAAGTTTGATTAGACACTAAGTTGGGATTCAAGGAAATTAGGAATTTCACTCTTAACTTTATTCAACTCAAAAACACAATCTTCCTGATAGGTTGTATCAATATACAACTGTTTAGTAAAAGTAAATGGAGCCAAACAAAGAAGAAATAAAAGTTATTGATTTCCTCAATCTCAAAACAGAGAGAGAGTTACTCAAAATTATGTTTACAAAATTTTTAAAAGTTCTTATATATTGTTCCCTTCAAATTTCTATACTTAGTAATTCACAGAAATTTGGCAATTTAACAGAAGATGTCTTGTATTCTTTCTGTAGAATTATTAATAAATAGAAATAAAATTGAAATAATATAATCTCCTATGGAAGATAGTCTTTTTATTATTCCTTGTGTCATTCACAATGTCACAGAGACACATGTATCTTGTTTAGGATTAGTTGTGGTACGTGATTGGTGACTCCCATACATGAGAGTAGATGGTCTGGGGTTGCTTTATCCTCCCATGGAAGGTACTGTACTGTCACTACTAGGATTACCTAGGTATTTTAGTCCTTTATAGCTTTTAAAAATATATTATCTATATAATATTAACTTTATTCCTATAAGATGTTTTGGGGTCACGCCCTTCTTCATCTCAGTCTATAACTGTAGTAAAGTGATGAAATAAAAAACTTGAATTGTGCCCCCACCTGCTTTCTCCATTCACCCCATGACCCATGCACATCGAGCTGTATTACATACTGACCTGGTGGCATACTCAGGAAGGAATCTGTGATAGAATTGAGACCAGAATGAATGAATGAATGTCATGTTTTTCCCATCATTGTTTTTTCCCTATCTTCTCTTTTCATAGAGATGCTTTTTATGTTAAAATCTTTTTTTTTTTTTTTTGAGGTTTAAAGCATATGCTAATGACAATCTAGAGTGAGATGGAGGAATACAATATAAGATATTATTATAAATAACCTGTATTCACACTATTCAGGAATATCTGCTCATATAAGTCATTTGTCATGTTGACCAGTCTCATTAGTAATTATTAACAATTTAATTTACATTTAAGGAAGTTGTACCTTTTAGCATGTATATCGGGATTCAGACAATAACTCTGAAAGATAGTTGACACACAGTAACCTTTATTGAAGACAGGAGATAAACAAGTGTGAACAAAATTGCCTTGTCTCTTAAAAAAAAAAAAAAAAAGCAGACAACCAGCAACATAAAAGACTTACCACTTCCTTAAGTCTTGTAAATGAGTGTATCTGGACCAAATGGAGAGAGAAGGCATATCTGAGAGGGTGAGTCAACTGTAGCTTTGTTGAAGCATTGGTTCACAAAATTTTCAAGCTACCGCTCAGGACATAAACTTTGTAAACTCCACCACCCCTGACCTCCCCAGTGTGAAATTTTTTTATCTTTTAAAAGGAGTCGCCTCCTAGTGCACCACATAAATAGCTTCCCAAAATATTTAAAAAATTAGTCTACACACAAAAAGGTAATAATCATGGCCACTATAGAAAAAAATAGTGAAAAAATGTGTGGGAAAAGGATTGGAGTAGGTAAAATATGCCACACAGAGTGAAGTTTGGCCAGGAAGATAAGTATGACACAGAGATAAGAATGCTAGATAACCCAGTCAAATGTGGCTGAGAAACTAGAGAGATGATAACCTCCCATCAACAACTACATTTTCAAATGTGACTAGAACCTTATTTAATTATTATCTTTGCTACATGTGGTACAGGCCATGATAATCATAGTGGGTAGTAGTTGGCGACTGATTTTGCTGTAAATGCACCACATGTCTTCTTCTTTCTTATCTCCACTCAATCATATTAGGGTATCAAGTTGTGACCCTTGATTGTGTCTGTTTGACAGCCATGATGACTGGGTGAATTCGCCATGTCTACTACTCTGATCAAAAAGTTTCGACACTTTGCTCATAAGTTAAAAAAAACTTTATTATTCTACCAAATTCAAATTGTCCCCCTTCAAAGTAGTTCCCGTTGGCCGCGATGCACTTCAGCCACCTTTTTTTCCAGTCGGCAAAACACCTCTGGTAGTCTGTTTTTGGGATCGCCTTCATGGCCTTCTTCGATTCCACTTTGATCTCTTCTATACTCTGAAATTTCCGACCCTTTAACATTTTTTTTGAGCTTTCCAAAAAGGAAGAAGTCGCAGGGGGCCAAATCGGGACTGTAGGAGGGTTGGAGGAAACACAGAGGTTGAGTGGTCCTGCAGGAACTTCGAGATTTTGAGGGCTGTGTGCGCCGGCGCGTTATCGTGGTGGAGGATCCATGACTTGCTCCTCCACAGCTCCGGCCGTTTCTGCCTGATCGCTTCCCTCAATCGCCTCAAAACTCCAGGTAGGAGTCAGCAGTTATTGTAGTGCCTTGTTGTTGAAATTCATGATGAACAATGCCCTGGTAGTCGAAGAACACCGTCAACATGACCTTGACTTTGCTGGGAGCCTTCCTCGCTTTCTTTGGTCTCGGCTCATTTTGAAGCGCCACTCCGATGCCTGTTGGGTAGTTTCCGAATCAAAGCCGTTAATCCATGTTTCGTCTCCAGTAATGACCCTCTTCAGCAATTCGGGGTCGTCGGTTTTCGCTTCGAGATTGAGACTGGCCGTTTCTTTCCGGGCGTTCTTTTGATCAAAAGTCAAATCTTTGGGAACAAGAATGGCGTTGAGTCTTCTCACTCCCAAAATGTCCTTCATTATCGATTGAGTCGACCCGAATGATATCCCTGCTTCTTCGGCGACCTCCCTGACAGTTATTCGTCGGTCTTCACACACCAGTTCCAACACCTTGTCCACTTTTTCAGGCGTGGTTGATGTGGACGGTCTGCCAGGACGCTCGTTGTCGGCGGTCTCTTCCCGACCCTCCTTGAAGCGCTTGTACCACTCAAAAACTCATCTTTGGCTAATGACGGCATCCCCATAGGCTGTTTGCAACATCCAAAAAATTTCTGCACCCTTGAATCCGTTTTTCACACAGAACTTGATGCAGATTCGTTGATCCTCCATTTCGGTGACAAACGAAATCGAAGCATGGGCAAAATGGCTTCACTTAGAACAGTTGCTGCTCGCGCTGTTGTGGCGCGTGATTTTTGAAAATTGGCAGATCTCCAAGCCAAGGGCGACGCTTGCGTTTGCCACAAAGCGGGAGAAAATATATATATTGAGTTTTCAGGGTTTTATGAGCAGAGTGTCAAAACTTTTTGATCAGAGTAGTATACCACATGTCTATACATTTCACATGCAGTTCGACTTTTGCACTTACAAGTGTGCCTGAGAATAGTTTGGTTACTTGAATTCATTGGTGGCGCTGGACTTTTGCAAGAATCAGGGGCCATTGGAGCATATTTTTAGAAAAAAATGTCCAATGCAGGATTTGATCTCGGATCATAGTGGTCAAAAACCAATGGTTTAGACTACTCATCCACCGACCCTCATGGAAGATTCTACCAGAGCTTCCAAAGATATTAATGTGTTTCCCACAATATGTCAAATTTTTAGGATGAAGAGAAGATCTCCTATCTGAGAACGTAAAAATTGGCACAATTTGAAATACAGTAGAACCTCCCTGTAAAGGACACTTAGTTTACACAGCCAAAGTGTCCTTTACAGAGAGAGGTG
The DNA here is from genome assembly GCA_030710605.1 of Cordylochernes scorpioides. Taxonomy (NCBI): domain Eukaryota; kingdom Metazoa; phylum Arthropoda; class Arachnida; order Pseudoscorpiones; family Chernetidae; genus Cordylochernes; species Cordylochernes scorpioides. The sequence continues at coordinate 47,595,299 of CP092877.1, forward strand.
TCTTCTTACTGTATGTTAAAACTAAAAATATATATATTTAAGAACATATTTCATCATTGTTTAACACTTAGTAAATGATAAAAAATATAAGGTTGTTCCAAAAGTTCATGTTTTTATGATACCCCCCAATGGGGGTTTGGTGGAAGGCTGGTTAAACCGTTTGGTTTTCGACCACTACGACCCAGGTTCGATTCCCGCATTGGACACTTTTTTTCTGTTAAAAAAAAATGCTCCAATGGCCCCCGATTCTTGCAAAAGTCCAACCCCACCAGCGAGTGCAAGTAACCAAACGGGGCTCTGGCACATTTGTAAGTGCAAAGTCGAACTGCTTTCACATGTGTAGGCATGTGGTGCGCTTACAGTAAAAAGCAGTCGCTAACTACCCACCATGATTATCATGGCCTGTACCACGTGTACTAGGGATAAGCAAAAAAAAAAAATTTTTATTAAAACGTTTTTCTGGTTACTTGGCAAATAATATTATTACGGCGAATACATAGTAATACATAATCCGATTACTTTATACATAATACAGAGACATTATACATAACGGCGAATAATATTGGTATTTCAATTTTTTGCAAGTGTTTATGAACTTTTGGGACAACCTTGTAGTACAAAACTGAAATTGCACTTGGATCAGGTGGATAAATTAAGAAAAAGGGTATCTCCTGATTGTGCAACTAAAAGTTGCTGATGGCTTGCGCTATCTGTTGGAATTAATATCAACTAATCGTCAATTTTAATTATTCCGGGATTAGCCAAATACAGAAAACTAATCTTGATCCTTCTTAATATAAAACTGAAAAGAAATTGTGCTGAGAACATGTAAGAAAACATGTACCTATGTTTCCCCACGTGACGCAGCGGAGCGTGACCTCGGCTGCACGGGTGAGTCAGTTGTTGTTTTGCTCTCTGTATCGATGGACATTAAAACATGGTGGCAGCGATAACTGGATAAAATACGAACCTGTATATCGCAAAATATCGATTTTTGCGTACCTTGGAAGATAATTCAACATGGCTCAGATTCAACCTCCAGAAACTTTCGACTTCTCGACTCCCAACGAATGGCCCAAATGGAGGAAGAGATTCGAACGATACCTCGTGGTCAGTGGAATGAAGAAGAAAGAGGAGGCGGACAAGATCGATTTGTTCATGTACTTGATGGGCGACCGCGCGGATGATATATTCAGGACCTTCAAGTTCGATAAGGAGGAAGAGGCAACGAAAATTGATTCCGTCCTCAAGGCGTTCGACAGCCACTTCTGTGTCAGGAAGAATATTATCTACGAACGTGCGAAATTTAATTCAAGAATCCAAGAGGATCGGGAGCCAGTGGACGAATTCATCACTTCATTGTACAAATTGGCTGATAGTTGCGAATTTGAGGGTCTTCATGAGCAGTTGATCCGTGACCGAATAGTGGTTGGAGTGAGGGACAAAGCTTTATCTGAAAGAATGCAGTTGGACAGCGAACTGACTTTGGAAAAGGCGGTGAAAATGGTTCGACAGCAGGAAGCCGTTCGACAGCAGGAAGCCGTTCGACAGCAGCAAGTCGACCTGCAGCGTCCCTCAACAAGCCAAAAGGTCAATCAGGTGAAGTTCAACTCGAAGAAACAATCACCGAAACAACAACAGCAGCCTTCGAGGAAGAAGGAGAAGTCAGCCAAAACAAGATCACGATGTCCAAAGTGCGGAGGTTTCACCCACAGGGAAGGACAGGCTTGCCGTGCTGAAGGACAGAAATGTAACCTGTGTTCAAAAACAGGCCATTTTGCAAATTGCTGCCCAGATAAGCAGGCGAAGACTGCGGAAGTCAAAGCTGTTTCTGAACTTGATGAAGAAAAATTGGTTTTCTCCTGGAGGGGTCTCATCTGTGGAGGATTCATCTAATCTCGATGATGATGAAGGCGAGTGCAGGAGGCGATGGACAGCAGAAATCCAAGTGAACGGGAAACAGGTGAAGTTCAAGCTCGACTCCCAGGCGGATGTTACATGTGTTCCTCTGTGTCTCTTCAAGAAGATAATGGGACAGCAACGACTAGTTGAAAGTGATATCAACATTAGAGCTGCTGAATTCTCCGAACTTCAGACTGTGGGTATGTTTTTATCAACGCTGCGAAATGGCAATTATGAAATCAAGGAGAAGATTTATGTCATTCGTCGTTTGAGTGAACCTCTTCTGAGTCGCCGGGCATGTGAGCTCTTGAACCTGGCGAGGCGGATTGAAGTGGTTGCGACGAGAATTAACCCGATCAAGGAATTCCCTGAGGTATTTGAAGGACTGGGACAGATCGGAAACCCTTACGAAATCAAATTTAAACCTGGAGCAAAACCAATTGCTGTGCATACTCCTCGACGGGTACCAATACCTTTGATGGAAAAGCTCAAAACAAGATTGGAAGAGCTCGAGAAGGCGGGAATCATAGCACAAGTTAACGTTGCGACTGAATGGTGTGCACCGACTGTGATTGCTGGTAAACCGAATGGTGACATACGACTCTGTGTGGATCTCTCAAGGCTGAACGAACATGTACAGCGCGAAGTGCATCCCATGCCAGTGGTGGAGCACATGCTGGGGCAACTGGGGGAAGCAAGATTCTTTTCGAAACTGGACGCGAACAGTGGCTTTCACCAGATTCCGTTGAGCCCGGACTGCCAGCATTTAACGACCTTCATCACTCCTTTTGGGAGATATAAATACTGCAGAATGCCATTTGGAATCTCACTCGCCCCAGAGTATTTTCAGAGAGTTATGTCAATAATCTTGCAAGGCATGGACGGTGTAATGTGTTACCTGGACGATATCCTGATATTTGCCTCCGACTCCAAGACTCACGATCGAATTCTTCGTTTAGTGCTCCGAAAACTGAAAGAGGCGAAAGTTACACTAAACAAGGCCAAGTGTGTCTTCGGCGTGCCAAGAATTAATTTTCTTGGGCACATACTGGATGAAGACGGTATTCGACCAGATCCAGCGAAAATCGAAGCAGTGGCGAAGATGCCTGCTCCGACCGATGTTCATGGCGTAAGAAGATTTCTTGGCATGGTGAACCATCTGGGACGCTTTGTGGAAAATTTATCTGAAATTGTGGCACCACTGAACCAGTTGCTGGTGAAAGGTCAAGACTTCGTTTGGGATTGCAGCCAGGAGCGAGCATTCCGAAAGTTGAAAGAATTGCTCACGACTCAACCCATATTGGCAGCATACGACGTCAGGAAACCAACTATGGTGTCATCCGACGCATCTTCATACGGCTTGGGAGCGGTACTGAAGCAAGAAGGTAAGAATGGAATCTGGCGACCTGTTGCTTATTCTTCTAGAACTATGACACCTACCGAAAAACGATATGCTCAGATCGAGAAAGAGGCTCTCGCAATTAAATGGGCTTGCGAACGTTTTCAAGATTTCCTGCTTGGAAAGCGTTTCCGAATTGAGACCGACCATAAGCCTCTCATTCCTCTATTTTCGACGAAAGAATTGAGTTCTCTGACCCCAAGACTGCAACGTTTCCGAATGCGTATGATGAGGTTTGGATTCGAAATAGTGCATATCCCTGGAAAGGAGCTGCTCGACGCCGATGCATTATCCAGACAACCACTTCTTACAACCGAAGGAGGTGAAGACGAACGGCAAACCTCAGCGCATATAAATGCAGTTCTCTCGAGTATAACCGACAAAGACGAGATGTTGACGAAGATTTTTGAAGCTCAACAAGAAGATACGACCCTGAAAGCAGTAGTCAACTACCTTGAGCAAGGCTGGCCAGATAAGAAGAAGATGTCACATGCTCTTCTCTCTTATTGGCATGTCAAGGATGAACTCGGCGTTCAAAATGGACTACTGATGCGTAGCTGTCGTCTTGTTATTCCAGCAAGTATGAGACTGGAGATCCTAGATAAGTTGCATGCTGGGCACTTCGGGATTACAAAAACAAGACTTAGCGCACGTGAGACGGTATGGTGGCCTGGAATTTTGGAGGAGATCGCGGAAACGGTCAGAAAGTGCAGTGTCTGTATCCAGGAAGCCGTCTCAAAACATGAACCTTTGATACCAACCAACTTTCCTACACGACCGTGGCAAAAGATTGGAATGGATTTGTTCAAGTTCGAGAATAAGTGGTATCTAGTCGTCATTGACTATTATTCTCGCTTTCCTGAAATGATTCAGCTGGATCGGCTCACAGCCAGTGTGGTGGTGCGTAGTTGCAAATCCATATTTGCCCGACATGGAATACCAGAAACTGTTGTAAGCGATAATGGGACGCAATTTGGAGCTGCTCGTGAATTTGCAAATTTCGCAAGGCAGTACGGATTCACACATGTCACTTCAAGTCCTCGATTCCCGCAGAGCAATGGGATGGCAGAAGCAGGTGTGAAAATTGCTAAGTTGATCCTCAAGAAAAATCAAGACCCATCGCTTGGACTCCTGGAGTATCGATCGACCCCTTTGGAGAACGGTTACAGCCCTGCTGAGCTTCTCATGGGACGTAAACTCCGAACGACCTTGCCAATTGCACCAGAGAATCTTAATCCAAAGTTGGTGGACTCTCAGACCCTGAAAAGAAAGGAGGGGAGAAGGAGAAAGGATATGAAATCCAGATATGATCGACGCTGCGGAGCTACGGACATGGAGGAGCTATCCGAAGGTGACACGGTTTGGATTACAGATATGCGAACCTGGGGGATTGTAAAGCAGAAAGCATCGACACCAAGGTCATATATGGTTGATACTCCAGTTGGGACTTTACGTCGAAACAGGTTCCATCTACGAAAAGGAGTTACAGTGCAATATCCAGCCGACCCATCGACGCCGACCTTTTCGGGGGAGGAACTGGTTGAAAATGAAAAGACCCCAGTTGTGGATCATCCCTCTAACGACTCAGAAGACGGCCAGATAAGAACCCGGAGTGGACGAATTGTTAAACCTGTGGATCGCCTTCATTATTAATTATATTATGCATTTAAAGTTTGTAATGTATATATATATTTCAAGTCTTAAAAAGGGGGATGTGCTGAGAACATGTAAGAAAACATGTACCTATGTTTCCCCACGTGACGCAGCTGAGCGTGACCTCGGCTGCACGGGTGAGTCAGTTGTTGTTTTGCTCTCTGTATCGATGGACATTAAAACAGAAATGGTAACAGCATTGTAACCAATATATACTGAAAAAAAAAATCTACTCATACAATTTCAAATCATTTGTTCTACAAGTCATCAGTTATTCTTTGTCAAAAAGAGCCCTCACCCAATGCCTACAAAATATGAAAATTATAGGAAAGAAAGAAAAATACTCTACAAAGAATTTCAAAATAATGGATATCTCTCTCAATCTATATATATATAAAAACTAGCGGACGTGCCCGGCTTCGCCCGAGGTTTTACCCGAGTAAAGGTTTGTCTAACGAACATTTGTTAAAACAATTCTCTATAAACTTATAAAAAAAAGATATATTTTGATAATTTGAAACTCGTAAATTTGAATCTCTCGATAAAGTGAACATTTTTCCCCGGTCCCTGTGTGCCGTGTCATCCTGAATTTTGTCTTTCATAATTTTCTACATTACAAAATCATCGTTTTATCTAGTGAACATATTTTCCCGGTCCCTTGAAAAATACTCGATAAGTTGAATAAAATCATGGTCGTGAATCTCTCGATAAAGTGATTATTTTTTCCCGGTCCCTGTGTGCCGTGTCATCCTGAATTTTGTCTTTCCTAATTTTCTACATTACAAAATCATCGTTTTATCTACATATTTTCCCGGTCCCTTGAAAAATACTCGATAAGTTGAATAAAATCATGGTCGTTTATGGAAGATGGACGTAGTTCCCGGAGGTCACCCGCCCCCCCGCTTGGATGTATGGTTTTTGAATCCATAGAGGACACACACACAGACATTCAATTTTATATATATAGATGAATGTCTGTGTGTGTGTGTGTGCTCTATGGATTCAAAAACCATACATCCAATCGCCGTGAAATTTTGGGATATTATTAGGTGTATCCCCGGAAAGGTTTACGAAAAATAATTTCTTGAATACCTTTAATATCCTTAGAGTTATTTGCAGATTTGTAGCTTTAACTCGCAAGCAGCGCCACCTTGCGACGGAGATAGGCTTAGGTCTGCCCCACTCCGTGAGAGAATGGATCCTTCCGGCCGCCGGCCGACAGTCCAAGTACCCACCGACCAATCAGGGCAGAGTTGGTGACACAGCTGTGCCAAGTAGACAAGAAAAAAAGCCTCGCGGGAGCTTGCCCAAGATGACCTCCGGGAACTTCGTCCATCTTCCATAAACGACCATGAATTTATTCAACCTTATCGAGTATTTTTCAAGGGACCTGGAAAAAATGTTCACTAGATAAAACGATGATTTTGTAATGTAGAAAATTAGGAAAGAAAAAATTCAGAATGACACGGCACACAGGGACCGGGAAAAAATGATCACTTTATCAGTTTCAAATTATCAAAATATATCTATTTCTTTTTATAAGTTTATAGAGAATTGTTTTAACAAATATTCGTTAGACAGACCTTTACTCGGGTACCGATTAATATTGATTTTATTCAACTTATCGAGTATTTTTCAAGAGACCGGGAAAAAATGTTCACTTTATCGAGAGATTCGTTAGACAAACCTTTACTCGGGTAAAACACGGGCGAAGCCGGGTACATCCGCTAGTATTTATTAAAAAAACATTTGTAAAAGTATAAATCCACCACGAAACAACAGTCAAAACTGGAACGAATACTGCACACTGTCTACAATTATGGAATCTAATGAATAAGCAGAATCTGAAAAAAAAAAAAAGTACATCAGAACATCATACAACCAACTCCGCCTTTTCCGGTCCCAAGCCCGGATGAAAAAGGAGGAGGGGGAGCAGTAACAAGCTCACTAAAAAACCTGGGCTCAGCTGGCCCGGCTGATATACCCTGTAAGGGTCCTGATCCTTAGGATGAGCAGCGTTTGTACTCCGTGTTAGGGGTGGCTGCACATGGCGTCTGTTCCTCTTGTCAGAGGCGGCCATTTATTTTGGAGCTAAGTTGGCCTGCCACTGAGTAGTGCTCCCAGTCTTAATGACAAAGGCAGATGCATTTTACTTCACCCAATCATGATGGTTAGATAAGAAAGAAGAAGATACTACAACCAATCTATGAAGTATTCTCTGCCAGACAATGTAAAGTACAATTCCAATCGAGATAGAAAATCAAATCCATATACTGCATCCATGTAAATCAAGCCCAGCCTCCTACATTGGTGAAAATAGGCAAAACCCTGGAAGAATCAATCAATTAACACATATAGCTCCCCCAGAAATCACAGTTCCCTATAAATTCAGGTCAACCATGCTATAAAATAAGGCTATATATCATTTTCCATCAATTCAACAGTTATCTACACACAACAATGTGCAAGACAAGCAGTCGAGACTTTTTTTCTGGAAAGTTGGGCATTTAATGGAGACACAAAATAGTATGAACAGAAAAATTGACCAACCAAAATAATACCAACACTCAATAATATTTTTAAAATCATGAGAAATTATTGTGTATGTACAAATAGTTTGTTACCATCACTTTTCTTCTTTAGAAGGTCAGGACTGGCCATACAAGACTGCTCCTCTTGCAGGATTGTGTAATGACCTACCCACAATGTATCATCTGTAGGACCAAAGAGGCCTCACCAAACCACCTCTTGGAATATATAAGAGTCTCAAGACAGAACCTATATTCCAACCCTACCAAGAGAGTGAATTTGATCTAGAATTTAGTCTCCATGACCTTGTATAAAATTTATACAATGGGATAATATAAAAAAAAGAGAGAGAGAGAAGGCCAGGTCCTCAGAAATACAGAGGGATTCTCCTTGAAAGAGATAGGTGATTGATTAGCCTGGTTGAAATATTGGAAGATCAATAGAACCTCCCTGTAAAGGACACCTAATTGCAGAGTCAAAGTGTCCTTTAGGGAGAGATATCCTCTTACCAAAGAGTTGCTAAATAGTAAAAATGATATTTTTGCTAATGAAAACTGTCTTTTGTATAGAGGTGTCCTCTAGCAGGAGTGTCCTCTCATGGAAGTTCTACTGTACTAATAAAATAGGTGATCCAAAATAAGCACGTTTCATCATTAAAAAAAAATAGATATAGAAAGAGGATAATGAAGGTGGAGTTATTTCATCTGGAAGGGGAAAGGGAAGAAAGAAGGAGTCTGAAGGAAACACCACATAAGATGGAAGTTGTGAAGAAAGAAAAGTGGTCCACAAGGTAGAGGAAGTTCTTTCTCCCACTTATCTTGTCTATAAATCACATGTGGCATCTTTACAACTACAGTGTGGAGCCTCTTGTTTATAACAACAACCAACCTCATTAAAACACCATAATTCGATGGTTCCTAATTGTTCCAAACCATTGCTATAAACAGAAACATGGTTATAACAACCATCCCAAAGTGAGGTTATTATAAAAATTCCCAACTGTACATTGCTTGTAGAAGCATTTACACAACTAGAATATTATGATGCATTAGCGTACCATCTGTTATGAAAATTTGAAACTATTATAGACACCTATGATTCTTTTTAAAATTTAAAAAAATTTCTACTGCCCTTACTACAATATAACCGCTGGGAGGGTTCACCACTGATGATCCAGACCCTCGTATTAATTTTTACATTGTAGTATGGGCAGTAGATAGTGTTTAATTTTAAAAAGAATCATACGCGTCTATAATAGTTATGAATTCTCACAACTAGAATACACTACTAGGATGGGTACTTTGATGGTGGTAACAATGGTGGTTACAGATAGAGGAAAGAAAGTGACATCAATCCAATTCTATTTATGTTCTGGCAACTCTTTGTTAATTTATCAAGGAAACCTTGATGCAACAATCCCTCTCTCTCTACAAGAACTAACTACTCAGCCAGCACAAGATTTTCACAACCTCTATACGTAGAAATATGTAGATAACCTATTTGAAGTGCTACACCATATATTAAACCTAGAATTACGTGTTACACCCTAAATATAAAGATAGTATTTATAGACACACACTAGACTTAAAATTAGAACACTTATTTAAATTGAAGAGTAACATTTTACATTATTTATTTTTGATTAACTTATGAAGAAATTTTTAGAATATTTTCCTTTATCTACTCAAGAGTACAAAGCTTTTTGTATTTTTGAGTATATTAAGGAAATATTCCGAAAGTTCCTCATTATCATTAACAGCATAAAATGTCTCTTTATTTTAAATATAAAAAGTATTACAGTGAAGCCTTTCAAAAACTCTGAAAAAAACCCTTTTTTTTTGTGAGATCAGACTTTAACTACACTCATGGATAAAACTTAAGGAAGTAGAAAGTCTTTAATGTCACCAGTTGTCTATTTTTTTTAAAAGAAGACAGAAGCAATTTTGTCCATACTTGATTATCTTGTCTTCAATAAAGGTCACTGTAATATCATTCAGAGTTATAGTCTGAATCCCAATATACATGCTAAAAGGTATAACTTCCTGTGTGACAGCTGGTGGTGGTATTGACCATTGCTGTGACAGCTGGTGGTAGTATTGACAATTACTGTGTGACAGCTACTGGACAATGTGTGATGCTGTGTGCCCAGTGAGGATACCAGCACACTGGAGGACATCTATTTGCCTTGACATCCAGTCTTCCATACAGACCATTTATTGGAGCCACCATGTTTTTTAACCTTTTTTTTTTTTATACTGAGCTATTTTTCTATTGTTAAACAAAGTCTTGTTGAAAGAATAAAGTTGACCAATCATCTACTGACTGTAACATACAACATTGTATAAATTATAAGGCGATTATAAGGTGTACATGGAAGTTTGTTGAGGAGAGAAAAGTTTGCAATAGATTCAAAAAGGGTGAATCCTATATTTTCTTCCAGGTACTAGCTTCCATTCAACTAGCTCTGGAGAACAATTGACAATACAAGAATACCACCTGGCACTGCAACAGTTTGCTGGTAACCTTAAGGAAATTTTTGGTCGAATCTCACAATCAAATACAGGAAAACCCATCAAACTGCGTTTCTTACAGTTACTCTTTATTAGTCAGTCACTGGTCTCACTTCTTTTATCCATTGAAAAATGACCTCTTTGTTAAGTTTATCTCACTTTAAGGCCTCAAACATCAGCCCCCTTGAAGACCTCCATAGAGGGAGGGTCTTATGGTGTCTAGGTATACCCTGTGGTTAGCTAATTAATTTGAATTTATGATATTTCCTGATGTCTATTTTATATTTAATAACTCTCTTTTATAATCTACATTATCCATATGGAATTGGTGTATAGAGTGCTTAGTCAAACAACTTATTTCATCCTAGAGAGAGTGGTGCCTTTCTTTTTTTTTTGCTTATCCCTAAGTACACATGATACCGGCCATGATAATCATGGTGGGTAGAAGTAGGCGACTGATTTTACTGTAAGTGCACCACATGTCTACACATGTGAAAAGCAGTTTGACTTTGCACATACAAATGTGCCAGAGCCCCGTTTAGTTACTTGCACTCACTGGTGGGGTTGGACTTTTGCAAGAATCGGGGGCCATTGGAGCATTTTCTTTTATCAGAAAAAAAGTGCCCAACGTGGGAATCAAACCTGGGTCGTAGCAGTCGAAAACCAACGGTTTAGACCATCCTTCCACTGACCTTCCAAGAGTCGTGTCTATTTATTACCAGAACATTGCCCTATGCTATGAGGAGAAATTTGAGAATATCCATAAACTGGAAATCCTTTTGTAAAGTGACCATTTAACTTGACAAAAAAAAAAAAAAGTTGACAGAAAGCTATGCAATAGAAATTATTACTCTGATTATGGAACAAAATCTATAGTTTTACAGATGGGGTACAGAAGGTGAGCCTCATGTCTCTCCTTATGCTTATTTAGGCAAAAGTATATATATTCTCTCCAAAATAATTTCCAATTTAAGCTCTACATCTTTCTCATAAGAGAAAACAAAAACACTGAACACACATCCCTGTGCTGTGACCAACTCTAGTTCCTCCTCATATTCCAGCAGCTATTGAAACCTCCAACCTTTCAAACTTTTTTTTCTTCTTTATTATAAGTTTTCTAAACAAGAGTCAAAATGTCATAGTGATAAGTCAGGTGAATAAGGAGGTGGACAGCAGCATGTTTTTTTTTCACCAAGTACTTGTCAATAGACAATATCACAGAGTATTATGAATTAAAAGGGAAAATATTTTATTTTTCAAGTTGGTTTGACAAAATACAAGGTATACTGAATCTTTACTCCCAGAATAACAAGACCATAACTACAAATTAATGATGTGTTTGTGAAATTTCAGTAACAGCCTTGCTACCAAAACATCACAAGCATTTCATTAATTTGGTTTTGGTCTTTTTCATTTATCTTTCTAATCTATATAATACAAATATTGTGTACTTTATTAAATCTCATTTAGGCTTCTTTGTCTAATGCTCAATCTACAGTATTTTTTAGGAAAATTTTTGAAGGCTATCTTAATCATTTCTTTGGATTCTGGACATCCTGACCATGACTTGCCTTTTCAATTTTTCCAGTCATTTCAGAAAACCACAGAAGGAGTTAACCGGTTCTGTCCTCCCAAGAGAACAACAGTCTTTGATTTCCAGACTTAAGTCTGGTCATCTACGGACAATGACTTTCCAGAATGGTTCCAAGGTTTTCCCACTATGTACTAAGTGCAATTCTCAACCTGCAACCCCAAAACACATTTTTGACTCATCTATTGATGAACTCTACTCATCCCCAGCAGACACCATCAAAAGTCTCAAGTTCTACAAGCTTGATACCTCAATATGATTGAGTGGAGAAAAGAAAGAAGAAGACAGGTTAGCATTTTCCCATTACTTATTTACTATATACAGTAGATGCTCCATGAGAGGACACTCTCTACAAAGGACAGTTTTCATTTTCAAAATACCATTTTTACTAAATAGCAACTCTCCAATAAGAGAACACCTTTCCTTAAAGGACACTTTGGCTCTGCAACTAGGTGTCCTTTACAGGGAGGTTCTACTTATTTTTTTCTTTTGGTTTCCTCCATATTGTAGCAGCAGTATTGCATTTTTCAAAACTTAGCCTATAAAATTTCAATATTTGTTTGTTATTTTATCTCTTCCTTGTATCCCCCTAGTAAAATAAAAATTTAAAAATGATAAAAAATTGGCATTTTTAAAAGTTAAGAGAACAAAGAAAATAACTGCTTTTTGAATGTTTGTGCCTTATTTATATATTTACATTAAATTTATTTTAATTATTCATATAAACATAGTAGAAAAATATTCTAATTATGGGGTCATACACATATTCACACATCCAAATAAAAAAAAAAGATTTTACCATTTAGAACCAATAACAATCCTAGCTATTTATTGCAATATCAATTCAATGATCTCAATAAATAAATAAGTATATTTGACCAATAAATACAAGAAATTTAATTTTGTTAAAAAATCAATAAGCTTGAGGGATGAGTATCTTTAGTAAATAAATTTGAAATAGAAATAAATTTATTTACTAAAGATATACTCATCTCTCAAGCTTATTGATTTTTTAACATTCTATTAAGGGATTAGCCTATTAATTAAATTTAATTTTGATTTACAAATTGTGCTTTATCAAAATTTGACCAATGAATGACTTTGCAAGATTATAAAAAATTAAGGGATTATAATATTTAATTTTTCCAACTTTTTTTCAGAAAGAGAAGTAAAATTTGATTGTAGAGAGAGAAGAAAAGGAATGAAGAGACTGAAGGTATTTAAACATAAGAGGTAATTAAATCTATCAATATAACATCTCTATGATTTAAATACCCACACTTCAACCTTATTTCGTTCTATTGATTTCCAATATTCCAGTGACCCACTCTCATCACCTTGTCAAGGAAATCAATCCTATATAGGATTGAAAAATATAGCACAGTAGAACCTCCCTTTAGCGGACACCTCTCTACAAAGGACAGTTTTCATTTGCAAAATTACCATTTTTACTATTTAACAACTCTCCGCTAAGAGGACACCTCTCCCTGAAGGACACTTTGGCTCTGCAACTAGGTGTCCTTTACAGGGAGGTTCTACTGTATATAATCTTATAAATACCTGTGTCATACAATGTTGTTTTTATAATTACCTCTACAGTCTGTATGTTTATTACAGTGTTCCCCTTTATTAAGGTCAAGATCACTGGCGGTTTAGTATCCACTGAATAACAAGACGCTCCTCTTAATGCTTATTATTGTTTTTAATAAGGTTATCTTGTTATTAAGGTCTCAAAATCCTGGTCCCCCTAAAGACCTCTCTCTAAGAAAAACAGGGTAACGTGGTAAGATTCTTTTAATAGAACACGACGAGCTTTCAGGCAGCAACTGCCCTTCTTCAGGTCTAATACAAGTGTAGACAAAGAAGTGCCATATTTATAAGCGAAAATATTTACATATATACGCGCAAAGAATAAGGAATTTTACATACTGGAGATTGGAAAGGGGAATTTGCATATTTACAAATAAAAATAAAACAAACTCTGTGTGAGAAATAGAGGCAAAAACGGAGATAAAAATTAAATCTGAAGGCAAAACACGGAGATAAAAATTGAACCGTAAATAACAATAAAAACCCAGAAACATATCAGCGAGTGAGGCCGTAAAATATTGTATATTGCGGTGGGAGATCAATCTTCCGGTTAAAACTGGGAGTACAGTTGGACACCAGTGCTTCCAGAACCAAGCGTTGGTACTTGTTTCCAATATCCCTGTATACAGAAATCGTATCGTCTAAATTAAAGGAATGGTCGAAATCTGCCATGTGTTGAAAGATGAGAGATTTTCGATCTTTGGAACGTATATTACGGTTGTGTTCGCGGATTCTAGTGGCGATGGTTCGACCAGTTTCACCTATGTAGCATTGCTCACAATCGTTGCATGATATTTTATAGATGCCGTTATTGAGGGATAGAGGGTTAAGTTTGATGGAGCTTTTTGTTATGGGGTGCCGTAAGGATGCTTCTAGGGAAGGCGAATTTTTGAAAAACGTGCGAATACCGAATTTTCATAAAAATAACGCAATATCAGAGTTCGTGGTCGAAAAAGGAAGGACACAGACGTTTTTATACAGCGGAGGTGTAACTTTTTTGTGGTTCGGAACGTAAAAATGGCGGTCAATAAAATTATGAGGGTAACCGGCGGATAAAAGATGGGTGTAAACGGTACGCTTCTCGATCGTTCTAAATAAGGCAAGGGAACAATGAGTATATACCCGTTTGGAGAGAGTTTTTACCGTGGTGATTTTGTGAGAAACCGGGGCATGTGATAAAAAGTGTAAATAGGAGGGAGTGAAGTTAGGCTTGCGAAATACGGTGGTCTGAAAAGTGCCATTAGTGTTGATGACTAAAACATCTAAAAACGGGATGCAATTAAAACATGATGGGTTGTGAGTAAAACGGAGATCATGATGGTATGAGTTTAAAACCGTGAGTATGGGGAGATGGTCGGTATCACGATGGAGGCAAAAAATGTCGTCAACGTACCTCGACCACATCTCGATCCCCAAATGATTATGGGAAACTAACCACCGGTCCAGATTAGACATAACAATCTCAGCTGCTATTGTGGGGATCGAGATGTGGTCGAGGTACGTTGACGACATTTTTTTGCCTCCATCGTGATACCGACCATCTCCCCATACTCACGGTTTTAAACTCATACCATCATGATCTCCGTTTTACTCACAACCCATCATGTTTTAATTGCATCCCGTTTTTAGACGTTTTAGTCATCAACACTAATGGCACTTTTCAGACCACCGTATTTCGCAAGCCTAACTTCACTCCCTCCTATTTACACTTTTTATCACATGCCCCGGTTTCTCACAAAATCACCACGGTAAAAACTCTCTCCAAACGGGTATATACTCATTGTTCCCTTGCCTTATTTAGAACGATCGAGAAGCGTACCGTTTACACCCATCTTTTATCCGCCGGTTACCCTCATAATTTTATTGACCGCCATTTTTACGTTCCGAACCACAAAAAAGTTACACCTCCGCTGTATAAAAACGTCTGTGTCCTTCCTTTTTCGACCACGAACTCTGATATTGCGTTATTTTTACGAAAATTCGGTATTCGCACGTTTTTCAAAAATTCGCCTTCCCTAGAAGCATCCTTACGGCACCCCATAACAAAAAGCTCCATCAAACTTAACCCTCTATCCCTCAATAACGGCATCTATAAAATATCATGCAACGATTGTGAGCAATGCTACATAGGTGAAACTGGTCGAACCATCGCCACTAGAATCCGCGAACACAACCGTAATATACGTTCCAAAGATCAAAAATCTCTCATCTTTCAACACATGGCAGATTTCGACCATTCCTTTAATTTAGACGATACGATTTCTGTATACAGGGATATTGGAAACAAGTACCAACGCTTGGTTCTGGAAGCACTGGTGTCCAACTGTACTCCCAGTTTTAACCGGAAGATTGATCTCCCACCGCAATATACAATATTTTACGGCCTCACTCGCTGATATGTTTCTGGGTTTTTATTGTTATTTACGGTTCAATTTTTATCTCCGTGTTTTGCCTTCAGATTTAATTTTTATCTCCGTTTTTGCCTCTATTTCTCACACAGAGTTTGTTTTATTTTTATTTGTAAATATGCAAATTCCCCTTTCCAATCTCCAGTATGTAAAATTCCTTATTCTTTGCGCGTATATATGTAAATATTTTCGCTTATAAATATGGCACTTCTTTGTCTACACTTGTATTAGACCTGAAGAAGGGCAGTTGCTGCCTGAAAGCTCGTCGTGTTCTATTAAAAGAATCTTACCACGTTACCCTGTTTTTCTTTGAATATTACAGCGTGGCGATATGATGTCTGACCTCTCTCTAAATAGAGAGGGAAGGGGTCTTATTGTGATGGCTCAATTATTGTAGTTCTCCCAAATATCCATTATAGGTGAACAAGACTGAATGATATAAGGGGAAGATGATCAAAAGGAAAGAAAAACACATACACAACATTTAAATAAGTAAACATTGGATGTTTCTGTAAAAAGCATTGTTTTGCTTAATAAGCACTGTAATGATGGAAGATTTCTGTTGCCAAATCATCATATAACTTTAATCATTATAAAACTGTTACAGATGAGTATTTTATAATCATGGTAAATCGCTATATACAGTAGAACCTCCACGAGAGGACACTCTTGCGAGAGGAACACCTCTCTACAAAGGACAATTTTCATCACTGAAATTACCATTTTGATTATATTTCAGCTCTCTGGTAAGTAGACAATCTACGTAAAGGACACTTTGGCTCTGAAACTAGGTGTCCTTTACAGAGAGGCCGGCCTTCTGTATGTAAATTTTCTCCATATGCAACACATTGTATAGCATCAGACTGTTGAATAATGGGATGTTGAGATATTAATGACAGAGAAAGGACCTGAGGGAAGACTTCTTTAAAACCTCTCTAACTGGCAATAACTACCCGAGAGACCAGCCAACCTATCCTGTGGGGATGTGGCCAGTTAACTCGGAACAGGACACACACAGAGGATGGAATGAGTTTTTCCAGACTTGTAACTATCTATAGAATAGATACACAGTAAAACCTCCATGAGAGGACACTCTGGCTAGAGGACACCTCTCTACAGAGGACAGTTTTCATTGTAAAATGATCATTTTTACTATGACTCTCTGGTAAGATGACACCTCTCAACAAAGGACACTTTTGCTCTGCAACTAGGTGTCCTTTACGGAGAGGTTTCACTGTAACAACTCTACACCATCTTCACTCATATAGGTATCCCAAATTACTTGTACAATAGCCTAAAACTCATTGCACAGAAAATTGATAGAAATAGACTCCCTATGTCCTAAGGGTCAATCCCTCCCATAACTGACATTTCATCCGACTGGAGTACTTATTACATAGTATAGAGCAAACAGTGAGGATGGTAGTGGCCATATCGCTTGGAAGGAGTCCTACTGCCAATGAAAGAGATCCTACCAAAAGTTGGGATTAGAAGCATGCAGTCAGGGAACTGGTTGTCAGGGCTTTCTCTCTTGAAGGCTTGCCAGATAGTGTTTAATACAATAAAGTAATAAGACTGAATCAAAAATAAATTAACAGTGTGCGAAATTTCAGTAACAGAGTTGTTACCCAAACGTCACACTATTAATTTATTTGGATTTGGTCTTAATACCTTGTAGTTCTAATTTATAATCCAAATAGTACCCTTTCAAGTGTTGAATACGGTAAAACATGTTGTACGTAAAACCTGTTGGATATGGTTAAAACCTATTGTCCTTAGAATAAAGAGCAGGCATGCCTGTATCAACCTGTACTACTCAGCTACTCTTGTGAACAGTTTATTCCTGCAGCCAACAATTAAGCCACTAGAGTTGGCAGAAATAAACAAGGAGAGAACAAACCTGAAAACCTTGGGATCCAGAGAAATGCCACAGCTTGTTGCCAGTTCAAAGAGATGCAGGATGTGGGAGTGGTCATCTCCATTCCTCAGGTCCTTCTCAGACATCCTGAAACATCCAGGTTTGCCTTCATACAAGGTCTATATGTGGTAGAAGATATATAGAAGTAGATAGATTGCTAGCAAAATCTGGAAGGATAAGCAGATTCAAGGGGGTTGAGGGTTACATTGGAACCTCCATTAGAGGTCACTATCACTAGTGGACACCTCTCTACAAAGAACAGTTTTAAGTCTCAAAATTACCTTTTATTATTATTATTATTTTTGGTAAACATTTAGCTTCTCTCCAGTAAGAGGATAGTTCTCCCTAAAGGACACTGTGACTCTGTAACTGGGTGTAGTCAGAGAGGTAGTTCTACTGTATATGGCAGGGACATATGCATTTGGAAGCACAAATACACAGTAATAATAGCTTAGACTGAAGAAGGTTTAACTTCTACTCACATATGTACCAAATTAACTGATTAAATTACCAAAATTTCTGTTCATTATATACTGTTTCTTGTCTTCTATTATTCTGGCTTCTTCATCAATGTACACTCAGGCAGTCTCTGGGAGCACCTTGGGATATTTAAAGGTTTGGTGATATTTAAAAGGGGTTTGAAGATTATACATTATTTATTTCATTACAGTAAAACTTCCCTGAGGACACCCATGCTAGAGGGCACCTCTCTACAAAGGACAGTTTTCATTTGCAAAATTACCATTTTTACAATTTATCAACTCTCCGGTAAGCGGACACCTCTCCCTAAAGGACACTGGCTCTGCAATTAGGTGTCCTTTACAGTGAGGTTCTACTGTATATATAGCCCAGATTTACCCAGGCAATGATAACATTGGCATGTAGAAAAATATTACTGCTTGTATGCCACATGTCTACACATGTAGCACCAGGCCATAATAATAGTGGTGGGTAATAGAGTGTTGTACAACAGTTGGAGTTGATTACTCCTGCTCACCTATAAAGGCATGTTGAGAAAGAAGGGAAAACATTCCCCACAATAGGAATTTAAACCGAGTATTGCAATTTGCTCCCAATGCGTGGCTTCAGTTTGGATTTAATAGTAGTTTCAATTTTACTTTAAAATATGGCAGATAAAATTTCTTCTCAATGTTGGAGATACTTCAGCTTTCCAAGACTTGGCAATGCATGAGTTACCTAGATGACAGTGGGAAGTAAGAGGCAGCCAATCAGCGATAAAATGGACACCAAACAGGACTAAGGCCCCTTGTAAGGCTTCCTACATGTGTAGAGACACAGGGTGCACTTACAATAAATGGCAGTCGGCATTTACCCACAATGATTATTAGAGCCTGTACCAAGTATACGCGTGTGGGACAAGTTAAGAAAAAATACTGTAGAACCTCCCTGTAAAGGACACCTAATTGCTGAATCAAACTGTCCATTGTCAAGTGGTGTTCTCTAGCGTAAGTGTCCTCTCATGGAGTTTCTACTCTAATGTATTTTTTAAATATTTGCTGGATGATAAGGCACAATTTGGATTATAGATTATAGCTACAAGAAAATAAGACCTAATTCAAATAAATTAATATTGTGTATTCGGTAACAGCGTTGTTACCATCATCAGACAAAAGAATTGCTGGAATAAAGCTATGACTAAAGGCTCAACTAAGTAAAAATAATAAGACTAAATCCAAGAATGTAACTCAAGATGGTGACACACCTTTGTATAAAGAGCCTGACACTACCTGCCCACCTCTTATCATCAACTGCCCTGGTTTGCTATCTGTCGGCACTTCGCTGAAACCCTCTTTACAAAAGAATCTTTCAAGATAATACTTTTTTCAAAGTGTTGATTGGCCACTTTTTTATTTCTACAATTATTACCAATTCTTACTACTGGATGAGTAAAATTTAGAAAGAGAGAGAGAATACATCATTTATAAAAAAATTATTCCAAATACATATGGTTGAGGCCATATAATTATGGTGGGTAGTTGGTGACTGCCTTTTACTCTAAGTTTTGCATCACATGTCTACACATGTAGAAGGCAGCTTGAGATTTACCCTTACAAGATGCCAGAGCCATGTTAGGTTACACTTGCACTCACTGGTGGGTTGGACTTGTGCAAGAATTGGAACCTATTGAAGCAGAAAAAAAAAATACCAATGCAGGACTTTCTCCGGAGTCATGGTTGCAAAAACTCAACAGTGTGACACCGCACAGAAAAACTTGCCATTGGAGGAATGGTGCAAGTGAGTGGAAGATCCCTTTAGAGTCCATCTCATTGTCCAAGTCACTTATTATATATATTTATGTATACAGTAGAACCTCCATGAGAGGACACCTCTCTATAAAGGACAGTTTACATTAGCAAATTTACCATTTTTACTATTTAGCAACTCTCTGGTAAAAGGACACCTCTCCCTATAGGACACTTTGGCTTTGCAATTAGGTGTCCTTTACAGGGAGGTTCTACTGTATACATATATATATATATATAAAGGTTGCCTCTCCTGTCAAAACTAGAAGCCATTTATTGACCGTCGCCACAAACTAGCAGCCACAGGTTGGTGACAAAACCATAACACCAGCTTTGGCAAACTGAGAAGTGCCCACCTAGAGACCATGGTTCTGGGCTAATGGCCCTTGTCAGTCCAGAGTGGACTTTAGTTCACGAGATCGACAAGATCTCAAATGAAATCTTCACAATCCTTTGTGGATCTAAGGAAATAAAGTTCACTCTACACTCAGGAGGGCCATAGCATGAAACCATGGTCTCCAGGTGGGCGCTTCTCAGTTTGCAAAGCTGGTGTTGTAGCTTTGTTACCAACTCGAGACAGCTAGTTTGTGGAGACCGCAATAGATGGTGTCTAGTTTTGACAAGGAGGCAACCTTTATTTTTATAGATATATATCCTCCTGGCAAAAAATTATCACTTCAAAGAACTATATTGTATTTATTAAATATACTGTGAGGAAAACAATATTCAAACTATTAATCTTTTGACATAAATGTTATAGGGGTGAGATCACAGAAAAAAAACTGAATTATTGACAAAAATCTGCATTGTTAAGGTACATCTTATAAATAAGAATTACTGTGTTTTTAGGTTATCTTTCAAGTAAGCTTCTAAAGTGGTCAGGAATTTTGTTAAATCTTCAGATTTGGGGATCTGCTGCTATTAGAAGCATAGAACCCTGTCTTATAATATTTCAAGGTAGAAACACAAGGTAATAAGACAAATATAAATAAATAGCATGCGACATTTCTTTAAGAGCATTGTTACCATCATCAAACAAAACTTTAGTCTAATGATGGTAACAACGTTGTTACTGAAACGTCACACACTATTTATTTATTTGGATTTTATTACATTGTGTTTGGATGATAAAGCACAATTTGGATTATAGTTACAAGAAAATAAGACCTAATCCAAATAAATTAATAGTGTGTGACGTTTCGGTAATAGTGTTTTTACCATCATCAGACAAATTGTCATGTCTTTTTTTTTGTTTATCACTAGTACATGTGGTACAGGTCATGATAATCATGGTGGATAGAGGAAGGCAACTGCTTTTACTGTAAATGCACCGCATGTCTATACACATGAAAAGCAGTTCGACATTCGCACTTACAAATGTACCAGAGCCTCTAATTGTCATGTCTGATGATGGTAACCACGCTGTTACTGAAACGTCACACACTATTAATTTATTTGGATTAGGTCTTAGTTTATTGTGTTTGGATCTTATTACCTTGTGTTTCTAATCTACAATCCAAATTGTACCTTATCATATTTCAAGTTAGTTTGGATAGATTTATCATCATCATCATAGTACCATCTCTGATATGGAGGTTGGCCATCATGGAATACCCCCCTGTTCTGAGCAATTCCTATTTTCTAATTCCAGTCATCATTCTATTAGATTATTGAACATCATTCATTTTTTGGTTTATCTTTCATTGGGGAGATTTGACCACCATCATGACTAGGTAAAGTAGAATGCGTCTGCCTTTGTCATTAAGACTGGGAGCACTACTCAGTAGCAGGCCGACTTAGCTCCAGAAAAAATGGCAGCTTCTGACATGAGGAACAGACGCCATGTGCAGCTGCTCCTAGCAATGGAGTACAAACGCTGCTCATCCTGTATCCCTGGATCAGGAGCCCTTACAGGGTATTATCAGCCGGGCCAGCTGAGCCCAGGTTTTTTAGTGAGCTTGTTGTAGCTCCCCCTCCTCCTTTTTAATCCGGGCTTGGGACCGGCAAAGGCGGAGTTGCTCTACAACTAGCTAGTTCTACAAGCTTGATACCCTAATATGATTTAGTGAAGATAGAAAGAAGAAGAAGACTTTCATTGGTCAAGGTTATTTTTTTTTTTTGCTTATCTCTAGTACACATGTGGTACAGGCCATGATAATCATGGTAGGTAGTTCAAGGTGTATCCCTCCCCATTATGGTCAAAGAGGTCCCAATAATCCACAGAGTACATGTCCTTCAAACTTCCATTTCCTTTTGGTTACTTCATTCTGATTTCATTTGGCTGGGTTAATTATGGCTAATACAGTAGAACCTCCCGCTAGCAGACACCTCTCAACAAAGGACAGTTTTCATTTACAAAATTACCATTTTTACTATTTAGCAACTCTCCAGTAAGAGGACACCTCTCCCTAAAGTACACTTTGGCTTTGAAATTAGGTGTTCTTTACAGGGAGGTTTTACTGTACTAGAATAGTGTGTTCCCTGTAGATGGCATATTATCTTAATCAAAAGATTCAATACCATTAAAAAAATAAAATGTACATTTATTCTTCTGATAAGAGGTTATTTTTTAATTAGTTGGGGATTTTCTTTGTAGAAAGAAATAGTCAATGCATCTAGTATTTTGTGAAAAGGTATCATTAAAAAGTTGTTTATATAATTATTCTTTGTTAGGACCAAGCACAATTTGGATTAAAGATTATAGATACAAGAAAATCCAAATAATTTAATAGTGTGTGACATTTCGGGAACAGCATTGTTACACACTGTCATCAGACAAAAGATTAAAGGCTAAAAGATTATATATAAAATATTTATTCTTTTGTCTGATGGCAACAATGCTGTTACCGAAATGTCACATACTATTAAATTATTTGGTCTTATTTTCTTGTATATATTCTTTGTTATGATAAAGTGGATATTCTTTTATCTGATGATGGTAACAATGCTGTTACCGAAATGTCACACTATTAATTTATTTGGATTAGGTCTTATTTTTTTTGTATTTATTCTTTGTTATAATTTTTATATATACCTAAAAATTCTTTCTCTATAATTAAATTGATTTTACTAATTTTAACAAAATTAACAGTTAATACATCCAAGATATATACTATGTGCTACTTTCTAAATTAGTAAAGCTGGTAAAAATCTTGAATTAGATATATTACATATTATAGGATACATAAAAAGGAAATTTGGTAAGATTTTTTTTTGTAGCCATTCTTGCTTTGAAATGGCCTTAAATCCATATAAGTAAATGCTCCATGCTACCTATCAAATTCAACTATTTTATTTTACTATATTTTAACTTTATAAAAAGAAAATAATAATAAAAAAAAACATTATGTCATTTTATGGCATTCATATTTCCAAAATACATCTTTTGTGCTTTTAAAAATAACTAGGAAATATACCTTATATTAATATTTGAATAATGATATAAATGTTTATGGTATTTTAAAAATAAGCACTTTATATATTATAATTATGTACACAACTTTTTATAACTTAGACCGAACAAAACGATTTTGAAAAAATGTTTGTTTACATATTAATAATCACTAAACCGACAGCGCCCTCTATCAAGAGAGTTTTGCCGTAATGGCAACCGAATCTGGGAACGTGGCTATTACAGAAAAGTGTTGTAATTAAGTGCGCTACAATGTTATTTTGTTAAAAAAGAGAAAAATTATTTCAATATTTTATTTAAGTTAATTTTTAGATATAGAAACATCCTTTCATATAATGTAAGTATTTAACATAAAGTTGCATCCATTACAATAAGACAAAAACATCTAAACATATTACCACTTTCAAAATACATAATTTCACTTTTATTTTCAAATAAGTTTTCTCAAAACAGTGCTGCCATTAAAAACCATATTGTTTTGAAACATAAAGGCAACTGATTAAAAAATTAATGTTATTATTATGGATGCAGTTTTATTTACTTTTCTGGTTGTAATTTGTGCAGATTATTTTTAAGTGTTCCCCATTTGAAACGATGAATCATTTCCCTTGAAAACATGGTAGACAAGTGAGTAAAAAAAAAAAAAAATTAAGATAAATTATTAATTTTTATAAACCTATGCTTGTGAATGTATATACTACATCTATAAATAATACAATTTGTCCATATTTCAACCAAAAACTTAATCTTGAAAGTAAAAAAATGAAAACTAAATCTCAAATATACAGGTAATAGCAAATTTTAAATTGTCAGCTAATTACCAAAAATAAATTTTAATGAAAGCTGTTCTACCAAGTATTTTTACACTTTAAAAATCCAAAATTTTAAAGAATTTTGATTCATCAATCTTATTTTGATTTTACCATCCTCTATCTTTCTAAATCTATAATTTGTTTCAAATATCTTCTGCTTACTATAAGATTTTTTTATCATAATACTGTTATAAACATTATTGTCCCATCATCCTTTGTTATATTTTGTCAGATTTTAAAGCCTCTTGTTATTTAAATGGCAAAGTATTATATTTCATCATCCTATTTTATTCAAAAGTTTAATTCATTTTATTAAACAATATTTTTAAAATTTTCAAATATTCCTTACATTTTCTCACCATTAATAAAAGATAATTTAAAACTTTTATCACAATACTTTATTATATACCAAATTCTAATTTGATATTTGATTATTAGAATTATATATTTATTCCAATATATGGAAAAGCAAATATTTTATTTTATACACCTCTGCATATATTAAAATTTTTTTATATATATTTTTTGAATACCAGTTTTTAATTAAAGCATATTTTGATTTTAAAAAAAGTATATTTTTAGAATTTAGTGAAATAATTTTATCTAATAATTATCTCTTTTTAAAAATTTTAAAGCTTTAAATAAGAATTAAGCAAATACATTATTTTCCTGTTCATAATTTCAGCTAGTCTTTTGATTAAAAAAGATTTCCCCTCTTACATCTTTACAGTGTAGGAATACATAGTGACCTACTTTTAAAAGCAAGGCTAGGCAAAGCTAGTTCATTTAAATTGTTAGGTTTATAAAAGAATAACCTAAGGTAATAAGAATCCAAAAAATAAATAAATAAATAGTGTGTGATGTTTTGGTAACACTGTTGTTACCACACTATTTATTTATTTAGATATTTGGGTCTTATTACCTTTTGTTTATCATCAATAATCCAAATTGTGCCTTAGCATGAAAGAATAACCTAATGTATCCAATTTGGATTATAGATTAGAAACCTGATCACATACAAATAAATTGTGATGTGTTGTAACCATATTCAGACAAAGATCCTGAATAAGTAGATAAAGCACAATTTGGATTATAGATTATAATAAAAAAAGGAAAATAAGACCTAATCCAAATCATTTATTCTTTTGTCTGATGATGGTGACAATGTTGTTGCTGAAACGTCACACACTAATAAATTATTTGGATTATGTCTTATTTTCCTTTTTTTATCCTGAATAAGTACTTTGGTTTGTGGGACTTATTGTTTGAGTACTTAGGTTTTTCAAAAGAAAGGGCACATGAACCAATCCTTCATTTTACCACTAGTTGAATAACCAGTTCTGCCTGAGTGTATGTATGTTTGCACACAACAAATATTCTCTCTTAATTAAATCAGGCATTACCACTCTTTTACAGTAGTACAAAAATGAACAATAATTTATTGTTTTTGTACTCCTGTAGAAGGGAGGTAATACCCGAAAGTTTAAGATTACAATAAAAATGAACAGAAACACATCACCAGAAACCTGCTGGTTTATTTAATTCACACACAGGAGATTAACATCTAGTGCAAATATTGTCTTCCCCAATAATAGTATTAATAATAGTAGTGGCAATGTATAATGGAGAAATTCATTAATATATATTATCATATCATTTTTCCAACCCCCCAAAATTATGCTAATTAGATCTTATATTATATATAACTTCCCTATTTCAAGTGTAGTATTGAGACAGAGGTGTTCATAGGTCATCAAAGGTTTTGGGGGGGCACTGGACTAAAGTACTTAATATCCATTTTGATAGCAATATTCATATTGGCACAACAACA
Organism: Cordylochernes scorpioides; assembly: GCA_030710605.1. Classification (NCBI taxonomy): domain Eukaryota; kingdom Metazoa; phylum Arthropoda; class Arachnida; order Pseudoscorpiones; family Chernetidae; genus Cordylochernes; species Cordylochernes scorpioides. The sequence continues at coordinate 47,621,118 of CP092877.1, forward strand.
GATATATTCACACAAGATGCAAATATACAGAATAAGTCATGTTTAATTAAATAATTAAAAAAGGTTTCTGGAGATGAGTTTCTTTTTATTTCAAATAAAAACCATCTGAAACAGCATTTTATTCATTATATATGTTCTCCTGTGGAAGGGCAGAGATGCCTGAAAGCTTGAGATGGTATTTGAAATAAAAAGAAACTCATCTCCAGAAACCTTTTTTAATTGTTTAATTAATGTCCAGGAGATTTAAATCAATTGATGTGAAAAGTCATGTTTAAGTGGATGAAAGCATTCAGTTACTTGAATCAAGAAATTCCAGAGGTCTTAGTCATCGCGCGCGCGCGCGGTTATTTCTATTAATCCATCATTTTCCTGAGGTGGCTTTAAAAAAAAAAGGTCGATGATGTGTTCCTAAACTTGTTTTCCTCCCACAAGCAAAATGCCAAATAGTTTACCTTTTATTTAATTAAATATTGATACACCTTTTTTTTTTTATACAAAAAGTCATATTTAATTTTTGTTTAGTTGAATTTTATTTCTCTTTAAAAAATAAATCTGTAAAAAATCCTTTAAAGGGTACCTATCCCTTTATACTAGAAACAAAAAGCAAATGCATCTCTTTGGTTTACTCATCTATTTTATTTTATTTTGGTATATTAGTAGGTTACTCTTTCTTTTTTTTTTTTCACCTTTTTCCATTATGGTGTTTTCTTGGCCTGGCACCTAAAAAAAATAGCTACTTGAGATTTTGCCAAGGTTGTTTTTATTTCATTTTATTAATTAAGAGTCTGGTACCTCTCTCTTTCTACACTTGTTGAACCCAAGGCTATATTTTGCTTTCTCCCAGTGAATAAATCATTTAACAAGATTTGTATATAATTGTAGAATCTCTCCTGATTAGATAAAATTTGGTTTATAGACTCACAAGGTAATAAGACCAAAGTAAATAGTGTGACATTTCTGTAACAGCATTGTTACCATCATCAGACAAAAGTAAAAGTTGTTACTGAAATGTCCACACACAATTTATTTATTTGGTCTTATTTACCTTGTGTTTTGCTAATCTGATACGGTACAATTTGGATGATAGATTAGAAACACAAGGTAATAAGACCAAATCTAAATAAATAAATAGTGTGACGTTTTTGGTAACAGCATTGTTATCATCATCATGGATTCAGTACTTTTGTTTGATGATGGTATCAACACTGTTACAGAAACATCGTACACACTATTTATTTGGAGATTTGGTCTTGTTACCTTGTGTTTCTAAATCTATAAACCAAATTGTGCCTTATCAGATTAGCAAAACACAAGGTAAATAAGACCAAATAAATAGTGTGGACATTTCAGTAAAAACTTTTACTTTTGTCTGATGATGGTAACAACGCTGTTACAGAAACGTGACACTTTATTTGGAGATTTGGTCTTATTACCTTGTATTTCATAGAATCTCCTGTTAGAAACTGCTTTAATGAGGATTTTCTCCCCTGGAGATATTGGAGGTTGGATGGGTTTAAGTCCCCTCATAAGATTTAAAGTGGTGTCAAAAAACCTTGAATGAAAGATCAAACCAAGGTCTTAACATATGACATAGAAGGAAACGCCTAATCGACTAGGTCATATATTCCCCAAATTGGTGCAATGATTCTTGCTATCTAAAAAAAAACCTGTGTTTTACCCCCCACTCATCTACCAGAATGTTGAAACCATTGATGGGTTAAACACCTATTGCCTAAAAATGGTCTTTCTTCAATGAAATTGTTCTTCCATTGGTTATGAAATCCACTCCCATACTTCATCCCTCTGTGGTTCACGACCCCATGACATTGCCCCTCTACCCCCATATATATTTGGAAAAAAAAAAAAAAACATTCCCTCTGCTAACCCTCCCCCCCCCCCCCCCCCCCCCCCCCCACTGTTGACTTACTTGTTCCCCTACTGGTTCATCTTCTATATTATTTGGTGATGTGTTATCTTCTCCTTCCCACCTCCCATTTGGAGAGAGAGGATTCTAAATAAAAATCCACTCAAGGTGTAAAACATTATTACAACCCAAATGAATATTTCCTATGTGATATTTTGGTACAGTAGAACCTCTATCTGTAAAGGACACCAAGTTGCAGGGCCAAAGTGTTCTATAGGGAAAGGTGTCCTCTTACCAGAGAGTTACCAATTAGTGAAAATTGTAATTTTGGTAATGATAACTGTCCTTTGTAAAGAGGTCTCCTCTCATGTAAGTTCTACTGTAATAGCATTATTATTATCTTCACTGGAACATTGTGGTACCTACTCTTGTGTGACTATATTGTCATATACAGTGCTTGTCTTGTTACCAGTTTGATTGATTAGTATTTTGTCTGGTAAAAAAAAGCAATATATATGCACCACCTAATAATGGCTTTAACAATGCTGTTACAGAAACTCATAGTTATTTGAATTTTATCCTTCTAAAATGTTGGCCATCGATCAATAACAGGTAGTTTGGAAATAATGGTCAAACATTCCATTACCATGCAGGGTCATCATCAATACTGAGGTCATTTAACCTATTGAAATGATACATATTTGCATCTTTACCCTGGGAGGCTCCCCTACATTGAAAGAGTCCTCCTTCAGAAAGGAAGGGAGGAAGTCTTCTTGAACTCTCCTCGATTCTGTGCTCAAGAACTTGTAGCTGAGGAGATGGCACTACATGATGAGGTGTCTGGCCATGTTTTCAACAATGTAATTGATCTAGTGAGATAAATTCATAAAGAAATCTTTTAATAACACTATTTTTTTTTATAAGGTGCAATTTGAATTATAGATTAGAAACAAAAGGTAACTAAATTCTAAATTATTGAAAGGTTTGAGAAAGTTCAGTAACAGCATTGTTACCATCACCAAAACAAAAATACTGAATGAGAAATGAAATTTCATAGCATTTTTTTAATGTATATATAACAACTATATAAAAATATCTTTGAAAAATATATTTTTTTTTTCATTCAATATTTTTGTTTGTTTATGGTAACAATGCTGTGTTAAGAAATATCGCAAACATTTTAATAATTAGAATATGGTCTTGCCGCTACCTTTTGACTCTTTTTCTCTTTTAGTTCATCGATGATAGAGCAGTGATAATGATGATGAAAACACAGTAACACATTCAATGAATATATATTAATGGAGAGAAGTTATAGATATATTTATATATTTTTATGTATCATTTTTTTTTTTTTTTTTACCAACATTGTGCTTTCTATTACAACCATATTTTTAATTAATACAATTTATCACATCTATGCCTAAAAAAAGAATTATGATATATACAGTAGAACCTCCCTTTAGCAGACACCTCTATATAAAGGACAGTTTTCATTTGCAAAATGATCATTTTTACTATTTTGTAACTCACCGGTAAGAGGACATCTCTCCCTAAAAGACAGTTTGGCTTTGTAATTAGGTGTTGTCCTTTACAGGGAGGTTCTACTGTATATTCTGAGGTTTTTTTTTAACAAAATAATTTGCTATGGTGAAATATATTTGAGTTTAAAAAAAGAGGAAAAACTAAAAGGGAAAAATGTTTTTGCTGTTTTTGTATGTGCTTTGTGTTGTCCCTTCTACCCCAACTTTCCCCAATTATTTTCTTCCCATATTTTCTTAAAATTGAGATTTTTAAACCCTGTTTAAACCATCCCCTATTTGATTGTGGTTGAACTGGAATAGAATATCTGTGTTGTTGTGGCTTCCTTTATAATCAATGTAACAGCTGTGTACCTATGTATTGTATTGTATAGGTGTGGGCTACCAACAGAGAACATCTACCACCCCACCACCTAAGTGGTGTTTACATAACCCCCAGGTGTTCCCCCCTCCCATCTTTTGGATGAGAAGGTGTCTCATTCTTTATTTTTTTACCTTTTTTCTCTCTCACCTTTCTTTCATCCGCTCGCTCACCATACATATGTACCACCGTAGCAATGCTTACTGCTTGCCGCCAATATTACTGCATGGTTGACTTGCGCATTGCATTTTTCTTATCTCTCTTTCTCTATTTGTTTTGTTCACAGCGCTTCATTTCACAAACATCTCTAATGATTGAAAAAGTTCACACCATATTTGTATCCTGTCTCTAAATGAAAATAGAAAATTGTTTTTCTATTCTAATAGTTCAATATACTTTTTTGTCTCATCTATTTGTTTCTAAATCCCTTTTTTTTTTTTTGTGTTCCCCATAAAAATGTCAATAGGGGAGTTGAGACAAAGGCTAGTTATTCCAAAAGGTATCCTTTATTCTTTTTACCTTGAGAGAGATGATGAGGCATCAATTGTTGCCTCTACAATCTCCTTTCCTTTTACCCATTTGTGGTCCTGCATTAAATAGATTTATTTCTCTCTTGGGATGTCTCCAAATATCACTGAACTATCCTCAATAGGAATTTGCCAGGAATAAGCCAAAGTTTTAAGTTGTCTCTCTGCAAAAGTTTTGAGATTAAAAAGTATTTTAAATATACCTTAATTGGGATTGATATTTGATCCAGAAAGTACCAAAAAAAAATTAGATAAATAATTTTAATTTTTTTAAGGTAATTTTTATTTATATTCTCTATTCTCTCTTCCTTTCTTTCAATTACAGTCACAACTCTTCAAGCCAACACCCTGTGGAGCTGTTGAATTAGAGTCAGATTTCAATTAGAGTCAGTTAAAGTAGGGGATTTGGTTGGGATTTAGAAAAAAAGGTTGCAGTCTATTAATTAATGAATTGGAGAGAAGTTCTAATTTTTAAGAAGGAATAAAAGTGTTTTAATGTCCATCCATACAGAGTTCAAAACAACAACTCACCCGTGCAGGCAAGGTCACGCTCCGCTGCGTCACGTGGGAAAACATACGTACATGTTTTCTTACATGTTCTCAGCACATCCCCCTTTTTAAGACTTGAAATATATATATACATTACAAACTTTAAATGCATAATATAATTAATAATGAAGGCGATCCACAGGTTTAACAATTCGTCCACTCCGGGTTCTTATCTGGCCGTCTTCTGAGTCGTTAGAGGGATAATCCACAACTGGGGTCTTTTCATTTTCAACCAGTTCCTCCCCCGAAAAGGTCGGCGTCGATGGGTCGGCTGGATATTGCACTGTAACTCCTTTTCGTAGATGGAACCTGTTTCGACGTAAAGTCCCAACTGGAGTATCAACCATATATGACCTTGGTGTCGATGCCTTCTGCTTTACAATCCCCCAGGTTCGCATATCTGTAATTCAAACCGTGTCACCTTCGGATAGCTCCTCCATGTCCGTAGCTCCGCAGCGTCGATCATATCTGGATTTCATATCCTTTCTCCTTCTCCCCTCCTTTCTTTTCAGGGTCTGAGAGTCCACCAACCTTGGATTAAGATTCTCTGGTGCAATTGGCAAGGTTGTTCGGAGTTTACGTCCCATGAGAAGCTCAGCAGGGCTGAAACCGTTCTCCAAAGGGGTCGATCGATACTCCAGGAGTCCAAGCGATGGGTCTTGATTTTTCTTGAGGATCAACTTAGCAATTTTCACACCTGCTTCTGCCATCCCATTGCTCTGCGGGAATCGAGGACTTGAAGTGACATGTGTGAATCCGTACTGCCTTGCGAAATTTGCAAATTCACGAGCAGCTCCAAATTGCGTCCCATTATCGCTTACAACAGTTTCTGGTATTCCATGTCGGGCAAATATGGATTTGCAACTACGCACCACCACATTGGCTGTAAGCCGATCCAGCTGAATCACTTCAGGAAATCGAGAATAATAGTCAATGACGACTAGATACCACTTATTCTCGAACTTGAACAAATCCATTCCAATCTTTTGCCACGGTTGTGTAGGAAAGTTGGTTGGTATCAAAGGTTCATGTTTTGAAACGGCTTCCTGGATACAGACACTGCACTTTCTGACCGTTTCCGCGATCTCTTCCGAAATTCCAGGCCACCATACCGTCTCACGTGCGCGAAGTCTTGTTTTTGTAATCCCGAAGTGCCCAGCGTGCAACTTATCTAGGATCTCCAGTTTCATACTTGCTGGAATAACAAGACGACAGCTACTCATCAGTAGTTTATTTTGAACGCCGAGTTCATCCTTGACATGCCAATAAGAGAGCAGAGCCTGTGACAACTTCTTCTTATCTGGCCAGCCTTGCTCAAGGTAGTTGACTACTGCTTTCAGGGTCGTATCTTCTTGTTGAGCTTCAAAAATCTTCGTCAAGATCTCGTCTTTGTCGAGCTCTTCCAATCCTGTTTTGAGCTTTTCCATCAAAGGTATTGGTACCCGTCGAGGAGTATGCACAGCATATGGTTTTGCTCCAGGTTTCAATTTGATTTCGTAAGGGTTTCCGATCTGTCCCAGTCCTTCAAATACTTCAGGGAATTCCTTTATCGGGTTAATTCTCGTCGCAACCACTTGAATCCGCCTCGCCAGGTTCAAGAGCTCACATGCCCGGCGACTCAGAAGAGGTTCACTCAAACGACGAATGACATAAATCTTCTCCTTGATTTCATAATTGCCATTTCGCAGCGTTGATACAAACATACCCACAGTCTGAAGTTCGGAGAATTCAGCAGCTCTAATGTTGATATCACTTTTCACTAGTCGTTGCTGTCCCATTATCTTCTTGAAGAGACACAGAGGAACACATGTAACATCCGCCTGGGAGTCGAGCTTGAACTTCACCTTTTTCCCGTTCACTTGGATTTCTGCTGTCCATCGCCTCCTGCACTCGCCTTCATCATCATCGATATTAGATGAATCCTCCACAGCTGAGACCTCCAGGAGAAAACCAATTTCTTCATCAAGTTCAGAAACAGCTTTGACTTCCGCAGTCTTCGCCTGCTTATCTGGGCAGCAATTTGCAAAATGGCCAAGTTTTGAACATAGGTTACATCTTTGTCCTTCAGCACGGCAAGCCTGTCCTTCCCTGTGGGTGAAACCTCCGCATTTTGGACATCGTGATCTTGTTTTGGCTGACTTCTCCTTCTTCCTCGAAGGCTGCTGTTGTTGTTTCGGTGATTGTTTCTTCGAGTTAAACTTCACCTGATTGACCTTTTGGCTTGTTGAGGGACGCTGCAGGTCGACTTGCTGCTGTCGAACGGCTTCCTGCTGTCGAACCATTATCACCGCCTTTTCCAAAGTCAGTTCGCTGTCCAACTGCATTCTTTCAGATAAAGCTTTGTCCCTCACTCCAACCACTATTCGGTCACGGATCAACTGCTCATGAAGACCCTCAAATTCGCAACTATCAGCCAATTTGTACAATGAAGTGATGAATTCGTCCACTGGCTCCCGATCCTCTTGGATTCTTGAATTAAATTTCGCACGTTCGTAGATAATATTCTTTCTAACACAGAAGTGGCTGTCGAATGCCTTGAGGACGGAATCAATTTTCGTTGCCTCTTCCTCCTTTTCGAACTTGAATGTCCTGAATATATCATCCGCGCGGTCACCCATCAAGTACATGAACAAATCGATCTTGTCCGCCTCCTCTTTCTTCTTCATTCCACTGACCACGAGGTATCGTTCGAATCTCTTCCTCCATTTGGGCCATTCGTTGGGAGTCGAGAAGTCGAAAGTTTCTGGAGGTTGAATCTGAGCCATGTTGAATTATCTTCCAAGGTACGCAAAAATCGATATTTTGCGATATACGGGTTCGTATTTTATCCAGTTATCGCTGCCACCATGTTTTAATGTCCATCCATACAGAGTTCAAAACAACAACTCACCCGTGCAGGCAAGGTCACGCTCCGCTGCATCCTGTGGGAAAACATACGTACATGTTTTCTTACATGTTCTCAGCACAAAAAGTAACAGTGACGATATTCTTTTATTAAAGAAATATAAGCTTGTGTGGACAATAACCTCATTCCACAGGCTGTAATACAAATACAAGAAACTGAAGGTGAAATGCTTTCTTGTATTCATAGTACAACCTGTTGAAGGATTTCATAGTCCGTAAGCTCGCCAAGCTTATATCTCTTTAATAAAGAATCTTGTCAGCATTACTTTTATTCCTTCTTAGAAATTATATCCTGCGATTCCTTCTCTTGTAAACAAAATAGTTTTTCATCACATCCCTCTCCTTCTTGAACCTTTATGCAACTGATGATAATGATTAAATTTCACTAGATTCTCACAACAGTAAAATCATAAATTTTGATAGACATCACTAACATGTCAGAGTATGAAGGATTACAAAATCACAAAGTTAAATGTTGGAAACAGCACACACTGCTTCCTTCATCAGAGAATAAATGACATGATTCTGGCATGTGAGTGGTACCTGAGTGAAGGCTCAATATTATGCAAAGGTGTTTGCATTATCATCAGTAGTGATCAAGTATCATATTAGCTGTCCCTATCTGATATGGTATCAATGATGCTACCATTCTACAGTCTACCTTTTTGGACTTTTGATTAACTTGTTTTATCTATCATCCTACCTGCAATTAAGCTTTCCTCTATTAAGATCTTCAATGGAATCAAGGTTTTGAGGCCTTAATAATGGTCTAATCTTAATGAAGAGGTCTTTTTTTGTTGTTGAACTGTACACAAAGAAGTGTGATCAGCAATCTTGACTGTTATCAAGGTAACACTGTAATCTTCAGATCCTGCTTCTGAATGTTGCTGATGGCTTGCACCATCTCTCAGAGTAAATATGAAGAGATGCTTATGAGAAAAAGTAATTTTACTGATATTTATTTTGATAGATGTCACAAGCCATCAGCAACTTTCAGTTGCAGGAGATAAGTTTTCATAATTTGTAACACTCTTTGATCCAACACCTTCTTCCATTTGTTCTGTTTTGTATGTGTCGATGATATTTTACTGTGTGCTTTTTATTTCATGCTAGATAAGGAATTCCAAAGCTTCTTACCTAGATTTTTAACTATTGTAGATAGAGTGGCATGGAACGTAGTGTTAATCATTGAGAGTAGCTAGAGAAAGTCTGCAGCTAGCTTGGCCACCACTGCTTGTCTCTCTCTTGCAGCAGCATTCGTAGCAGCACCACAGATGGCCGTCGCAACGAAGGCGGTGGTGTGTACGCTAGGACAGCCACCCAGATGCCTGCCAACCATTCCAAGGATGCTGAGATGACAGGATGGCTTTACAAGTGGACCAATTACCTCAAGGGGTATCAGAAAAGGTGGTTCGTGGTCAACAATGGCCTCCTCTCCTACTACAGGTCAGTATTGGCTCATTTGGTGTACCTTTTATACAGAATGGTTCTCCTAACTTTCTCTATTTCAAGATTCTGCCAGAAATTTCCTGTTTTAAATGCTTCTCTCATCTCAATCACTTGTCTTGTATTGTGTATCTTTCTGATTGAGAGAAATAAAAGGCTTGTTAAGACTGGGAGCACTTCTCAGTAGCACGCCGATTTAGCTCCAATACTAAATGGCTACCTCTGACATGAACAAATGCCATGTCCCTTGGCAGAGCTGACTGTTATAGGGCGCGTCCCCAGGTGGCGGATAGGGGAACGACCTTCAGATATGAAGGCCAGCTGCGAAACAAGCAGAATAACTCTGACAAATAAGCAGTCGCGGACCAACAGCAGCATTGTTAGAAGAGGAGTAGACCTCTTTAAAAATCCTGGCTTCAACTGGCCCGGTTGATGGACCTCAGCAAGGGTCCCACTCCAGGGATACGGAGGAGCTGTGTCTGTACTCATGTTAGAGTCGGCAGCAAAGGCGTCTGCTTCCATGTTAGGAACGGCCTCAAACTACAGGCAAAGTCAGACTTTCACCAAAGTGTGCCTGGATCATGGTGCCATGATCAACGAAAGCTGCACCCCTATACCCCATTCCATGAGATCAGATGTTGATTTGCATGCTGCATCGCCCGTCGCGCAGAATAAACAGGGGCGCGTTCAGGACTTAGGTAGAGGGTTCTGTCCGATAAGTATAATACAGTCTCCACAAACTTCTAACTTTGCAGCTTCCAAGCAATTGAGTATTCTGCAGTGCAACATCAATGGATTGTGCTCAACAGCAACAAAAATAAAATTAGAAGAAATAATGGAAATAGCTGAAAAACAAAAGATACAAATTATAGCCCTACAGGAAACCAAATTAAATGAAAAGTACAATCTCAAATATAAAAACTACAATATCCTCAGAAAAGACAGAAATAAAGAAGGGGGTGGCCTTGCATTTTTAATCAAGAATTTGTACTATGAAGAATTAGCCATTAATATTCCAAACACATCAGACCTCGAAGCCCAAGGTATCAAAGTCTACCTCAATCAAAACAAAACCATCAACATATTCAATATGTATCACCCACCAAACAATAAACTTATTGACGATGGAACAATGGCCCAATTTCTTACAGACAACACTATTATTGTAGGTGACCTTAATGCCAAACATCAACTATGGGGATGTTCCACGCCAAACCCAAGAGGCAAAATACTTTCAAACTTATTTGACGACAATGCCTAACCTAATTATAATACCGCACAAGCCCTTGATATAAGTTTCTCCAGTCCTGACATTTTCCACAAATGCAAATGGCAAATATTAAAAAGTATTGGAAGTGATCATTTGCCTATTTTGATAGAAATTAGCACCAAGACCAAAACCAGCTCAATTAAAGAAAAAGTCTGGAACTTCAAAAAGGCTAATTGGAATTTTTACCAGCAAAACACCAATAAGGACTTTAGAAAAGCACCCACTAGAATAAAAGATCTGGAACAAAATTGGATATCTTTCAAAAACACCATTATTAAAGCAGCCAAAGTTTCAATACCAAGAGGTAATATTAAGAAATGGATTCCAAATTATACACACCAGGCAAAAGATATTCAAACACTTATAACTAAAAGAAATGAACTACAAAAAAAGTGCACCCAAAACCAAACAAATTGTAGAACTGAACTGAACATTGTGAATGCAAAAATAAAAAGATTATACGTAAATATGAAAAGGGAAAAATGGAAACAAACTTGTGAAAACCTGAACCCAAGAAACCCTAATACAAAACTTTGGCATTTGGCAAAACAAATTGACAGAGCCCAGCCACAAACTGAAAACACAAATATGATTAAGAATACAGATGGTACCCCAGCAACTAATGACAAAAATGCTGCTAATCTTTTAGGTAATTCATATCAAATAAGTAGTAAAATCAAATTTGAAATAAAAGATAAGAAAGTTGAAAAAAAGGCCCGAAAGATTATCCATGACTGTAAAAACGTCACTAGCACTCATAATATTTTCCATGAAAAAATCAATATGAAAGAGCTAGATTATGCATTAGAAAACACTGAGCTAAATAAGACTCCTGGGCCAGATGGAATCCATGGCCAAATGATATCAAACTTGGGCAAAAATGGCAAAGAAAAACTTCTTGATATTTTCAATAACTCCTGGAAAACTGGAAAATTGCCTCAAGACTGGAAAACTGCAACAATAATTCCTATTAAAAAACTTGACAAATCTGCTGATGACCCAAAAAACTACCGACCTATCTCCCTCACAAGTATTTGCTGCAAATTAATGGAAAAAATTATACTCAGACGACTCACCTACCACCTCGACACAAGAAATCTCTTACCAAAAGAACAATATGGATTTAGGAAAGGACATGGGACAATAGACCAACTCTTATTTTTCACACAAAAGGTAAAAGATGCACAAAACAGAAAACCAACTAGCCACACCATAGCCGCTTTTTTAGACCTTACACAAGCTTTTGATAAAGAGAGTATGGAAAAACAAGTTAATTACAAAATTATACAAGCATTTCAAAATTGATGGAAAAGCTATCACTTGGATAAATGATTTCCTTAAAAATAGATACATCAGGGTCAAATATAATGGAACTCTATCTAAAACCTTCAAATTGTACCAAGGATTACCACACGGATCAGTCCTTAGCCCAACTCTCTTCACCCTATTTATTGCAGGCATGGAAGAAAAAATTTCACATAAATCCAATATTTGACTATTCGCTGATGACATTATTCTATGGAGCAGCAATACTAACTGGAAAAAAGCTGAAAGGGATTTGAACAAGACTCTTTTCCACCTAGAAAAATTTGCTAATAAACATAAATTAGAATTTAACCCCCAAAAATCTGAAACCTATCTTTTTACTACCGATAAGAAACTATACAAAATAAGACCAAAAATTATTCTGAAAGAACAACAATTGCAATATAATAAACATCCTAAATATCTTGGCTACACCCTGGATCCAGAAATTAACTCCAGTAAACATATTGAAGAAGTTATTAGAAAAGGAAGAGACCGACTAAAAATCCTGAAATATATTTCAGGAAGAGAGTGGGGAGCCGATGCAATCACACTAAAATTAACTTACACATCTCTAATTAGACCTATCCTGGAATATGGATATCAAATCTATGGTACAGCATCTGAAACAAATCTAAAATCACTGGAAAGGATACAACTAAGTGCAGCTAGAATTATTACAGGTCTTCGAAATACCTGCCCTAATGATATTGTACTTTACGAGGCCGACATTATGCCCTTAAAGGATAGAAGAAGCTACAATCTGCCAAAATATATAAACAAAATCAAGAGTTATGGAAACAAACACAGAACTTCCAAGTACATACTTAATTGGGAATCCAATTTAAGACTCAAAAAAGAAGGCCCTCTACACCTGGCCAAAAGAAATGAATTTTTAAAATATAAAGTGGAAAAAAATTATTTAGCAGAAAAAATTTCTCCATGCAAACCACTACAAAATGTTATTTTTAATGCCACTTTAAATGAGCCTACCAACAAACAATACCAAAATCCAGAATACTTGAAACAATTATCATTAGAAATAATTAATAACATTCCTAAAAATGCAATAACTATCTATACCTATGGTAGCAGAGACGAGCTAGGACACACTGGCAGTGGCTGTCTCATCAAAACCACAAATGGCATTGAGAAAATGAACAGAAGAAACCCAGATTTTTGCTCAGTCTTCAGATCAGAACTTATAGCCATCTATGAAGCCTTAAAATCCATCAGAAATACTAATTATCAAGATATCTGGATTCTTACTGATAGTAGAAGTGCCATACAACACTTGAGTCACACAGGGGAACTCAGAGACAAAGTAAGCAGGAACATAATTGGTTATCTCCAAAAACTCTCAAAAACCTCAAAAATTCACCTTCAATGGATGCCCTCACATGTTGGCATTGAAGGCAATGAAGCTGCTGATGTGCTAGCGAAAAAAGGCACAAAAGAACCCTTGCCACAGAAAAATAAACTTACTTTTAAAGAAATAGAAACAATAGCCAAAACAAAAATAAACAAGAACTGGAGGATCCCACCTAAGCACAGTTGGTACAGTGGAGTGAACCCAGGAGGAGCTCTGAAGATCAGAAATAGACAGCATCAAACAACACTAACAAGATTTAGAACGGGCCATCTCAAGCCATTGAAGATAGAAAATAATAACAAAATTTATCCCACTTGCCCAAAATGTAGTTTGGTACCTGCAGCTCCAGAACACATTTTGGCTTGCATTAGATGCACTAAACAGGACCTTTGGAGAGAGGCCGCTGCTCATCATAAAACAGCTCGAGGAGCATGAACTCATGGAATTCGTGTAATCTTTACACAAGGGGATAAGAAACAACAACAACAAATGCCATGTGTAGCCACTCCTTGTACTTGTGAGTACAGATCATGCTCATTCTATGTCCCTGGAGCCCATACTGAGAGGGTCAAGCCAGCTTAGCTTGTTACTGCTTCCCCATCTCCTTTTTCATTTGGAACCAGCAATGGCAATTCTCTTTTAGCTGAGATTAGTAATCATACTAGAATTGTTTTAGAAACCAGAAAAAAATCCTGGTCTCTTAAACCAAATAGGTTTTACATTAAGGATCAACAGTATAGTAAAACCTTTCAAAAATCTCTTTAGAAAGAGCTTGGTATAAAGCTTCATTTGAAGGAGTAGAAAAATGGTTTTTACCATTCAGAGTTTAGTTTATTGTAGGAGTGTATGTAAATAGGATGACAAAGGTTATTGTACCTCAATCTTACAAGATGTCATCAATTGCACAATCTATTGGAATAAAGATTAATTAAAGGTTGATTTACCTCAGAATTTTTTTTTTTTTAAACCAAGGCATGACTGACTGGCTCTTATTAATTTGTTAAGACATTTTTTATGCTTATAATATTACTATTTTAATGTGTTGTTTTAAACCTAGCAAACATATATTTAGTAAAAAAAAATTAGCAAGACTTTACAATGAATTTACATTATTTTTAAAATTTCTTCTTTGAAGTGAGAGATAATGTGCAATTTGGATTATAATTTAGAAATATAAGGTAACAAGACCAAAACTAAATTAATAGATACCGTGTGATGTTTTGGTAACAATAGTTACCAAAACGTCACACACTATTTATTTATTTGGATTTGGCTTTGTTACCTTGTGTTTCTTCTTTGAGAGCCATATTGCCATTACCTTTAAACACATCTCAAACAGGATTGAGTGACTATCTCTGTGTGTGGTAGGAACCAAGAGGAGATGAGCCACACCTGCCGAGGTTCCATCCGCCTGGATAACGCCGTGGTCCACACAGAGGACTCAGTCAACTTTGTGGTCTCCAACTCTGCCACCCAGACCTTCCACCTGAAGGCTTCCACGGAGGTGGAGAAGCAGAGCTGGATCACGGCCATAGAGATCTCTAAGTCCAGGGCCATCCGTCAGTTGGAGTCAGGTAAGTGTTTTTTAAAATTATGTATCCCTAGTACACGTGGTACAGGCCATGATAATCATCATGGTGGGTAGTTAGTTGTTGTTGTTGTTGTTTCTTATCCCCTTGTGTAAAGATTACACGAATTCCATGAGTTCATGCTCCTCGAGCTGTTTTATGATGAGCAGCGGCCTCTCCCAAAGGTCCTGTTTAGTGCATCTAATGCAAGCCAAAATGTGTTCTGGAGCTGCAGGTGCCAAGCTACATTTTGGGCAAGTGGGGTAGATTTTGTTATTATTTTCTATCTTCAATGGCTTGAGATGGCCTGTTCTAAATCTTGTTAGTGTTGTTTGATGCTGTCTATTTCTGATGTTCAGAGCTCCTCCTGGGTTCACTCCACTGTACCAACTGTGCTTAGGTGGGATCCTCCAGTTCTTGTTTATTTTTGTTTTGGCTACTGTCTCTATTTCTTTAAAAGTAAGTTTATTTTTCTGTGGCAAGGGTTCTTTTGTGCCTTTTTTCGCTAGCACATCAGCAGCTTCATTGCCTTCAATTCCAACATGTGAGGGTATCCATTGAAGGTGAATTTTTGAGGTTTTTGAGAGTTTTTGGAGATAGCCAATTATGTTCCTGCTTACTTTGTCTCTGAGTTCCCCTGTGTGACTCAAGTGTTGTATGGCACTTCTACTATCAGTAAGAATCCAGATATCTTGATAATTAGTATTTCTGATGGATTTTAAGGCTTCATAGATGGCTATAAGTTCTGATCTGAAGACTGAGCAAAAATCTGGGTTTCTTCTGTTCATTTTCTCAATGCCATTTGTGGTTTTGATGAGACAGCCACTGCCAGTGTGTCCCAGTAGTTAGTTTTTACTGTAAGTGCACCACATGTCTACACATGTGAAAAACAGACTTTTGCGCTTACAAATGTGTCAGAGCCCCATTTGGCAACTTGCACTCGCTGGTGGGGTTGGACTTTTGCAAGAATAAGTGTGTTGCGCAATGTAGTAGGTTCCAGATTACATTCAACATCTCTATGCTGATTGATATGTTTCAATAATTTATACCTCAACTCAGTAAAGCCAACCAACCTCCCATGAGAGACAGATGACCCAAACATGAAACATTCTCCCTGGAGCATTGTTTCTTTTTTTTTTTTCGGTTAAAGTCTCTCTCAGGTGATAAGGCACAATTTGGATTATAGATTAGAAACATAAGGTAACAAGACCAAATCCAAATAAATAAATAGAGTGTGACGTTTCAGCAACAGCGTTGTTGCCGAAAGGTCACACACTATTTATTTATATAGATTTGGCCTTGTTACCTTGTGTGTCTCTCATTTTTTAGATTTGTATACAGGTGGTGATCAATGAGAAGTTTTTTCTGTGTTATCCCTAGCAATAATGGGGTCTGGTAGATTAAACTGACTGTAGTGTCCACCACTGATGATCCAGTCTTTCCTAATTTTACAATTTCATTTTCAAATTCCATAAGATATATGCACACACACCACCTGTATTCCAAATGATAAACTATTTATACATGCATGTTTCTTCTTTTTTTTTTTTTTTAAACCATTTCCTATGCCTTTACTGCAATGCTGAAATAAATTCCCAATTTTTGATCATTGCAGTAAGGGCCAATAGGGAGAATTGTTTATTTTATAATTTTTAAAATAAATACAGTAGAACCTCCCTGTAAAGGACACCTAATTCCAGAGCCAAAATGTTCTTTAGGGAGAGGTGTTCTCTTACCGGAGAGTTGCTAAAGAGCAAAAATAGTTATTTAACAAATGAAAACTGTCCTTTGTAGAGGGGTGTCCTCTATCGGGGTGCCTGCTAAAGGGAGGTTCTACTGTATATATAGTTTTTAAAATATAAATTTTAAACAAAAATCTCCCTTTCACTTTAGAAAATAGTTGAAAAATGGCATTTTCTGAACAAGCCACCATCAATGTTCAGCAGGATCAGGAAGTGTTCTATTTCATCATTTCCATACCCGGTCCAAACATCCCTTTGTTCTATTTTTTTTTTTTTTTTCATAAAATATTTTGTATAGATGGAAATTTCGCCAGGAGGATATAGATCTATAAAAATAAAGGTCACCTCTCCCGTCATAATAGAGGTTAAAACTAAGCGCCATCTTCGCAAACTAGCAGACACAGGTTGGTGACAAAGTCACAACACCAGTTTTGGCAGCTGAGAAGTGTCCACCTGGAGACCATGGTATCGGACTAATGGCCCCCTTCAGCCCATATCAGACATTCTTTAGATCTACAAGGTATCAAATAAAAAATAGGCAGATTGTGAAGATTTCATTTGTTCCCCTGTGGATCTCATGGAATAAAGTCCTCCCTGGACTGAAGAAGGCCATTAGCTTGAAACCATGGTCTTAAATCCAATCACAAGAATAGACTTTAATACAGTGGCTAATCTCTTTAACCAAAAGTCTCATTAATTCAAACTCACCTATTCCTATTGAATCAATAGTCAGTTAAATTATTTGCCTTTCCCTGCATTTTTGGCAGTCATCCTTTTCTCACAACTAATTTGTATACATAGTTAAAAGATTTTTTATATAATAATCATTCATTTCATTAAGAAAATTTCAAATTATGTAAATATTTACATGTACTTATATATTATCTTCTAGTTTCTTGGATAATCATAGTCCGAAAGCTTGCCGGTTATACAGCACAGATAAAAGAAACTCGTCGCCGTAAACTTTGATTCCTTCTTCAAGATGATGTCTGGCGATTCCTTCTCTTGTAATTTAAATTATATAATTAGAGATAAAAATAAAAAAGGCATATCCTGACCAGGAGCACATATGCTTTTCAGAAGGCAGAGCGCCATCTGGTGGAACAGAAATCAACTAAACATTGATTTAGCCTGTTCTCTGATATTTGGCCAACCCAATTTTGCTGACGAGCGCCAACAGCGCGAAACACATTCGTGGATGGCTTTTCTTTATTTATCAAGAAATTAGGTTGGCCAAATATCAGGGAACAGGCTAAATCAATGTTTAGTTGATTTCTGTTCCACTAGATGGCGCTCTTCCTTCTGAAAAGTACATGTGCTCCTGGTCAGGATATGCTTTTTTTATTTTTAATATTAACATCAGACCTCTTTATTTTTTCTATTGTTTTTCCACATAATTAGAGATGGTGAGGAGATTATGCTGTCTGTCTCCCCACCACCTAGCTAGGCTTCCCTATAACAACATCTGATGAGACAGTTGAGTTTTAGGAATTGTGTTTCATTCACCCTGGAAAGCTAGGACAGTTTGGACAGGTGAGAATATTCCTCCTCCTCCCTCCATCTATTTATTTTGCATATAAAAAGTTAATCTACCTATGAAGTATAGAGGTGGGGAGAACTTTTTTCTCTCTCTCTCAAGTATTTATTGTGCCATATGTGAAGAGGTTGACCATCCTGGAATGTCATTTCAAGTAAGACAACTGTCCACCTTGTGACTATGGAGGTCATGTTCAATTGGGTTTGTGGATTTGCAGCTTGAAACATTGCAAGATGTTGTAATAATCTTCTTTCTTATCTCCACACTGGGTGAAGTAGAATGCGTCTGCCTTTGTCATTAAGACTGGGAGCACTACTCAGTGGCAGGCCGATGTTGTAACAATGCTGCTCTCAAACATGATTGACATGACGAATTCTAGCCCAGGTTCTATCTGGGTGGATGTTTGGTTAATATTGTTTTTGCAAAGGTTGACCATTTAAAAAAAAAATTGATTTCTATAGATAGATTGGCTTTGTTGCCTTTTGTGAACTTCCTATTTTGTTGTCTTCATTTCTTGTTCTTATTTGGTGCTGTTTAGCAGAACCTCTTTCTATTTTTATTCATTGAATAAACCTTTTATTGGGGATCTATGACCTACACAGGATTCATCCAGGTGTACAATTGCTTAGAAAAGATGAGTTAATTATTTACAGGTGATCGTTCATTTACATACGGCTCTCTTTTCTCAATGTTTCTTCACTTGCGCAGCTCTGTAAAACTTGTACAAGGCCAATGCTTTTTTTTTATTTATATAAAAATAGGTTCCAAAAAAGATCCATTCTCTCTGTATAATAGATCTGATGTAGAGAAAGTTGAGCTTTGACCTCTTGACCAGCCAAACTCTACAAGATAACAGTTTAAATATAGAGCTTATCTGGAAGTGGGGCATGCACCTTTACTGTCTGTCCAGTGTCATTGTTCTAGTATACAATATAATGTGTCTACCATATATACACTCATTGACAAAACTTTAGGAAGTTGTACCTTTTAACATGTATATCGGGATTCAGACAATAACTGAAAGATTTTTGATAAACTGTAACCTTTATTGAAGACACACGAGATAACTAAGTGTGAACAAAATTGTCTCTGTCTTCCTAAAATAAAATAGACGACAGGTAACATCAAAGACTTTCCACTTCCTGGAGTTTTTTGTCCATGAGTGTATATATTACCATATAAGTTCATTCCCTAGGTGCTTCACAACTTGGGTAACTTCCATTCAGTCCTATAAAACAATTTACATTTCAGATATATTCGTTATATTGAAAATAAAAAAGGTAAGGAAATAAAATCATTGATTTTTTTTATTGGTTTTCTATAAAACCATTGTTTTCGGAATGTCATAAACATTTCATTAATTATGATTTGGTGTCTTATTAACTTATGCTTCTCATCCAAATTGTACCATATCATATTATTGAAAATAAAATTATAGTTGCTTTTATATACAGTTAAACCTATCTATAGTGCCCCCTCTTGGGACTCACCAAAATAGGGTGTATAGAGAGAGGTTGCTATAGACAGGTCACTTTTAATGTAAATCGCATCGTACTACGTATTTAAAATCGGGTGCTATAGAGAGGGAGGCGCTATTTAGAGGGGGCGCTATAGACAGGTTTAACTGTATATTAATAAAAAAAAGTTGTAGAAGTTCTCCATGATAAATTGCTAAGAAGAGATAACTTTTTTTCTGAAAGCTGTTAAGTTAGCTGGAGGCTTTGCAGGCAAGACAGAACCTATTTTAATGCCACATCTGTTGTCAGTGAAATTAATATCCTGTAGCTTTTATTGGCAGGTGGTGTCAACCAAGGTCATACCAGCCACTAGACCGCTTCTGTCCAAGTCATTGTTTGCCCATTCTACATTTATTTGATGTAGTAGTAGTATTGATGATATATAGAAATTCATTAATATATTTTGTGAGCTCTGTGCGGGAGCCTTCATATCTAATTCCATGGTTATCATGTTCATTTAAGTGATAGATAATACCTGTGTGATAGCCTTTTAAAAATATATACAGTAGAATCTCCATGAGAGGACGCTCCCACTAGAGGACACCTCTCTATAAAGGACAGTTTTCATTTGCAAATATGGCACTTTTACTATTTAGCAACTTTCTGGTTAGAGGACACCTCTCAGTAAAGGACACTTTGGCTCTGTATTTAGGTGTCCTTTTATTGTTAAATATTAAAAATGAGATAAATTTGGGGATGAAAACTGTCCTTTGTTGAGAGGTTTTCTCTAGCAGCAGTGTCCTCTCAAAAGAGGTTCTACTGTTAATAATAAATCTTTATTCTCGAACATTTCTGTACATAGAGAGTGTTCTATTTAAAGTGTTCTAAAAGTGCAATTGACAACAGTATCTATCTATCCACAGAACTCCTTACTGGTTATGAAAAGGAATCATTTGAAATTATTTGACCTAACTCAAGCCACACATGGCAAGAGAAGAGGAAGAGCAGCCTCGGTATAAATTGCCCAATTCCTAGAAATTTATTTTTGGAACATTGAAAGAAAGAAGTCAGCGCTTAAATTATTTTCATTGATAGTATGGAAAATATACATTCATGGACAATTGGTTATCACTGTTCACACTTAGTTATCTCGCATGTCTTCAATAAAAATAGGTCACTGTAATATCTTTCAGAGTTATTGACTGAATCCAGATATATGTACTAAAAGGTACAACTTCCTTAAGTTTTGTCTATGAGTGTATTTGGGAGGAATGGGGGAAGTGAGTTTGTTGTAAGATGGGCGGGCCACTGACCTCAGGGAACCAAACTGGGAAGATGGTGGGGGGGAAGGCTATATTTAGTTGGACCCTTTCATCACTCAAGATTTTATCTCCGTCCCCCTCCTCAACTTCTAGTATTAGGGTTTGGAGTAAACAGGTAATTAGTTTTATTGGGGATTATCTCTAAATTAATAATTGTGGTCCCTAAAACCTCCCTTAATCAACTCTTGGTGTATGACATTTCAGTATGAGTTGTTATTATCATCAGACAAAAGACTGAATGAGTACTGAAAAAGAACTGAATAATTGTAGCAAAGCTGTTACCGAAGCATCACACACTATTTACTTATTTAGATTTTGTCTTATTACCTTTGTTTTTAATCTATAATCCTAATTATACCTTATCTTTTAATCAATGGCTACTCAATGAGTAGGCCCACTTTATCAAATCTAAAGCTAGACATTATCTAGTCCAACATTAAAAGAGAGATCACTTCCAAGAGAACACACCAGGGGTTATATATGTTTATTTGTTTATGAGATGAAAGTATTACGTAACAGGTCCAGCATTAGATGATTCCCCATAGCACAAGTAGTAATGAACTAGAGATACCACACATGGATATCATCATCTTGGATTATCCCATTATGTAAATAGGTGTAATATGTAAATAAGTATTTCTCACACCTCTTCTTCACATATTGGAACTAAATTGTTGCCTTTGAGTTAGAATATGCTTATGTAAATTGATGTATATATCATATATCAAACCATGATTTAGGAGTTTAAACAGCTGATGTTTTGGTGGCTCTCTGTTACCTAAGATGTTTTATGTGTAAAAGAGACATCATGCTTTAATGATTTAATTTTTTATGCATAGATGGCGCATTATTGCCTTTGATTAAGACATTTTTCTCAAATATGTTTTAAGAAGTTAAATAGATCTCATGGGAGGTTTTATTGTTGATCTTTCTCATCAATAGGTAACAAGGTGGTATTTCTGTAACTGCCTTTTGCTACCTACACTCAAAACTACACTTGTGGATAAGACTTGAAATATAGTAGAATTAAAATAAAATGTATTAGAGCACATACGTATATAGAGAATAATAGATATAATAAAGGATAACATCTAGTTTCCTTTAGGGAGAAGTGTCCTCCTACCAGAGAGTTGACAATTATTGAAAATTGTAATTTTGGTGATGACAGTGACCATTAATCGAGGTTACATTGTATATATAGAATTAATATAAATTTTTGGTGGGTCTTCAAGGTGAAAACATTAGGCTTCTGGGGGTATAAGTTTATTTTAAAAAATAAATGAAAATATTATTGAAAAGAAATTTTACGTTGGATATCTGATGTTTTCACCTTAATATTGAAACAGGCGATTAATTTGTTAAATTTTAAGTGTCTGTTTCCCAGACTTTTGTTAAATGGTGTAGCATGTGTGTGTATGTGCACAGCACATATACTCCATTCTGAAGAAGGTGACAATACAATAAAAGAAAATAAGACCTAATCCAAATATTTTCTTTTATTATAATCTATAATCCAAATTGTGCTTTATCAAGGTGACAATACTGTTACAAAGATGGAAAAAACATAGAATTTACCTTATTCTTGTTACCCAGCACCTAATATCCAAATGGTACTCCTTAGTCTAATGTTGTTCCATCAGAGCCAGAACACACAGTTGAATGTAGATCAAGGTGTTGGGTGTGTTCAGAGGAAGATGAGGAGTACAGCAATGTGGCGGCGGGAGCTGGCAGTCCAACAGGAACAGGGGGCAGTGGGACCACAGTGGGCGGCCTGCCCCCCGTACAGCAGGTGCTGAAGCTACTGGGAGCCAAGCTGGAGGACCTCAGGATTGGCTATGATCTGATCCAACGGAACCACACCCCGCTCCAGCAGGCCCTCATTGAACTGGAGCAACTCAAGTCTGCCTCCCAGGTCTCCGAGGAGAAGATCAAGACCATCAATGAGAGGGCTACTCTCTTCCGGATCACCTCCAATGCCATGATTAATGTGAGTCTTTGTGACTATCACAAACTGCCATTGATGAGTTCTACTCTTCTGTTGTTCTTTCTTATCCCCTTGTTGAAAGATTACACAAATTCCATGAGTTCATGCTCCTCGAGCTGTTTTATGATAAGCAGCGGCCTCTCCCAAAGGTCCTGTATAGTGCATTTAATGCAAGCCAAAATGTGTTCTGGACACTTTAACATGATTGAGTTAAGAAAGAAGAAAATGCCTGCCTTCTTGATGCTGAGAACCTATTAGCAATCTGGGAAATTGCCAAGATTTGTCTCCAGAGTGATCAAGAAACATAAGTAGGCCACACCAATCAGGTACACTAAGGAATGATCTGTATTAAATGCCATCAGGGAGACTTAGTCTACATAATTTTGTAGGCAACCACCATAGAAGACCTTAACCCTTCTACATAGCAGAAACTGACTTTCACCAAAGTGTGCCTGGATCATGGTGCCATGATCAACGAAAGCTGGACCCCTACACCCCATTCCATGAGTTAGCTCAAGGAGCATGAACTCATGTAATCTTTACACAAGGGGATAAGAAACAACAAAATAGCAGAAAAACTGTTTAATCATAATTACCTGATGTCACTGATACAAGTTGAAGACTTTAAAGAGTATTTTGAGTCAAAAGGCGATCCATTAATTAAGATTATATAAAAGGGCGTACTTGGATCTGTAAAGAAAAAAAAAACATTTTTTTTTTTCTCAAAATATTTCGAGAGATTGCTCCCTCTTTATCAATTTATCTGTGCAATAAATTGATAAAGAGGGAGCAATCTGTCGAAATATTTTGAGAAAAAAAATTTTTTTTTTTTTTTCTTTACAGATCCAGGTACGCCCTTTTATATAATTTTAAAGAGTATGTAAGAATTGTGGATTCTTAGCTTGTTTCATAATTGAGAGCAAATTTTTCAGAATGATTACAGCCGACCTGTGTGTGATGCCAGATTCTGTATTATAGTCTATTGGATAAATGTTTTATTTCATAAATTTTGGTTTTGAAACAAGGCCATTCCATATTTTTTTTTTTTTTTTTTTAGAGAATGATACAGAGAATTAGCTCATTAATTAGATTAACCATATTTCTAACACCTACAATAATTGTAAGTTTTTTTAAATCCTGACTATAAATCATCTACCTTAAATTTAACCCACTTTTTATAAAAGGTAATAATACCAAATCGAAATAAATAAATAGTGTGTGAAAGTAACAGCGTTGTTACAATCATCAGACAAAAGACTGAAAAAAAATTATGCATAATTTATTTTTTTTGGATTTGGTCTTATTACCTTTTATTTCAAATCTATAATTAAATAGGAAGCACGTATTGTTTTGAATTAAAGAGGTGTGAGTATATTCAAATAATCAATCCCCAAGTTAAAAAAAACTTAGTTTTTGATGACAACTCTAAAGAATACGCTAGTGACCTGCCCCATGATAAAGCACAAGGTAATAAGACCAAATCCAATGTGTGTGACGTTTCAGTAACAGCATTGTTATCATCATCAGACAAAAGTACAGAATGAGAAAATATATCGCACCATGTTTTAAATAGTTAGTACCGTAAACACTTGTGTGTTTCTGACTTCACCTGTATTGGCAACAAGGTGTTGTGTGGCAGACCTGCGTGGACTTCTACAAGCTGGTGCAGGAGCATGGTGCGCGGTGGTACAAGCTGCTCCAACATGAGAACCAGCAGAGACTCCACCTGGAGGAGATGGTGGTGCAGCTGGCTAACCAGCACTCCAGCCTGGAGCAGGCTGCCAAGAAGGCTCACCACAACCCCAACGGTACCTACCCCAGCCCCCCTCCTCCTCCTCCTCTCAGTCCAGGTGTGGTGATCCTCCCTTAATTTGTTGTCATTCCCTCATCATTTCTCCTTCCATCCTTCATTATCACTTCCTCATTCATCTTGTGTTTGTTCTTCCTCGTTTCCTTCAACAGTAAAACTTGTTTCAAATTCTAATTCATCTGGTCTTTCAAGTTGTCTCCATTAACTGATGTGCCAAACTACTATCTCTCCATTATCCAAAAAGAATTTTTACAAATTTTCAGAATTTTTTTTTTTTTTTTAAAGTGGCTTTAAGAGTTGTTCTGTATTGACAGGTTTTACTGTTCAGCCATAAAAGATTGTACCATTTTATATTTCTTTCTCTCTCTTTTGTCTTTGCTCTTCTGTAGACTCCAAAGGATCACAAGGTAACAAGACGCTATATCTTTCTAAATCAACAATGTTAGCCACATTTTTTTAGTGTATCTATTTTAATGCTGTGTCTTGTTACCTTGTTGTTACTGATCTATGATCCTAATTGTGTAATTTATTCCTCTTAAAAGAATCTTAAGGTAATAAGACCAAATCTAAATAAATAGTGGGTGAAGTTAAGTGTTGTCACCTTCATCAGAGAGTTTCAGTACTTTTGTTCTGAAGATGGTAACAATTCTGTTACCGAAAAGTCAAACATTATTTATTTATTTGGTTTTGGTCTTGTTGCCTTATGAATTCTAATCTCTAATCCAAATTATACCTTGTCACTCTCAAAAGAATGTCTTCTTCTTTCTTATCTCTCAAAAGAATGTTATATGTGTAGAAGCTTTCATTGGAGTTTGAATTATCTCGGGCCTTTTTTGTGGTTGTTGTTGTTGTTAATGAAAAGGTAAGTGCTCATCATATTGATTTCTCAT
Source organism: Cordylochernes scorpioides (assembly GCA_030710605.1). Classification (NCBI taxonomy): domain Eukaryota; kingdom Metazoa; phylum Arthropoda; class Arachnida; order Pseudoscorpiones; family Chernetidae; genus Cordylochernes; species Cordylochernes scorpioides. Next base: position 47,646,567 of record CP092877.1, read on the forward strand.
GAGAGAGATTTTTCTTTATAGTTATTTACAGTAGAACCTCCCTGTAAAGGACACCTAATTGCAGAGCCAAAGTGTCCTTTTGGGAGAGGTGTCCTCTTACCGTAGAGTTGCTAAATAGTAAAAATGGTAATTTTGCAAATGAAACTGTCCTTTGTAGAGAGGTGTCTGCTAGCGGGAGGTTCTACTGTATAAAAATTTTTAAAATTCAGTAAAGGGCTGATTATAGAATATGAAATGGCTAATTATTACATGATAATTTGATATGTTTAATGTGAATATTGTTTTCTATGGCCTAATCTGGCATAGAGAGAGGAAAATGGAATGTGTTGTAAACCTGCCATCATCTCTCTGCCATATGAATAAACCTCTCTAACAACTCCCTGTCAGGATTTTTGGTTGAATTAAAGTAATTAGGCTGATAGGGATTAGGAAAAATAGTTAATGTTGAATTATAGTGTGGGTTTTGGAGTTAAAAGGTTACATTGTCTATATTTAGTTCTTAAAATTAAGAGACATTTCTGCTCCAGAAAAGGTTTTAATTTTCTCAATGTTTTGACAATGAAGAGCCTCATTGTCTTATTCAAAATCAGAGTTTTCCTTCACCTAGAAGGTTCTGACTAAGAGCTCCATCCACTCTGTTTGCTGGATATTTTAAAGAGTATCATGTCTCAAGATGAGAATGTTTTAGTAAAATTCTGTAAAGATTGACACAAGTTCTCCCAGACACAACTTGCTGCTTTGTTGGGGCTATCTGGTTGGGTAGGGCTCTGGACCTCACTTGTGTACCATGTTCTCCACGAGACAACAACACTTTGGAACTGCTGCTGATGTTTTTGGTAAGGAGCAGTTTTCCCTGTTTGTGTTGAGTGATGTCTTCCAACTTTGGCAGCACACTTTTGTTAAGTCCATTCACTCGAACATCCATATAACAGCTCTCCCTCTATATGTGTGGTTAGCTCTCAGTAATTGGGGGTGACTCTTAGTGAAAGCAGAAATTAGTTCCAACAGCGACAATTTATTTCTCCCTCCTGCGCCATTCACTCTATGAGAGATTAAGCTAGTCGAGTAGCCGGCTTTTTCCAAGTTCTGTTAGAGTTTACTCAGCTAATATAGTTTTTTCAAATGTTAATTATCATAATTATTAATAGTAACGATGAAATAAATTAATTAATATGGTATATTATCAATATCATATGTTAATGTTATTTGGCTAATTTCCATATCCTCGTATTTAAACTTTGACCAATTCCTTCCAGATCTAGCTCTATATCTTGGCAAAATCTCATCCAGATTGGTCTCTATATAGTGTGTCTGGATCAAACACCCATTTCTCTATTTTGTTTATATGGCGAAATATTTTGATTTTATTTGGGACCAAAATTTTCTTGTTCTCCCTCACATTTGATGAGAATAGAATGCAACCCATCTCTTCGCATAGAACCACCAGTTTGGTTGTTGTTTCCTAGGCTATGGCCATTTGATCCTGTATAAAAGTCTGTGTCTCTCTGCCAGGAGTAATCCTTGTGGTCAGACTATAGTGTGTATGTGCTATACTAGCTACTGTCTATTGCTGAGTTCAAGATTGATCTTGTTACTTTCATTTTCTCATTTTATACACCTTTTATACATCTTTTGAAGGTCAACCTCATGTCTCTTTTACCCCCCTTGAATTATACATACAATCTCCCATGAGAGGCTACTTTAAAACATGGTAGCTCCTGGTCTTTCCTGGATGTTGGTTGGAATAGATTAGTTAAGTTGTTTTTTATTTTACTAAAAAGTTTCTGCCCAGGAAGGAAAATGGGTTGTCTAATGGACGATTTACTGGGTGTTTCATAAGCTGTTTAACTGCGGCAATCTCTTTAAAGTGGAACCTCCTGTGAGAGATTTCCAAAATATCGCTGATTTTGGTCTTGTCAATTTTATAATGGAGGTGATTGGCTATATCTGGTAAGTCCCTTATGAGAGGTTTTACGTGTGCCGGGGTAAATACACAGCAGGTTTATCTTTGCCCTCTCAGAGTGTGATTAAATCCTCTCCCATAGAAAATGGTGGTTCTACTGAAATGTGCCTCATGCTCTACGTTTGTGTGTGCAGCCATACACTCGGACGACGATGAGTTTTACGACGCAGAAGAGCAAGTTTCCACAGACTTCATTGTCACTCTCCATAATAAATCACACAAGTGGGTCCCCCCGCAACTTTTCTCTCTTGTATATCACGATGGTGAGATGATCCTACAACTAAATGGTGATGATGACTTGTGCCATCTATCAGGGAACACCATCAACTAGACTTGGATTTAAATCAGATTTATTGGATTTATCTTAGATTGTTCAGCTTTGTATCTCTCATCAAAAATTTTATTGAAGTTCTTCCTCATTCTGGAGTAAAACAAAGTTTAGTTATTCCTATTGTTGTTTCTTATCCCCTTGTGCAAAGATCACACGAATTCCATAAGCCCATGCTTCTCAAGCAGTTATAGATGGCACAAACCATCAGCTATATTCACTTGTGAGATCAAGAGATCCATCAATTTTTAACTCTCTGTTTTCTATTGCTTTAACCAACTCTGTGTTTTATTCTCATTGGTGTTGTTTTTTTCCAGATGCCCAGCCATCGTCACCTTGTTGCAGGAGAGAGGGGTTTTCTATATAATTAAACCTCTCTGTGTGTTATTTTTGTGTTTTCCAGGACTTGCTGTGCATCATACATTATACAAGGGGTTTAATGTAAACTGGAGGCTACTCTCACTGCCTCAATTGGTGGCTTGAACCAGTCTCCACACACAATTGGAAGGGAGAAAAGCCACAAATCATCCACAGATTGTGTGTGTATACTAGTGGTGGTGACCTTTTGGTGGTATTCCGTTGTGCACTGTTGGAAGGAATACTACACAGAGAGGAAATAAAAAAATATTTGAAAAATGTAATAATCAAGGTAACTGGGGGCATTATGGTGGCAATGTCATGGAGTTGTGAACCAGACTGTTTCTGGTTCTCATTTTTTACTTGAAAGGTGAAAAAATGCTAAAAGAGGGTATGGTTGTAGGGTGTTATACTGCAAGTTAACCTTGTTTAGCCAGGTCATATGGTTTGGCTTTGAACCTATCTGTGTTTGGTATCACAGTCCACTTTAAAATGGAAATGTTTTTATCTGCACTTTGAGATGGTGCAAGTTTACCATGAAGAGCACCTGTTTTGCAAAGTCGGTTCAAACTGGCCTTGGTGTTCGAGTTGTATAGCCGCCTATGTCCTATATGTGTCAATATTTAATTGATGAACTCTCCTAAATTGAGATTTCCTGGGAGAGCAAAAGAATCAATCCCAATTATCCTTTGTCCCATTTGATATTTTAAAGATCTCAATCTTGCTAAATTATATAAAAAAAAAAAAAAACTTGTTTTAATTGGTACTACTAATAATTAGACACTATTTGTTACATTCCCACTTTGTGTAAAAGAAAACTCCTAATTAAAAATGCGTTCCAATTATTAATAGTTCCAATTAACAAATAATGTATTTGAAAGATCTTATAAATTTGTATTAAATGGGATTTTTTTTTTTGCTTACTCTCCAGTGAGTCTCAAATTAAGGAGCTTGTGACTTCTTTGTTTGGTCACAAAAATAACACCTTACTTTGGTAGTTTCTACTGTGAAATGCCATCACATGTTGAAACTACTCCCAAGATGTCCCAGCCTGAAGACTGGTGTTGAGTGTCCCTCTCCAATCTGAAATGTGTCTGGGTGATGCTGCAGACACGAACAGAGCTTCCCTACCAGCCAACAAGCCCTGGACAATGACGTCTCCTCGGACACAGAGGCGGAGAGTGAAGTGCCCGGTGAGGAAGCCACTGTAGTTGCCCGCCACAAGACTGCCTCCCATCCCAGCCCAGAGCCCACTCAGGTCAGTTCTTCACCTTTTTGCTTTGTTTGATTGTTGGTGAGAGTCAAGTGGATCTATTCTTCTCTTTATTTCACTCCACTGTGGAGCCTACAGGAATTGCAGACTGTATGAGTTGGACTTAAGGCTGTGTTGTTGTTGCTCTCAGAACATGTGGCCAGGAGGATTTGGTTTAGAGAAGCTTTCTTAATGCCTCTAGACCGATAAGGCACAATTTGGATTATCTATATATATAAAATTGAATGTCTGTGTGTGTGTCCTCTATGGATTCAAAAACCATACATCCAATCGCCGTGAAATTTTGGGATATTATTAGGCATATCCCCGGAAAGGTTTACGAAAAATAATTTCTTGAATATCTTAAATATCCTTAGAGTTATTTGCAGATTTGTAGCTTTAACTCGCAAGCGGGGGGCGGGTGACCTCCGGGAACTACGTCCATCTTCCATAAACGACCATGATTTTATTCAACTTATCGAGTATTTTTCAAGGGTACCGGGAAAATATGTAGATAAAACGATGATTTTGTAATGTAGAAAATTAGGAAAGACAAAATTCAGGATGACACGGCACACAGGGACCGGGAAAAAATAATCACTTTATCGAGAGATTCACGACCATGATTTTATTCAACTTATCGAGTATTTTTCAAGGGACCGGGAAAATATGTTCACTAGATAAAACGATGATTTTGTAATGTAGAAAATTATGAAAGACAAAATTCAGGATGACACGGCACACAGGGACCGGGGAAAAATGTTCACTTTATCGAGAGATTCAAATTTACGAGTTTTCAAATTATCAAAATATATCTTTTTTTTTAATAAGTTTATAGAGAATTGTTTTAACAAATGTTCGTTAGACAAACCTTTACTCGGGTAAAACCTCGTATATATATAAAAATGAATGTCTGTGTGTGTGTCTGCGTGTGTGTCCTCTATGGATTCAAAAACCATACATCCAATCGCCGTGAAATTTTGGGATATTATTAGGCATATCCCCGGAAAGGTTTTCGAAAAATAATTTCTTGAATATCTTTAATATCCTTAGAGTTATTTGCAGATTTGTAGCTTTAACTCGCAAAAGCCTCGCGGGTGACCTCCGGGAACTACGTCCATCTTCCATAAACGACCATGATTTTATTCAACTTATCGAGTATTTTTCAAGGGACCGGGAAAATATGTTCACTAGATAAAACGATGATTTTGTAATGTAGAAAATTAGGAAATACAAAATTCAGGATGACACGGCACACAGGGACCGGGAAAAAATGATCACTTTATCGAGAGATTCAAATTTACGAGTTTCAAATTATCTAATTATATCTTTTTTTTTTTTATGTTTATAGAGAATTGTTTTAACAAATGTTCGTTATACAAACCTTTACTCGGGTAAAACCCGGGCGAAGCCGGGTACATCCGCTAGTAGATTATAAACACAAGGTAATAAGACCAAACCAAATAAATTCTCCTGTATATGCCTCATAGGGATTCTCCCCCATGAGAGGACATCTCTTTATAAAGGACAGTTTTCATTACCAGTTTTACTAATTAGCAACACTGTAGGGAACACCTATCTAAGGGACACTTTAGCTCTGCTACTAGGTGTCCTTTGTATAGGAATTAAATAGAGCCATGATAATTTACCATAGAACTTTCATGAGGGGACACCCATATAGATAGGACCCATAAAGTGTCCTTTAGGGACAGTTGTTGACTTACCAGAGAGCAGCTAAGTAAAAATGATATTGTTGGTAATGATAATGATTCTTTTCACCAGAGAGGTGTCTTCTCATTGAGGTTCCTACTGTAATAGAAATTTAATTGATAGTTCCTGAAATGAAAAGCCTATTTAGGCATTCAGTTTTTTTTTTACCATTTCTGCAAGCTTCTGCTCATTTCAGCATAAGGTCTGTTTAGAAATAGTTTTAATGATTAAAAAAAAAAAGGGTGTGTTTGTTAAAAATGTTTGGTTGTATCAATTTTTAGCAAATTCCCTCTCCTTGTTTCTCAAGATTTGTGCAAATAGAATGATAGGAGTGGGATAAATGGAAACCTAGTGAACAATGAAAAGTTATAAAATAGTGGTTTGTGAGATGTATTCTTTAAGTTCTTCTTCTTCTTTCTTATCTCCACTCAATCATATTAGGGTGTCAAGCTTGAGACTATTCTTTAAGTAAAATACCTCAACAAGAAGGTCACACCAACAGCACATCTACATTTTTTAAGCATCAAATAATAACATAATAACACAACTCCATTTTCTCATAATATTGCCCTATTTACATACTTATTAAAGACTAGCCGAATGACCCGGGCAACGCCCGTGTGTTACCCGATTGAATGTTTTTATTCAAATACTATTTGTTACAATTATAAATTGGAGCCGTGGATGTCACTCTTGTGAAACGTCCCGCTCCAAACTTTACATGTACATTAGGTCAGCTGGTATTACCCCTCATTTTCACCGCTAGAGGCGCGAGCGAATTGACTTTTTGTAAATATACATAATTATAAAGATAGAAGCTTCTATAGAAGATAATGATCATAATGATGATGCGCGCGCATCCGTGACAGCGATGAGGAATTGTTGAGGAAAGACGGTCGTGACTATATATGTTGATAATAAAATAATTATAATAATAATTATTATTATTATCATTAGATAATGATGATGCGCGCGCATCCGTGACAGCGATGAGGAATTGTTGAGGAAAGACGGTCGTGACTATATATGTTGATAATAAAATAATAATAATTATTATTATTATTATCATTAGATAATGATAATGATCATAATGATGATGCGCGCGCGCATCCGTGACAGAGATGAGGAATTGTTGAGGAAAGACGGTCGTGACTATATATGTTGATACCAAGTGCCAATCTTTGCATATTTAGCTAATCTAAAGTTTGTAAGCCTGATGCAGCAATTTTTGTAGAGATAAGCTACTCAATGACCCTTTACAATTTAATATTGCAGATAAGTGTAAAAGTAGGATTTTTTTTTTGTTTATATGATAACAATGATATTTTAATTGGGACTTGATGGTTATGTAGAAATTAGTTCCAATTATCATGAGCACCAATTAATTATTCTTATTTTAGAGAGAGAAATTATACCATTATGACCTCATTAATTCAATCAAAAATTTCAGGGATGATGAAATTAAAGAAGTTGGACTGTGTTATATGCAACATGGAGTTGTACTTGAGATATCTACACTATATATCCAAATAATTTGAGCAGTTAATATAACCAGCAAGTCTACCATTGAATAGAGATAGAGACAATGTAGTAGGTCAATGAACTGTAAGATGTCATGGGGCTATGACAAAGCACAAGTTTGATGACTAATAGCACTATGTGTGACAGCACACATTGTGTCTAGTTTTTTTATTCATCCTGAAAAGTTTTAGTCCCACCTCTAAATTTTTAATTGAGCAAAAAAAAAAAAAAATGGTAAGTCATACTAGATGAGTTGCAAGTGATGAATGATCACTAACAGATCAAATTGAGGAATTACTCACCAAAATTCATATTAGAAACAAACAAACAAACAAATGGTAAGTCATTAGATGACCTGCAAGTTTGTCCATGTAGTCACAAAAATTCAAACTAGACTTGATTGACACCTAAAAACAAACAAACAAAATGGTAAGTCACTAGATAAGCTGCAAGTGATGGTCAATCAACAGATCAAATTATGGGATTAGTCACCAGAATCTACACTAGACTTGATGGACACTTAAAAACAAACAAACAAACAAGCAAAAAATTGCAAGTTTGTCCTTGTAGTCACCAAAATTCAAACTAGACTTGATTGACACCTAAAAACAAACAAGCAAAAAATGGTAAGTCACTAGATGTGCTGCAAGTGATGATCACCAACAGATCAAATTGGGGAATATTGTCACCATTTAGTCACCAAAATCCACACTAGACTTGATGGACACTTAACAAAAATACTACTTCTTTATAGTGGTGTGTGTGGTAGAGTTGATTTAAGAGCCAGGGGACCATTCTGTTTTAAATCTGATTTTGACACTTTTCCTGCTGGTTATATCCTACTGGAATTATGTTTGGGATATTTAATCCAAGGTAGTAAATCCAAATCCAAATAAATAGTGGTGACAATTTGGTAACAGCACTTAAAATAAAAGCAGTCACTAACTACTGCCCACCATATTTATCACATTAAAATAAGTTTTTTTAGTTATAAACACAAGGTAATAAGACCAAATAAATAAATAGTGTGTGACGTTTTGGTAACAGCGTTGTTACAATCTTCAGATAAAAGTGTTGAATTGTTCATCACTTTTATTTGATCAGCACTTTTGTCTGAAGATGGTAACAACCCTGTTATCAAAACGTCAAACACTATTTATTTAATTGAATTTGGTCTTATTTACCTTGTGAATTGATAAGGAAGAAATCCCATAAAATGTTTTTGGGATAATTTGAATCAGATTGGTTACTTGTCTGTAGACAATCTTCTCCCTGATATGAGTAAGTTTTCTAGGTGTGCAAACATTTTTAAGAAACAAAGTTTTTATAGAAGAAATGCTCGCTCTCATATAGGGATGATAATTTCTTCAATAAACACAAAGTCAGTTCAATCTAAATCTCTAATCTCTCTCCTTACCACCACTTGTAGTTAATTGGGGACTCTTCATTACTTAAGATGGAAATTTTGCCTGGAGGATATTGATCTAAAGAGACAAAGGCGTCTAGTTTTGACATCTTTTTTGACGGGAGAGGCGACCTTTGTCTCTTCATTACTTGTTTATTTTTATTCCCTTTTTTTTTTTTTTCAATTCTCTATTTAAAAAAAAATTGTAATGAATTTTTTTTTTTTTTTTTCTAATTTCAAAAAATATTTAAAATATATATTTTTGAATCAATGAGTATTTATACAACAGATTATATTCAAGATTTTGAAATTAATTCAGTGATCTTGCATTTTATTATATACTTAATTTGATGAGTTTTTGTTTGTTTTACTGCTCCAGGAACCTGGGTTATAAATTTCTTTCCTCTCTATTTTAGACACAGAAACAATACACAATTAAAAAAGATGTCAGGTTTAATTAAATCACTTTTTAGCTCTAATCATACACAACAAATTAATGTAAGTTTATTTAAAAACCTTTTTTTAAAGCATAACTTTTCTAATTTTTAAACACAAGGTAATAAGACTAAACCTAAATAAATAAGTAACATAAATAAATAACAACAAAAAGCTTTATTAAGACCTTTCAGTCTTATACAGATTCTCCGAGTAGAAATGTAGGATACATGCAGGAAAAACGGTAATAGTACGGTAGAACCTCCCTTTAGTAGACATCCTGCTAGAGAGAACACCTCTCTACAAAGGACAGTTTTTATTTGCAAAATTACCATTTTTACTATTTAACAACTCTCTGGTAAGAGGACACTTTGGCTCTGCAATTAGGTGTCCTCCTTTACAGGAAGGTTCTACTGTACCAGTAAAAGGCATTTTTATTATTATTATTTTTAAAGGTAATATGAAATTTATATACAGGAATGACAATCAAGCGAATAAATATATTAGTCTGGGTAAATTTGAAGGAAATAAATTTCTTATACCTGGATTTACCAGAGTCTCTGCAAGCGAAATAGTGTGTAATGTTTTGGTAACAGCATTGTTACCATCTTCAGACAAAAGTACTGAATTTACGAAGATTCTAATAACTCTGATACTGAAATGTTACACACTATTTATTTATTTGGATTTGGTCTTATTACCTTGTGTTTACAATCTATAATACAAATTGGCCTTATTTCTTCTAATTTTTTTTTACAAAATATTTATTTGCTTACCAGATCTCTATTTCATTTGTCATTGTTTTTTTTAAAGGATAAGGTAAACTTTGTAATATATAGAATGGAATCAAAAGGTAACAAGACCAAATCTCCAAATTCATTTCAGAATTATGTGTGAATATTACAAGACAGTTATCTTCTTCCTATGAAAATTTATTGCTCCAATGGTCCCTGATTCTTTCAAAAGGCTAACCCCACCAGTGAGTGCAAGTAACCAAACAGGGTTCTAACACACTTAAAAGTGCACACAAGTACTGGAATCCCTTCAATAAAGTACGATAAAATTCAAGAATCAAGGGACGAGTTTCTTTTTTATACGATGATTTATTACAAAACGCTCAAGCTTTCGGGCTGGCCGGCCCTTCTACAGGAGAAATGTGAAAACATATGGAACATTGAACACTATATAGGGATGAGACTGTTTACATATTAAAAACTATAGGAACTTTGCATATCTATGAAATGTTGAGAGGAATAATTTGCATACCAGGAAATTATGGAAAGGAGAAATCAAAATGCATGCTAATAGCTATTGAATGTAGTAGAGTTAGGACTATTTTCTAATGTCTATGAGGGAGGAGGGGGGATACGCACAGATGGAGGATACTAGGCTATGGGAACAGGGATTGGTAGGATTCAGGGAGGTCGATGTGTCTATTGATGGCATGGAAGTCCTGGGAAACGAGAGCTTCCAAGGTGAGGCGCTGCTGCTTGTTGTATATGCGGCTATAGTGCACAGACGGATTGGCCAGATCGAAAGAGTGGTTGGAGATATCCTAAACGATAAAAAACTCTGCTACTGGTCAGTTAAATTTCGACTACAACTCCATGACACCGACCATTCCTCCAATCTCGTCAACCTCTCCTCAACGGATCTCACTCCCCATGAAACCACCCTTCTAAGTAAAGGCCTCAAGTTTAGACCTGTCTCTAGGCCAGATCCCTGAAAATCATCAGTGCTGTTGAAGCTGGCATCCGCAACCTTAATAATTCAGATAAATATAAAATACGCCACACAGTCTCCAACATACTGAGCCTCCCGTTCGCCCCAACCCCGTGCCTCCCGGCTTGAATTCGATATCATCCGAAAATTACGGCAGAAAAACCATTTAGCCATTATGCAATCGGATAAAGGCTCCCAAACAGTCATTATGAAAACTAAAGATTATAAGGAAAAATTGCAGGTTGTTCTCTCCGACACATCCACTTTCAAACCCATCTCTGCCCAAAACAGAGCCTCCATATACTCCTCCGTCCGCAAAGAACTCAACCGTCTGAAAAGAAACCAGATCATTTCCCCAGAAGAACACAGGTCCTTTCTCCCTGATACCGCTACCGAATCCTATATATATGGCCTGCCCAAGCTCACAAGCCCGGAATTCCGTTAAGACCAATCGTGGCCCACTTCCTATCCCCCATGGCCCCGGTCTCCAAGTTCATTTCGTCTTTCCTCTCGTCCCTCTGAAGGGTACTCCTTCCCTTATCTCCATCACCTCCACCAGTTCATTCATTGATGATGTGTATGGTACCCCTCCTTGTCCGAACCTCGTCATGGTTTCATTTGATGTAATATCGTTATACCCTAGCCTCCCCCACGATTTAATTGTAGACTCCCTTAGGTCCTTTCTAGTTGATTCCCATGTCGATTATCATACCTCCTCCAAAATTAGAGAACTCACCCAGCTCTGTTTACAATCTTCAGTCTGCTCTTTCAACTCCCAGTTTTTTCTACAGATAAAAGGGTCCCCAATGGGGAACCCTCTATCCTCAGCTGCTGCAGAGATTGTTATGCGGTCTATAGATATGCGGATCACCTCAGATTTTTCCATCCGATATCCGCCTTTGGCGTAGATACATAGATGATGTGTTCTGCATATGCACAAAAAGCCAGGTTGAAAATATCCTCTCAAAACATATTAGTTACCATCCTGACCTTGCCTTCACCCATGAAACCGAAACTTACAACGCCCTCCCATTCTTAGATTTCCTAATCATCCGGACCCCAACCAGATACACCCCCCACCCCCCCCCACTCCACAGTACATTACAAAAATTCGTTAAGACCCAATTATATTCACTTCAACTCCTTCTGCCCCCTAAGTCACAAAATCAACACCGTCAAAAAACCTATCTAAACGAGTTCACACCCACTGTTCCACCTCTGATTTCAAAACCATGGAGACCAATAGAGTCATAGCCAATCTCATTAAATTCCAATACCCGAAGTCTTTCATAATACGCCACTTCCACAACCCCAACCACACCCCTTCCAACCCCATATATAAATCCATATGTGCCCTCCCATATTCCCCCACTAGCTCCTCCATAGCCCGAGCCCTAAGCAAATTTGGAGTCAGGACCCTGTACTCCAACTCCCCTAACATCAGCTCCCTCATTAGGGACCCAGACACAAAAAGCAATAGCCCATATAACCCATCTCTCTTGTCTGGCTGTGTCTACTCCATCCCCTGCGCTGACTGCGACGTTGGTGAGACAGGCAGGAGCGTAGGGACAAGACTCTAGGAGCATAGCAAAAACATCTCCAGACAAGATGAGAAATCAGCTATATATCAACACATCCGGACCTCCAACCACTCTTTCGATCTGGCCAATCCGTCTGTGCACTATAGCCGCATATACAACAAGCAGCAGCGCCTCACCTTGGAAGCTCTCGTTTCCCAGGACTTCCATGCCATCAATAGACACATCGACCTCCCTGAATCCTACCAATCCCTGTTCCCATAGCCTAGTATCCTCCATCTGTGCGTATCCCCCCTCCTCCCTCATAGACATTAGAAAATAGTCCTAACTCTACTACATTCAATAGCTATTAGCATGCATTTTGATTTCTCCTTTCCATAATTTCCTGGTATGCAAATTATTCCTCTCAACATTTCATAGATATGCAAAGTTCCTATAGTTTTTAATATGTAAACAGTCTCATCCCTATATAGTGTTCAATGTTCCATATGTTTTCACATTTCTCCTGTAGAAGGGCCGGCCAGCCCGAAAGCTTGAGCGTTTTGTAATAAATCATCGTATAAAAGAAACTCGTCCCTTGATTCTTGAATTTTATCACACTTAAAAGTGCAAAAGTTAAACTGCTTTTCACATATGTAGATATGTGATTCACTTAGAGAATAAGCCTTTACCAACTTTTACTCATCATGTTTGTCTTCTCTCTCTCTGGTAGAAGAAGGAAATGTCTCAATTCCTATTTGCATATTTACTTATTTAAAATAATATGAATTGGCAATATTTTACAGCTTCAATCTAAGAGATGAATGGGCTAAAGACAGTTTCCATCACCAAACAGGGTTCTAACACACTTGAAAGTGCAAAAGTTAAACTGCTTTTCACATATGCAGATAGGACACCTCTGTCTCTAGAAAACTTTGGCTATGCAACTAGGTAATTTTTTTTTTTTAAGAGAGAGGCTCTTACTGTATTTGAGACCACAATATAGAAAAATTGTTATGAGGAATTATCATTATATCTAGGTTTAAAAACTTTTCTGGAATAACCAGTTTTTAAATTTACAAATAATATAGTTAATTGGAACTTTGAAAACTGGTCATTCCAGAAAGGTTTTCAACCTAGATAATGAGGAAATATTAAATAACAAATTTTCTATGTTGTGCAAATACAGTAAGAGCCTCTCTCTCTAAAAAAAACCTAGTTGCATAGCCAAAGTTTTCTAAAGACAGAAGTGATCTCTTATCTGAGATCAGCTAAATAGCAAAAATGGCAAGTTTAGTGATGGAAACTGCAAACATGGAACTGCAACTTGAAACAAATATTGAGATACCCTCTAGCAGGAGTGTCTTCACAGCTCAAGAAGCATGAACTCATGAAATTTGTGTAATCTTTACACAAGGGGATAAGAAACAACAACAGGAGTGTCTTCTCGTGGAGGTGCTACTGTATATGCAATTTTTGTGCATTCTCCAATCTATTTTACGACTTCCTTATAAAATGAATAAGTTATATTACCCTATAACAGAATGATCGTATATACAAATTTTATTGGCAAAGGATTGTTGATACTCCTGATGAAAAAAGTGATAGAAATTTGCTGCTCATAAAGATTAATTCCCAATTTTCCAATAAAATTTCATTTGATAAGTTACAATTTGGATTATAGATTCTAAACACAAGGTCACACACTATTAACTTATTTGGATTTGGTCTTATTGCCTTGTGTCTATAATTTCATTTGATTATTCAGTAATAAGGCACAATTTAGATTATGGATTATAAACCAAAGATAATAAGACCAAATCCAAATAAATAGTGTGTGAGGTTTCGGTAATAGCATTGTTACCGAAACGGCACCCACTATTTATTTATTTGGATCTGGTCTTATTACCTTGATTTCAGTAATGTAAATAATGTTGTTTACCTTTTTTTTTCTTTATATCTTTAAATTAAGTTAATTTTTATTTATACAGTAGAACCTCCATGAGAGGACACTCACATTATAGGACACCTCTATACAAAGGATAGTTTTTATTTGCAAAATTACCATTTTACTATTTAGCAACTTTCCAGTAAGAGGACACCTCTCTTTAAAGGACACTTTGGCTCTGAAATTAGGTGTCATTTACATGGAGGTTCTAGTGTATTATTTTTGTAAGTGTAGGTCCAAAGAGCTTCAAAAATAATAATTAGTAGATAAATAAAAATGTGCTTTATAATTAGATAAATAAAAGTATTAAAAAAAGTTATTTACATATATAAAATGAGAGGACACTCTTGCTTGAGAACACCACTCTACAAAGGACAGTTTCCATTGTCAAAATTACCATTTCTTCTATTTAGGTAAGAGCACGCCTCTCCATATAAGACAAAGATAGTTATGAAAATTAGAAACTATTTTAGACGCGTAAGATTCTTTTGAAATTAAACAATTTCAACTGCCCTTAATGCCATTGCAGTACGGGCAGTAGAAATTGTTTGATTTCAAAAGAATCTTACGCGTCTATAATAGTTTCCAATTTTAATAACAGATGGCGTGCTAGTGCTTTGTAATAAAGATAGTTATCCTGCAACTAGGTGTCCATTAGAGAAAGGTTCTACTGTACTACTAATTAATGTATTTACATATTCAATCGACCCTTGCTATAACAACACTTGGGATCCAATATATTTTGTTGTTATAACCATGGTTAAAACAATTGGAACTTGTATCTTGTTGCTGTTAGATTCCACTGTAGATAGTGAGGTATTATTCAGCAGTAGCAGCTCTCTTATAAAATTGACGATATGCAAACTTGAGGTAGTCAGTCAATCCTCCTGGAGTGTTCTCAAATTTGACTCTGTGTGCTGCGCAGGGAGAGAGCGGAGATCCCACCACCCTGGCGGAGGAGGAGGAGGAAGAGATCCCAGTTGTGGCTGTGCGCAGCAGCCCAGCGCGCAGGACGCGCATCCCCTATAAGCCTGATATCCCCCTCAGTCTCTGGTCCATTATGAAGACCTGTATCGGGAAGGAACTCACCAAGATTCCAATGCCGGTAAGTCATCTTTCCCTTTATCTGCTCCTTTACAAGCTTTTGTAAAATTCTAGATTGGAGGCTGGGTTTAGTAAAAGTCATCTTTTCCCTTTGTCTGCTCACTGTACAAGCTTTTGTAAAATTCTACGTTGTTGATTGGGTTTAGTAAAAGTCATTTTTGAAAAATTATGATTGGAGGTTCTTGTTTTTATTATTATAAGAAGAGAGAATAAATGTATAATACTTCCCTAGAATATACTTCTTGCCATAAACAAACTGTTCTCTACTCCTCCTGGATCTTAATCTATTTACTTTTTAATTGAATTAACCTCCTTGAATGTCTCCATGTATGTCCACTAGTGGGGTGGTCTGCTCACAGAGGTGTAGTATTATTTATGATAGTGATGACAGGAATTCACTAATATGCTATTTGAAGGTTTACAGTGACTTCTTCCAGACCTAATTGTATATATATATAACCAGTCAAAAATTATTGAAGTGTTTCCAAATGTTGTGAACACATGTGTGGAACAAGCAAATATCTTCTTTTTTTTTTTTTACATTATGTACACCACTATATACATTGCAAATTGTAATTCCTGTATGAAGTTTCTTATTGGGGAATATTTTATTTTCCTTTTTTTTTCAGCTGGGTTTCTCATGAGAGGTATTGCTGTATTGGAGCGTGGCCATTAAGACCTTATAACTGAACCCAAAGCTAATCCTATGACAACTTTTTTTCCTAGTCAGAAGTGACTTCTCATCTAGAAGGAAATCTGATTTCAAACCAAGGACAGATGGGGCTCTTCCTAGCCTTTAATTGATCACAATTTTAATCTCCAAGCTGTATTTGGTGGGGCTGTTATATAGCATCAGTTGTCACAGGTGATGTTCTGTGCCAACCTCACTCTGTAGTTGATGGTAGATACAGCATCATTCCTGACATTTAGTCTTGTAATTGTAACTTATGTGTGTGTCCAAAAGATATTGATTCAAATTGAATCAATAATCATAATTTAAACAAATTTATGTGTTAACACAAAGCAATAACGCGCCATCTATACATATAAAATAAAAGGATTTAAAAGCGCGAATGTTTCTTTTATACATAAAACGAACTTCTACTGTCCTTACTGCGATGAAAAAATATTTTGGGAGGGCTTGGCTCATCAGTGGTGAACCCTCCCAGCGGTTTCGCCAATTTAATCCACCAGACCGCTTCTCAGAGCTCTAATACTGTATTGGATCATTCTGCTTTTATATGAAACACTGAAGGATGGAATCTTAGAAATGGTTTTCAAGTAAACTATGGACATAAGCTTATAGGACAGTAGAATTACATTCAAATATTTGCTTCGAGCAATGCTCTTCAGCAAACTATAAAGACAAGGCCATTAGGAATAAATTAACACAAAGCAATAACGCGCCATCTATATATATAATTGCCTTATTCTGTCTGAAGCTCACGGATAGAAAGCACGCCCATTGGCTGCCGACGAACACGTGTCCTCCCTGCGGTCACTTTAGGCAACCCTGTAATCAGCTGTGTGATACATCCACCTGTCTATACAGACCACCCTGTATATAGCGGCCATTCTAGATAACCCTGTTATCAGCTGTGTGATACATACACCTGTCTATAGCGGCCACTCTAGACAACCCTGTTATCAGCTGTGTGATACATCCACCTGTCTATACAGACCACCCTGTCTATAGCGGCCACTCTAGGCAACCCTGTTATCAGCTGTGTGATACATCCACCTGTCTATACAGACCACCGGTCACTTTAGGCAACCCTGTAATCAGCTGTGTGATACATCCACCTGTCTATACAGACCACCCTGTATATAGCGGCCATTCTAGACAACCCTGTTATCAGCTGTGCGATACATCCACCTGTCTTTACAGACCACCCTGTCTATAGCGGCCACTCTAGACAACCCTGTTATCAGCTGTGTGATACATCCACCTGTCTATACAGACCACCCTGTCTATAGCGGTCACTTTAGGCAACCCTGTTATCATCAGTGTGTTACATTAACCTGTCTATACAGACCACCCTGTCTATAGCGGTCACTTTAGGCAACCCTGTTATCAGCTGTGTGATACATACACCTGTCTATACAGACCACCCTGTCTATAGCGGCCACTCTAGACAACCCTGTTATCAGCTGTGTGATACATACACCTGTCTATACAGATCACCCTGTCTATAGCGACCACCCAAGACAACGTTTTTAAAATATATTCGCACTCGGGTAAAACCCGGGCGTTGCCCGGGCCATTCGTCTAGTATAAAATAAAAGGATTTATTTGAATGTAATTCTACTGTCCTATAAGCTTATGTCCATAGTTTACTTGAAAACCATTTCTAAGATTCCATCCTTCAGTGTTGCATATAAAAGCAGAATGATCCAATACAGTATTAGAGCTCTGAGAAGCGGTCTGGTGGATTAAATTGGCGAAACCGCTGGGAGGGTTCACCACTGATGAGCCAAGCCCTCCCAAAATATTTTTTCATCGCAGTAAGGACAGTAGAAGTTTGTTTTATGTATAAAAGAAACATTCGCGCTTTTAAATCCTTTTATTTTATATAAATTTGTGTATATATATGATATATATAAAAAAAAAATGAGATTTCTGTTGAATTTGATTATCTTGAGGATAATGCAGTCGTGGTTAAAATCTTGAAAGTATAATAAAAATATTAAAGATCAAAAATAGCTTTAATTGAGCTTATGGAATATATAAAAACATAATTTGATAAAAGTACTGCCTGGCTTAAGGCGTAAGAATAAAAAATGAAAAACTTATTTACATAATGTACAAAAGGTTTGAGCCGGCCATCAGGAAACAACAACAAAGAGTTTTTATAGGGGAAGCGTGACCTCTGGTGGTCGATTTAGCAGAGTATTTGAATCTATGAAATATAATTTTTAATGAAATAATATTTTAATATAACATATATATATAGAGAGAGAGATATATAAAATCACTTTTTTACTAATACATCCATCTATCCTAAAGATTGATAAAATTACCATTATGGTGATGAGAGGTTCTGACAACACTGTATGTCTAGGTCAACTTCAACGAACCCCTCTCCACACTCCAGCGGCTGACTGAAGAGTACGAGTATTCTGCTCTGCTGGACCGCGCAGCGCGCTGCCAGGATAGCTGTGAGCAGATGGCGCTTGTAGCTGCCTTCACCGTCTCTGCCTACGCCACCACCAGCAACAGGACTGGCAAGCCCTTCAACCCCCTGCTAGGGGAGACCTACGAGTGTGACCGCACCGATGACCTGGGCTGGAAGTGTATCTCGGAGCAGGTGGGTTCTTTCACTCTGTCCAACAACCAGGATTCTGTTTTTGTATTCAATATGTGCAAAGCTTACATAAATTCAATGAGTCATGCTTCTTGAGCTGCCACCTCTCCCAAAGGTCTTGTTTAGTTCATCTAATGAAAGCCCAAATATGTTCTGAACCTGAAAGTGCCAAACTACATTTTGGGCAAGTGGGGTAGATTTTGTTATTTTCTATCTTTGATGACCTGTTCTAAATCTTGTTAGTGTTGTTTGGTGCTCTCTATTAAATTCTTTTGTTGTTAGTGTCCACCCTTGGTGACATTAATAATTATATACAAGGAAATGAATTATTATAGGTTAATTTTTGTCTTTTAAATATGAATGATAAAAACACTTGCAGAGAAAGTCACCCAGGTTTTCCCAACCAGCATAAATAGCTCTGTTTTAGGTGCTGTGGAAGTTGTTTAGGGACTGCAGGATGTGTGGTCATACATGTTGTATGGTTGGTTGGGACCTATCTCAATTACTGATTGGGAACTGGCTTTTCACATGTGTAGACATGTGGTGCACTTACAGTAAAAGCAGTCATCTACTTCTACTCACCATGATTATCATGGCCTGTACTAGGGATAAGCAAAAAAAAAACTTATTGGGAACTTTTGTCCCTGAGTTGTGGGCTCCAGCTCTGGAACTTGCCAGCCCAATGTAGAGTTTGCCAATGTAATGTGCAGGTGAGCCACCATCCCCCCATGCTGGCCCAGCACTGCGAGGGCACCGGGGGCTGGACAGTCTGGCAGGAGTTCAGCATGTCCTCCAAGTTCAGGGGCAAGTACCTGCAAGTTATCCCCCTGGGGGTGGCCCATCTGGAGTTCAAGGAAGGAGGAAACCACTACACTGGCGCAAGGTGACCACCACTGTCCACAACATCATCGTGGGGAAACTCTGGGTGGACCACCACGGAGAAATGGACATTGTCAACCACACCACGGGGGACAGGTGTCACCTCCGCTTCGAGCCTTACTCCTATTTCTCAAGGGATACTCCCAGGAAGGTGAGTTCTCCACCCCTCTCTCTGACATTAACATTGTTATAATTGTTGTGGGAAATTTTGTTGAGTGAATGATCAAAACTTAGCACAAGGGCCATAGCTCGAAACAATGGTGTCTGGGTGGATGTTGTGGCTTTGTCACCAACCAGAGTCCGCT
The DNA here is from genome assembly GCA_030710605.1 of Cordylochernes scorpioides. Classification (NCBI taxonomy): domain Eukaryota; kingdom Metazoa; phylum Arthropoda; class Arachnida; order Pseudoscorpiones; family Chernetidae; genus Cordylochernes; species Cordylochernes scorpioides. Next base: position 47,666,318 of record CP092877.1, read on the forward strand.
CCTTTACATAGATATGGCACATTGTTTCTACAATATAGTTTGATGGGAGATGCACCTTTCATTTTATGATATTTGGGTTTTCCCTAACATTTCAACAGCCCACTGTTGTCATCTCATTTATTATAAACATTTGTAATCATATAACACACTATTACAGTGAAGGACACTATTTGCATAGCAAAAGGCATTTTCCCCTGAAAAATGTAAACATGAGAACCTCTAGCAGTTTCTCCTGACCAGCAGTGACCTCCTGAAGTGACCATGGTCTGTGTGGTGTAGGTGAAAGGAGTGGTGACCAATGCCGAGGGAGCGGCCAAGTGGGTCCTCCAAGGCACCTGGGACTCCAAGCTGGAGGTTGCCCGTGTGGTGGGGTCCCCAGGAAGTGTGAAGGGAAAGCCCCTGCTGGAGACAGCAACACCGCGAGTGGCTTGGCGGCGCGCCATGCCACCAGAGGAGTACGAGCGGATGTACAACTTCACAGTGCTGGCCTGCCAGCTGAACGAGCCAGAGCCGGGAGTGGCTCCCACAGACTCGCGGCTGCGACCTGACCAGCGGCTTATGGAGGACGGTCGCTGGGATGAGGCCAATGCCACCAAACAGAAGCTAGAGGAGAAGCAGAGGGCTACGCGGCACCGGCGTGAGCAGGAGGCCGAGCAGGCTGCCACAGAAGGTAGGTGTCTTCAAAGAATCCTCTCACAGGGCTGTACTTTTCCTGGCCAGGCCCTCATTGCAGTAGATAGAGACTTTAGAAAAATGTTATCAAACCTAAAGCGCGCGCATTGCCTTCTATATATATATGAAAAATGAAAATACCACAAATTTCTCTTTTCTTCTAAGATAAAACAAGCAAGTAAAATATTCTAGTAGCTGGAGATTAAACTGGCAAAAACCACCGGGAGGGTACACCACTGATGAGCCAGACCCTCCGAATATTTTTTCATTGTAGTAAAGACAGTAGGAAGTCTGTTTTTTTCTTTCAAAACATTACAGTAAAACCTTTCATCAATGGATCAACCTGTTCTCTCCTGAAGGGGGTCTCTTATTCTCAATGTTGTCAGATGAAGTCAATTTTTATTTTACAAAGGTTATTATTATACAAGGTTTTTACTGCAGAGGGACAGCACCTCATTACAATTTGTAGTTTATAACCTTTTATTTTGATTGAACAAGGAACTTTCAGGTACACACATTGTGATAGGTTAAACTATTCTTGGGTTTTAAGACAACGATTATTTCTATTAAAAAATAAATGAAGCTTCCAGGGTTAAGTTTCTTTTGCAACTTTTTATTTTTCAAGCTTTCGGACTTGTCAGTCCTTCAACAGGATTATCACGTTAAAAAAATTTAATAATAAATACAAAATTATTATATACACATTATTATATACATATTTTAAACACTTATTATCTATTTAGAGAAAAATATATTACATTATTTCAGTTTGAAAATTATTTCTATAGAAGAAGTCAGGGAGAAGAGCTTCTTTATTTAAGAGGACGATTGTACAAGCTTTTGGGCAAGATACCTTTCTACAGGTACAAAACAAAAATAACTTAGAAGGGTGTCTTGCCCAAAATCTTGTTCGATTGTCCTCTCATAAAACTTGTGTGTTTCTTCTATTCTTTGGTATATATATACTAGAGTTGTGTACATATACAATAGTTACCAATCCCATGGTGTGTGTCACAGGACGACCCTATATAGGCTATGAGCCAACGTGGTTCAAGAAACAGAACGACCCCGTCACCGGCAACCCAATCCATGTTTACAACGGACAGTACTGGGATTCTAAGCAGAACCAAGACTGGTCTCGCTGCCCAGACATCTTCCTCTGACATCTAGTCTCCTCCTCCCTCCCTCCACATATAGTGCTGCCTTGACTACGCCGCCGCCGCGAATGTAGACTTCTCTTCTCTACTTCTCTTTCCTTATAATTTATATCTCCCCTCTCCCTCCCTCTTCAGATTTATATTTCTCTCTCTACATATGTATGTGTGTGTAAAATATATCTATATATAGAGAGAGATATATATATTATATAAACATATATACTTCATTTTTTTTAATTTCTATTATTTAATTAATTCAAATAGCTTCTTCTCTCCGCCACCCACTATTACTATTGTATATTGGGAATATACCTGTATAAATCATGCAAATATTATTATTATTATTGAAAGAACCAATAAACACAAATTATTGAGTTGTATTCTCTGTGGTGTTATTATTTATAACCTTCCCTACTTCTTTTATCTTCCATTTGCCTAATACAGTAGAACCTCCCTGTAAAGGACACCACCTAATTGCAGAGCCAAAGTGTCCTTTAGGGAGAGGTGCCCTCTCATGGAGGTTCTACTATATATATACCTCTCCCTAAAGGACAGTTTGGCTCTGCAATTAAGTGCCCTTTACAGGGAGGTTCTACTATTAAAATATACAAGTATCAGAGTCATAATCAACAATCAATCAATTCTGTCACTGTTTGCTTTTGTGAATGGAATGCTTTTACGTAATATACGTAACTAATATGACTGAAATTTTAGCAGTATGTATAGTAGAATCTGGAAAAACTTATATTGAATATTTCAGGTCTCTATCCCGAATATTCTTTGAGTTATTTGCAAATTTGCTCTTTCGCTCGCAAGCAGCGCCTCTAGCGGTGAAGATGGGAGGTAATATCAGCTGACCTCTAATGTACATGTAAAACATGTTTTAACAGGACATAGAAAAAAATATGGAAGAGATATTTGTCGCATTTTTAGCAAAGAAAAATTGAAATTGACAGGTTCTGGGCAAAAATAGTTGTTTTTTTTTAGTCAGAAAATGATTATGACAATATTGCTGTATCATATTTGATTATCAGATACAAAATTATATCCGGAAAAATTCCAAAAAGCAGAGACCAAGGGTGAAGCCAGTTCATTTTTAGTATGCAGGAACAAAATTCTAACAGAAAAACATTCATTCGAGCAGAAGACACAAAGCCAGATCATCTCTTTATAAAAATATCGCTTCTCAGACACAAAGTTTGGAGCGGGATGTTTCACAAGAATGACATCCACGGCGCCATACTATTTCATTTGATGGAAAATAAGATATATAACGGGCTTCAAATAATACTGGTCGGCGACCTGAATGTTCGTATTGGCAATCTGGGGGGTTACCATAATTTGATAGATACTTCAAACCTTATTTCAACTACCCGAAATTCCTGTGATCTAACAAAATCTGCCAAAGCGGAAATATTTATTGACTTTCTTGACAAAAATTATTTAACTATAATAAATGGTAGATCCATTAATGATAAAATTGGTAAATTTACATTCATCTCCGGAAGAGGCTCTTCTGTGATAGATCTGGCGATTGTCTCACCTGCGGTGCTTGAACACATAGCAGATTTTGAAATTGGTTGTATGCCATATTCGGATCACTTACCAATAATATTAAAGTTTATCGGCCCAAATAATAAAACTGAAAATTGTTACATGGAGCCTAGTGCTAAGATTAAATTTTCCTGGTCAGTAGATAAAATCCCAACATATATAGAAACTTTAAAAGAATTAACTCCCGAACATCCAGCTGACTCCACAATTGATATCCAGGCTGATGATTTTACTGGTTTAATTCAAACAGCAATGTTACGCTCGGGGATGCGGATGGAGGCAAAAATATAAAATCTAAGCCATGGTTTGACAAAGACTGTTATTTGGCTAAAAAGGAAATGAAACAAAATCTTAAATTGTACGTAAAACATAATATCTCGGCCGATAAAATTGCATACTTGTCGAGTAAGAAGAAATATTCAGCTATCCTAAATCTCAAAAAAAGGGAATATACTGACAAAATTCAAGTTATCCTCAGTAATGTGAAAGATTCTTCCCAATTTTGGAAGACTATTAATTCATTTAAATATAGGAATAACCTACAAGGTGAAATTTCTATTGCAGAATGGCAGGTCTTCTATCAGGAGTTACTATGTTCAAATCCAACAAAAGTTGTACAGCTACCACTTGAGATACTGGACATTGACCCCGAATTAGATTGTGAAATATCTCTAACTGAGGTCACCACGGAAATTTCCAAATTGGGTAAAAATAAGGCTACAGGACTTGATGAAATTCCCAACGAAGCGATTAAATATTTATTAGAAGAACATACATACATATCTCAGGAACTTATTTAATAAAATCTTAGGGACATCCCAAGTTCCTCAACAATGTACAAAAACGATAATCCACCCAATATTTAAAAATGGAGATCTGGACAACCCGTCAAAGTACAGAGGAATATCCCTGATTTCTAACCTATCGAAATTATTTACATCTATCTTGAAGACAAATTGAATGATTGGATGGAGAGAAAGTCAATTTTGCAGAAAATCAGGCTGGTTTTAGAAAAGGCTACTCTTGTCAGGACCACATTTTCACGCTCGTATCATTAATTCAAATGACCCTTAGCCGTAGAAGGGGAAAGTTATATGCCTTCTTCATTGACCTAAGGAAGGCCTTTGATACTGTGCCGCACCATCTACTTTGGAAAAAAATTGGCATTAAATGGTCTGAGCTGTCGATTTATTAAACTAATTAAGAACTTAAAAAACGAAAGAAAAAATAAAAGATAAAAAGATCAGGTGTTGAAATCAATATTAAAAATGACATATCCTGACCAGGAGCACATGTGCTTTACAGAAGGCAGAGCGCCATCTGGTGGAACAGAAATCAACTAAACATTGATTTAGCCTGTTCCTTGATATTTGGCCAACCCAATTTCTTGATAAATCAAGAAAAGCCATCCACGAACACGTTTCACGCTTTTGGCGCTCGTCAGCGTGGAGTAGGCTGAACCACTGCGACCAAAAAAGATTTTTTGGTCCCAATGGCTTCCTGAAAAAACAAGAAATGGGTATTTAAGGCCAAACTTGCGTAAATACGCTTAGCACATTAAAAAAATGAAAGAAATGCTCACTACAAATTTTTGAGTGAATCATTCATGACAGAGGAGTACCTACGATTAAATATCTCGCTTCCCAACAAAAGACTAGTTGCACAACATAGTTTTATGGCAATTTTTCAGGGAAGAAAGAAGACTTCTGGAAAGAAAATGGCCGGAAACTGTTTACTTTGTAAGGATCTCATGGATGATAATTTGGTTCACTATTTCTTCCAATGCCCTCTCTTAACAGAAAAACATACTGAAATTTTTCCAAGCCCTAACTTTGGTCAATTTAGATACCATCGCATATGTCAACTTCTCTCTTCTGCTCTGGATGATGAATTACTGATTGTTAGATACTTTAAGTTCTGCACAGAAGCTGGGCGCATGAGAAAGAATGCAGGGCAAAGGATACTGGAGGATGACCTATCTGTAAATAGGTAACTGAATGTGAGACAAACTTTATTTTGTTGTAAATGTTTCCTCTTCCCTCTCCTCTTGTTGATGTGTAAATACGACAAATCCTATATGGGGCGGAATGCCCTAAATAAAGGCTTTTGTTGTTGTATATATATAATTTGTATATAACTACGATGCTGATTTGTTATTTATTTATTTTGTCCTACAGAGAGAATCCTGTATGGCACGTGTGCCCAATGAAGGCTATTGTTGTTGTATATATATATAGAAAAATCCATATGAAAATCATTGTTGATGAAAAACCTACTTATGTTTTGGGAATTCTAAAAACTTTTATAGTAGAATCTCCATGAGTGGACACCTTTACTAGTGGACCCAAGAACACCTCTCTCCAAATGATAAAGTACAATTTGTATTATAGATTAATAACACAAGGTAATAAGACCAAATCCATAGCACTCTGTCTGATGATATCTGTTACCGAAATGTCACATTTAAGTTTGGTCTTTTTACCTTGTGTCACCTCTCTCTAAAGGTAACATTGGCTCTATAACTGGTCCTATAAAGAGGTTGGTTCTACTGTATTTGCAGGAATGGTTGGAGTTTTGAAGACACTGTTTTATAAGTGCTACTAGAGGACACGCTTTGTTCTTCATTTTGATTTTATTATCCCATTGTATACAAGGACTAAATTCATAGATAAAATTCACAATCTTGGTAGGGTTGGAATACAGGTCCTGTCTTGAGGCTCCCATGAATTCCAAGAGGTGGTCAGGTAAGGCTCTTTGGTCCTGTAGATGGTGAATTGTGGGAAGGTCTTTGTTCTTCATAAATTGTTAGTGTCCAAGTCGAGTTAGCATATGGACATATATTAAAACCCCTCCAATTTGATCATTTTTACCATAGAGATACAGAAGTGGTTTGCCAGTGCCTTCTGTTTATGCTGTTAGTCAAATAAATTTTCCTCCAAGGATAACAGACTTCATTACAAGAATGAAGTCAAACACTTATTCCAGCTTTCATTCAGTCCCCTTTTGTGTTAGCCATCCCATTGGGATATTGCCTGTCCTCTACCAGAGTTGTAATCACACTGGAAGGTACAAATAGGGGTTTTTCCATTCATTGGGATTGACACCAAATGGCATTTCTCAAAACCCTCCAGTACCTTTAGAGGACTCACATATATGGAAAAATGAAAAAGACTAGAAGTTTATAAGATAAAATACCTAGGCTATACACACCCCTTTGAAATAAAATTGAAGCTCTCTGCATTTTTTTTCTTTTTTAATATCTCTAACCCATTAAATTTCTAAATGAAACTTTTCTTCGCCATTCTTTACAGTTTTTCTCTCTATTCTTTGTCTGCCCCTCAGTTTTTTAATGAATAATAATAATATTAGCTTATATAAATGTATCTAAAACTATTTTAGAATTTCAAATCATGATATTCATTTAGATTGTCTAAATGATAATCATTTTCTATTTCCACAATTGTCTTAGAGGTCCATATAATAATCATATACTCCTGTAGAAGGGTTTATATATAGGGGCATTTTGGCAGCTTCAGTGCCTGTCCAAATATCATCTCTCAATGATAGTTGAAATTCCAAAACTAACCAAATTTAATAATGGAAAATAGTGTTTGTTAAACTCTATCATCAAATTGAAAAAAAGATTGATTTTTCCTTTAAGTTTTTTTTTCAATTGTCCCTAGTACACGTGATACATGCCATGATTATCATGGTAGGGGTAGTAAGTGACTGCTTTTACTGTAAGAGCACCACATGTCTATACAGGTGAAAAGTAGTATGACTTTTGCACTTACAAGTGTACCAGAGCCCCTGTCAAATTATTTGACAAACATTGCAGTTTTAATCTTCACAGGTTTGCGGGAAGAATGTTGTTTATCTGTTAAGTCGAACTGATCTCCCACGCCTTCTCATTGGACGAATGTGGCCATGTTTGTACATAAAAGGGGGTTTGAAACGGAATGTGGGGAGTCGTGGAGTGGTGTTTGAGTTGAGAGGCTTAAAGCGTTCTCTGTGTGCTTGTCTGGTGTTTCTCCACGCATACCTGTGAAACCCCGGTCCGCTCCCTGCCAACGCTACAATAAAGCTAAGTACTTTTTTTATTTTATTTAACAAATCGTGAGTTGTTTTTTTATCTCCCTTTTGTTGTTAGTGTTGTACTCTTGAGTGTACGCTTTTCGGTGTATTAAGGTACTTTAATTTAGGCCCTAGCTTATTATTGGTTTTTTTTTTTTTTGTGTGATAACCCGCAAAAGTATTAACTTTTGTCATTGGCGAGCCCTGCCAGGATTACTGGTGTTTTGCAGGTGTAAATTCCTGTAATTTTACGTGCAGTTTTTTTCTTTGATTGTGTGGTTTATTATTATTTTTTGTACTCCATCATGTTCGCGAATTCTATGCTCAACTTGTCAGTGTTTAATGGGGTTGATCTCGAATCTTTTATTCGGGAAGTCGAGCTTAAAGCTCGAGTAGGCAAATGGGATCCTGAGGTCAAAGCACTGCTCATGTTCGAGGCTCTATCCCCTGAAGTTAGGTTGAGCTTAGAGGAGATGGGTATCCGTAACGATAGCAGTTTCGAAAGTATTTTCAGTAAACTGAACATATTGTACCCTAAAAAGGCGCGTGGTATTAGGGAATGCTTTAAATTAATAGAAGGTCTTAAACAGAGAGTTGGGGAAAGTCCTATGGTTTTTAAAGAAAGATTCCTAGCCATTAGAGATAAAGTAGAGTACAGATTTGATGATAGCCTAGTGTTCGAAAGCTTCTTCGAAAATGTGCTGGATAAGTATAGAGAGGCTATTGTTCGCAGTGAGGCTAAATCAATAGACAAAGCAGTCAGTGTCATGGCCACAGAGGATAGTGTAGAACACCGTTGCAGCTTTATGAAAGGGGTATGTTCAGTAGAAGGGGTTGAAGAAATAAATAGCATTAAGGGTGAGATGAAGATGCTTAGTTCCAGTGTAAACAGGATGAAGCACGAAAATGAGCAGTGTATTAAGGACCTTAGAAGTGAGATAAAAAAACTGACTAAATTGTTGGTCGAAATCAAGCTGAGTCCATCTGAGTGTAGATTAGGACATATAGCTAGTGATTGTTGCTCAAGACAGTCTTCTATGTTTGCCAACCGCAATACTCTTGACAATGCCGAGATAGTGAACATACGTTCATATGGCGGAGATCCGTATGGAAATCTGCCAATAGTTAAGGTTAATATTAACGGCAATATGTGGCACCTGTTATATGATACAGGAAGCCAAGTCAGTATTATTGATTCTGAAAAGTGCAAGGTCTTGAAGGAGAATTGGGACGATGCACTTAAAACTTTACGTATAGTGTCAGTGACAGGCCACGAGCAGACACTTACACGTGTTAAAACCTGTAGAGTTGGTAACGAAAACGGCATTGAGCTGGGAGAGATAAGGTTTTGGCTAATGTCACTCGGAGATAAGGCCTACGACGGGATTCTGGGAATCAATGATATAAGGAGATTCAATATCCCGTTGCCTGCCATACGGGAGCGTTGCAACATGATTTCCTTGAAACCAGAAGACCGAGATTATGTAGACCTTAGCTACGTTGCCAGTGTGCATAGACCGATGGTTTCAAGCTCCTTCGAGGAGAGATCAGTGAAGCGCATTGAAAACGAGGCTGTACAGTTGCCACCTACTTAGTTTAACAGAAACTGTGAGTGTAGCGCTGGGTCTGTTAATAGTTTTAGAAAGCCTACTTGGGCTGAGAGGTTAAGGGTGATGCGGAAAGCAAAGGAAACTGTCAGACAGTTTATGTCAGATAATTCTGTTAAAAAGCTTATGAATCCTAGGCCACCTTATTCCAGAAGTTTCGACAAAGGAGACCTGGTAATGCTAGCGGTTCCTAAGAATGAAGGTTACTCCAACTTCTATGGGCCTTTCCGTGTGGAAGCTAGGGTCTCCGATGTTAACTTCAGAGTAAGAAGGGTCACCATGAACGATGTGAAAGTTGTACATGTCGATAGGATGAAAGCGTTTAGAAACTCACGTAAAGAAGAGCTTTTAGCTCTTGGACTTGAGAGAACTGAATGGAATTGGATCATTCGGTTTCTCATCAAGTGAGCGTCTGTCAGTACCCTAAGTCTCTACCTAACATACCCAGCCGATCCCAGATGAGAGCTTATTTGGTCCCCCATTAAACTCTGTCTACTAAAGCATATTATATATGTGCGTGTTTGGTAATCACTCATGGTAACTCACGTAGTTTGCGCAGATTTTGTTTTGAAGTTTCTGTTGGGAGGAACAAGATGGAAGGCACCTTTATGGAACGACCCGGATGTCTTCTCCTCTCTTTAGTTTTTTTTTGTATCTTTATAACATGGCTCCCGTGAGCTTTTCCCTCCCGACAGCGGGAGGTTTTCCTTACGGGACAATGGGAATGTTTGGGAGATTGGTTAGTTTCTTTTTCTTTGGAAGGATACTTTTTGTCAAATTATTTGACAAACATTGCAGTTTTAATCTTCTCAGGTTTGCGGGAAGAATGTTGTTTATCTGTCAAGTCGAACTGATCTCCCACGCCTTCTCATTGGACGAATGTGGCCATGTTTGTACATAAAAGGGGGTTTGAAACGGAATGCGGGGAGTCGTGGAGTGGTGTTTGAGTTGTACTCTTGAGTGTACGCTTTTCGGTGTATTAAGGTACTTTAATTTAGGCCCTAGCTTATTATTGTTTTTTTGTGTGATAACCTGCAAAGTATGACTTTTGCACTTACAAGTGTACCGGAGCCCCCATTTGGTTACTTACACTCACTGATGGGTAGGACTTTTGAAAGAATTAGGAGCCATTGAAACATTTTTTAAAAATTAGATAATAAGGCACAATATGGATTATAGATTAGAAACACAGGTAATAAGACCAAATCTAAATAAGTAAATGTTTTTGACGTGACAACGTCTTAAATTAGGTTGCGGCTGGGAGTCACTTATGAAAAAGTGTAACGCCCGGTAACGTTACGATGAGTCATCGAACGAGAGTGCTGCGCGCGCATCGCTAGAGAATTAGGCGCATTGAATCGGCGCATGCTTTTGTCTCTGTCTTTGTCTTTCTCAAACGTTCTTGGCGTTGGAAAAACAAGAAAGCGTCATAATACAAGTTCACACGTGTGGTTAAAGTATCGTCAGCTGTGTCTGTAGTGAAAATGTGGAGTGCTTAGATTCGTCATTTACAACAACTACAACAATAAAGGTAAATAATTGTACACTGATATTTCATTATCGTAAACTATGATTGATTGATTAATTGTTAGATTGACACAAAAGTTGAGAAACTGAGTTTATAGGTTATGTCATACTATTGATAAATGTTGATAGTGTTAAGTAAATTATTAGTTTAAAATTAATTAATTAATTAATTATTATTTTACAAATTTTAAATAGTTTCAAATTTATTTAGCAAAAATTTGAACCTTCGATCTGAATAAATGTTTTGATTTTCGAATTGATTCTTTAAAATTACAAATATTAAGAAAAAGTGGCAGATATAAGAAAACTTTATTTAAACTGTGTTGAGCAAGAATTTTAACATCTAATTTAAGTAAATGTTTTAATTTTCAACTTCATCATTTACAATTACAAATTTTATTTAATTTCAAATTTATTTAGCAAACATTTGAACCTTCGATCTGAATAGGTGTTTTGATTTTCAAATACCAACGCGGCTGGTGGAGTGGCGATCTATCGTAAATTATCATCGACATCTACGGCGGAAGTGTTCCAAGTTGCGATTACAGATGTAACTCGTGTCATTAAAACCAAGGGTGACATGTGCATGACTGAAGTTACTTGCTTCGCCGCTAATACTAGCTTCAAGTTTATACTCGGTGCTGTATATATTCATCCAGGAGCTAGTATGCAGGATATTGGAATGTTACTATGGCAAGGACTCGGTCCGTACATTCACAACAGCCAGTACGTGCCACCGTTCGTGCAAGTTGATTCTAGTATACCGATTCTTCTGTGTGGTGATTTTAACAAAAACGTAAAGCCTGACAACTCGTTTCTTAATATCATGAAAAATACGTATAATCTTGATTGCGTATCAAACGTTTCTAAGTCAACTACGTTAAAAGGAACAACTATCGACTTGACTTTCGCAAGACACATTACAGCAGAAACACTTCCTTTCATTTCATATTTCTCCTATCATCGTCCTATCCTCAACAAAATCACTCAAATAGGAATTAGTTAAGTTTAAGTTTACATGTACAATGTTTTAGTAAACAAAATATATTTCTATAGTTAAAATTTGTGCAATTCTTATTTTCATTCAATTCCTTGTTCCTATTGTGCAATTTAATTATATTCATATCAATAAATATTCTACCGTTGTCACGTAAAATCTTCGCCCGTAAAACCGACTTTACAGGCAACCATTGTTTATTTTTTAAATAGGAAAAAGTGCCCAATGAACACACAGGATTCGATCCTGGGTTGTAGCGGTAGAAAACCAATGGTTTAGATCACACTCTTTCACCAACACCCCTAGATGTTTTTTTTTTTTGCTTATCCCTAGTACATGTGATACAGGCCATGATAATCATGGTGGGTAGAAGTAGGCGACTGCTTTTACTGTACCACATGTCTACTTTGCACTTACAAATGTGCCAGAGCCCCGTTTGGTTACTTGCATTCGCTGGTGGAGTTGGACTTTTGCAAGAATCATTGCAAAAAAAGTGCCCAATGCGGGAATCAAACCCGGGTCATAGTGGTTGAAAACCAACGGTTTAGACCATCCTTCCACCGACCCCCTAGATAAACAGTAGACATGCTGTGGCTTATGTCAATACAGTTTTTTTTATATTCACAATGCTGGCCACTTATAGATAGAGGGGTTTCTCATCAGAGGTCTTGAGTAAAAAGATTTATCACTGAATTAGCTAAAGGAAATAAGAGAGACCTAATCCAAATAAATTAATAGATAATAAATTTTTAAAATATTATTTGTATTAGGCCTCATTTTCTTGTAGCTATAGTCTATAATCCAAATTGTGCTTTATCATTTTCACTGTGTGTGAAAATTATTTATTTTAAATTACTGTATGGTGAATAAATCTATAGTTGCCAGTGTTAGGCAAAAATATATGATTATGTTGTTGTTTCTTATCCCCTCATGTAAAGATTACACAAATTCCATGAGTCCATGCTCCTCAAGCTGTTTTATAATAAGCAGCAGCCTCTCACAAAGGTCTTGTTTAGTGCATCTAATGCAAGCCAAAATGTGTTCTGGAGCTGCAAGTGCCAAGCTACATTTTGGGCAAGTGGGGTAGATTTTGTTGTTATTTTCTATCTTCAATGGATTGAGACGGCCTGTTCTAAATCTTCATCACAAATAATCATGTTTATATTTTCTATAATTACAACCACAAATAAATAAATCACAAGTAATAAGACCAAATAGATAAATAGTGTGTAACGTTTCGTTAACAGCATTGATACCACTATTTGGTATCTTGTTTTTGTAATCTATAATCCAAATTGTGCACCTAATCATACAATCACAAATAATTATTATTACATTTGCTCTAAATACAAGTAATTGAAAAGGTACAATTTGTACATTAGAAACACAATGTAATATGACACAATTTATGCTATTACATGCATCTATTACATTATTCATATACATACATTACACGTTACTCTCTAAAAATCCTGAGTTCAATTGACCCGGTTGATAGACCTCAGCAAGGGTCCCACTCCAGGAATACGGAGGAGCTATGTCTGTACTCATGTTAGAGTCGGCAGCAAAGGATTCCATGTTAGGAACAATCTCAAACTATATGCAAGTCAGACTTTCACCGAAGTGTGCCTGGATCATGGTGCCATGATCAACGAAAGCTGCACCCCTATACCCCATTCCATGAGATCATGAACTCATGGAATTCGTGTAATCTTTACACAATGGGATAAGAAACAACACTATTACATTATGAATTACAAGAAAAAGACAAACTGTTTATTAATTGCATATAAGTTAGACCAATCTGTGACAACACATGTCTGAAAGCTAGCTTGTATTACAATAAACAAACAGATATAAATGTGGACAGCATCAAATTCTGTTTCTTTCGAGTCCGACATCTTCCTACACCGATGGGTAAATCAGATTTACTGTACACATAGCTTGAAAGCTTACCAGCTGCCAAAAAAGAAACAGCATATTGCACTACAAACCTTCTTATTTATGATAAACTCCAACAAAAAAAAAAAACATCACTCCATTGTTACTACATGGATTACATCATTCCATGATAATCATAACAGTTAAAGAATCCCATTACTGTATGTGTGCTACACAAGTAGAAAGCAGTTCCTAAGGCCAGGTCAAACACAAGATTATTTATTCAAGCATTTAAAATGTGGGGGGAAATCTTGATATAAGAAAATATAATAAAAACCAAATATAACACAAAGTTTTAATTAATTATATATATAATATATATACACTTTAGGTAAGGTAGGTAGGTATTGAGGGGGTTGCTGCTGTGGGGGGGGGGGGTGGAATTGAAATATTTTCAGACTCTGTAGAAACAGACAGGAGAACAACGGTTAGATTCAAAAAGGGTGAGGGAATGGTGAAACTTACTTTTTAACAATTTGGACGACATCTTCATCGTTGAGTACGTGGTCCTTGCCAACATTCTGGGGATTGTGCTTAACAGAAGAACCCCACACTAAGGCACTGGGGACACACAAGATCCGTTTAAATACACACCCGGCAACTTTAAAGAGGTAAAAGAAACAGCTTTATAATATGGGTTTGATTGCTGACAACATTTGAGATTAAACCTTAGACAGAATATAAATTAGGTCTGGAATAAGTTGTTAACATGAATTTTGAACTGGGAATATATAAATCAGCTGATAACAATGCACACCATTTTATTAATTACACCTTCAAATTTTTATAGTAACCTTTAATGTGGCTTTTGGGCTAGTTGGTTTTAAAATAAGGCCCTTAAGTTATTATAGAGCAAACAACAGTACCTATCCGTCCATACATTATCACATCAATGGGGTTCCATGGCAAGAATAGATCAGACAGAGCACACTCACTATTTAAACTCCCGGATGATGGTCCTATGGAGCTTGTTACAGAAGTCCTCCATGGTCTTACGGTCTTGGTCCAGGATAATAGGAGCCTCGTAGTCTGGCAGTTGGCCCTTGGGCTTGGTGTAGCTGTGAAAGCACATGGGTCTGTTAGTTTCTACCCCCAGTGTTGTCATCACAGGACACCAGTCATTGTGTGTGACACCATTATCCAAACTAAGGGACACACCAAGTCATCACTGGCACACCCCTTTAAAAAAAAAACTAATTTAAACAACAACAAAATAAGATTCAAAATTAAAAATAGCCTCTATCAAAACAAAGTAGAAAGTTTCCCTTCTGTACAAAGTGCCATAATACTGTGCTAGCCATTACACTGTTGCAACCTCGGCATAGTACTTGATCTGGTTGTCTGAATGACAGCATGGGATGATGATAGCCTTTCTCTAAATCTTTTCTGTGCCAATTTCCAAGATCTGTGTGCTGGCACATTTAGTTGTTAACATTTTTGCCCCAAAAAAACATTGAGGCAATAAACTATTATAGACTGCTGGGAAGTCCCATCTTGAAAGCTTACCTGCTGCCAATAAAGAAACAGCATATTACACTACAACCATTCTCATTTAAAAATATTTTGTAAAATTTCTCCAATTTTTGATTAAACTCTTAAAGCAAAAAAAATTATTGTCACTTAAAGAATTACACCATTCCATGATAATCATCATAGCAGTTAAAGGATTCCAGTACTGTAAGTGTGCTACACATGTAGAGAGCAGTTCCTAAGGCCAGGTTACTGACATTCAGTGGAAGGGCAATTTGAGTGGAGCAGGTTATGAAGGCAACTAAAATATGGCTGCCAATAGCTGATAGTAAAAAGTAGTGTGTAACAATCAATTCTAACTAAACTTCCCTCACAAAGAAGCCATTTGTTATCCCTTAGCCCAGTTAGGTTGTTCCAGTGAAATTTTTCTCACTAAACGTTGCCATCTTGAGAGGTCTGGTAAGGAGGATCTAACCACATGACTTTGTTTCCTTCAGATTCCATGTCCTCCGAGCACACTATACAGTAGAACCTCTACATCTCTAAAAAAAACACCTTGTTGCAGAGACAAAGTGTCCTTTAGGGAGAGGTGTACTCTTACTAGTTGCTCTATAACTAATAAAAGTGATAAATTTAGTGATGAAAACTTCCTTTTATAGAGAGGGGTCCTCTCACAGAGGTTCTAATGTACCACATTCAAGAACATACCCTTACAACGTGTAAAAGCAAAGAGCCACTACTCACATCCTGATAAGTTTGAGGTATTCCCAGGCCTTTTCTAGGAGGTCGTCAAAGTTCCACTTGTGGTGGGCAGAGATGGGAACGGTGTGAGGGATCTGGTAGATGATGTCCAGTTCCTGGTTAACACATTGGTTACAGTTGGGACTCACACACCACATTTGTTGTGTAATAAATATATTACAGCTACACTACACTGTGTGCTGCCAACTACTTTCTGGTGGTTTGGATAAATGACCTGGCAGTAAACCACACCCGCTGACACGAAAGAAGGTTTCTTCAGCTTTAATCCCAGTTCATTGTTAATTTTTTTGCCTCAAAACCATATGCCTCCCTCTTTTTTTTTTTTTTTGCTTATCCCAAGTACACGTGGTACAGGCCATGATGATCATGGTGGGTAGAAGTAGGCAACTACTTTTATTGTAAGTGCACCACATGTCTACACATGTGAAAAGCAGTTCGACTTTACACTTACAATTGTGCCAGAGGCCCGTTTGGTTATTTGCACTCGCTGGTGGGGTTGGACTTTTGCAAAAATTGGGGGCCATTGGAGCATTTTTTTAAAATCAGAAAAAAGTGCCCAATGCGGGAATCAAACCCGGGTCGTAGCAGTCGAAGTGGTTTAGACCATCCTTCGACCGACCCCCACTCTCTCTTTTTAAATACCATCTATAAAACAACATTGTTTACAACAAGCATTTTTTTCTATACCACATATAATCTATACTACATAAAGTTAAAACAATCACTGTCGTTCGAGGAGCATGAACTCATGGAATTTGTGTAATCTTTACACAAGGGGATAAGAAACAACAACAACTACTGTCAAAACATGATATTCAATACATTACCCAATGGATGTAAACCATCTAGACACAAATATAATGTTCAAAGAGAAAGAATGCATTTCTAAACTAAATTATCAACATTTTTTTTTTTTTTGCTTATCCCAAGTACACGTAGTACAGGCCATGATAATCATGGTGAGTAGAAGTTGATGACTGCTTTTATTTTAAGTGCACCACATGTGAAAAGCAGTTTGACTTTGCACTTACAAATGCACCAGAGCCCCGTTTGGTTACTTGCACTCAATGATGGTTTGGACTTTTGCAAGAATCAGGGGCCATTAGAGCTTTTTTTTTTAAATCAGAAAAAGTGCCAATGCGGGATTTGTTCCCTGGTCGTAGCGGTCGAAAACCAACGGTTTAGATCACCCTTTTACCGACCCCCTAAATTATCAACGTAAAGTCAACATATTCAGTGTAGAGGTTCTGTGTAAATTCTATTCCAGAGGGTGGTGTGTGTGTGAGATAGAAAAAAGTAAATATGAAGTAACAGCAACACTGATCTTTCAATATGTAATTTACAGTCAAGTTAAAAAGTATACAATTATATTTAGGTGTATTTATAATCTAAATCTTTTAACATACGGTAAAACATATCTTGGGAGCTTTTAGAGGCAAACAAAAATTCACTCACACAATATATTGACTTCTAAGACAGGTTGAATAAAAATGGTTATAAAATAAACCTGACACTATTCTTTCTTACACAAATCCAATGATATTTTTAATATAGGATATTCAAAACATTTAGCCATTAGGGGCTTACAAAATTTAGATGTGAACCCATTAGATGCCTGAGAAAATTAAATTAATGGAAAAACAAACGGTTCCCATTAAAAATCTACTCCTAAGACAGGAAAACTCCCAATAAACTTGCCTCTCTCCCAAGACAGGTTTTATACTCTAGTTTTAACATCTTAAATATATCAATAAACACTCTAGGTAAAGTTCAGCCAAAGGATGTGAACATTTTAAAAAGGGGGTAAAAGAACTATTTAATTTGAGTAGATACTGAAAGAAACAAAAATTATGATACCCATTTTCTCCTCATTCCTTCAAAATCAAATGCTATTTGGGCTTATTTTAATTATGACCTATTCCCAAGAACCTTAGTTCTTTCTCTTGACAAACTTTACTGAAGAAATTCTATTTGTGCCATTAGAGGGAACTTCCTCAACAAGCCATAGGATTCTAAGGCCACTACCATTGCACTACACCAGTCTACTCCTACTCACCTCAATAGAAATCTGGTCAATCTTGTTGAGGACGTAGATGCAGGGGATGTAGATACGGTTGCCTTCCACCACATCAATGAGGTCGTCAGCCGTGGCATCGCACCGCAGGACTACGTCGGCATTGTGGATCCTGTACTCTGACAGGATGGTCTTCACCATGTCTAAGTCCAGCTCAGATTGGGGGGCCTGGGGACACACCAAACACTCACTGATACTATCCCACAGTGTGTATGATTGAAAACATTCATGGAATTCATGTAATCTTTGCACAAGAGGATAAGAAACAACAAAAACATGAGTGAAAAACTCACTCAGCTTGTAAAAGCTCAAAAATAATGATAAAATGCTTTCTACACAACACAGTTGCAGCAAAAGCAATTAGTGTCGTTAATTGCTATAATAATGCTATTTTTGCCTATCCCAAGTACCCATGGTACTGGCAGCCATGATAGGTTTGCCTATGTAGATGTCCCATATGTCTTCACACTTGGAAAACAGTTAAACCTTTGCACACACACAATAAAGTCCTGCTTAGTTACTTGCACTCACTGATGAGGTTGGACTTGTGAAAGAATCAGGGACCATGGAAAGCCCTTTTATTTAAAAAGAAGAGAAAGTGATTCATTACAGGTTTCCAACCTAGGCCCTGGTTTCCAAAATGTTGCCAAATTCACTAGAATTTGTACCAAAAAGGCCTGCAGGAACACAGGTGACTGAGGATGGTCACCAGGCTGCTGGCACAGTTGGTTGGGGAGCAGGGACACAAGAGCAATTAGAAATTAGCAAAAAGCTGCCTCAATTGGGAGACAAACCTAGGGCAGTTTACATGGGGACTAACCAAGAGCCAGTTTCATAACCTGCATATTGAAGTAGTTTTCAAAAAAAAAATATTTTTTTTTCAATGGAGTCCCAATTACACACACACACACAAGCCTTTTTATTGGGGCATCCAGCCCTATACATGATTCCCCTCTACAGGATTTAGCAGGAATTTACAGGAAGATATTTCAAAAATAAAAACTAGAATACAAGAAGTAATAAGGAAAAGAAAAGAGAGAAGAAAGAAAAAACAAACAAAAAGAAATATAACCATATATACAAAAAATAAACATACAGAGCAAAAGGAACCATACATCATTAAATATTTAAATTAAAGTACCAATGTTTAGAATATGTCAAGGTTAGGATATCATTGAGAGGGCTAGTGTGGAATCAGCCGCATTCAGTCTTCGTTTTCTTCCTCTAAGCAAACCACGACATTCGGCGAATCCATTATTCTCCAACGGATATCCTTCAACTATTTTCCCTTCTATTTGGTCGAGTAAATTTTTGCAGTTGGTCAAATAGTGTTCGTTTGGTGGCAAGTAAGCAAAGATCATACACACTCGCATTTCACCGTCCAACCTCAGACAGATCTTAATCCCTTATTTTTCAATTTCAGTCCTTTCAATCTTGTCTTTTATAGCTTCTCGAATCCCAACAATAATTCCCCCCGATGATCTACCCTTCTTGTGGTCTCTCTGAGCAAGTGATAAGTCCCAATTACTATAAAGTCCAACAATGCGTGCAAATAACTAAAAAGGGTTCTGGCACCTAAAGTTTAACTACATGTGACCCACTACTTACAGTAGCCCCCAATCCCTCTGTGAAACAATCACTGTGGTCTATACAATGTTTTTTAAAAATTATTATCCCTAATACACATGTGGTACAGGCCATGATAATCATGGTAGGTAATAATTGGCGATTGCTTTTACTGCAAGTGCACTACATGTCTACATATATGAAAAGCAGTTCAACTTTTGCACTAACAAGAATACCAGAGCCCTGTTTGGTTACTTGCACTTGCTGGTGATTTAATTAGAAAAGTACCCAATGCAGGATTCAATCTTCAATCATACAATGTGTACTAAGGGTAAACAACATACGAGGACTTGAGAAAACCCCCCTAACTTTGGGCTTGACTAATTCTCACCATAATCTGGAGGTTGATGCCTCCCTTGTCCTTCTTCCTCACAGCCAGATCTGGAGGCCGCTTGTTGAGCCGGATGCCAAACCCTTCCAACTCCTTCTCAATGAGCCTCTTGTGGCCCAGGGGCCGGAGGACATCCAGCACAATGAAGATGAGGGAGCAGGTCCGAGCCACAGCAATGACTTGCCGACCACGACCCTTGCCATCCTTGGCTCCCTCAATGATACCAGGCAAGTCCAGGAGCTGGATCTTGGCCCCCTTGTACTTGATCACTCCTGGGACTGTGGTGAGGGTGGTGAACTCGTAGGCTGCCACCTCCGAGAACACTCCGGCCAGGGTGTTCATCAGGGTGGACTTCCCCACAGAGGGGAACCCTGGAGGACAAACATGAATTACATCATTGGAGGATAGAAGCTGTGATGTCAAGTACTTAAGTCTGATGACAACATTAGAGTTGAATCTTCCACCTACTTTTCTCATCAAAGATCATTAGCCAAGTTCCAAGTTAGGTTTGACTTTACAAAGGTGGTGGTGGACTCTAATGGGATGTTTTACTGAGAATTTACTTTTTCATAGATTCCAACTTTCACAAGGTAACAAGACCAAATAAGTATTCAAAACATGATGTTTCTGCAAGAGCATCATTACCAACCTATAACTAGAGTAGTTTAGTCTGAGGTTGGCAACAATGCTGTGACAAAACTGGTACCCCAAGCTATATCTTGTTTACTTCAGTTTTATATGTTAGGTTAAGTCGAGTCAGGAGCACCTGGGACACCAAATGTAAACAAGCTCATCTGAGACAGCAACTGGCTACCTCTAATAAAACCGGATGTTTGTATTACTTTTTTCAATCAACTCTACCCATCTGGGGACATAGAGTCACCAAAATGTTGGAGGGGGGGGGGGGGGAAGTTGCAAATAAAAGAAACTATTAGAATTGATGTAGAACTATTTCATTACAAGAATTTCATTACCAGCAAGTGTGATCTCAACAACAATTTCAACAAAATGATACAGTACAATTTGGATTATAGACTAGAAACACAAGGTAATAAGACCAATTCCAAATAAATAAATAGTGTGCAACATTTCGGTAACAGCATTGTTGCCATCTGACAAAAGTACCGAAATGATATTGAAAATACATTTCAGTACTCTTATCTGATCATAACAATGCTGTTACTGAGACAGTGCACACTATTTATTTGGAAATGGTCTTATTAACTTGAATATCAACAAAAATCAACCAAGGAGATGTTGATAAAGCACTTAAGCCTGACAATAATATAGTAGGGGGGGTAGAAGTTGGTGTTTTATTTAAGACATAAGCTACTGTAAACTTTTAAAAATATATAGAGGTGTAAATCTTCCAGCATTCTGTACTTGTCAATGACAGGACAGCTCTCCCAGTAGTAAGTACTGTACAAACTCCCATGAGAGACCATAGCTTAAAAACAAGGATTCTCCTGGAGGTGGTCTCTTATTGGATGTGTTATTTTTTTCTAACTTGGCCACTAGGAGTGTATGCAGAGGTAGCTGATCAACTTGCCATCACAGTGGAGAGGTCTTGTGTGTAGAAAGTGTTGCAGCATCATCCTATGGCTTTCTTTTTTTTTTTTCAATAAACAAAGGTGACTGAGACCAAACAGACGGGATAAGCGTGTCATATAAATATAAGTATTTAGAGTGATTTTTAAAAAATTTCATTTATATGTAAAACAACTATCAACCTATCATCCTTTCTGCAATGAGAAATAGCCAGCCCCTCTCTCCCCATATTTTAGCATCATAGTAAGGTTAGTGGGAAGTTATTTTATTTGGAAAAAGGTTTCACTGAAGTTTGAATTCCTTTAAAAAGCTACTCACCCACAAACCCAATTCGGGCATCTCCAGTCTTGGCAACATCGAAGCCTTCCCCAGTTCCACCTCCGCCTCCCTTGGGGGTGATGAGCTCCCTCCTCAGCTTGGCCAGTCTGGCCTTCAGCAGTCCCAGATGGCCCATGGTGGCCTTGTTCCTCTGGGTGCGGGCCATCTACATACCACCCCTTGTTAGCACAACTTTGGTACAATGGGGACTAGAGATGTTCACATCAAACCTTAAAATTCATTTGGATTTGGACATTGGAAAATATGTGTATGTTTGGTACAGTAGAATCTCCCTGTAAAGGAACCTAATTGCAGAGCCAAAGTGTCCTTTAAGGAGAGGTGTCCTCTTACAGGAGAGTTGTTAAATAGTAAATATGGTATTTTTAACTATGAAAACTGTCCTTTATAGAGGTGTCCTTTAGTGCGAGTGTCCTCTCACAGAGGTTCTACTGTACTGGCAGGATGCTAGTCCCTCACACTACCACTTAATGACACAGTTATTATATAGCATTTTAAATTGAAAGGTAGCAAGACCAAATCCACAAAGATAAAATGATGTAAATTTTAAACTGTTTTTGACCCCAATGATTCTCTTTTTAAATAAAACTATTTTCTGCTGCTCTTACTGCAGTGATAAATTAATAGGAGGGCCTAGGCTCATCAGTGGTGAACCCTCCCAGCGGTTTCGCCAGTTTAATCTCCAGGCCCTCCCATGAATTTATCATTGCTCTGCAAGGACAGTAAAAATTATTTCAAAGAGAATCACACCCCTCAAAAATAACCTAAATTCCTCATAGTAGGTAGCATGCTAATGTTATAAAACTATGTGCGCCAACAGAGAAAAAAAGGTAAATTACATCTATTTATACAAGTTTTTTTCACGCATGTATTTTGCTAAATGCTGAGCCCAGGTTTTTAAGCGAGCTTGTTACTGCTCCCCCTTCTTCCTTTTTCATCCGGGCTTGGGACCTGCAAAGGTAAGAGTTTTATACTCAAATAATATGCGATAATGTTTTTTTTTGGCATTTATAAAATAATATTAATGCCAATCATGAATAAATCTAACACTAAATTCAAATAGTAAAAACAAGGTAATAAGATCAAATCCAAATAAATAGATAGTGTGACGATTCGGTAACAGCATTGTTACCATCTTCAGACAAAAGTACTGAATGTAACTGAAAGTACACACTACTTATTACCTTGTGTTTATAATCTGTAATCCAAATTGTGCCTTATCATAAAATTTAAATTGATTCCCCAAAATATAACAATGTATAAAATTCCACATATAAAAATTGTGTACCACGTGCAAATTAAATAAAGAATGACAGAAGAGACTGACAAAGGACAAAAGTTTGAACTTAAAAATCATAATTCAAGGTGTCACTGACCATGATAGAACCATCTAATTGGTCAAGGCTGGGACACCCCTTACGACCATATAAAAACCTGCCATCTTGAGGGGAGAGGCAGTTTTATATTTAGTTTTTTTTCCTTATCCCTAGTGGTACAGGCCATGATAAGGTGGGTAAAAGTAGGCGACTGCTTTTACTGTAAGTGCACCACATGTCTACACATGTGAAAAGCAGTTTGACTTTGCAGTTACAAATGTGCCAGAGCCCCGTTTGGTTACTTGCACTCGATGGTGAGGTTGGACTTTTGCAAGAATCGGGGGACATTGTAGCATTTTTTTTTATCAGAAAAAAAGTGCCCAATGCAGGAATCAAACCCGGGTCGTAGCGATCGAAAACCAACGGTTTAGACCAGGGGTGGCGAACCTTTTTACATTAGAAGGCCAATTTTCATTTTACCATTTTTGAGAAGGCCGCATCCATCTATATATATATACAGTCTACTCTCGTTATAACGCCACTAGATATAATGCCACCCTCGCCTTACGCCGCCTTTTCGTTTTGTCCCAATCGACATCAATGTATTTTTCTCGATATAACGCCACTCCCTCGCTGTTCGCCTTCCGCCGCTGATTTTTCGTATCCCAAGTAGCAAAAACCACTCGTTATAGCGCCGCTCACAACGTCCCTCACCCCCCGCTCCCCTTTTCCTGTCTGCATATTTTCCGCCAGCGGCACCGGACTTTGTTTGCTGTTGGCACAACAGATAACAGATTGTGTGAACAGCCAACAGACCCTTTTCCTGCTTGTGCCTGGGACATACACAGTCGCTTCATCCTTTGCTAACGTCAACACAACAACTTTATTGTCTATCATGAGTTCCCAAAAGCGTAAACGTGAGTCGATCACCATTGAAAAGAAGAAGGATATAAGCCAGTTGGCAAGAAATAACCCTACAATGTCGAAGAATGAGATTGGAGAGCGTTTCTCACTTCCACGAACAACTGCCCGTGATATTCTCACTCAGGCTGAGAAGTGGGAAAATTATAGAGTATGGTTCTTCAAAGAGACAAAGAGTCGGAATATTTAGTGACTTGGAAGACGTACTCTTCGACTGGTTTACCCAAAAGCGTGTCAATAATATTATTATTACTGATGTCCTCCTAAGAGAAAAGGCAAAAAACTTGGGGGGCAGTTGTCCGTACCAGAAAATTTCACGTACAGCAGTGGGTGGCTGCAGTGATTTAAAGGGAGATTCCATATTTCGCAACGACGGCTCTGTGGGGAAGGCGCATCGATTTCTCCAGCTATCATTGATGAACACCTTAAAAATTTGAACAGTATTCTGGCGATATGACCCAGCCAACATATACAATGCAGACGAAACAGGTTTTCAGCTCATTCCTGACCGAACACAAAGATGAAAACTGCCGTGGTGTCAAAAGGATGAAGCAACGAATCACTGTTCTACTGTGCTGCAACTCTACTGGAAAAGACAAGCGGAGATTGCTGATTATTGGAAAATCGGCAAAGCCTCGATGCTTCAGAAACTTTAGTCCACACCTCTACTGCACTTACACATCTAACAGCAAAGCATGGATGACCTCTAGCATCTTTCAAGAATGGCTACTGCAGTTCAACAAGCAGCTTGTCTCTGAAGGTATCCTACTGTTGTTAGATAACGTCTCACTGCGTCCCTAATGATGGTCTCAGCAACATAAAGATACACTTCCTTCCACCAAATATGACTGCCAGTCACTGGATAGTGGCATCATCAAAAGTTTCAAGGCTCAATATCGCAAGCTTTAACTCCAGAAAATGGTGGAATTGGCGGATGCCCATCTACCCACAGAATTACGTCTGGATGACGCTGTACGCTATTGTAAAAAGGCTTGGGATTCTGTTGGGCAACTGCTGGAATCACACAGGCATTCGCTTCACTTCTACTGCTGCAGTTGAGCCTCTTAATTATGGAAATCTGCTCGATCGCGACATCTTCGCTATTACACCAGAGACTGAAAGGGAGTTTCAACTGGTTGATGATTCCCAGGAAGCGGAAATGAAGCTAACAGATGACAATTTGCTAGTGTCCACTTTTACAGCGAAAGAAGAACTTGTCGAGGATGATGATACAACAGTGACCCAGCGCCTACCATCGTTAAGGGAAGCCAGAACTGAGACAGATTTGTTGTTTCTTGAGCACTCCAAGAGAGCAACATCTGTCAATCTATCTGCGGATTTGTTACGCCGTGTCTATGCCATAAGTGAGGGAGAGAAAAGACAAGTTGTGATCACAGACTTCTTCAAGAAAATGTGATTACTTTTTTTATTAATAAATTATAAATTAATTCTTTCTTTTGTCATATTAATTAATTAATGCCGGCATTCTATATATATTGACTTAAAGTATAAATTGTTATTAGTAATTGTTATATATAATTTATTGTATCTTTAAATTTCACATTTTAATCGTGTTCGATACAACGCCACCCTCGCCTTACGCCGCTTTTTCGCAAAATCCGGATGGTGGCGTTATAACGAGAGTAGACTGTATATATAAATATATGTACGATTTAATTAAAGGGATTTATATACAAAATTAAAATACATAATTTTCTTTGCAATTAAATAGTGTATTTTCTCAAAATGATATACAATTAATAAATTCCAAAAAAATTGGCATTTAATTTTACAATCCAGAAAATATAATGGGATTTCTGTGGTTGTTTATTGGATGACAAAAAAGAAATATTTGGTTCAATTGACGTGGTACGTAATTTAAGTTGATCTTCCAAATGAACATCACTTATTTGTCTTCTTAGGCGGGTTTTAATTTGAGTCATGTATGAAAATGTTGCCTCGCAGCAATATGTACTTCCAAAACATGAAAGAATTCTTCGTGCGTGTTGTCTTAGACGAGGATAAATAACTGCAGTCTTCCATATTTCAATAGGATCTTTTTTTAATCAAATTGTGATTTAAAGATATTATCTTCTCCTATCTCAAATAATTCCATTTGATATTCTTTGGGCGCTACGTCGATATCAACAAGGTGTGGTTCGAAAGTTAATTTAAGTGCGAGAACATGTTTTTCAAAATCTGAGAACCTTTTATTATATTCTTCAAATAATATATCCAGAACAGAAACATACCCATCCAAATTTTGATGGGGAATAATTTTGTTCCATCATAATTTCCGATAACTGTGGGAAATGTTCTTTAGAAATTTCTAATTGACCTAGTAAAGATTTAAAGAATAAAAGTTTTTTCGAAAAGCTTGAATTTTTTGCCACATATCGTATATATATTTAGTTTTTCCCTGCAAGTTTAAATTCAATTCATTTTGCTTCATTGTCATGTCACATAAAAAGGCAGCATTTCTACAAAATTCTTTATCTGATAAATCGCAATATTTCTTTTGTTCTTCAAAAATGTAATTATTTGTTGACGCAGGGTGAATAATTTTAGCAAAACTTGTCCTCTTGATAACTAACGTATTTTGCTATGATATGGTAAGTCTCCATTGAATGTGTCATTATCTAACATTATTATATCTCGAAATTGACAATGACGCATTGAATTTGATCGAATAAAATATACAATACCAATAATATTTTCTAAAGTATCGTTCAAACTAGCCGACTTAGCACATAGGTTTTGTTGGTGCAAAATACAATGAAAAGAAATCTAGTTTTCTAAATTAGCATATTCTTTTTTTAATAACGAAATTAAACCTTCTCGCTTTCCAGCCATGGCTGGTGCACCATCGGTACACACACTTACTAAATTATTTATATTTAACCCTTCTTCGCAAATTTTTATTTTGAAGTTCTCCAAGATGTCTATTCCTCGTGTCCTGCCTGAAAGTGTTCCTAATGCAAGAAACTCTTCAAAACATCGAAAATCCTCAGTAATAGCTCGAATAAAAAATAGAACCTGTGCTGAATCGGTAGTCTGTGGATTCATCCAATGCTATGGAGAAATATATATTTTCTTCTTTAATAATCTTGCAGAACTGTTGTTTTATATTTGTAGCTAATTCGTGTTGTCGTTCGGTGATGGTTCCTCTTGAAAGAGGTAATTGTTTGTATTTATCTACTTTTTCTGGATGTAAGCATTTGACCACTTCCACAATACATTCTTTTATCATTTCAACGTCGCTAAATGGTTTTCCCCATTTTCCAAGAATGTACGCTACTTTGTATGTTGCTTCCGTGGCATTATTATTTTGTTGAAAGAACTTATTGAAAGTTTGTTGCCGGAGAAGCTTTTCATTTTTAAGTTGTTGTAATATAGTTTTACGTGCTTCTCCTTCAAGAATTGCATATTTATGACTCGAATGAGTCATGTAATGTTGTTTAGCATTATACTTTTCAATTGTAGTTATAACTGTACTACATAAAAAAACAAACCATTTTATCTTTGGAACTAATTAAGAAGTATTGCAATTCCCATTCTTCATTAAATAATCGATTCTCGTCCTAAAGAGTCCTTTTTTTGTTTTAAGACATGATTCTAAAATTAAAAGATATATGAAAATTTATACATAAAAAGACCATGCCGCACATAAAATTGTATTTTGAAAATACGGGAGAAATGGACTGAAATCAAAATTCACATTTTTTTTTTTCATAAGTTTACTTTCACAGAAAATTAATTATATTAATAATTGTTCAACTGATAAAAAATTTTAAATTATGCAATGATTATTAAAATTTAAAATTAATTTACCCGTATTTTACTACAATACAATAGAAAACATTGTTCGATGTTTGTAATATATATTATCTTATAACTTACCTTATTAAAAAAATAAACAACCATTTAGTAAAGTTGATACAGTTACAAACCGGCAATTACGTTGCCTCGACGTTACTTGGATGTTACATTTATTTTTAGTACTAGTGTTGACCGCAAATCGGCGCTGCCGATATAGTGGTATAGTTATGTGCTTCATTTTTAGCACGACACTTGAATTACTCTTAGAAATTTACATACTTACATTTACTATATCATATATATTATATAATATATGACATTCGTATTAGATATTTTCAATAAAATAATGAAAGTAATTGAAAACTGCGAAACAAAAATTATAATTTTGAATTTATGAAAAGGCCACAACTCTCTCTCTCTCTCTCTCTCCTTCTACCAACCCCCCTCTTTATATTTAGTTCCTGTGTGTAGTGAGCGGACACCCCCAAATGGAATCGTGATTTTCCCTATGGTCAGATTTGACATCTGCTTTAATTTGGAGTCTTGAGTCCTCTCTTTGATGTCCTATGTGCTGTGATACTTCAGTGACCATGATAGCCTACCCCTTCATCACATATATAGCCTGTTTATTCACCTGCTGATTGGTTCACCACTATCACTTTACCTTAATCCACCAATCAGCATTGAGCCAGCCCATTAGTGAATCAGTGTGGAATACTTTTTTAGCCAAGTAGTTATACTGAGCAATGAAATATTATATTAAATATAAGATTATGATACATTAGCGCGCCATCTGTTATGAAAATTCAAAACTATTATAGACGCATATGATTCTTTTACAAATTAAACAATTTCTACTGCCCTTACTGCAATTGAAAATTTAATGGGAGGGCCTGGCTCATCAGTGGTGAACCCTCCCAGTGGTTTCGCCAATTTAATCTCTCTCTACCATTGGTAATAATAGTTTTGAAATATAAGATTGTTAGTTTCTCAAATCTTTTAATGACCTAAAATTTATTTTTTTTTAATTATTATTTTTTTATGGCTTTTGATTACAATGCACTTAGAGAGTGCAAGATAACTATGGATGGCGGATTCTCCGCTAGGAGGCGGCACGAATAGGCTGCAAGCAACGTCGCTCTCGGTAAGTGAACTGTCTTACTAAAATATTTCCTCTATTTTTGCTAAAGTTCAAACTCAATATATCTCTGAAATGAAACCTTCATATCCAATATATCTTACCATCATAATTTTATGTCTATTAGACAAGAATTCTGAGTTAAATTTACATACTTTCAAGCCGGATACATACGGCGGCAAAAAGATTTGCTTATCACGCGTCAATATTTCACTTTCAAAATATTTCCGAAACTTTCTCCTTATATGTGTAGTTTTAATGCTCTTAATATTAGCTGGTATTGAACAAAATCCAGGCCCTAGGATGTCCAAACAAACGACGTTGGAAACAAGCTTAGATAGGGATAAAGAGATCAAAGATCTGATAAATGCACTCACCAAAAGGCTGGATAACTGGGGTGAGAGGCTGGAATCCCGTCTTTCGGCAATCGACGATAGAGTAGAAAATATAAATCAAAGACTGCAACAATTAGAGGAATCTTCTGCCGTTACAAAGGCAGCACTCTCTCAAAACTCCAAAAAAATAAAAGACTTAGAAGACCAGCTTGAATACTTGGATGCAAAGAGCAGAGAAAGGAACCTTATTTTTTACGGAATAGAACAAGACATTAACGAGGACTGCCAAGAACGGATACGGAGGGTTATCGAAGAAAATATGCGGACAACGGAGAAGATAAACATCACGCGATGCCACCGAGTATCCAGAAAACCTGGTGCACCGATCCTGGTTGAAGTCCCAGAACAAAACGATAGAACAACTCTATTCAAAGCTGCTTTCAATCTAAGAGGAACTAAGATTTCACTATCGAAGGACTATAGTATGAAGATGAGAGAACAACGACGCGTTCTGAATGTCAAAAGAAGAGAACTCGTCGAAAAAGGTACTCTAGCTAAGCTAAGGGACAATAAGTTAATAATTAATGGCATAGCATATAAGGTCTGTGATGGACAAATTGTAGATGCCAATGGACATTCATTGTAGCAGGCAGATAGGAAACAATCACTTGTAAATAGTCAACCCATTGATAAACAGATCTCTAATACAATGTCCATACAGCCACTTTATGATAAAACACTCACGGCTAAAACTTCTAAAATTAAAAACTCAAAGGTTATGGAAAATATATCAGATAGAAATACAACTAAAATTAGGTATACACATACGAAAAACTGTGAATCGGCAATAAAAGACAAACAAGTAACTCAGGCCAAACATATAGATACTAAAATTAAAATATTACAATGGAATATAAATGGATTCAATAGAATAACATCAATATTTCCACTCGTTGAATACCTAAAAAAATATGAACTTTTTGCACTAAATGAAACATGGATCACTGGTGTTATTGAATTGTTAACTGATGAATATTACATAATTCAAAGCCCAGCAATGAAGACAGAACTAAAGGGAAGGGGCTCGGGGGGAATTCTGATTGGAATAAAAAAAAACTTCCAACATACGGTTAGAAAAATCGAAACAAACCCTTACTGGATATCTGTCTTGACACACAAATTTCTAGACAAAACCACCGAGAGTATATGTTTGCTGTTTGCTTATTTACCTCCTAATGCATTACAAGAACAAAATTTAACAAATTTACTTAGGCATATTGATTATCACATGAGTGAAGGTAACGAAGTGCTAATAGCTGGTGACATCAATATTAGAATAGGCAATGCTGGAGGCTTCCATAACCCACTGAAACTAAATTCACCCCTCAACAAATATAGGAAATCTAAAGACCTAATATCTTCGAAACTATCTGAAAAACTAATTTCCTTCACTGATTCAAATTCTATAACAATAGCTAATGGAAGAACTAAGGGTGACACGCACGGCTCATTCACTTTTATTTCAGAAAGAGGTTCATCGGTTTTGGATTATTTCATGTACACACACGGTTTAACACAGATCATATCGGATATGTGGATCGAAGAACTTTCATATTCAGACCACTTACCAATTGTTTTACAAATTAATACTGGGTATGAAGCTATTAAATCCTCGTACAAAAATGAAATACTAACACGAAAATTCATTTGGACGAAAGAAAATGTGGAGATGCTAAAACATAATTTAAGTGATATTGAAGTTGGAAATGAAACCGATATTAACACAGAAACAGCAAATTTTACTAAACAGATCTACACGGCAATGGAATCGGCAAATATAATTAAATTTGCTAAACGACGACACCAACTTTCAAAACCTTGGTATGACAAAGATTGCTATATTATGAAAAAAACGACCAAAGTAAGTTTACAAAGATGTAGGAACTCAAATAACATACACGACCGCCAAAAATATATTGAGGCTAGGAGGGAATATTTTAAGCTCCTGCAAAGAAAAAGAGATGAATTCAATAAGGACAAGAATGAAAGGATAAAGAACGCCAAAGATCCCAAATCCTTCTGGAATGCCATTGCATCCTTCAGAAAAAAACCAATAATACAAGGTGAGATTGATATAAAAGAATGGTTTTTATTTTATAAAAATTTACTGAACAAAGAAAATAAAGAAGCTACTTTTACGGTAAACCAGATGATCGGTTGGAAAGATCCAGATTTAGACGCGGAAATAACCCTTGAAGAGATCCATGATGTAGTAAAAAAACTAGCGAACGGCAAAGCAGTGGGACTCGATGGTATACCAAATGAGTTGCTAAAGAATTTACCAATACCGACTTTAAATAAATTGAAAAACCTATTCAACAAAATAATGTCCACAGAAAAATACCCGCAACTCTGGACGAACTCAATAATACACCCTATATATAAAAGCGGTGATAAGAATAACCCAACAAATTACAGAGGGATTGCCCTCTGCAGTAATATATCTAAATTATTTACTACAATACTAAGAAACAGATTAAACAACTGGATAGAAAAAAGAGTGATTATTTTAGAAAACCAAGCAGGTTTCCGTAAGAACCGATCATGCACTGACCACATAATACTGCTGAATTCACTCATCCAATTATCTCTGAGAAGAAAACGAGGCAAGCTATATGTCTTCTTCGTCGATTTGACTAAAGCTTTCGACACAGTCCCACATGATTTACTTTGGCAAAAATTGCATAAAATGGGCATTAGCAATAAATTTGTAATGCTGATAAAAAACTTTTACCAAGAAGCTAAGATCACTATCCGATGGAAAGGACAATATTCAAATAATGTGAAAATTAATTCTGGAGTGTTGCAGGGAGAATCACTTTCCCCACTTTTATTTATACTATATATGGCCGACCTAATAGAACTTTATAATAACTCAGCACTTACAGGATTTCATCTCCCTGATTTTGGCGTTTTACACCTACTTATGTATGCGGATGACATAGCCATAATTGGAGAATCGATAATTAATCTTCAAATTAAAATCAATTTACTAAAGTCTTACCTGGATAAGAACAAATTAGTTTTAAATGAAAATAAGTCCAAAATAATAGTATTCAGAAATGGAGGAAGACCGGCAAGACACGAAAACTGGTACTGGGGTGACACCCCACTGACTGTTGCGTCCAATATTACATATCTGGGATATCCATTCACTTCCACTATTAATAGTAAAAAGGTAGCCCTCTTTTATAAAGCCAAAGCAAATACGGCAATAAATGCAACTATTAGACTGATAAAAAAAGAAAAAATTAACTCATTAAAAGTTGCTCTGAATCTATTTGACTCAGTTATTAAATCAATACTGCTCTATGCGGCCCCTGTGTGGGCTTGGGACAATACGGATATTATAGACCAATTACAGAATACGTTTATCAAAAATTTTCTGAATCTACAAAGATATATACCAGGGTACATTGTAAGGCTGGAAACAGGCAGAATATCTTTGACTTTTACAACGATCAAATTAATTTTGAAATATTTCATTAGATTACAAAAAATGGAAGACAATAGACTACCTAAGCTATGCTGGAATAGATTGAAGGAAATTTCCTTAATGACAAAAAAAACCTATAGGATTCTGTAAGAATATTATGGATATCATCAATCATTGTGGACTCACATGGCTAAACTATAGGTTAAATTATGATGACATACAGATCGAACTTCCGAATATACTAAAAATAAAAATTGAACAGCTATTGCAGCAAGATCTGGCAAAATTATCTCTTACGAAAACATACTCAAACTATAGGTTACTTTATGATTCATTTATTCCAGAAAATTACTTTTCATGCAATCTGTCTTCAGCTTTAGTGAGTTTTATTGCACAGATCAGATTAATGTCAACAATGATCAAAGAAAATCATATTTACGCAATTAAGAAAGAAGATTTGTACTGTGGGTTATGTGGAAGTCAGATAACTGATGAAATATACCATTTTATTGCTGAATGCGGGGATCTGGAAGGAGAGAGAAAAAAGATCCTGAAAAGTCTTCTTAGACCGCATTTGAACTCAATAAAGCTAATAAAAACTGTTTCAGATAAGAAAAGTTGGGCAATTGAACTGTTCAACTTTCAAAAAGCGGTTGGGAATAAAATTGCACTCATGGAAGAGAGAAGAACAGGGGCACAATAAAAAGTCACCCTGTTTGACATACCTTGACTGTAAATACTATATTTTCACCTGTTCTCTTATGGTTAATATTGTCTGTAACTCCACGGAGAATCCGTACAGGGCAAGATGCCCTAATAAAGCTGTTTTGTTGTTGTTGTTGTTGATAACTATGGATGGCATGAAAATGTTGTGTAAGTGCTGTTGTTTTTTCTTAGAGGCACCATTAATGAGAATGGAAGATATGCAAATAAGAAGGCCAGAATTACAAAAGCAAAAGAGAAGTTTTAGAGAAATAAAGAAAGTTAAATGATAAAGCACAATTTGGATTATAGATCATAAACACAAGGTAATAAGACCACAAATCCAAATAAATAGTGTGTGACATTTCGGTAACAGTGTTGTTACCATCTTCAGACAAAAGTATTGAATGAGTACAAAAACAAAAGTACTTTTGCCTGAAGATGGTAACAATGCTGTTACCGAAATGTCACACACTATTTATTTATTTGGATTTTGTCTCATTGTTGTGTTTAAAGAAAGTTAAAGAATATATATTATAAATTTAAATTTAGAACTGAAGAAAGGGATGCTTAAAGGTTTGTTTGGTCTTTGGAAGGTTTCTGCAAGGATGATTGGACAATGACTAGAGAAATGGGGGTAAAATTGACTCTTTTGACATTTGGCAGAGCATAAGAATTCTCAAGATCAAATGGAGACTGATAGGGTTGTCAATAAGTTTGAAAAATATTTATAAGAAAGCCTCTAAATGAAGTAATCAAAAAAGGAAATGAAAGTTTGCAAGTCAAGTTCTCTGGGGGATACACATTGAAGAATGACTCAATATTATTAGAAGATATGAAGAATGGATGTGGCCAGTCTTGTTACCTTATGTTTCTAAGATATGAATTATACACAGCACAGGGTGAAATGCCATTCCAAGATGGCTGACCTGTTTCGGAGATGGCTGTACTACATGATAGTGATGCTGATCTCATCATACTGCGATGGAAAATTTTAGAAGAATAAGAATAACTCAAATGTATTACATTATCAAATTTTTTTTTAAATTAATTATTCATGAAATGTTTCATCAAATGTGCAAGTGTCTTATGTTCTAGTTTCTACATTTTTTTCTAACTTTTTATTAATTAAAAAATAATACAAAAGTAAAATTGTACTGGGTGGATAAATTAAGAAAAAAAGACATCTCCTGATTGTGTAACTAAGAGTTGCTGATGGCTTGAGCTATCAACTATATATAATAGATTTTTAATTATTACAGGCATTTTATTCATGTTAAACTTGTAGTTTCATCTAAAGGCAATATAGACAACAACATCCGCCCAAAATGTGGACGGGTTACACTTACAACGCCTGCTCAAGTCCATCTGGGGACTTTTCCGGGCTCATCTTAAGAAGGTTCAGTGAAAAGGTGAGTCTGCTAAGGAGAGCAAGTCAAGAGGTGAGTCCCGGATATGTACAGTGATACTGTAGTGAGCAGATAGTAAAAGAAAGGTTATGAAAGTATAAATTGGAAGGGTACATTACAGTTATAATATAGTTACAAGTTCATGGGCAGCCAAGGAATATATAATAGCCAGGGAAAGGCAATATAGAGGCTGAGCGACTGTTTATACACTTACTGATAGAAGTGCATTCATTACCAGAGTGGCTGATGTGGAGACATTTGTCATTAGAATGATCTCTCTCATTGCGGTAATGTTCATTCTCTTTAATCCATATGGGAATTTTGAAATGTATTTGTTGGTTCTAACACATTTTAGGGTCTCCTTCACTGGTAAATGCTTGTGAGCAAACTAGAAAAAAAGGTGCTTTTACATGGGTGGAAGGAATAAACAATGCAACAAAAATCTCTACCTCTCATATTAGCATAATTTAACAGCTAATTACCAATAATGGGGACACTAAAGGTATGTTCATAACATCTTTATTTTTAATTTCTAATTCATGTGTTTATATACTAATGTGAACACACACAAAACTCAAACTTTTTTGTATTAGCAATGCCTTTTTTTTTACAATGATCAAAAGAAACCCTATGTTTTTTGGAACATATTTTCCCTTTATAAAAGTGTTTTATGTAAAGTGTAATAAACCATATAAAGTAATAACAAAGTGCCAGGTTTATAGGGTTTATTTTTAATAATATAATCGTACTGGGAAAAGTGGTAAGTCATTTTAATGTTTAAATATGATAGACAAAATATTCTTTTGTCAAACTTACTTCGCCCTCAATGGCCGCAATTTTTTCTAATACCGTACTCATGTTTCTAAATTATTGCGTATTTTTTATTTTAGGTGACTAAATTTATTAAACTAAATTAAAAAAACGAAAATCCGCTCTAATAAAACTAATATTTACACATGGCCTGTTAAGGTAATGATGATTTATTCAATGTGGTCATTTAAAATATACCCAGAGTTATAGTTTTTTTTTTTTTTTTTTTTTTGTAGTAGTAGAATATTTGTGATTTTTTAAAAAAGAATATTGATATTTTCAAATATTTTATAATTATATAAAATATTTTAAATAAATATAATCTAAAAGATGATTGGGTAATATATTAAACGGTGGTCGGTCCTTATGCAGATGAGTTCTGTATAATCGACACTATCATACTTATGACAATTTTCGATAGATGTGGGATTAAGTACAAATCGAAAAAATTGATTAAAATAAAAAAAACTCGCCGATGTGTACATCGGCAAGTTGAATCAAGTTTCTCAACAAACGGACTTCAGCCAAGCCTAGACAGGTTAAGAATAAAACATTGATGAAAATGGTCCTTGGACAAATTACCACAAAAAAAGCCACAAATATCGACTGTTATAACTGGAGAACATGATATATTAAAGCTGCTCTGTAAAAACTGAAATAATAATGCACCTAAGCATATCTTCAAACTTACTGGAAATAAGCATATCATAAATAATAAAATATCCTAAACTTTATGAAAATCAAAAAATATGTTTCATGGTATTAAAATATATAGTTCTTCAAATTAAAGACACTTCGGCCAGTAAATCTTTATTATCTCGACGTTTCGACAAAAATATTTTGTCCTCGTCAGGAGCGAACAAAAATTAAAACATTTGGCAAAGCGTTAAAAATTATTCTATAATTTCTATAAGTTCGCTCCTGACGAGGACAAAAGATTTTTGACGAAACGTCGAGACAATAAAAAAGATTTACTGGCCGAAGTGTCTTTAATTTGAAGAACTATGAATACCGGCCAGGCAACCTCTATCTTTACGATTAAACATATATATATATATGTGTGAATGAATGTAGTGTGGTATAATTGGTTGTGGTAGGCCGGTTAGATGGCAGTCGTGGCCACAATGGTCAGAGTGGTTTCAGGCATGAATGAGTTAGCACAAAAGGACGAAGCACGAGAAGCCGACGCCAGTCGAGGAGGGTCTGATCTATTCTAGAGCCAGAGGGGAACTGTCTGTAATCAGACTATGTTTTTATGTTTTTTTCGGATCGACGGTGTAATGGAGACCTTTCTCCTGTCTGTGTTAAGGAATATCGGGATATTTTATACAGGTTTTTAAGTTGTTATTTTCTTTAATATAACTATTTCCTGATCTCTACATGTCCAAATGTTAGGGCGCCAGTGGCTGCAGAAAGGCAGACCACAAATTTATTCATCTATGGCACATGTAGAGACCTAAAGCTGTGCGGCTAGCAATTAATGTTAAAAGGGAAATTAACCAATCAATTTTTTTGGTTAGACAAATTTTTATTTAGACTAATAAAATCTTTCAATGTACATCACACAGATATATATAAGATTTAAAAAAAAGGTATTAAAAAACTATATGGTTAAAAGGGAGGAGTTTTAAACTTTATATATACTTTTTACAAAAGGCCTAACATGCCAAAGTCCGGATTATCCATAACCTACCTAGTCATCCAGCCACCCAGTGTCCATCATTCGAAAAAATGGGCAGCCAAGGCCGCAGCCAGCGGCCTCTGCCCTCCGCAACTCCAAGTCTTTTTTGCTTCTCAGAAAAAAAAAATCAAATTTTTATTAAGAAAAAAAAAGTCAATCTTCCAATGTCAATATCAAAAATGTAATTATCCAAGGAAAGTAAATATCCCGCTTCCTTGTCCCAGTGTTGCTGAACTCACCCCCCAAGGCTATCATCCCTCTTTCTCTATGAAAATAAAAAAATAAAAAAGGCATCTTAAAAAAATGATAAAAATAAATAAAATATAAAATTATTAAAGAAATATATTCACAAAAAAAAAATAAAAAATACAAAAATATTGAATTAAAAATAATTTTAAAATATAAATATTATTGTTGATTCTGGGCATCTTGGGGTCAGCTTGGGAAAGGTTCAGGGCTCGTGGTGGAGCTGGTGCTCTGCATGAAGATGGTGGAGTCAGGTCAAGCACCATAGGTCGGTGGCTTGACTACAGGGAAGGGGTGTCTGAGTCCATCTTGGACTGGCTTGTGGTCAAGTCAGCCACCATCAGACATGTGGCTCGACCACCAGGAAGGGGTGTCTGAGTCCATCTCAGACTAGCTTGATGTTGGTGGGGCCAGGTCATCCACCACAGGTCAGGTGGCTTGACTACAGGAAGGGGTGTCTGAGTCCATCTCAGACTAGCTTGGTGTTGGTGGGGTCAGGTCATCCACCACAGGTCAGGTGGCTTGACTACAGGAAGGGGATCTGGGTCTCTGGCTCAGTGTTGCCAAGGCTAAAGGTGGCTTCAGGCTCCATCTCGACACCTCGCAATCACCATAGGTTTGTGGCTCAGATGGACATAGGTGGGATATGGTTAGGTTAGGTGGGGTTCTGGGTTATTTTGGCATATTATGGTCACGAGGTGTCCCAACATCTGGACGTGGCTGTCTCTCAAACTTTATTATTCCGTTTTGTGTTACATTATGGTCAAACCTGCGAGTTGAATTGTGTCTACAACTTTGGCTGTTACACTATAATTATATTACATATGGATATCAAGTATATCTTGAAATATGTTACAACATATATATAAGTGCAAAATTTTATAAGTGGGTTTCCCTAAAAACTTTCGATAGAAAGCATCAATTTTAACCAAATTTTAAACACTTATATAAAGCAAGATAAAGAATATTTTTGCGTAACATCAAAATATGTAACTTAGCTATTTTTATTTTTATTAATTAAATACAAAATTACTAAAGAATTAATAATTTTTATTCAGTTTATAATATATGTCTTTGACACTGTGTAGTATTTTCAAAATCTCGGAGCGTAAAGAAATCGCCAACAACCCAGTAGTTCTAAGTCTTTTATTTTGTTTTATTTATAATGTATAAATGGAAGTCCAATTCATTAGGTTACGCCAATGACCTATATTTTAAACTTCATTTTCATATATAAAAATACTTGATTAATCTATAATTTTTATTAGGAGTTTTGATGGAAAAAAGTTAAGGTGGACTTTGAACTTTCTTTTTATAGATATATGACCTGGCCCGAGTAAATGATCTCCTAAAGATTTTTTTTGTCCATCAAACATGATATTATAATATATTTCATCATAATTAATTGACTGAAAATAGATAAATCAGTCCAGTACTTTGTTAAGTTGAAATTTTCTTGGGTAAAAATGTGACAAAAACCTCTTCCAGACTCAACTAGATATACTGTTATAATATCAGCCAGATTGGATAAATATTGAGAAAACCTATAAGAAACAAACGAATAAATAAACATACATACATGACTTATATATATACTGTAAAGCCCCTCTATAATGAACCCCAATGGGACTGAACTTTTGGTTTACTATAGCCACGGTTTGGGCTTTTTTTTTTTTTAACCTTTCAAAAATTTTCGATCATATAATTAAAGAACAGCCATATACACATGAAAAGGGCTACCTCTTAATAATAATCACTTTTTTAATTCCCTAATTTGACATATTTCCTTACATTAATGCTGAATGATAAAGTAAGTCATTTAATGATAGGCTCTTTTTATCATTAGCATTCATGTACCTCTATGTCTAATTTAAAAATCCAAACAAATACTAGTAAAATCTTTATAAAATTATTTTAAAATATCTTTATCATATTTTAAAATGCAAATTTTACTTAGAAGTACTCTTCAAGCATTGATCCTTTAAAAAAGTTAATAAGTATTTTCCTATTTCTAGTTTCCACATATTCTTCTGAAGTTTAGATTTTGTTTTGTTTTAACCTGTCATGCAAACCAGTGCACCATAGTTCATTGCATAAAAAATAAATTTTGTTGCATCACTGGCCCATTTATTTGGACGTTTTTTAGCCTAGGTTAAACTATCTCTAAAAATAGAATGCTTCCAAAAGGGAATGCTAACACATACGATCGCGGAAAAATTTGGGGTGATTCACTTTGTAAATTTTTTAATAGCTTTCATTCTTAACTCTTATAATAGAGAAGTATTTTGTTTTTATTGTAACATGTTCTGAAATTTTGCCTGCGTTGTTTCACTTTGAAAAGCTTTGATAATGTTTTTTTTTTTTTTAGAAATAGCTTTTTCAGAAAGCCTTTCATTTCTTTTTTTTCTTTATTTTGGAAGCAATTCACATTTTTCTATTTCAAATTTGACGCGAATGCATAATATTGTATTTAATAAAAGTATAATATGTGTAAATATTTATATAACATGCAGTAAAAATAGAATGTATATATATAAATGTAAACAAACAATGCCCCATTAAATTTATTGTTTTTAAGTCGCGATCTGTGAGTTGAAATATGCTCACAATTTTGTTGTTTCAGAAATTTATTAATTATACTTTTAAGTTATTTATATAAGCCTAACAAAGAAGTCAGTGGACGAGTGGGCAACACCCTCGATTCCCGAC
This sequence comes from Cordylochernes scorpioides, assembly GCA_030710605.1. Classification (NCBI taxonomy): domain Eukaryota; kingdom Metazoa; phylum Arthropoda; class Arachnida; order Pseudoscorpiones; family Chernetidae; genus Cordylochernes; species Cordylochernes scorpioides. The sequence goes on from CP092877.1 coordinate 47,706,576, forward strand.
AGTCATGAACCGGGATTGAATCCCACGTTAACCTTTTGTTTAATATGTGAATAACCTTCACATATTATTCACCGTTTCAATTATCATGAACTAGGTTGCTCTTGCTGAGCGGTACCTATTAATGTGATTTTGAACCGGCTATATAAGCCTATAATTTTAAATAGAATTTATTATTCGGAACTTAAAATTAGGTTCGTTATAGGGGTAATTAGCTATTTTTAAAATAGCAAAGTTCATTATAACAATGATATTTTCAATGGAATGGAATTGGGGATTAGCTTGAGTTCGTTATGAGGGAAGGTTAGCTATACCCCGGGTTCGTATTAACGGGGTTTTACTGTATATATAAATCAACATATATAGTCACGACCGTCTTTCCTCAATCAATCAATTCCTCATGTCACGGATGCGCGCGCATCATCATTATGATCATTATCATTATCTAATGATAATAATAATAATTATTATATTATTATTATTATTTTATTATCAACATATATAGTCACGACCGTCTTTCCTCAATTCCTCAATTCCTCATCGCTCTCAAGGATGCGCGCGCATCATCATTATGATCATTATCTTCTATAGAAGCTTCTATCTTTATAATTATGTATATTTACAAAAAGTCAATTCGCTCGCGCCTCTAGCGGTGAAAATGAGGGGTAATACCAGCTGACCTAATGTACATGTAAAGTTTGGAGCGGGACGTTTCACAAGAGTGACATCCACGGCTCCAATTTATAATTGTAACAAATAGTATTTGAATAAAAACAATCAATTCGGTAAAACACGGGCGTTGCCCGGGTCATTCGTCTAGTATATCTATAAATATCATACCTAGCGCCATCTATTGACCCTCTTTTCAAGCTACCGGACTCGGGTCGGTAGCAAAGCCTTATCACCAGCTTTGACAAACTGAGAAGCGCCCACCTGGAGATCATGGTTTCAGGCTAATGGCCCTCGTCAGTTCAGGGTGGGCCTTGATTTCATGAGATCCACAAGGAACAAATAAAATCAGGAATTGACAAAGAAGTGTTTAGCTGGAAAGTTACTAGGCCAATTCGATGGTCAAAATATAGATGGAAATTTCTGCGAACACATTTTCCAGATGAATATTGATCTATAAGCCCGAAACTAGGGTCTTCAGGTGGGCGCTTCTCAATTCCCCAAAGCAGATGTTGTGGCTTTGTCACCGACACGAGTTTGCTAGTTTGCGGAAAATGTCATAGATAATGACGCTTAGTTTTTTAGCGTCAATTTTGATTGGAGAGGGGATATATATTTGACTATGAGTTTTCTCATGTAACTCGTGAATGATTAGATTCCCCACCTATCAACCAACAGTGTTGCTAAGAGATGGCTTGGGGTTGGGTGTTACTAATTCTCACAGCTCTTGGAGCGTCGTCGTCCTGGGGCGACACCACGACTGGTCCAACATCACAAATTCTCCAAGAAGAATACCTTGACAATTTCCAGCTGAATATGACAGTAATTCACAATTCTCAGCCCCCTGCCTTTGAAATACCTCTCTTTCTTGGTGGAGGTTGTCTACTGCTCAGCTCTGTCCTTCTGCTTCTATTCTGGGTGGGAGGAGATGTCCCGGTTCCACGTCGCCGTCTGTGGCAGGACTGCGAGAGCATCGTGTAACTAGCCGCTTGGACAGCAGAGAAATTCTTCTTCTGCTACATTTTATTCTCTACGTGATACGATTCCTTTAATAAAGAACATTTCAAAATCTTGATATGATTATAAATTCAATTTTCAAACTAAATATGTTAAATCAAATTATAGTTTCATATTGAAAACACTATTTGATATTGTCAGTGTCTGTTTAATTATTTCGATATTTGTTATTTGACCCATAATGTATATGTTATGCTGAAAAAAAAAATTGGAAACATTTTGCGCATTGCGTTTGAACGAGGGCCCTCTATCTCTCTGGGCCGACTTGCGTCACAACTGCGTCGCCCTGTGGCTGGCCCTCCACGTCCTACCCATCCTGCCTCGAGCGTGCCACCTGTGCCGCACAGTTATTGGAGTTGCCGAGCCGTGCGATCCCTGCTCCGGGAGGTGTTCGCCTCCTGCGAAGTGCCCCAGGATCTGCAGGTCTGGCTGTTCGGCGTCGGCCTCCATCCAGAGGCAATGAAACTGACAAGTGTGACGAAGGCTACCATTTACAAGTACCATCTTGGCCTTGAATTGCGCCATGCCGGCTATCACATCGACCTGCCCACTCTGTGGGAAAGAACTCTTGAAATCCATCGGTGGCGGAGTCTTTCCCGCGGTGGGCGCTACTTCCCAATGAATACGTTGTATATACACTGTATAACAAAAAAATCGACGCACCAAGAAGGAGTTGTCAGATTAGAACAAACATTGGTGTATGTAAAGAGCATGTATAGGGGGGAAAACGATTAAAATTTCAGAACAATTAATTGTTTTATTTCAGAGTTTGATCGTCACAAATTGAGAATGTCAATATGTCGTTGGACCCCCACTGGCCTGGATGCAGGCTGACACCCGGCGTGTCATGGACTGATAAAGATTCCGGATGGTGTGCTGCGGGATTTCTTGCCAAATTGTCTCCAACTGTCGGGCTAAATAGTCAACATTCCGGGATGGTTGCAATCGCCTTCCCATCACGTCCCAGATGTGCTTTATGGGCGAGAGATCAGGCGACCTCGCTGGCCACGGAAGAGTCGGCAAGATTGAACACAATCCATAGTAACACGTGTCGTGTGTGGCCGGGCATTATATTGTCGAAAAGTAAGCCCGGGGTGATGTGAGAGGAACGGCAACAAAACAGGCCGTAGAATGTCATCTACGTACCGTTGTGCTGTCAGGGTGCCAGGAATGACTACCAATGGGGTCCTGCTATCAAGTGAAATGGCACCCCAGACCACAACGCCCTGTTGTGGACCTGTGTAGTGTTCGACAGTAAGGCCAGGATCCACACGCTGCCCAGGACGTCTCCAGACACGTTTGCGACGGTCGTCAGGACACAGTAAGAAACGGGACTCGTCACTAAAGACTATACGTCCCCAGTCAGCGCAGTTCCAAGTTGATCGCTCCCGACACCACTGTAGTCGGACTTGTCGGTGCACAGGTGTGAGGGGTAGGCATCGTAATGGTCGGCGAGCTCTTAGATTCCGCTCTCTCAGTCGCCTGTTAATGCTCATTTTGGACACTTGTGTGCCGATCACACGTTGGATGGTAGATAACGTGGATTCCGGTGCTGCGACAGCCATTCTGACAATTGCTCTGTCCTCCCGTTCTGTTGTTGCCCTTGGTCGACCGCTGCCGTCCTGACGTTGCAATCTTCCGTTGTTGACCCACTTTTGCCAACATCGCCTAATAGCCGCATCACTTCGACACAGATGTCGCGCGATTAGTCGATTAGACCAACCAACCTCTTTCAATCCAATGGCACGACCAGTTTCAAACTCTGACATATGTTCGTAATGAGCATGAATCTTTCGGCGAGGCATTGATACAGTAGAAATAGGCGTACTGCTAAAATATTAAACGGAAATTATGAAAATCAGCTCGTGCCGCGCCGAATATTGAGTCTAGAATGCTCGTGCTGGATGCGTAGTTCAGATGCGCTGGGAGCTCTTGCTTTGCATAATACGGCCGCCAAATTTCAATCATTTGCATGTTTGGTCGAAACCTCTTTGTATACGTATTTTCATATAAATCGGACAACTGCTTCTTGGTGCGTCGATTTTTTTTCTTATACGAGTAGAGTATATTTTATAGATAAGTATATTTATCAATTTTATATTATATAGTTATTTATCTATTTATCCTTATTTAATCTTATTTATTCATATTTATTTTATATACATAGTGTGATCAATAATTTCCAGCAGTGCTAAATATTTAAAGAAATAAAAAAGTATAATAAAGTTTTATTTAAAATTTCTCAAAATAATCACCGTCACTATCTATACACTTGTTTCATTTTTTTTCCAGATATCAAAACTCTGAAAATCATCTTTCAGGCTTTTCAAAATATTATTCGTATTATACTTTATTTCAGGGGTATTGAGTCAAATCGACGTCCTTTTAGACTTTTTAAATTTTAGGGTAAAGGAAAAAGTCGTTGGGAGCAAGGTCAGGAGAATAGGGTAGCTGGGGTAGTAATAAACCAAGTTCCGTGTTTTATCCAAATATAGTTGTACAGTGACGGCCGTATGTGGCCGTGCGTTGTCCTGATTCAAGAGCCAATTTTTCTGATGCCATTTTTCGGGTCGTTTCTGACGCACAGCCTCCCTTAAACGTCGCAATACATCAATATAGTAATGTTGATTAATGGTCTGACCCTCGGGCACGAATTCATAGTGTACCAATCCCTTTACATCAAAGAAAGTGATAAGAAGACACTTAAGTTTCGATTTGATCATCCTTTCTTTCTTGAATCTTGGTTCTCCAGGCTCTAGCCACTGGCTTGATTGCCTCTTAGTCTCGGGATCATATCTGTACACCAGTGTTGGGCAAATATTAATTAAAATGATTTATTAAAGATTAACAATTGATTAATTGTTAATTGTAATTTTCACAATTAACAATTAATCAATTTTTAATTGTATTTTTACAATTAACAATTAATTAATTGTTAATTGCACTTCAATTTAATTGAAAAATATTTTTTTAATGTCCAACACTGCATTTCAGTACCACTCTCTTCTCGAACATGCTGTCCGACAATTTGTAACTCTTTGGCAGATTTGTCATTGTCGCAAAAGAAAAAAGGCGTTCAACTGCAGCTGACGATGGTAAAGGTGTGTTGTATTTAATAAAAACACTTTTTATCTCAGGCAGTGTTGGGCAAATATTAATTTAAATTATTTATTAAAGATTAACAATTGATTAATTGTAAATTGTCATTTTTACAATTAACAATTAATTAATTGTTAATTGCACTTTTCTAATTAACAATTAATTAATTGTTAATTGCACTTCGATTTAATTGAAAAATAATTTTTTAATGCCCAACACTGCTGTACACCCATGTTTAATCTCCCGTGATAACATTTTTGAGCCAATGGGGATCAGAATTAAACATTTCGACCATGTTTTTGCACGTTTCTTTGCGATGTTCTTTCTGATCATTCGTTTGGAGATGTGGGACAAATTTAGCCGGGGATCGTTTAAGATGCAGATCATTCTTTATGATGGTTTGGCATGTTCCAGAAGAAATATCCAAGTCTACTGATAGCTCTCTGATAGTTATTCTTGAGTTTTCTTTGATCGATGACTAGATTTTGAGTGCATTTTCGGGGCTTCTTATCGATAAAGGTCTGCCAGTGTGTAGATCATTCTAGACGCTTGTTCGACCAGCTTTAAATAGTGAAAACCATTCAATTTCATCTATAAGGTCCTTATAAAATTATTTCATTATTTTGAATATTTACGTGATCCAGTCTCATTCCTGGAAATTATTGATCACACGTTGTATTTGACCTTATATAACCTTATATGGACATTGTAATAAAGTAGTTTTAATCTCAATCCCAAAGGAGGGGAGTGTAGAAAAGCCGAGTCAGGAGAGGAGGGGAGTGTAGAAAGGCCGGAGACAGGAGAGGAGGGGAATGTAGAAGGACCAGAGATAGGAGAGGAGAGGAGTGTAGAAGGGCTTGAGACAGGAAAGAAGGGCGGTGTAGAAGGGCCGGAGACAGGAGAGGAGGGGAGTGTAGAAGGGCCGGAGACAGGAGAGGAGGGGAGTGTAGAAGGGCTTGAGACATGAAAGAAGGGGAGTGTAGAAAGGCCGGAGATAGGAGAGGGGGGGGGGGGGAGTGTAGAAAGGCCGGAGACAGGAGAGGAGGGGAGTGTAGAAGGGCTTGAGACAGGAAAGAAGGGGAGTGTAGAAAGGCCGGAGATAGGAGAGGAGGGGAGTGTAGAAGGGCTTGAGACATGAAAGAAGGGGAGTGTAGAAAGGCCGGAGATAGGAGAGGAGGGGAGTGTAGAAGGGCCTGAGACAGGAAAGAAGGGGGGTGTAGAAGGGCCGGAGACAGGAGAGGAGGGGAGTGTAGAAGGGCCGGAGACAGGAGAGGAGTGTAGAAAGGCCGGAGATAGGAGAGGAGGGGAGTGTAGAAGGGCTTGAGACAGGAAAGAAGGGGGGTGTAGAAGGGCCGGAGACAGGAGAGGAGGGAGTGTAGAAGGGCCGGAGACAGGAGAGGAGGGGAGTGTAGAAGGGCCGGAGACAGGAGAGGAGGGGAGTGTAGAAAGGCCGGAGATAGGAGAGGAGGGGAGTGTAGAAGGGCTTGAGACAGGAGAGAAGGGGAGTGTAGAAGGGCCGGAGATAGGAGAGGAGGGGAGTGTAGAAGGCCAGAGTGGAAAGGAGTGTAGAAGGGCTGGAAACGAGAGAAGTGTGGGGAGACGAGGAAAGCAGGGGGAAGTGTGGGAAGTTGCAGACAACAAGGAATATGTGGGGGGTTGGGGAAACAGGGGAAGTGTGGGGAGTTGGAGACAAAAGAAGGAAGCGTAGGGTAATTGGATAGACCGGGGGAGGCGTGAAGTCAATTGACCTTGTCTCCCAATTCAGCTAATGATGTCTCAGGTTAATAGCGTCTGCGATGATTAGGCTTAACGTTTGTTTGGAAGATTTTTATGGCTGTGAAGATTGGTGTGTTAACTAACTTTTGCTACTTCTGTAATAAATAATATTTTTGACACTGGTATATTCCAGCGTTCGAGGGGAGAAATTAACTGTAGTGTTTCTGACAGACCTATTACAAGAATATACTTGTGTAGTCTTCAAGCGAGCCACGTTCTCATATGGACGTGATTTAATCACCCTTGGTAGCCATTTGCTTATCATTTATATGTATTGCAGAATATTTCACTTTTCCGAAAGTAAGAAACTCACCCTCGGAAGTATTTTTGCTTATTATATATACATTCTTTTATTCACCCAAGAAGTGAATTCAATGGCAACTGGGACTGTGTCGTCTGAAAAATTCGGTTCAGCGCTACCAAGAAAATATTTTTGATTTATTTATAAAACAGCAATAAATATACAGTAGAAACACAGAGGACACTCCCGCTAGAAAGCATATCTATACAAAGGGCATATACCATCGCCTAAAGTACCATTTTTATTAATTAGATGCCCTCCAGTAAGAGGACACCTCTCTAAAGGATACTTTGACTCTTCAACTATATATTCTCATTTATAGAAAGCTTCTATTGTCTATGTAATAAACATTTAACTCAATATAGTATGCAAATTTAATTAATCTCGAAAATATTTTCCTGTTGTTAGAATTTAATTTTCCCTAATGTTTTAATTATATAATTAATTTAAAAAAAATCATTTTAAAAATTTCCTTTCATATAATCAAATTAATATATATATATATATATATATATATATTACGTTTGATATATAGCTAGCAATAAATATGTATATATATGTTTCTATGAAAATGTTAATCTGCAAGACGCAGGTTATCATCATCCCCTTTTGATTTGTTTTTGTCACTTTGGCGGTTCGCAAATAAACAACAAAAGCTGTATCAGACATTATAAAGACAATAAAGATTTTCTGATAATAAAAGTGTACAAAGATGTTGCAACGTTCTCTTAAACATTTGAACATTTAAAGTTATCTCGCTTTTCTAAAGTTTATATGACTAAATATTTTTCTAGTTGGGGGACAGAAAAAATTCTAAACTCAACTAAAAATATAATTTGATCATCGATATATATTTATAAAAATAGAATAAGCAAATAAATAAAAAGATCTGGGTACATGGGCCAACGCCACATTGAATGACCGTCTGAAAATAACCTACTTACGTGATCGTCTGCTATTTTTTTCTTCTGCCGATATTTTTTCTCAGCTTCCCCACTCAGCGCTTTATTTTTTCTCTATTGTGTGAAGTACGATACGCGTATGTTTATATCTATACTGACAGAATTGACTTTATCTAGATTAGATTTGTTTATAAATTTCACAAAATTACAACAGTAAATTGACATATCCTATCTTCCTATCATTTTCTTCACACCAAGTGATAAAGATAATTAGTTTAGCATCCTATACATATATATATATATATTAGATAATAAAAGGCATATATTGGATTTAAAAATATATTTATTTTGCCAATATTTCGGCTGGCTGATTTATTTCAGCCAGCCGAAATATTGGCAAAATAAATATATTTTTAAATCCAATATATGCCTTTTATTATCTAATGAATTAAGTATGGATTGCTCTATTTTCAAAACAATATATATATATATACACATGTTATGAATAATATGGTGCAGTCGTGATAAAAGAAAAGTAGAAATCATTTACTATCAAGTAGTTTTTATTTTTAATTACTTGAAGAAAATTACACAACAAATATTTTCACAATTAAAGTGGCATATTCTAAAACTATGACCAAAAATGTGGAATTATTGATGAATGAAAATATATATTTTAAATTATAAAATACTAGCGGACGTACCCGGCTTCGCCGGGTTTTAACCGAGTAAAGGTTTGTCTAACGAATCTCTCGATAAAGTGAACATTTTTTCCCCGGTCCCTTGAAAAATACTCGATAAGTTGAATAAAATCAATATTAATTGGTTCCCTCGGTAATTGGAAGTTAAAGGAATAGTATCTTGCCTTGGAATTGTATCATTATTATTGTATGGATGTACCCGGCTTCGCCCGGGTTTTACCCGAGTAAAGGTTTGTCTAACGAATCTCTCGATAAAGTGAACATTTTTTCCCGGTCCCTTGAAAAATACTCGATAAGTTGAATAAAATCAATATTAATTGGTTCCCTCGGTAATTGGAAGTTAAAGGAATAGTATCTTGCCTTGGAATTGTATCATTATTATTGTATGGATGTACCCGGCTTCGCCCGGGTTTTACCCGAGTAAAGGTTTGTCTAACGAATCTCTCGATAAAGTGAACATTTTTTCCCGGTCCCTTGAAAATTACTCGATAAGTTGAATAAAATCAATATTAATTGGCTCCCTCGGTAATTGTAAGTTAAAGGAATAGTATCTTGCCTTGGAATTGTATCATTATTCTTGCCTCAAATAAATTGCCGTGTCATCCTGAATTTTGTCTTTCCTAATTTTCTACATTACAAAATCATCGTATCATCATGATAATATTTAGAGCAGATTGTTGAATTATAACAGATAAATTAGAATATTAATCTTGATTATTTTTAGGCGAAAAGTTATTTCAAAAATTTTATTTGCTAGAAACCTTCCCAGTACTTTACTAAATAACTTCCCAAAGTTTCATGGCGTTCCAATGAGTGGTTTGGTCAGGCATAAAGGACAGACAGACACACATACATTCATTTATATATATGTGACAATATAGTGGTAATAATGTGGTGGGGAAGGGGAAATAATCACGCCACAAGTTGGTAGAGCAATAACCCAGGCAGCCAGCCGAGAGAGAGAGAGGGAGCGAGGTTCTATCCGCTGAACGGCCGTTTGTCGTGTGTGGTCACCCCCCGGCTATCTGTCCCCAGGTGTTGACGGGCGGGCCCCTTTTGCCCCCCCCCCCCCTTTGGAATGTCATGATATCTAAAGTGTCTCGCTTTAGCTGCCCATCTCTCTCTCGTTGACTGTAGGTTTGTTTTATTAATCCTGGAAGAGCATATATTATGACATATGGCCCCCGTTGAAGAAGGCTGAGCATGGTTTGAGTATACTTAAAGCTGGAGAAGCCAGGAATAGAGAAAATAATTTTACAGTTGAAATTAGTTAAGGTAATGGTGACATAGTTTTATGTAAATAAAATATTGTATAGTACACAAGTAAATATTATTTACAAGCAGTTTTACAACCCTGGAAAGTTTGACACTTAAGGAAATCTTTGAAAATATCAAGGTTATAAAGGCAATATACAACAAAATCTAATGTACTATAAGGGAAATGTATTGAGGAGTGTGAACAAGGGGAAGAAGAGTCACATACATATGATGAAATTCTGAAGATCATTAAGACTGGGGAACTCTACACTTCAAGCTATTTTTCAGGCGGACATGGCAAGGGGAAACTTGTCATGGGCTTTCTATGCTATAGGTGTAGAGTACGAGAAATGAGGTTGAGGTTGGCAATTGTGTGAGCTCAGGACTGAGGTAAATATAAAACTACATACAATGTTAGAACCTTGGCGAACAGGGCGAGGGGAAACTTGCCCTGGGCCATTCTACCTTATCTATGCAGTTACTTGTATAGCGAGTCCGAGGGGAATGTCCCGTGTGTAGGTGAGGAAGTCGAATGGAATTATATTTAATTTTCGAAGATAAAATAGTTCTAGATGCAAAGGTAGAATATAGGCGGACAGAGTAAGGGGAAACTTACCCTGGGCCTTTCTACCTTAATTATTTAGATACTACTGGGTTCGTAAAGTCTCGTTGTCAGGTTAGTAATTGGTAAAGATTTCAGGGGATAAGCGGTTCAAATATCTTTGATCATCTTGATTGTAAGTGTAGTCATGTTGCTTTCGTGAGTTAATAGCCGTTTTAGTATGGATTAGAGTGTGATTGAAGTGTTTATATGGGAAATTGAAGGTATTTTTAGGTTGGTCTCGATCATTTAAGGGCGGTGAAATAAATTGTTCGTTTTCCGTATAGTGTTTTAATTTGTTGACATGAATTGTATCTGTCTCACGACTTAGAGGTCGGTTGGAGCGGTTGATCCGTACGATTTGAGGGGAAATTATCTCCAGTATTTCATAAGGTCCTGAGAAGAAAGGTGCCAGTTTACCAGTATCTGGATGGTAGTATGTTTTTGCCAAAACGAGATCGCCTACTTCAAAATCGGAAGCTCTATGTGTTTGGTCGAATCTCGCTTTGTCGCGTAAGTGTCGTTCGTATGTCCTTTGATAGGCCAATTCTCTGGCGTCGTCGATTTTTGGGTAGTTTTGTACATGCTCGGATAGTTGTAGCGGGAAACTACCTAACAAAAGGTATGACGGTGGAAACCCGGTCACAGAATGTGGGGTATGGTTATAAGCCTGAAGGACCTGAGGTAGTAGTTTGGTCCAGGCCGTCTTAGGTTGTTGGAGGCGCAACAGTTTAAGTTTGCCAGTAATCGTGGCGTTTAGTCGTTCACTTAATCCGTTGGCCTGAGGGTTGTTGCTTGTCGTGAGAAATTGGCCAATGTTATGTCTAATCAAAAATCTACGAAATTTCGGAGAGGTGAAGGCAGGAGCTCTATCCGTCAAAAGTCGTTTAGGAGAACCAAACTGCATCACCTTTTTAATCACTTGGGTATAGGTGAGAATGCTGGTGGACCGCGATGGAAATGCCCACGCGTACCGTGTGGCATGGTCCACTACGACATGTAAGAAGGTCTGAGAATTTCCATATTTCGCGAATCCAGAAATAGTATCTAGTGACACTAGTTCGTACGGCAGGACCGCTGGGGGGAGTTGTCCCAATTCTCCGTAGATAGGTCCTTTTGGTGGTTTGACTAATTGGCATACTGAACAGGTTCTTACATGTGTCCTGATGTCATTTGTCATGCCGTCCCAATAGTATTCGGCTGCGATCAGTCTGGTCATCTGCGAAATGCCGGGGTGATTGAAATCGCGATGGGCTCGTTGTAGTAGGGTGCCACGGAGTGATGGTGGAACAATTATTTTAGTGACACCCCGTCGTGTGATGGTCATAAGGTCCTTGTCATTGAGGATATACCTTGTGTCCCTCCGTAATTCGCCCTGATGATCTTTTATTTGACCTGTGGATAGGAATCCGCAGAAAGGGTTACGGGAGAGTAGGTCCGCCTCGTACTGACGCGAGCCCTTGAGGTATTTGACCTCATAGTCGTAAGCTGAGAGTCGAAGGCTCCAACGAAAGAGGCGTCCGGTGGGGTCTTTTATAGTCTTTAGCCATTGTAAGGCGTGATGATCCGAGTAGATGACAAACTTTGTACCTAGGAGGTACACTCGGAATTTGTCAACGCACTCTACAATGGCTAAGCACTCCAGTTCAGATATAGTGTAATTACGCTCATAGGAACGCAACGCGCGACTGTAATATTGTACAGGGTAGATGTTACCGTCAGGATGTACTTGTATGAGTACACCTGCGATGCCCTGCGTGGAAGCGTCGCAATAGACCTGGCATGGGAGCCCTTCTTGAAATAGATGTAACACAGGTTGTGTTGCGAGGTGTTGCTTCAATTTATCAAAGGCTTGTTGACAATTCGGGCTCCAAAGCCATTTGGCGTTCTTTTTTAGTAATTGATTTAAGGGGTGGCGAAGTCTAGCATATTCTGGGATGAATTTATGATATACGTTGACGGCTCCTAAAAATGATTGTAGGGTTCTAATGTTGATAGGGGTTCTAATAGCGTTGATGATTTCGGTAATTTTTAATATTAGGTGTGTAAGTCCCTGCGGTGATGTGGTAGCCGAGAAAATCTATTTCATTTTGATAAAAATTACATTTTTTAAGGTTAAGTTGGAGATTTTCCTCTAAACAGAATTTAAAGAAAAGTCGAAGGTGCGTAAGGTGTTGCTCTGAGGAGTCAGAAAAAATAACGAAGTCGTCATAATAATGGGCTATGAAAGAGAGGTGGTGTTTGTGGATCAACTGGGTAATCACACGTTCGAAAATTTGGGGTGCTGATTTGAATCCAAAGGGTAAGCGTTTGAAATTATATTGCCCTTGTTGAGTCACGAAAGAGAGTAGTGGTTGACCCTCCTCCGCGATGGGGATTTGATAGTATGCATTGCTTATGTCAACGGTGCTAAATACTCTGGCTTTCGACAGGTTATCCAGTACCGTTTCTATCAATGGCAAAGGATGCAAATCCGAGGGTACTAGTTCGTTCACGCGACGGAAGTCAATGCAGAGACGCATGGTGTTATCGCGTTTGCGAACGAGTGTCACAGGAGAGGAATATGGGCTAGAGGAGGGGGTGATTATGTCATGTTTTAGAAGTTGAGATATCTGGTCCTGAATTTCCTTCTGGTAGGCATAGGGAGTTCGGTATGGTCGGAGGGAAATAACCTTATCGGAAATAATTTTGAGTTTTACAGGGGTTATGTTGAGTGGTAATACATTGAATTTATTGATAGGGAAAATATCTTTAAAAGAATACAATAATTGCTGATAAGGGATAGTCAGTTCTGGGCGTTGTTCGATAAATTCTTTAATCATTAATTCTCTAGAGGCGCATGGGCTGGTAGGAAGGCTATTAAGGTTGTAAGGGTGAGAGGGGCATTCAGGGGAAGGTTGATAAATATTACTAAGGGTTGTTTGTAAGTAAGGCTCACTTGGAGGTTGAAAATCGTCAACGCCCAAGTTAACCGAGTGAATTATGGGTCGTTTAGGGTTAGAAGTTATTATTCGCGAGCCGTGCTTACAAGGGGGAAGGTCACATACAAAATGGTACAAATGTTTAGGTACTGGAACACTATTTTGAAGTATCAATTGATTATGAAAATCTATTGTTAATCTTAAGAATTGCATAACATGAATAGATAGGATACCATGTTCAAGGGGTGAATTTAAAATATAAAATGTTTCATTAAAATTAAAATTATTAAATTGTATTGGTAAGGTAACTAATCCGATTGGTTTGGCATGACTAGATATAGTACGGATAATAACATCATTGTTATTAGGGGTGGAACAAATGAAACTATTAACATTTTTAATATATTCAAATTGGTTTAAATAATTATGGAAACATTGGCTCCAGAGTCAATTAGGAATGGCATCTTTAAAGAATGAATGATAGGGGTTAAAATAATTGCACTTACAGGCGTATGCTGGTTTAGGGTGCAGGTAGGTTCATTGAGCTTCGGAGGAGTTCTGCTGCCGAAGCTGGCATTACTTGGTTTCTCCCGAGCTCGTCGTTGCTGCGGTCTCGTAGACACCTGCAGGCCCAGTCGATCTTTAGGGTTGCTCGACGCTGTGGACCGCAGGTGTAAAGGTCCGAAAAGTCCGCTGGTAGGGCCCTCGCTGCTGACACTGTGCGTGCCAGTGTTGTCCGCCACAGTAACGGCAAGGATATGGTGGGGTCTTGTCCACGGTGGTGGAAGGTGCTCTGCTCTGGCGCGGTGATCGTTGTTGGGCAGCTTTAGTGCTGGTGTTATCCCCTTCGTAGGTCAGCTGTTGGGCTAAGCACAACCATTCTTCTGGTCCCGAGGGTTGTGCCATCTTTAAAAGGTTGCCATAGTTACGTGGCACACCGTTGGATAGTGCTTGCACGATGGCACTCTTAGGGAGGTTGATCGCCAATCCTATTCGGACCTTGTTCTTGTAGTAGGTCTCGATCTCGGCCATCGATGTGCATTTAAGTTCATAGAACTCTTGAAGAGTGAAGCTAGGGCGTCGGGGATAGACGGCGCAGAGTGACTCCTTGACCTCTTCATAAGTCTTATTGAGTAGAGCTAAGTCTTGTGCAATTTTGCGAGGTTCGCCTCTGAGTGATGATAGAGCCTTTCGAGCTTGGCGTGCTGGCTCTAAGTTGTGGAAGTTCGGCTGAGACTCAAGTTGTGAGAAGAAGTGTGCGGCAGGTTCATCTCCGTCGTAGGTGATTGCTTCTTCAGACTCACGGTTTAAAAGTTGGTCGAGACAGAGGGTGAGAGTTCGAAGGGAAGCGGCTACAGTAGAGTCGGTCGTTGGTTCTTGTGGAACTTGGTTGTGGGTTTGTTCGAGCATCGTGGTATTGCTTCTTGTTTTCTTCATACTCTGGTATATGAGGGATTTGTTTCCCGGTCAGGTCTTATCCTGTCGACTTTCAATGTGACAATATAGTGGTAATAATGTGGTGGGGAAAGGGAAATAATCACGCCACAAGTTGGTAGAGCAATAACCCAGGCAGCCAGCCGAGAGAGAGAGAGGGAGCGAGGTTCTATCCGCTGAACGGCCGTTTGTCGTGTGTGGTCACCCCCCGGCTATCTGTCCCCAGGTGTTGATGGGCGGGCCCCTTTTGCCCCCCCCCCTTTGGAATGTCGTGATATCTAAAGTGTCTCGCTTTAGCTGCCCATCTCTCTCTCGTTGACTGTAGGTTTGTTTTATTAATCCTGGAAGAGCATATATTATGACATATATATATATTTATATTATATAATATTTCCCCCCTGTGTGAAAAATAGAATTAGAGGGTTCAGAGAGAAAAGTGAGAAAAATAGTTAAGAGGGATGATGATATAAATAAAAATAAAGTGAGGTGATATTCCACATCATATTGGTTTTTGGATAGTAACCAATAGATAGGAAATTACAAAAATGATGCAAAAGTGTAAATGATAATAAAAATTATTGGTTGAGAGTGGAAAAAAAGTGGCATTCCTTTTTCATATTGGCTTCATGTTAACCAATAGATTGGAAATTACATAAGAAAATACACATTATAATAAAAATGAGGAAGGAAAATAAAATGCATATTACAAAGTATATAAATGAAAACATAAAGAAGAACACAACATTGAAAACAATAAGAACATAATTAAATTGGCAAAAGATAGCTGGGAATACTAAAAACATTTGATGATTATAAGAAAAAGGCATTTATGAAAAAAAGCAATAAACTTAAAGCAAATGTTAATTATGTACAAAAGGCAAATGTGAAAACAAGCAATGAACATGTAAAGATAAAAAAAAGTAATAGTAAGTATAAACAGAATGATCACATTTAGATAAAAGAATCAAGGCGAATAATTAAAATTTTGTAATAAAATTGGTAATTACAAAATAATTAATTAAACGAAATCAAAATGTTTATAGAAATAATTACTAATTAGACAATAAAAATCAACGTCAAAATATTTTTACAATAAACAAAAGAAATTTTATTTATAAATAATTTATACATTTAGGAAATTATTATAAATGTCTATATATTGAATAATAATGATATATTTATTAAAAATTTTAGATGAAGCAATAAAAAAAGGTATTTAATATATTAATACTCGTAATTATGTGATTATACTAATTAAATTTCAAAATATTAAAAGGCAGCACAGAAAATGTTTATTTTTACACAAATAATAATTTAAAATAAATTTTATTCCTAAAATATCAACATTAAAAAAAATGTATGGGAAATGATATATAAAGGTATTTGTTATTAATAATTAAATAATAAAATGATTATAGAGAGATAGATGGAATGACGTTAAGAGTATTTTGTAGGTATAAGATTTGGTGCTGATATTTAAAATTGATTTGAAAAAAGGGAATATAACTATAAACAAATAAGCGATCGAGACTATTGAAAAGCATGGGTGAGAATTAACAAAGTTAAAAAGGGTAGTTTGTGTACAATGGTAGAAACAAAATGATGGGGAACTGGCAACTGCTGGGTGATGGACAAATTTGCTTGTAGATATGGCTATGGGTTGCTTGGGAATTGCTATGGTTGGAGATGATATGGTTTGTCGAAGATTTGCATATTTAAAAATAAGATATTTTCGCTTTTGGCATTTTGAACTAATAAACAGGTGATATCATGTCGACTTCTGTTGTAATAAATTTGTGTCGTTGGCTTACTATTATTGCACCAGGTTGCGGCTTGGCAGACTCTTCAGCCTTGATTCTCTCCTGTGCTGGGTCTTGCATCTTACCAGAGCGTGTTTCAACCATCCTACAAATTTATAAAAGGGAATAATGAGATAACTCTACTTTAAGTAGCCTCCAGAATAATTTATTTATTTTTTGACATCAAAGAGAGCAGTGAAGTCACACGTGTACCTAAATACAAATGATGATTCTATAATACATATATTCTGTTTATAATACATATATTCTGTTTAATAAAATAAATAAATATAAAATATAATTTTGAATTTAAAATATATGTAAAATAATATTACAAATTAAAATAAAATGGGTTCATTAGCCATGATGCAACACTTCCCCCTCTCCAGAGGTCGTCACGTCCTCGTGAGTTACCTCATCAATTCTCTCGAAATAGGGTTTGAGTCTTGAGACATGGACAATCAATGGGTCTTGGCCAGGATTATCTTTCGGCTCAATTAAGTAATTTACGTTAGACAGCTTCTTTAATATTCGATATGGGCCAAAATATTTTCTTAATAGTTTTTCACATTTTCCGATTTTCCTGACTGGTGTCCAAACTGCCACTAAATGTCCTGGTTCATAGATTTTCTCATTGTGTTTTTTGTCATAGTTTCTTTTCATTCTTTCCTGAGTCTTCTCTGTGTTGTTAATGACTACCTGTCTCGTCTCCTTGCTATTTTATCTAAGTAGTTTTCTATATATTCGTCGTAATCGTCCATGTTACTGTCCGTTGGGATATTCTCGTCGTCTAAGAGGTACATGGGTTCCCTTCCAAACAACAGGAAAAATGGAGAGTAGCCTGTGGTTTATTGAATCGTGGTATTATACGCGTGGGTGATAAAAGGGAGGATTTCGTCCCAGTTCTTCTGGTCTGTGTTCACATACATGCTGATCATATTGATTAAAGTTCTATTTAGCCGTTCCGTTAGTCCGTTAGTCTGGGGGTGGTAGCTCGTTGTGAAGCAGTGTTTAACTTTGCACATTTTCGTTACCTCCTTCATCAAATTGCTAGTGAATTGTGAACCTCTATCGCTAATAAGAAATCTTGGGGCCCCGTGACGTGAAATAATATGTTCGATTAAAAATGTAGAGACTTCTTTCACGGTTGCTTCTGATACTGCCTTTGTTTCAGCATACTTGGTATAATAATCAGTCAACACAATTATCCACTTCCTTCTTCTTTTCGTTGATGGCAAGGGGCCAACAAAGTCAATTCCGATTCTTTCAAAAGGGTAGTTAGCTGGGGGAATAGGTTGTAAAAGTCCAGAAGGCAAGTGATTTGAACCTTTCCGACTTTGGCAAAGGTGGCACGTCTTTACAAATTCTGAAACATCTTTCAACATGGAAGGCCAATAGTATTTATTCTTCAATCGGTAAGTGGTTCTGGCGACGCCCAGATGGCCATTCAGCATATGGTTGTGGTATTCACTCATGATTTCCTTCCTTCTCTTCTTTGGCACTACCAGCAACCATGCCCTACCTTCAGGATTTGGATTTTTCTTGTAGAGACACCCATTTTCTTCTTTGAAGTTCTGTGTAATTGAACGCTTGTTTGAACTAAGGTTCTCCTTAATATTCTCAATAAAATCATCCTTTTCGTCTATTATTTGATTCAGAAATAGTCTTTCATAATCTTCGTCCCATTCGTTTTCCGGTAAGGGTCCTCTAGATAGACCATCAGCGTCCAGATGTTTTTTACCCGATTTGTGTATAATTTCGAAATTATATTCCTGAATCTTCAGTGCCCATCGTGCTAATCGGCCGGTCGGATCTTTCAGATTCTTAAGCCAGCATAGTGCGTGATGATCAGTTACGATTTTGAAGTGCCTTCCATATAGGTAGGGTCGTAACTTGGACATTGACCACACAACAGCTAGACATTCTTTTTCGGTAGTCGAATAATTTTGCTCAGGTTTGCTCAGTGTTCGACTTAAATATGAGATCACCTTTTCTTTATCGCCGAACTTTTGGACTAATGTTGCACCCAGGCCGATGTTAGATGCGTCAGTATGAATGTAAGTAGTTGCATTCGGATCAAAGTGCCCTAAAATTGGGGGATTTATCAATGCCACTTTAAGGGTTTGAAATGCTTTTTCTTGATTTTCTGTCCAGGTAAAAGGTACATTCTTTTTTATAAGACTGGTTAATGGATCGGCAATTTTTGAAAACCTTTGATAAATTTTCTATAATATGAGCACATTCCTAAAAATGATTGAACTTCTTTTATCTTTTTGGGCCGAGGAAAATCTCTAATAGCCTTGATATTATGCTCCGCTGGTTTAATACCATGTTTATTAGTTATATGGCCAAGAATCTCCAGTTCTTCGAAAGCAAATTGGCATTTTTTGTTGTTCAATTTTAAATTAGCCTCGCGAAAACATCTTAAAACAGCTTCTATTCTCTTGAGATGTGTTGAAAAATCCGAGCTATAAATGATTACCTCATCTAGCAAATTTGCCATCTAAGATTACCAAGCATATTTTCCATGTTCCTCTCAAATGTAGCAGGGGCATTGCATAGACCAAAGGGCATTACGTTGAACTCATATAGGCCATGTGCTGTAGTGAAGGCTGTCTTTTCTTTATCTTTCTCCTCAACCTCTACTTGCCAATATCCTGATTTAAGGTCAATTGCTGAAAAGTATTTGGATCCTTGAAGTGTATCCAATACTTCATCAATTCTGGGAATTGGGTAAACATCCTTCACTGTTACATCATTCAATTTTCTGTAGTCAACGCAAAATCTGTACTTACCATCTCACTTCTTGACCAAGATTACAGGGAAGGACCATGGACTCGAGGATGGTCTAATTATGCCGTCTCTGAGCATTTCATCAATTTGCTCTTTTATGATTTCTCGCTCTTTCGCGCTCACCCTATACGGCTTGTGTTTGATCGGTTTCGCGCCTTCTGTATCAATCCGATGTTTCGCTAAGTTGGATCTTCCTAATCCCGACGAAAACAAATCCGCGTACTTTTCCAAAACTTGTTTCAATTGCTCCTTTTCCTTATATGATAAATTTTCGTTTATCTGAAATTGGGGTTCTTCATGCTCTTTTTGTTCACTTTCTTCTATAAGATTCACTTCGGCTGGCTGGCTTCCAAAGCACAATGTTTGGTTTTTTTAATATTTTTAATGGTCGAGGGTAAGGGTTTGTTATCCAGATATATGTTTCCTTATTCACAACATTTATTAAGCTTCTCGCTAGTCGAAGTCCATTTGTTTGAAACATTTTATGGTTCTCCTCGATGATGTATTCGCCATCCTCTGCTTCTACAAATGCATTAATCAATTTAATAGAAAGTTCTGGTATAATGGCATCCTTTGCACTTTTTATTTTCTTCTGTTGATATTTGATTACGTTACGATTTTCTGTCAAGTCATATTTGATTATTTCACGCTGACAATCAATTTTTGCGTTCATTTTCTTAAGAAAATCTCGTCCAAGTATAAATATTCGCAAATGTGTTCTCATTATCACAAATTGATGTGTAATTGTTTTGTCATCAAATTTTATATTTGAATTAATATTTCCTACGATATCTAATTCTTTGCCATCGGGTCCGGAGCACATTTTATCAGGATTTATTATTTCAAGACCTGTGTTAAGAGCTGTACTAAGGTCGACCACTGAAAGATCGGCGCCTGTATCAATCAAAGCTTCGCAGATACCGATTCTATCCACGTTAATGTTCATTTTATATTTGGGGTCCAACTTTTTAATTACATTTATGGTCGACTTGCTTTGATTGACGGTCTCAGGCGCGATGCCTTGTGTAACTATGGGGTCCTCTTCCACAATTCTTACAAACCTGACTCTGCAATACCGCGCTACGTGTCCTGGCTTGTTACACTTGAAACATATTGGTCTCCCGTCTTCTGTCCTATTCCTGTTTGAATTTGGACTCTTATTGTATGTTTTACTTGGGTAAACCGGTTTTGGCTCAGGATTGGGAGTGTAAGATCGTCTAGGGGCAGATACCTGGGGCAGAGGCTTGTTCTGGTAGTACCTCGGAGTGGGGGCCTGGGGCTTGGAGGTGTTCTGGTAGTACCTCGGAGCGGGGGCCTGGGGCTTGGAGGTGTTCTGGTATGGTCTTCTGAACGACGGAGCGTTCTTCCATTGCTCTTGATGATGGGGACGAGGAGAGCGTGGTCCGTTATAAAGAGCTTTTGATTTTTCTACACGTTCTTGGTAATTCTTTTTGAACAAATCCAGCTTTTTACAAATTTCAAGAAGTTCATTGGTATTTTTAGGAGGGTTTAGGTGAAGGGCAAAAGAGTATTCTTTCTCTAACCCTCCAATAACCCAGTTTATTTTAGTATCTTCTTCCATTTGGGGGTTCGACCTTGTTGCACAGTACAAGGATATCCTCTGCGAACCTGATTGCAGGTTCATTCCACTGTTGTATCCTGTTTAATCTCATCCTCATTTCTTCTTTGTTGGCGTCTGAGGCAAAATCCTCAATTAGGCGGCTCTTGAAATTTTCCCAGCTGGTGAAACTTACTTTGTGTAGGTTCAACCAGGTTTTGGCGCTACCAATCATATTCATGGCAGCATAACGGGAGATAATGTAGTCTGCCCAATGGTACAGGAAGCCAATTTCTTCAAGAGATTCAATCCATGGGCGAGGGTCTTCTGTTCCATCATACTTGGGGATGTCGATGTTGGGATTCAGGACAACTGGGTCGGAACTAGCATCTCTACCAATTGTTGCACCAGGTTGCGGCTTGGCAGACTCTTCAGCCTTGATTCTCTCCTGTGCTGGGTCTTGCATCTTACCAGAGCGTGTTTCAACCATCCTACAAATTTATAAAAGGGAATAATGAGATAACTCTACTTTAAGTAGCCTCCAGAATAATTTATTTATTTTTTGACATCAAAGAGAGCAGTGAAGTCACACGTGTACCTAAATACAAATGATGATTCTATAATACATATATTCTGTTTATAATACATATATTCTGTTTAATAAAATAAATAAATATAAAATATAATTTTGAATTTAAAATATATGTAAAATAATATTACAAATTAAAATAAAATGGGTTCATTAGCCATGATGCAACACTATTAAGATATTTTGTTGAGATTAGAGATTAATTGCTGGTTCTTTTTTTAGTACATAAATACTTAATGATATTTTTTGTAGTCGTATCATCTTGAAAGAAAAGCAGAATAATAATTTACTATCAATATATTATATACTAGCGGATGTGTACCCGGCTTCGCCCGGGTTATATTCGAGTGGAAGCTTGCCTAAAGAATATTATTGATAATAATATTCCGGAACACACAGAATATTATGATAATAATGATAATAATATTCGTTACGTTATATATTTATATAATATATAAATATATTTTTCGAGCAAACATATCCACTCTCCCTACTGAATATATTTTTAAAAAGATATATATATAAATAAAAAATATCTAGAGATAAACTACACGATCTTAGCCAAAAGGCCGAGAAACGATATTTTATATATAGAGATGACCTGGCTTCGTGTGTCTTCTGCTCGAGTGAATGTTTCGCAGGTAGAATTTTGTTCCTGCCTACTGAAAATTATTATCTGGCTTCGCCCGTGGTCTGTTTTAGTGAATATTCCCCTAAAGAATTTTGTTTATGTCAATCAAGCATGATACAGTAATATTGTCATCATCATTTCTGACTAAAAAAATATTGTTGCTCAGTACCTGGTTAATTATAATTTTTCTTGGTTAAAGCGCGACAAAAAACTCTTCCAGATTTAACTCTCTGTCCTGTTCAAATTTCAGCTAGATTAGTTACATATTGAGGGCGTGCATAGCCGACAAACGTATATATATATGTTCCCGGCTTCGCCGGTTTTATCCTAGTAAAAGTTTGCCTAACGAACATTTGTTAAAACGATTCTAGCAAACATCCAATCCCTATATTGAATCTACACATGTCTATACTCTCGATGATTTGATATTTTTCCAGATCCCTTTAAAAATACTCGATAAGTTGAATAAAATCAATATTAATTGGTCCACTCCGCAATTTGAAGTTGAAGGAATAGTATCTTGCCACAAACGAACATTTGTAAATAACTGTATTCAGCGAATGTACCCGGCTTCGCCCGGTTTTTACCCGAGTAAAAGTTTGCCTAACGAACATTTGTTAAAACGATTCTAGAAAACATCCAATCCACCTATATATAGATTTATAAAAGTATATAAATATTGTTATATGCGTTTGAATATATTTTTGAAACATAATTTTTTTAAAAACAATTTAAAGATTCATTTTTGTTATCATCATCACATACAATGTAATTTTTTATATAAACAAACGATAAAAAACAACAACAATTAAATTTGCATCTTCGTTATTATAAAACAACAGCAAATTAAATTAACAATGTAAAAATATATTTTAACATTACAACATTTTAACATTTAACACAAAAACGTTACAATATTTTAAAAAATATATATTAATATTGAAATGCCAAGTTTTTACAACATCTTTGGAATATTATATTACTACATTTCTAATTAAATTTATTATACTTGGAACACATTCTAGCATTTTTACAATATATAAATGTAATTTCACCAGATGCCGCGAGAGGCGCTGCTTGCGAGTGAAAGTAGAAAATTTGCAAATAAAATTGCAAAGAATATTTATTTCAAATCGAATTCAAACCAGAAATCTTCCCAGTAGTAGAGTAAATAACTTCCTAAAGTTTAACGGCGATTGGATAATCTTACCTTTTAAAAACATTCATCGTGCGAACAAACTAACATTCAACGTGTAAACAAACCACGTGTTAATTATTAACCAATCAAATTCATTTATCGTCGCGACCAGTGCTGCGCTCAAGCGGTAAAAGGCTGGAACTATCACTTGTTGGTTTTTTATTAAAAAAAAAAAAAAACACATCAACTTTTTTAGTTTTTTGAATAGCCTATATGTTAAACGAAATCTTCAGCTACCTACATGCGAAATTTCATAATGATTGATTCTGTAGATTTTGTGCTACGCGATAACAAACATCGATTTTGGATTTCATTTTTATAGATATAAGGATAAGGAAGGATATATTGATGAGGGCCAAAGATCCCGAAACCATGGTATACAGGTTGGCTTTTTGTCTGAATTTGCTAAACTGGTGTTGTGGCTCATTCTTTATCATCGCTAGTAAAGTTTTTTTACTCGGGTGATGTAATAGTGCCATCTTTCTGATGCACATTTAAAGGTAAAGGTGTCTCTTTTGGTACATATATATGAAGTATGTTTTAATAACATGCCAATAGAACAATCTATTTAATATACAATATACCTTTCATGAAAGACCATAGCCATAAACAAGAATAAATTCGTGGTCTCTCCTGGAGGTGGTCCCTTATTGGAGGTTGGATAATGTAAGGTAAAGTCAGTTTTGTCATCACAAAAGTGATCATTCCGGATGGTGGTCGTTAATCATGCAGGTGGCTCTCATGGGGGAAGTTTGATTCTATATCCCTGTTACACTCAGAAGGAACTGGTGGAATATCATTGTCGTCTATGTATATGGAATTGCATATTGGCCAAATGATTGGAAAATTAAACATAATTAAATATCTGTATTCATGATAAAATTGTGAAAAACCTTTTAAAATTACAAAATAATTTCTCACAATTTGTTTCTTTTTATTTTAAAACTCTAGCTTTCAAGCGATGATCGCTCTTCAATCGACTATATCTTACAATAAATATTTATAAATTTACAAATATACTTCTTATAAGATATAGTCGATATGTTTTATTAAGCCTGTTGAAGAGCCATTATCGCTTGAAAGCTAGCATTTTTAATAAAAAGAAACTCATTGTGAGAAATTATTTTGTAATATAATTAAATTTAACTATATATTTGAGACTTTTTCCTCTAACATGTCATTACATCCACAAGAATTAAATTAAAGGAAAATTCCGTGTTTTTTTCTTCAACTCTGGGTGTAACACTTTGGTATCCACTATATATATATATAATGGATATAACAGATAAGGCATTTACACTTCCTGGAATTCTTTTTGCATAATCTAATGAAATCACTCTCTCTTAGCAATAAGAGCTGTGCTAATTGACCTATTTGAGATAACTATTGGTTTTATAAAGATATTTTTGAGATCACACACACACAACACACAGATACTAGAGAGTACACAACATAAAGTTGCGGGAGAGGATGGTATTCATGTATCAAAAGAGGTACCTCTCCCTTTAAAACGCATTAAAATAATATATTTTATTTATTACCCCATTCCAGAACACGTAAAGTTAAGGATAAACGAATGTGCCATAACATGGTATATGATTTTATTGAACTTTCCAATGCGGGTGCTGTGGAACATTCATTCAGCATCTGCTTTGCGTTCTGCACCGGTGTTATAAAAATACATTGTATTAGCGCATTTTTATTGAGAGAGAGAGAGAGATTAAGATTGAAACTACTTTATTACAATGTCCATATAAGGTTATATACGGAATAAATAATATTATATAATGATGAGTATAGATAAATAAATGTAAAGTATATAATTGATAGATATAGATATATATATAAGAATATTGTTACAAGAAGAGCTCGTGGCGAGAGGAGAGCGTGCTACTGGCTGTTTAAAAATAAACATCTCTCTTTTACAAGGCTTGCAAAACTCGTCCAAGTTAACTTCTGGAGTATTCAACTTCTTTAACCATTACAGGGAGGAGCTACTCCGCGGCGGAAGAAACCGGAGGGATCACGCGCTACACTGGTGTCAGAAGTGGGATTCTTCCTCGTGGAGGTCACCAGGAGGCTCCTTTTGAGATTTCTTTGGTTGCTGACGAATGCCCATCGAGACTAGAGGTCAAAAAATGGCCTCGGAGCAGAACTTGCTGGCCACAATCACCCAGATGATTCAAGGGCTTCGGGAAGAGAAAGAGGAAGAAAAGCTTCTTAAAGAAAAAAGAAGAGTTCTTAAAGAAAAAGAGAAAGAGGAAGAAAGGCTTCTTCGACAGCAGGAGAGGGAAGAGTTCCACCAGAAAGTGACAAATTTGGAGATTAGGTTCCAAGTGAGATCGGGAGGGTCCAGGCAGCCTTAGATAATAATATTGGTGAAGTCCGGACAGAGTGCAAGAGACTGGAGATCGAGCTTGCGCGCATGAAGAGTCTAGAGGGTGCTGTGATCTCCCCTACAGGCCGCAACATACCTCAGCCTACCTTTGACGGACAAACTTCCCTCGAGGGTTTTAGGCGACAATTCGAAGCAGTGACTCTCAACAATGGCTGGGGAGAAACCGAAAAAGTGACAAATTTGATTGTGGCTCTTCGGGGACCGGCCTTAGATCTGCTTCAGGCGGTTCCGCGTGCAGATCAACAGAGTTATGCGATGTTGATGGGAGAACTTGAGATGAGATATGGAGAACAACATCTAAGGCAAGTATATCAAGCTCAACTTAAGCTAAGAAGCCAAAAAAAGTCGGGGAAAGTTTGCAGGGGTTTGAAGCTGATGTCAAGAGGCTCTGTCATCTGGCCTACCCTGGTGCTCCCATTGATTTCCTTGACCAATGGGCTGCCCAGACGTTTATCGATGGTATTCGAGACGTAGAAGTCCAGAGAGTGTTACGACTTGCTTCTTTCGATAAATCAAGAGAGGCGCTGGTTCGCGCCCTGGAGGTGGAGGTGGCCTACCGAGTGAGCGAATCGGGGTACCCACGGGTCCGTGGTGCAGAATTAATTGTGGAACAAAGCACCACTGGAGGCGGTGGGAAATCGAACGCCATTAAGGAGATACTGAAGAGACTAGAACGGCTAGAAGAGACCGGCAGGCCTGGCAGACGATCGGCTGGGCCCTGTTTCCGCTGTGGACGACATGGTCATCTAAAGAGTCAGTGCACCGTCAGGCGGCCCGACCAGAGACAGCCAGGGAAACTAAATTCTGCCAACGTTATGGACCGGCCTGGAAGAAAACATAGCAATGCAGATGCTCTCTCCAGAAGACCTTGTGGCGACTGCAAGCATTGTGAGAAAATTGATGAACATGAAGTAACCTCGAGGAGGACAACTATGGTGCCGAGTGACGATTGGACCTCTGAAAGTTGTAGGACTATCCAGCAACGGGATCCCAACGTCGGCCCAATCTTGGAATGGAAAGAAAGGGGGAATGAAAGACCAAGCTGGGAAATGATATCCGACAAGAGCCCCGAATTGAACACCTTGTGGTCACAGTGGGACTCCCTCAGTATAGAAAACGGACTGCTGAAAAGAATTTGGGAAAGTGCCGATGGAAAGAGTAAAACCATGCAGCTAGTAGTCCCTAAGGTCCAGGTTCCCAATGTCCTGCGCAAAATACACGGTGGAGTCTCGGGGGCTCATTTTGGCATTGATAAAACGCTAAAGAAAGTTAGGGAGAGATTCTATTGGGTCTACTATCACGAGGATGTGGAAAGGTGGTGCAAAGAATGCGACAGGTGTGCCGCAAGCAAAGGACCAAAAACTAGGTCCAGAGGAGTGATGAGGGAATACAATATGGGCGCACCATTTGAGAGAATCGCGATCGATGTGGCTGGTCCATTCCCAGTCACAGAAGGCGGCAACAGATATATTTTGGTCGCCATGGATTATTTCACTAAGTGGCCTGAAGCCTACGTAATCCCGAATCAGGAGGCTACGACGGTTGCGAAAGTTCTAATGGACAACCTGATTTGTCGGTTTGGAGTGCCACTGGAACTGCATTCGGATCAAGGACGAAACTTCGAGGCAGGGGTGTTCCGAGAATTATGTAGGCTGTTGGGGATTCGGAAGACAAGAACTACTCCCCTTCACCCCCAATCTGATGGAATGGTTGAAAGGTTCAATAAAACGATGGAGGAACATTTGTCTAAAGTTGTGGAGCAGCACCAAAGGGATTGGAACGTAAGACTGCCGCCATTTCTTATGGCGTACCGAGCCGCCATTCACGAGACAACTGGGCAGACACCGGCCAAGATAATGTTTGGAAGAGAATTACGACTTCCATGTGATTTGGAGTTCGGCAGTCCTGAGGAGCCGCCTGCAGAGGTAGCTGGTTAAGTGAACAATTTGAGGGGTCTTCTGTTGGAGACTCACGAATTGGTTAGGACCAAGATTCGCACGGCAAGCCACCGGATGAAGACTCGCTATGACCAAAGGGCGAACCACGATGGATTTAGACAAAATGATTTAGTATGGCTGTTTCGTCCAGAAAGAAAAAAAGAACTTTCACCAAAGTTGATGCCAGTTTGGGAAGAGCCCTACAAAATCATCAAAAGGATCAATGATTTGGTCTACCGTATCCAGCAAAGTTCTAAATCAAAGGCCAAGGTGGTGCATTTGGGAAGACTGGCTTGTTACCAAGGAGATAGGACTAATTGGACCTGATCGGGACGATCTGGTTTAAGGGGGAGGTAGTGTTACAAGAAGAGCTCGTGGCGAGAGGAGAGCGTGCTACTGGCTGTTTAAAAATAAACATCTCTCTTTTACAAGGCTTGCAAAACTCGTCCAAGTTAACTTCTGGAGTATTCAACTTCTTTAACCATTACAGGGAGGAGCTACTCCGCGGCGGAAGAAACCGGAGGGATCACGCGCTACAATATATACACGCTTCATTGGTGGCGCCCATCGCGGGAAAGATTCCGCCACCGATGGACTGCGAGAGTTCTTTCCCACAGAGTGGGCAGGTCGATGAAGTAGCTGGCGTTACCCACCCCAAGACCAAGATGGTACTTGTAGATGATAGCCTTCGCTACACATGGTCAACTTCATAGCCTCGGTATAAGAGAGAGAGATGTCGCTTTTTGGTAGATACTTATGGGGTATATATTCTCGAAAGGTATATCTTGATTGTACAACTAAGCGTGTTATACAATTACCAGATGTTTTAATTAATCACTACTTCGATCTGGAACCTTCTTTGTTCCTTGTTCATTCACATCGACCTGCCCACTTTGTGGGAAAGAACTCTCGCAGTCCATCGGTGGTGGTGTCTTTCTCTCAAAAAGCGCCACCAATGAGCACATTGTATATACACTCATAGACCTAAGGAAATGGAAAGTCTTTGATATCGCAGATTGCGACATGTATAGCATGTGTTACGGCTATTAGAGTAGTCAACTTTGTTTATGTAAATAGTTTTGTAAATTAAAACGAAGGAAGAGAAAAAATACAAGTATGTAAATTTATTTTTCTGATCAATAACTAGGTGTGTTGGAATGTATAAATTGACCGTGTTGTTCAATAAAAAGAGCTTTGGATAATTGATAGTCGTCCTTTATTACATTAGAGCCTCTTCCTTGGAGTCACCGAGCTGGACATAGTCAAGAGCTACCTCCGCCAGCCAAAAACAAAACACTAGGTCGTCTCTCAAGGAAAAGAGAGACAGCTTTAATATTGAGAAGAAAGAGTAACCTCCCCCTCAACAGCATGTATATCGGAATTCAAACAATAACTCTGAAACATATTTTTGATACACAGTGACCTTTATCGAAGACACACGAGATAACCAAGAGTAAACAAAATTGCCCCTCTCTCCTTAAAAAAAAAAAATAAAATAAAATAATAATAAAAAACAGACGACCGGCGATATCAAAAACTTTCCACTTCCTCAAGTTTTGTCTATGAGCGTATATCCCCCGCGTGTGCCATTCGAGTAAAGCACTTTCTAAAAATGCTATCACTATATTTGAATAATTTTGCATAATCCAACTTACGGGACATTCTAAATATAAATGAGATCAGGATAAAAATACCTATAAAACCTCTATGTAAATAATATTATACAGTTAAACCTGTCTATAACGCCCCCTCTAAATAGCGCCTCCCTCTCTATAGCGCCGGATTTCAAATACGTAGTACGATGCGATTTACATTAAAAGTGACCTGTCTATAGCACCCTATTTTGGTGAGTCCCAAGAGGGGGCGCTATAGACAGGTTTAACTGTATATATAAATGATAAATTGTATATGTACCATTTCCTACATAACTTTGCATATTAGAATTACTTTCTCCATCTTTTTCTCCAATCATTTGTTGCATATCTCAAGAGAATCTGTATATAATTTACTAATGTCTTAATAAATGTACATTCAACCTCTCTAAAAGATGTGAATGTCTTTTATTTACATTTTTTAACTGTCCTCAAATATGTTTTATATTCTCTACTACGATCAGTTTTGACATGAAAAATCAGATTTTCAATTTCTTAAAGTGTGTGTTTATATGTAATTTTTAAAGATTATTATCAAAGATATTGAGAGAGAGATGAGACAAAGGCGGGGATGTAATACTCAGATGGTTTATTTGGTGCAGTGCTGGGCTATGGTCCGGTTCAGGAAGGTCATGATGTTCGGAGTCTCACCAGGCCGGTTGTAGGAGCTGTAGCTGGACATTTCTAAATCGCTGGAACAGGACCAAGATTAATTTTATTACTGGCAAGTTGTATTTAACACATTGCCGCGAAACGGTGGTCAAGGGTCAAATACAATTTATCCCCGTCATCTCTGTGGTGCCGTTTCTCTGATTAATTAAAAATAAACAAAAATTGAAATAATTTTTATTGCTCCCGTGTACTATTGGTCGGCTACTTGTTGACACACAACAATATCTCAATACATCTTTTACTGGATTGTCTTGTTTTTTCAGGACTATAGAATCAACAATAATTATTATATATATGGACATTTTTCCGGGAGGATATTGATCTAAAGAGACAAAGGTCGCCTCTCCCGTCAAAATAGACGTCAAAATCTGACGCCATCTATTGACCGTCGCCGCAAACTAGCGGCCTCGGGTCGGTGACAAAGCCACAATACAAGCTTTGGCAAACTGAAAAGCGTCCACCTAGAGACCATGGTTTCGGGCTAATGCACCTCTTTGGCAGATTGTCAAGATTCCATTAGATCCCGTGTGGATCTCATGGAATAAAGTCCGCCCTAGGCTGATGAGGGCCATTAGCCCGAAACCATGGTCTCTAGGTGAACGCTTTTCAGTTTGCCAAAGATGGTGTTGTGGCTTTGTCACCGACCCGAGGCCGCTAGTTTGCGGCGACGGTCAATAGATAGCGTCAGATTTTGACGTCTATTTTTACGGGAGAGGCGACCTTTGTCTCTTTAGATCAATATCCTCCCGGCAAAATTTCCATCTATGTCTTGAACTTGATCATATTAAATTCCACAGCTTGCAGTTGTTGCTGATCATTTTGGGCTCAAGACTCTTGCCTCTGAGTATCTGTAGAACTTGATCATTTACCTTTGACCATTTGAAACTCAACATCTTGCCTGTGGTGCTGTGCTCTTGAAACAACGCCCTCTTTATTCCCGATGTATCCCTGGAACTCCTGCTCATCTCCATCTTGCAGGCCTCAATCCCCCAAGACCTGACCATCGACCTAACCAATCATGTCGACCCCACATTATCATCTGACCCTTCTCTCTGTCGGAGCTGCCTGACTTCTCCGAATTCCAGGGAGGATCCTGAGAAAATGGCCATTCCTCAAATTCTTGTTTCTTTCTTCAACATCTACTCAACCATCTCTACTTTACCTAGCCCCCCTTTTCACCATTGAGATGAATAAAATTGAAATTTTTAATGTTTCAAAACATTTTTACTACATTTTTTACTTTAGTTAAAATTAAATGTACAAATTAGAAAAATGCAGTTGAATTGTGTTAAAATGTTTTATTTTAAGGCTTTTAATGTCTTATTTGAGATTTAAAAATGTTATATAATTATTCAAATATATATATAGAAGCGACCAATTTATGCTTCTTTAACATTGCAGATAAAATAGACATTAAGCTGTGTCAGTCGGTGGACGAGTAGGTAACACTCTCGATTCCCGACAGTCATGAACCGGGATTGAATCCCGCGTTAACATTTTGTTTAATATGTGAATTGTTCATTGTTACAAATATCATAAACTAGGTTGCTCTTTTTGAGTGGTACCTAATAAAGTGATTTTGGAACAAAAAGTGTCAGTATAAATGACGTCTGGGGCTCTAAAATTATCTATTTTGGTTAGCAGCCCCGTAAATAAAGATTTATCCGTATAAATGACATTCTACGTGTGTATACGTGCTTTAGTAAACTTGTTCATTAGATGGATAACTGATGGAAGGTCTATCTCTATTGGTTTGTGAACTATGTAGATTCTAAATTGTAGAAGATCTAAGAGAAGTTGAAAGTGATGGAGAAATGGTGTCAAGGGTCACTGATGGAACTTTCTGGAGTGGACACCCACAGTAGATCCCTTAGCAAGGCCTCCTCCCTCCGCAACCTCCCACCCCCGGATGACATCATTGCAGTAGCTACGGTGGCAAGTGGACGCTCACAGCTGTTCTCCAAGAAGATATTTGACGGCTGACTGGAACACCATTGGACACCCGGTCGCAGAAATCCCTCCAGATTGGACATCCAGTTGGAACATGGACAATGGAATCTCTTCTAAGCCGGTAAGTGCAATATTTGTAACTCTCAGCACACCGACCGTATTAAACCCCATAGCTAAACCTCGTTGATTCGGTCTTCTAGGGAACCCACACAGCCAACCTAAGCGATATCGACCCAAGCAATATTAGTATGGCTGACCCCTTATCATAACATTACCATCTCAAAAAAATTTTCAAAAAGACAGAAAATTTAGAATATGTATTATGTTTATTAATGTTTGTAATGTTGTTAATTTTCAATATACAGTGGAACCTCTCATGTGGGAGACCGTCCTAAAAACATGATGCTCCTGGTTTCTCCTGGACAATTGTGACAATTAACATAATTTTGTTGACATCTTGTCAATACATGCAGAAGTGAACAGTCTGCACTATCTCATTTTAAAATAATAATTAGATATATTCAATCATGTACAATGTACATGGCGCCTCTACCACCCCTGCAGAGTTTGATGGAGAATCGCTAGCGGGTCTCCAGCGACGCCACCATTTCTCCTGGAGGAGGTCGCCTACTGGAGGTTGGATTACATCAGTTATTTATTTATAGATTTATCACCAGAGTGGTCGCACAGGGAGATGGTCGCTCATCAGATGGTGTTCGCTCGTGGGAGGTTTTACAGTCTATGAAATAATTGTACATTTTTCTTTACAGTCAATAATTAATTCTTTGTCAAAAAAAATCCCTTTGGTAAATTCTGAAGATTTCAGGAGTTCCTTATGAGATCAAAGCCGCCCTAGACTGACTAGGGTCATAGCACGAAACCATCGTCTCCAGGTAGGTGTCTGTATTTACCAAAGTTGGTGTTGTGACTTTAATACCGACTTAATTTTTCTAAATCGCAGAGACACAGTTTCTGCTTCTATTTTGACGGAAGAGGTGTCTTTTATTTATTACAATGACTGTCTACTTATCACCAAATTTCATGGGGCAACTAAAATCGACATTTAATACAACTGACATAAAGGGATAGTGACCTACCCCGCAAGTTTCTACTGTGCTACGGAGATTTTGTAACCTACCTAGATCTATACGTTAAAGAGGATATATACATTCATGGATAAAACTTAAGGAAGTTGTACCTTTTAGCATGTATATCGGGATTCAGACAATAACTCAGAAAGATATTACAGTGACCTTTATTGAAGACACACGAGATAACCAAGTGTGAACAAAATTTCCTCTGTATCATTAAAAAAAAAAAAAAAAAAAACAGACGACCGGCAACATCAAATACTTTTCACTTCCTTAAGTTTTGTTAAAGAGTTTAATTAGATATACACTCCCACGTTAACTCTTAGTGTTGCTCGATGTATAATGAGAAATCTTTTGGTTGTATTTGATAATAAAACTTACTGTGAAAGTTGATTTTAAAAAAACATTTGCTGATTGGGCAACTGAAAGTTGCTGATGACTGGCGCCATCTATCGAGATAAATATTCCGACAGAGGGCGCAAACCATAAGAAAGCTCCAGCTACACAATCAGGATATGCGTTTTTTTCCTTAATTTTTTGAACTCGATTCCGGTATAATTATATTTTTGTAATATTTTTTATTACACAATATGAAAAACATTTTAATATACATATATATTTTATAATTTAAATCCCATTTTATATTCTATAGGATGTTTTTATATAAAAAAAGGTTGTTTACCTGGATCTATGAAAAAAAAATTGTTTCTCACATCCAGGTATGCCTTTTTGAAAATAATTATATTCAATTTATCGCTTTTTAACTCAA
Source organism: Cordylochernes scorpioides (assembly GCA_030710605.1). NCBI lineage: Eukaryota > Metazoa > Arthropoda > Arachnida > Pseudoscorpiones > Chernetidae > Cordylochernes > Cordylochernes scorpioides. The sequence continues at coordinate 47,740,288 of CP092877.1, forward strand.
AATGAATATTTTGTTACCTTTAAAAGTGTTTTTATTGATTTATTAGAATTTTTTAAATAAAATTTTGGTAAGGGTTGTATATATATATTTCTGCGTATTATATCGAAATTAAGTATCCCTAATCAAAATTACCATTTCAATGATTGAATTGATTGAAAGAACAAATGTGAGTATTTAACGCTGATGCTTTGGCAAAATACAAGATAATTCAACAAAAAATAATAAAAGATCGAATATGAGAAATAAACTCTGAGAGAAGAATTACAAAAACTATAACAAGAATCAGAACGAAACTCTATAAAGGAATGACAATATATCCAGATGGCACAGGAACCTACAGGACATGCAACAACTGTCCTGGTGTGGAACTAACACCTACCCACATATTCTCATGCCCAGCAATGGCCGCAGACTTGCAGAAAATTGACATAGACCCAGAGCAGCAGCTTTACACACCCAAGATAGTGGACATTGCTGCTGCTGTGATAGAAATGCATGGAGACATCTGAGGTTCTTCATTGGGCACAACAACAACAACTGTTCATAATATGTGAAGTCATTCAATCTTCTTTTATTTGAAAACTAATTTAAAGAAAACTTTATCATATACTTTTGTAATACCCAAGATTTTCTAATGACCAACTAGGAATAATAGTTATTTACCTCCTAGATGGTTGGTTAAAATTCAAAAAGTTATATATATATATTTGAATTTTCATGATCCATTTTCCCAATAACTTTTTGAACACTACATTATTCCATGGCCACATTCATCCAAATTAAATCCTTAATAATCCTTGCATTATTCAGTTATTTTCACGATTAAATCATCAGTTATCTTTCCATTTGTAATGTTGCATCGCATTGTTGCGTAGGAAGAAAAGCACATTCCAGAATGGAGAGAGAATATTCTAGAACATTTAAGAATAACGTAGAAAAAGCGTAAGACAACTGATTGGCCAATCTATAGCGATTGCGCAATGCTCGGTGCTGGCGGCTTTCTGATTGGTTAACCAACCGTGACCGTTCTGGAAAGATCTACTCCGGGATATATAGGGAGGAGTTGTCAAATTATATTGACAAATATTTGCATTTTTTAAATCTTATCTCAGATTTTAGTAGGAAAAATGTTGTTTGATAGTGAACCAATCTCTCCCGCCTTCTCATTGGACGAATGTGGCCATGTTTGTATATAAAGGGGAGCTATGGTATTGCGAGTGCAGCAGCATTAGAGCGCACGCTTCTGGTCAGTCCCAACTGTCCCCCCACCAGTGGTAAGGCTGAGGGATACTGCCAGAAGTAAGCACCTCTTTGAGGTGACTAAGTAGGTCTTCTTTCAGCGAAGACAATCTCTTTGTCTGGTTAGGCTTTTTTATTCTATTTGTAGTAAATTTTTTTTTGATAGTTCTTTTTTTCTTCTTCTTTTTTTATTGATGGAGTCGAACCAGTTTGATGGTAGTGGTGGTGGAGGAAGTCAGCAGACCAACAAAAAGCGGCCGCGTCCTGAGGACGAAGACCTCCTCCCGTCTTCCCATCATCAATTTAAGTTCAACAGCTCAGCGAACTTGTTCAACTTTGGGTGCCGAACCTTCGAGGCGATCACTGCCGACACCAGCCTGGACACCCCCGAAAAAATACAGATGGCCACCAGAGGACTGATGCTGGCTCTCGTCCAAGAGGCAGAACTACTTCTTGAGGACGCCTTCAAAGGAGCCAGTCTAGGAAGACCCAATCCCACAGCCAACGTCCCGATCCCCTCCACCTCTTTCGCCTCGGTAGTGACAGAAAAAGACAAGCCGGCAAGGCCTGCACCTCCGAAACCCAAAGCGAAAGCCACATTTGTGAATCTGGCTCCTTCCTTTGAATCGCATGTCGTCGTCAAGTCGGATAACCCCAAGGCCGACCCAAGAGAAATTTTAAGGGAAATTCAAAAGATTCATCCATCCCTAGCGTCGTCAAAAGACGTGGTAGCGTCCATCAACACCAGCGGCAAGGTGGTTTTCCACACCAAAACAACCCAAATGGCAAAGTCGCTGGCTTCTGGGCTGACCTCCCTGCCAACGGGTCTAAGATGCCACTAGCGCCCGGTTATCCTACCAAGATACTGCCTCTTCAGAGTGGACGGAGAGGTGCGGGACGAGGAGTTATGCGAGAGCTTCCGCTCCAACCACTCCGTGCAGTCACTCCAGGGAAAACGTGACATCAGGGTAGTCCATCGATCAAAGAATGCGGCACACAGCACTAGTACAGAGTTCATCGAAGTGGACAACCAAGTCGCCGAAATCCTCGGTCAACATGGACGTATCCCTGTGGCGGGTCTAATGCACAGGTATGAGTGCAGTCATACTTTAAAGCAATGCTTCCGTTGCTGTGGCTTCGGCCACCGCGCTTCTGCTTGCCCAGCTGCCCATCCAATCTGCTACCGCTGCGGCTCTGCAGAGCACGAGGGCATCCAATGCTCGGTCGAGCCAAGCCAAAGCCGCTGCAGCAAAAAATCTGGAGCTCCCATCAACCACTTTGCCACCTCATCTTCCTGTCCCTTTGTAAAAGAGAGAATAGCCCGAACAAGAAACAATGTCTAGGCCATTGCGTGTCCTGCAGGTGAACGCTAGAAAATCACCAACTGCCATTCTTGAAATTGCAATTTTGGCAAATTCGACACAGGCCGACATCGTGCTCCTGCAAGAAATCCCAACTAACTTCTTCTGGCCCACACCTGGGTTTCAGGCTTTTTTTGTCCCAGGCGCCTACATCCCCTCGGGAATTGTGGCACGTAGCAACCTTCATCCCATCCCTCCAACCTCCCCAGACACCGCCATAACCTCCATAGCCATATGTCTAGAGCAGAATTTCATCGCAGTGGAGGAACAACAGACTGTGGACCACCTTCTATTCAGAAGCCCTGCTTTCATGCGTCACAGAATGCAGACAGCCCTGCTGCTTGGGAAGACTTCCTTCGACCCAGTCTCGTTGGCTGGACTCCCGGATTCTCTGCAGGCATGGAACTTCCTGACCAGCTGGTTCGGCTCTGCAATTGGCTCTATGTAAATATAATCTAGAGTAACTGGTTTCTACTAGTTAGCTGGACAGCCCGGGCAGTTGGCGTTTCTTGCGCTCCAGGGGCCTGGGTTAACCTTATTTTCTCTCTCTCTATTGCGAGTGTGTGTGGTGGATATTTGGTGTGGAGACGCTTAAAGTGTTCTCTGCGTGCTTTATCCGTGTTTGGTGATCTCCTCGCTTACCTGTGTAACCCCGGTCCGATCCCTACCTAAGCAGAAATAAAGATAAGTACTGTTTTTTTTTTTATTTTATCTAACAAATTGTGAATTATTATTTACCCTTTTTTTGGTGTTATACTCTTGAGTGTACGATTTTTGTGTGTTTAGTTACTACTACTCTAGGCCCTAGT
>CP092877.1:47743796-47811740 GCA_030710605.1 Cordylochernes scorpioides
AATTTGAAACTTTGTGTGTTATCCCGTAAATAGTAACATTTGTCATTGGCGAGCATGCCAGGATTACTGGTGTTTGCACGTGTAAATTCCTGTAATTTTTACGTGCGTTTTTTTCTTTGTTTGAGTAGTTTATTATTATTATTTTGTACTCCATCATGTTTGTGAACTCTATGCTTAACTCTCTTTTTAGTGTTTAATGGGGTTGATATCGAGTCTTTCATTCGGGAGTGTCGAGCTTAAAGCTCGAGGAGGCAAATGGGATCCTGAGGTCAAAGCACTGCTCATGTTCGAGGCTCAATCCCCTGAAGTTAGGTTGAGCTTAGAGGAGATGGTTATCGTAACGATAGCAGTTTCGAAAGTATTGTTAGTAAACGGAACATATTGTACCCTAAAAAGGCGCTTGGTATTAGGGAATGCCTTAAATTGATAGAAGGTCTTAAGCAGAGAGTTGGGGAAAGTCCTATGGTTTTCAAAGAAAGATTCCTGGCCATTAGAGATAAAGTAGAGTACAGATTTGACGATAGCCTAGTGTTCGAAATCTTCCTCGAAAATGTGCTGGATAAGTATAGATAGGCTATTGTTCGCAGTGAGGCTAAATCAATAGACAAAGCAGTCAGCGTCATGGCCACGGAGGATAGTGTAGAACACCGTTGCAGCTTTATGAAAGGGATATGTTCAGTGGAAGGAGTTGAAGAAATAAATAGCATTAAGGGTGAGATGAAGATGCTTAGTTCCAGTGTAAACAGGATGAAGCACGAAAATGAGCAGTGTACTAAAGACCTTAGAGGTGAGATAGAAAAACTGACTAAATTGTTAGGGGAAATCAAGCTGAGTCCACCTGAGTGTAGATTAGGACATACACATGTATGTGTATAGCTAGTGATTGCTCAAGACAGTCTTCTATGTTTGCCAGCCGCAATACTCTTGACAATGCTGAGATAGTGAACATACGTTCTTATGGCAGAGATCAGTTTGGAAATCTGACAATAGTTAAGGTGAATATTAACGGCAATATGTGGCACCTGTTATATGATACAGGAAGCCAAGTCAGTATTATTGATTCTGAAAAGTGCAAGGTCTTGAAGGAGAATTGGGACGATGCACTTAAAACTTTACGTATAGTGTCAGTGACAGGCCCCGAGCAGACACTTACACGTGTTAAAACCCGTAGAGTTGGTAACGAAAACGGCAGTGAGCTGGGAGAGATAAGGTTCTGGTTAATGTCACTCGGGGATAGGAGCTACGACGGGATTCTGGGAATCAATGATATAAGGAGATTCAATATCCCGTTGCCTCCAATACGGGAACGTGGCAACATGATTTCCTTGAAACCAGAGGACCGTGATTATGTAGACCTTAGCTACGTTGCCGGTGCACATAGGCCAATGGTTTCAAGCTACTTAGAGGAGAGATCAGTGAAGCGCATTGAAAACGAGGCTGTAAAGTTGCCACCTACTGAGTTTAACAGAAACTGTGAGTGTAGCGCTGGGTCTGTTAATAGTTTTAGAAAGCCTACTTGGGCTGAGAGGTTAAGGGTGATGCGGAAAGCAAAGGAAACTGTCAGACAGTTTATGTCAGGTAATTCTGCTAAAAAGCTTATGAATCCAAGGCCACCTTATTCCAGAAGTTTCGACAAAGGAGACCTGGTAATGCTAGCTGTTTCTAAGAATGAAGGTTACACCAACCTCTATGGGCCTTTCCGTGTGGAAGCTAGGGTCTCCGATGTTAACTTCAGAGTAAGAGGGGTCACCATGAACGTTGTGAAAGTTGTACATGTCGATAGGATGAAAGCGTTCAGAAACAGACGTTAAGAAGAGCTTTTAGCTCTTGGACTTGAGAGAACTGAATGGAATTGAATCGTTCGGTTTCTCATCAAGTGAGCGTCTGTCAGTACCCTAAGTCTCTACCTATCATACCCAGCCGGTCCCAGATGAGAGCTTATTTGGTCCCCCATTAAACACTGTCCGCTAAAGCATATTATATATGTGTGTGTTTGGTAATCACTCATGGTAACTCACGTAGTTTGCGCAGTTTTTTTTTTGAAGTTTCTGTTGGGAGGAACAAGATGGAAGGCACCTTTATGGAACGACCCTGATGTCTTCTTCTCCTCTCTTTAGTTTTTTTTTTGTATCATTATAACATGGCTCCCGTGAGCTTTTCCCTCCCGAACAGCGGGAGATTTTTCTTACGGGACAATGGGAATGTTTGGGAGATTGGTTTCTTTCTTTTTTTTTTTTTTTTTGGAAGGATGCCTTTTCTCAGAGAAACTCATTCCGGGAGGAAGAAAGATAAGAAGTGAAGTAGAAGAACGAAGCTACGTGGTGTACTCCAAGCAAGCTGCTGTCTCAAGGGGTCGGACTGCTGCTTACCGCCGACGCCGGTGTACTTCCTGGAAGATTCTAGAAGGTTATACGAACTTCTGTCTCCTGTTCTGCTCCTGCTTTCCCTCACTGTGTTGCAGTTGGTGAGTTTGTAACTGCTGTTTTTCTTTATTGTTGTTTTATTTTTTTTTTTGCACTTTTCTGTAATTATTTTATCGATTAGGCTTAAATAAAATCCTAAAGATCCTTTGTACCCACGGAAGTTATTCTTTGTTAACCAACAACGCAACAATTTGGTGTCAGATGTGGGGTCTTTAGGTGAAGCCTGAATAATTTATGGTACTTACCAGAAAAATGGAAGAAATATTGAAAGCTATCCAAGCTATTCAAGCTCAAAATCAAGAAACTCGTGAAGATCTTAAAGCTCAAAACCGCGAAACTCGTGAAGCTATTGATGCTCAAAACCAAGCTCTTCAAGCTCAAAACCAAGAAACTCGGGACGCTATTCAAGCTCAAAACCAAGAAACTCGGGAACCTATTCAAGCTCAACATCAAGAGCTAAAAGAAAGCTTGGGGCTTAAGTTCAAATGCTTAGAAGATGAAATCTCTTCTGTAAAAGAAGAAGTGAAAGAAAAAATATCTGCCTTAGAAGAGAGACTTGCTGTTGTGGAAACGGGCCATCCAAGAACTCCGGATTTCCAGCAAGAAATGGCTTCTTTAAAACAGAGACTTGCTGGTGCGGAAACGGGCCATCCAAGAACTCCGGTTTTCTAGCAAGAAAATAACAATTCGGGTAGGCCTCTTGTAAAAGTTCCTACCTTTGATGGACAATCATCATGGACCTCCTTCAAAACCCAGTTCGATGTGGTTGCCCAAGCTAACGGATGGAACGTTAGAGATAAGGAAAGCTTTTTGGCTGCTGCACTTCATGGACCGGCAGTGGAAATTATCCAGATGATTCCGGAACAACTTCGCCTAGACTTCAACGCCCTGATTGATGCGTTTGAGTCCCGATATGGAGAAGAACACTACCAAAAACTTCATGGGATGAAGTTCAAGAATAGACTACAAGATAGGAAAGAAAGTTTGAAGGATTTGGCCCACGACATCCGACGCCTGGCAAGATTAGCCTTTCCAACATGCCCTCCTGAAATACAAGATTTTATGGCCCAACACCAGTTTATTGATGCCATCGGAGACCCTGAAATCCAAAAGTTTGCCAGACTATCAAGTGCGACTACTCTACAAGAAACCCTAGTCAAGCCATGAAGTATGAAGCTGCCCAACAAGCCACAATAGAAAGTTATCGCGTGGCTAGACAAGTTAAATAGGATAATCCAGAAAGAGAAATGGGTCGCTGTTGGACCTGTGGAGCCCATGATCACGTGTCTCCAACTTGCCCCCAAAAAGTAAAACAGCGCAGTGATACAGGTTGCTGGAAATGTGGAAAAATGGCCACATAAGGAAAAACTGTCCAGATAACTCTAAGGATAAGCCTAAAGGAAAAAGGGGTCGCTGCTGGACTTGTGGATCCCTTGATCACAGTTCTCGGTGGTCGGTGGAAGGATGGTCTAAACCGTTGGTTTTCGACCGCTACGACCTGGGTTCGATTCCCGCATTGGGCACTTTTTTTTTTCTGATAAAAAAATGCTTCAATGGCTCCCGATTCTTGCAAAAGTCCAACCCCACCAGCGAGTGCAAGTAACCAAACGGGGGCTCTGGCACATTTGTAAGTGCAAAGTTGAACTGCTTTTCACATGTGTAGACATGTGGTGCACTTACAGTAAAAAGCAGTCTACTTCTACCCACCATTATTATCATGGCCTGTACCACGTGTACTAGGGATAAGTAAAAAAAAATATCAAAGAACCAGTGGAAGCTTTAAATTATTTTAGCAAAATAATGAGCTTTTTTTCTAAGTAGTTGTTGACTTTGCTTAGAATTATTAATGAAACTGATTCCAATAATTATTAATTAAACATTATATTTATTGATTAACAAGAGAGGTAACAAAATATAAAAAGGAAACTTATATTGAAAAAAAGGAACTCTTTCTTCTTGTTTTTTAGCGCCTATTTACCCGTGAGCTTACACACACTCTGTGGTAACAAATAATTAAAATATGTACAACACACGCTCCCCTGTGTGTAAGCCCTAATCAGCAAGTCCAAGGCTATCTGCACATTTCCGTAGTTTGTCCTTAGGTAGACTCTTCGTTAGTATATCCGCCTCCATGTCTTCACTTTTAGTGTATTCCAGCTTGATTCCATTTTGAATTTCCTCTTTCACAAAATAATACTTTCGGTTTATGTGCTTTGTTCGTGAAGTGATCTTGTCAGATTGTATCCAGTTTATTGCAGCCTGGCTGTCACTTTTCAAGGTAATTGGGAAAGTTAAATTTTCACAAAGTTCTTCTAGTAATCCCTTTAACCATAATACTTCTGAAATGCCTTCACATATTGAAATAAGTTCTGCTTCACATGTAGACAAGGCTACTAAATTTTGCTTTCTACTTCTCCAGTTTATTAAGTTGTTGCCAAGTTTGACTGTATAGCCTGAATAGGATTTTGCGTCTCGGGTTGTGCACCAGCTCGCATCAGTACTTATTGTGATATTGTTGTCTTTTGACTTATATGCCAACATGTTATCTCTTGTTCCCTTCAGATATCTATAAATCCTTTTAACTCCAGTTAAGTGTATTTCTCTTGGATCATTACTATACTGTGATAAATTGCTGACGTTGAAGGATATGTCCGGTCGAGTACCCGTAGAGAGGTACATTAGTGATCCAATCATTTCCTGGTATACAGTTTTATCTACTGGCTTAGAGTCCAAATATTCATCCAAATTTTGATTTTGATCTCCAGGTGTCTGCACACTGTTGCATTCTTCCAGTCCAAATCTGTGAAGAATTGTATTAATATAATGAGTCTGAGATAGATAAAATCCATCTTCTTCCCTTTTTATTTCAATTCCAATAAATGGTTCGCTATCTTTCTTTTCTGTTAGAGTAACATATTTTTCTATTTCTGAGGCTAGGTTGTCATTAATTTCCTTACTAGTTCCAGCAATGATGAGATCATCTACATATAGACCCAGTATTGCATACTCTTCTCCTCTCTGGAGTTTATAGACACATGGATCACATTTGGTTCTAATCATTCCCAACTGGTATAAAATTTCATTGATCTTTTTGTTCCAACATTTTCCTGATTGTGGTACACCATACAGGCTTTTTTCCAATTTACACACTTTGTTTTCTTCTCCTTTTTGTATAAAACCATCTGGTTGTCTCATGTATACTGTCTCTTTTAACTCACCATAGAGATAAGCTGTCTTCACATCATAAGTCTTTATGGTTAAATTCTGTTGTGTTGCAAGAGCTACTATTGTTCGCAAGCTTTCCTTTTTGAGTACAGGTGAAAAAGATTCCTTATAGTCCACACCATATCTTTGATTGCATCCAACAGCAACCAGTCTGGCCTTTCGTTTATATATGCCGTCACTTGGTGTTTTCTTCGTACTGTAGACCCATTTACTATTGATGACTTTCTTACCATTTTCCCTTGGTACTAGTGTCCATACTTTATGTTTCTCTATCTCACTGAGCTCATCTTCCATTGCTTTGTGCCATTCATTTCTTTCTCCACTATCCATTGCTTCTTTAAAGTTCTCCGGAATAAAATGATCAATTTCCATAATTAAGTTTGCATCATTCCTATCCTTTATTCTTTGTGAGCGTCAAACTCCTTCTTCAATCAATTTCCTTTCTTGTTCTTCAAGTCTTGCTTTGTGCCGTTCTTCTAAGATGATCTTTGTTTCTCTTTTCTTTCTTCCTCCTTTTACACATCTTTCCTGTATCGGTTCAGTTTGTGATGAGTCATTTTCACAGTCACCACCTAGTTTTACTGAAGTATCCTCCTGAGACTTCATTTTACTCTCTGTGACAGGATTGTCTTCTTTCAAGATAAGAAAGTCTTCAGCAACTATTTCTTCACAATTTCCTTTATAAGTCAAATTATCACAATTAGTATCTTCCTGAATATCATTTGCATAATCAATTCCTCTCTTCTCTTCACTAAATTTTACTGATCTGACTTCATGGATTCTTTTTGTCATTATATCATATATTCTGTAGGCTTTTCTTTTAATGGAATAACCAATAAATATTCCCTTTCTACCCTTTGGTGAAAACTTGTTTCTTCTTGGTTTGCTCTCAAGCCAATGTGTCAAACATCCAAATATTCGAATGTGTTTGACCGATGGTTTCCTGCCATTCCATCTCTGCATAGGTGTATTTTGCTTGATAGACCTGTGGGGTGTACAATTCTTAATGTATGCAGCTGTAGCAATTGCCTCTGCCCAAAACATCATGGGTAATTTTGAGTCAATTAGTAAGGTTCTCGCTGTATCTATAAGAGTCCTATTCACTCTCTCTGCGACTCCATTACTTTGTGGTGAGTATGTGGTGGTAAGTTGGTGATGGATCCCACTTCTCTTGAAAAGTCCTACAAATCTAGAGTTACAAAATTCAGTTCCATTGTCCGTTCTTACATCTTTTATTCTAAGACTTAATTCGTTTTCAGCTCTTGCTTTAAATTCTTCAATTCTTTCAAAGGTCTCATCTTTTGATCTCAGGAAATATACAAAGATTCTTCTACTGTAATCATCTACTATAACAAGGAAATACTTAGATCCTCCTAACGATTGACATGGCATTGGTTCACATAAATCCATATGAATCAACTGCAGGGGCTTAACTGTATAATTTTCTGTAATATTATATGGCGTCTGCACCAGTTTTCCCATTATGCATGCTTCGCACTCTGGTAACCTTTCGAATTTTAGATCCAATCCTCTTACAATATGTCCTTGAATCATTTTTTTCATGTATTCTTCATTTATATGGTTTAATCTCTTATGCCATAAACTTATATTGCTATTTTTATTTGATAAATGTGTATTTATAACCATGACATTTTCATTTTTTGCTATTGGTACATTTCTTTGTTTTGTTTCCATCATAAACATTCTATCTTTAATATATGCTTCAGCAACTAAATCATTCCCTTCATTATAAATTTTTGCTCCATCCTTATTGAAAATAACTGAATTTCCCTTGTTGACTAATTCGTATACTGACAAGAAATTATTCCTTAAACTTGGTACATGTAAGATATCTTTGATGCGAATATTTTCTTGGCCTTCACTTGTGCATGTAGTAAGTCTCATATCTCCTTTGGCTATGGCTTGGGTAGTTTTGCCCTTTTCAGCTAGGTTGATTTCACTTTCATAATCTACCACATTTTCCATCAAAGTTAGGTTTGGGGTTAAATGTGCGGTGCATCCTGAATCTATACACCATATTTGTCTATCATTTCTCTCATCTGGTGAATCTTCAAATTCTTTTACATATGTTTCAAATGCTTGCTCATTAATTCCACTTTTCATAGTATCCACTAGGTTATTTGAATGTTCCCTACTGTATTTGTGATTTCTATAACCAGGATTCCATTTATTTTGGTATCCTTGTTTCTGTTTATCTCGAAACCAGCAATCATTAGCTAGATGTCCCTTTTTATTACAAACAAAACATCTTTTTGGCTGAGATTGTTGAACTTTTCTATCTTTAATTCTGTATGCTTGTTCATGCCCATTCTCAACCGATTGATTTAATCTCATATTTCTTCTTGACTCCTCTTCTCTTAGTTTGTTGAATCTCTTCAATTGTTGCTTCTCTCTTTGATCGTAAGACAATAGCAATATTTTCATACCTTGGATGTATGCCTCTGACAATATGAAATGAAAGTTCTCTTGAGGAAAATTGATGCCCTAATGATGAACTTCTAGCAGCAATATTTTTTGCCCTTGTTATATATTCATCTACAGTTTCATTTTCTTTCATTCTAATGTTCTTTAATTCTAAGCCTATATCAATAATTTTATCTTCCAAATTGCCTGTGTATGTTTTTCTCAGTGAGTCCCATACTTTCTTAGCATTTGTTTCTCCTATGAACATTCCAGCTTGCTCATTTGTCAAAGTAGTGATGATTATCCCAAAAGCTTCATCATTTTTATCACTCCAAATCTCCCAAGAACTTTTGTCTTCCATATCAGGTTCTGGATCTGAAATTACACATTTAAATAATTTTCTTCCTCTCTGAACTGCGCCGATTTTCAACGCCCATATTTGATAATTATTTCCTGTTAATGGTTCAATTTTTGTTTGGGATAAAACATTATATTCAGCCATTTTCGTCTTTTGAGCTAATATAAACAAACCAATATATAATTTAAAACAAATATATATTTTAAATTTATTTAAATATTGGGTAGCTTTTAAACATGCAATATATAGATATAATTTAACTTAATCTATATAAATACCTTTAATCTTCTTATAAGTGCTTCAGTTTACCGATCAGAATAAACTTCTTGCTTAATCTTCAGATTGAATATTTTAGTTTTTGAGCTTTATATCAATAAACCACGCTCTGCTACCAATTGTTGACTTTGCTTAGAATTATTAATGAAACTGATTCCAATAATTATTAATTAAACATTATATTTATTGATTAACAAGAGAGGTAACAAAATATAAAAAGGAAACTTATATTGAAAAAAAGGAACTCTTTCTTCTTGTTTTTTAGCGCCTATTTACCCGTGAGCTTACATACACTCTGTGGTAACAAATAATTAAAATATGTACAACAGTAGTGCCCATCTGAGTATCGACCATTTGTACATTAAAATAATAACGATTTCATTTTCAGATAAAAATTTATTTTTCATTATATAATATAACTCATTTTAAAAATTCTTGAATGATTAAGTTCTTGATATATTTTGAAAATGGGCCTCAACAATATCTAATTCTTTTGTAATTTGTCGATCGTTAACACCACAAATGTCATTTATTAAAACATTTTATTAATTAAAATTTTTAATAAATTTTTAAATAAAGATTCAATTTTAAAGTGAATAACCTATCATTTGTGAGAAACGATTAGAAAAAAAAAATGACAAAGAGGGTATTGTTCTTTGTTCAAAAAGCACTTGTTAATTGGGTATAAAATGTTTCATTGAATAATTTTGAATTCATTATTTATTTTAACATGAATTGTTTATTTTTATTGGTCCTTCATGAGAGACTAAAATAATATTTTTTTTTAGTCTTCTTCTTTCTTATCTCCACTCAATCATTAGGGTATCAAGTTGTGACCCTTGATGGTGTCTGTTTGACAACCATAATGACTGGGTGAAGTAGAATGCGTCTGCCTTTGTCATTAAGACTGGGAGCACTACTCAGTGGCAGGCCGACTTAGCTCCAAAAGAAATGGCCGCCTCTGACATAAGGATCAGACGTCATGTGCAGCTGCTCCTAACATGGAGTACAAACGCTGTTCATCCTGTATCCCTGGATTAGGAGCCCTTACAGGGTACTATCAGCCGGGCCAGCTGAGCACAGGTTTTTAGTGAGCTTGTTACTGCTCCCCCTCCTTCTTTTTAAATTTTAAATGAAGGTTTGTAATTTTATCTATTATAAATTTAAAAAAAAAAGCCCAATTATAATGTCATCATTTGGTGTTAACCATCGACAAATTGCAAAAGAACTAGATATTGTTAAAATCCACAATTTTAAAATATTTAATCATGAAGAGGAACTAAATCATTTAAGAATTTCATTCTAGAAAAAGATACAGCATAGAGGTTATGTAGCAGTTCTTTTTAACACCTTGTCAAGTTTATTGCATCTGTCTGTGAAATAGTTTCACATATTGTACAGGTCCCTATAATTAACCTGTCTACTTTCTGTGTCCTACTTTTGTATAATGTTCCCACTTATAGTAGTGTTGTCTTATCACCAATGACCTTTATTATTTTCCCCAGATTTTTAACATTTGTCGCATATCTCTCTATATAAAATATAATAATTCTTAAAAGATAAAAAAGAAAAAAAGAGTTAAGAAAAGGTATCTAAGGATTGTTCCATTGTTGTAGTTGAGATTTGACTGGTGTCAGAGATGGATGTTCTTAGGCGTGTTTTTCCTAGGCTGTGCCTAGCTTATTTCATTGTTGTAGTTCTGTCTTGTTGCTTTTTGGTAGTGTACCCTCTCTTATGTTTACCTGTAGCAATAGTTAAAGCTGTTGTGTCCGTAGTATCTTTGGTTTGGCCTTGTGCCATTTTTTATTTTAGGTATTCAGATTATATTGGGTATCCACGTTTTATATTTAAGATTGTGTCATTTTGCTTTGTCAGGCTATGGGACCTTTTAAGGGCTTAAAGTTATAGGGCTTTTAAGCATTGGCATTTTTCATCAAAATTCTTTTTTCATTGGCATTTTTTGTTCAAAAATTTTTATCAGGTCCCTAAGCCCGGCAATACAGAAAGGGACAATCTTATAATATAAACGTGGCATATTCCAAAATAATTATGAATATCTGGAATAGAGAGTGGTACAGGATCTGACCCTAGGTACTACTAATACAGCAGAGTTAACTAATGTTGCAGTGAGCATAATTGTTGGGTACACTACCATTAAGTAACTTGGCAGAACTACAGCCTTGAAATGAGTTAGACATGGTCTAGAAAAACCGTCTTTGGGCATTCCATCTCTTTCACTGGTCCGTCTCGACACAGTCCGGATGGTCCCTCCCTGATGCCAGGCTCTCATCCTTCGGTCCCTTGAAGTCCTCTGATCAACTGAAGTCCTGCCTGCTGGAAACATTCAAATCTCCTGCAGGGAATTCCGAGAAGGAATTGTTCTAATGATGGAGAATATCCTACTCATCATTTGTTTGGATCAACAAGCCTCTTGGAATAAAAGTTCATTCCTTGATATCAGTGAACCTTGATCCTCCAGCTGAAGACTTCTTACATCCAGCCTGTTGATGTCCACAAGATATCTCTTGGATTTAAAATGGAATTTCTTGAACCAACACTCTGAGCCCCAAATCAACTTTCTTTTGTCGTCTGGAAGTAGAAACCCCTGTTCCCCTCTCTCAGATCATGCACCTGGCATCCTACAAGCTGACTTTAATGGGACCATCCCGAGATACTGGAAATGGCCATCTTCAATCCTCAATACCATCCCACTCTGATCATATACCTGGCATCTTTCTCCTAAGAAGTGCTTCAAAGGGACCAACAACCCGAGATACTGGAAATGACCATCTTCAATACCTTCCCTCTCTCTGATCATATACCTGGCATCCTACAAGCTCACTTCAAAGGGACCAACAACCCGAGATACTGGAAATGACCATCTTCAATCCTCTTCAATACCATTCCTCTCTCTAATCCTGGCATCCTACAAGCTGGCTTCAAAGGGACCACCCTGAGATACTGGGAATAGCCAATTCTCCCTTCCTCTTCAATACCACCCCCCTCTCTCAGCATGTACCTGGCCTCCCACAAGCTCACTTCAAAGGGACCAACAACCCGAGATACCGGAAATGACCATCTTCAATACCTTCCCTCTCTTGACTGATCATATGTATTTCAGAGGAAAAATAAAATCAATTATTGTAATAAGAGTTTTCTATAAAATCCATTACAACTCTTATACATTTATTCGCCCAGAGTTGGTTCTGTATGGTAACAAGTGATTTGAATGGGCCCATCTCAATCTTACAGTAAAAGAAGTGAGAGAAAGAAGAGTTTAATGGCTAATAGTTTATCAGGACTTGTGGAATTATTTGAAGTAGATGATGTATGTGTGTGTGTGTGTTCCAACAATCCCTTATTATATATTATTTGATAACTTCCACTAATGGCCCAGTGAAACTACTGCCGTGGGATTTAACCCTGGAATATCTTCCTAAACTGATACATCCAACTGGATAAGTCTCACCACAATGTGTGTTGTTTACTTACTTCAAACATACAACTACACACAATGAATAGCCATACCATTTGATACCCATCAGTTTACACTTTTATATTTGGAAAATGTATATGGAGGAAATGGTAAAACAAGATCATATCTTTTATGTGAATATAATTTTCATTCTTTCAATAATGCAAAAACAAGCAGAAAAACTTTGATAAATAAGCAGTCGTGGCCCAACAGCAACAAGACCTTTAAAAAAATCCTGAGTTATACTGACCCGGTTGATAGACCTCAGAAAGTTGAGCCAAAGGAAAGAACAAATACAGTATTTGACGCGGATGATTTGGCAAAATACAAGATAATTAAACAAAAAAATAAGAAAAGATCAAATATTCGGAATAAACTCTGAGAGAAAATTGACAAAAACTATAACAAGACTTAGAACAAAACACTATAAAGGAATGACAATACATCCAGATGGCACAAGAACCTATAGGACATGCAACAACTGTCCTGGTGTGGAACTAACACCTACCCATATATTCTTATGTCCAGCAATGGCCGCAGCCTTGCAGAAAATTGACATGGACCTAGAGCAGCAGCTTTACACACCCAAGATAGTGGACATTGCGACTGCTGTGATAGAGATGCATGGGAACATCTGAGGCTCTTCATTGGACACGACAACAACAGCAATGATTGGCTTGAAATACCTTCATCAGTGCAGGAAGAGCTACGATTTCGTGAAATGTTTTGTGTGTGATGCGTGCACTGTGGAGAGAGAGAATACATATTATAAAAAGGAAAATTATTCAAAAAACAACACGTGATAGACAGTACAAATCTTTCATGATTCAATGACAACTTCAGGAAAAAAGAATTGAATTTCTGATTGAGCTTTGTTTTCATTCAAACTGATGTGGAATTCTTTAGATTGCCATCTGGTCGCCAGCTCATTCCCTACTTCCACAGCGTTCAACCCACCAAGAACCAGAGCCTCGGTATATTCACCTTTAAATTCTTCAGCTTTGGAAGCCTCTTCACAGAATGCCATTGCTTCCATCTGGGTTAGGTTGAAAGTCGCTCTTTGCAGGACCATTAAACCTTCTTGAACAATAATATCAATGATATCATCTTTAAGACAAAATCCTTTCGGTTTTATAACAGCTAATGTCTGTTCTAAAGGAACCTTAATAAAATCCTTAGGACTTGGTGGGAAAAGGAGAGAAATCTGTTGCGAAGCTTGTTCTAGAGATTCGGGAATATGGATTGCATTCATATAACAGAATTCTCCGTACTTTGCTCGTAAGCTTCTAGGATTATGTTTTCTTGCAATCTTAGGATCCCATGGACCAGCTACTTGCTTAAGACACTCAACTGCTCCAGGCCTTTCCAGTAAAAAAATGATCACCGGCCCGCTGCAGAAATGCGATACCATAAATAAATAATCAATCTTATCTTTATATTGATGACAAAGAAATTGAGCATTTTCTCGTGATAATTTCATCGTCTTTTTCTCTAAAATGAAGAAATCTTGATCAACTAGTTTGGATTCAATAACATCTGCATGCATAGTTGCGTCTGGTTTTAGAATAAGTAAAGTTCGTTCACCGAGAAAAGGTGCATTCTTGAAAAAGAAATTGATTTCTCTGATTACATCTTTCTCGGAATGGCTAGAGTGAAGCGCTTGGCGATATAATGCATTTTCAAAATGAGATCTTGGCGATTCTCGATCTTCAAATGCATCCACCGCTTGGACAATTCTTTTCCAATATTTAATTGCATCTTCTCTTTCTATCAAGAAAATTTTAATAGGTCCGCTGATAATGAATTTAATCATTTCATCAAAATCAATATCGTTTCTTTGTTTTTGATAAAATCGTTTTGCTTGACCTTTTGATAAGGATACGATTTTACTTTGGATTATTGTAAAACCTTCTTGAATGATTAGATTCTGTATTTGATCAGAAAATTTAAGAATATCTGGTTTAATGAAAGCAACTGTTCTTTCTGGAAAAGAATAATTCTTGTACATATGGCTGTAGAAGAAGTCGATCTCTACGGATGCGGATAAAATGTCTTCGCTACCATGGATGGCATTATGGATAGTAGATGACCCAAATCGAGCTCTTAAGCATGTCGGATCAATACGTTTAGCCCAAATAGGATGATTGAAACCCATCAAGCTGTTGAATCGTTTGATGGCATTTTTACCCCATAGAACCATTCCTATAATCATATTGCTCGAAAGATGATTCACAAGTTCATCATAGAATTTCTTATTCTTATGTTCTTTATAGAATTCTTTTGCTTGTTCTTTAGTGAGAATTGTCAAACAAATATCGAGAATGGCGAAATTTTCATTTAAAATTATTCTCTTAATTGCGAATTCGTTCTTAATGGCGTCTGGTTTGATTATCGCCAAGGTTTTTTCCATTGGTTCAGGAAGAAATGATTCTTCTGCTGTAAATTCTTCAAATTCCATCGTTTGGTTTTTATCGTCGTTAGATTCGCGCTGATTATTTTATCGCAGACGCACATGAGAACGTGAACACACTTGTGGCGCTGGTAAACTAATCAATTTAAAATATATAAAATTATTTGTTATATTAATTTTTTATTGACCTCTTTATATGTTTTTATTGTATAATTTAAAAAATAATGTATATAAATTATATATATATATAATGACTAAAAAATATAAAATAATAAAGTTTTAAAAAGCTTTTATTATAGAATGCACTAAAAAGAAAAAAAATATTTCAACAACCTCTATTGTACATTATATTTATAAGAAATGAAATATATATAAATCGTTTTGAAAATAGAGCAATCCTTGTTCTTGCTAGGCGAAGCGCGTTGGTACCAAATTATTGACAAAATATACAAAAATGTAATGCCTCGATAAAGGTTGGCGTTCAGCCAGCCGAAATATTGGCAAAATAAGTCTTTTATTAAATCCAATATATGCCTTTTTATTATCATATATATATAAATTAAAGCGCGAATGTTTATTTTACATATAAATCAAGCTTCTACTATATTTACTGTGATGAAAAAATATTGGGTGGGCTTGGCTCATCAATGGTGAACCCTCCCAGCGGTTTCGCCAATTTAATCTACCAGACCGCTTTTTAGAGCTCTAATACTGTATTGGACGATTATGTTTATATATGCTGCACTGAAAGGTGGAATCTCAGAAATTGTATTTGACCAAACTATAGACATATGGTTTTTTTAGGACAGTAGAATTACATATAAATATTTGCATCGAGCAATGTTCTTTCGCAAACAATAAGAACAAATCTAGTTAGGCATAAATTAATTATAAGACAATAACGCGCCATATATTAATAAGAAATGAGAGCATTAAAGCTCGAAGTTTCTTTTGCACTTAATTATTATGAAATAGCATAGCAAAAAGTCCAAGAAGAGAAAAATATCATCATCAACTTATCCCCATCTACCGGTGGAAATTATATAACACTAATTTTATTTTTAAATAATCATTTATTTCTACAGCTCTTATACTGCAATGAATAAAAATCGAAAAGGGGAGGGTATGGCTCATCAGTGGTGAACCCTTCCAGCGGTTTCACCATTTTTATCTCCAGACCAAACTCTTCACAATTCATCCTTTCATACTTCATCCCTAAGGTTAGAAATAATCGTTATTTCTCCTTGAATAAATTTCAATTTTTCGTTCAAAAGAAACATTCGCGGTATAATTTTTAGACTTCGTTATACAATCATAAGCCGCATTATATTGTATTATTAAACAAAATGTTAACGCAGGGTTAGATCCCGGTTCATGGCTGTCGGGAATCGAGGGTATTACCCACTCGTCCACCGACTTTTTATTGTGTTGGACTGAATTTCCTATATACCCTGCACTTGTAATTGAGTACAGATTAAAAATTCGGCTCACCTAGCCAGGGACGATATAGGCAGCAATGCCCTTGCGTCCCCTCTAGCGTCACACAGCCCGAAGGAATGATGCATTCTCCATGCATCGAGCGGCCTTTGGTAGGCCCCTCGCGCCCGCCAGTATGGTCCGGCTTCAATGGGGTTGACCATTCACCCACAGGCGTCTCCGAGAGTTCATTGGCTAGGTTGCTGACCGAGCCCTCTCGTTCGGACTTAGATCGACCCGTCCTACGCTCCTATAGGACTCCCCCCCTTTAGCCCTCTCACCCTTACCCAGTCCTCCCTGAATCTGCCGTCGAATCAAGGACCTCTGAGGTGCCGAGGTTGACGCGGGGACACCGACGTGGAGGCGGGGGGGTGGTACTACTGTGTGCACCCCTTGGTTTCTCATGGTGCGCACGGCAAGGACGCTCCCAATGGCGCACACACAGAGCGAAGACCCAAGAGTTTCAAGACACGTGCGCCTCGCTTTCGCGAGCGCAACACGTAGAGACGCCTCTCTACACTCACTCCCCTCTAGGGTGACCGTAGAGGGCAGGACCCACAGGGTCTTCCGCCCCCGCGAAAGAACTATGGACGTAGAAACTATGGACGTTTGAAAGAACTATGGACGTAGGATTCTGTAGAAATGTATATCTAAATTAAAGATTTAATGCAATCCTCTTCCGCCAAATTACATTTCTACAGTTCTAGAACGCTTCACAATTTTGCGTGTCATCCTTGCGCAGGGGCCATGCTCATCTTCTCTGTATCGTTCCTATTGTAGTATATGTACCGCCGAATAATCGTTTACAGTCCTAGAAAGAAGCATATGTCCATAGTTCATTCAAAACACCAATTTACTGTATTCAAGTGCAGGGTATATAAGAAATTCAGCCCAACACAATAGTGAAGCGGTCAGGAGATTAAAATGGCGAAACCGCTGGGAGGGTTCACCACTGATGAGCCAAACCCTCCCAATATTTTTTTTCTTCATCGCAGTAAGGACAGTAGAAGTTAGTTTTATATTTAAAAGAAACATTCGTGCTTTAATGCTTCCATTTCTAATATATAGATGGCAACGTTATCGCCTTATAACACTATTATGTGCAGTGCTTTTTTTTCCATCTGGCATAAATAAGCCACAGGACACAGAGAGAGTTTTTACTTTTGTTCGTGAAAACATGTCGTCCCCTTTGCCAAAAGGACTTTTCAGAATGGGATGAAGATTAAGAAAGGTTATTTTTGAATCAAATAACGAACGACCAGGATGACTTTATTTAAAATGTTAATCCTTGGTAGAAACAAGCGATCAATAGCGCAGAACTTTAAAGAAGAAGATGGATCTCTCTATAAGAAAAATTCAAACCCTGAAAGTAGACGTGGATGATTGTGGTCCCAAAGAAGAGAATAGGAGAAATCATGAGAGGAGAATATCACATTCATATGCTAAATGGCCACTTCTGTGTCGCCAGAACTACACTTATGAACAAAACCTAAGGAAATGGAAAGTCTTTAATGTCGCCGGTTGTCTATTTTTTTTTTTTAAAGAGACAGAGGCAATTTTGTTCGCACTTGATTATCTCGTGTCTTCAATAAAGGTTACTGTAATATCTTTCAGAGTTATTTCTGAATCCCGATATATATGCTAAAAGGTACAACTTCTTTTAAGTTTGTCCATGAGTGTATATATATCAAATTAAGAACAAATACTATACTCACAATTCGTAAGGACATGTCATCTTTGTCAAAGTAGAAAAGGCTCGAATCAGTTACTTTCTGTACTACATCAGTTTATTCCGTCAGATAACTATCCTTTCGAGAGAGAGCAGGAATATACTTTATTGGTCCTTTCCCATTTAAGAAAAACAGGAAGAAAAGAGTATTATCAACTTTGGAATGCGCATAATTGATGAGGGTCATAAAGAAAGCTGGGTTAAGGACCTACACAGAGGGGTTAAGATAAAGCTGGGAATACTTAGAAGATGGGGGGGAATTGGAAAAATCAGGAAGTTACATAAACAATAAAATGGATGTCCCGCCACAGAATGGAAGGGAAACATAACGAACGAGTAAGGAAAGAAGACAAGGGAACTTTGTTTATCCAAGGCAGGAGAGGCTGGGATTGTAGGTCTGCTACTGGGAGGTTTGGATATGTCCTGGCTAGCATTTTGTCTTTTTGAATATCAATATTTTGATTCTAACGGTTAAGTATAATTATTGTAGGTTGGATTAATTCAAGATGTGGACTTATCAGACCTCAAGTAGTTTATTATCTGACGTTTCGGGCATACAATGTCGCGCTTGTCAAAGTGGAAAAATTAAAGCGGAGATCGAGAAAGAGTTTAACTTCTCTTAAACTTCCCCCTGAAAAGAACGACAGTTGGTCCCCTAAACGTCAGATACATTCAAGGATATGACTTAAAGAAGT
Source organism: Cordylochernes scorpioides (assembly GCA_030710605.1). NCBI lineage: Eukaryota > Metazoa > Arthropoda > Arachnida > Pseudoscorpiones > Chernetidae > Cordylochernes > Cordylochernes scorpioides. The sequence continues at coordinate 47,762,288 of CP092877.1, forward strand.
TTCATATTTTGATGTCGCCGGTCATCTATTTTTTTTTTAAGGAGATAGAGGTTTGGTTACCTCGTGTGCCTTCAATAAAGGTCACTGTGTATCAAATATCTTTCAGAGTTATTGTCTAAATCCCAATATACGAGTACATGTTAAATAGGTACAACTTCCTTAAGTTTTCTCCATGAGTGTAAGTCAATTGCCAATTATGAAGTTAAAAGTCAAAATTGAATTAAAATTTATCTCAAGGAACAAAATTATTACTAGCGTAATTCTAGAAAAATTTCGGGAAATCCAAAATATCTCAACAAAAAATAAATCTTTTTTCGTTTTTTGTAATTTTCTTAAACTTAATCTTCTGGGCATTTCCCGCACACATTCCTTATAATCGGAAAGCTACAAAATATTGATGATGATAATTTATTATCCTAAAATCACCAGAGACTATACTATTCATAGCATATACCAAGCGACAATATATAACTTAACGTATCTAAAATATATAACCAATTATAAAGAAATATAATATTTTAAAATTTTAAAATATATTTGGGATTTCAAGATTTTTTGTTCATTAAATCCGATATTTCAAAATGCCTATCTTCTATTTTTTTTTTATGACAAACAACCCAAAAGATGTACTTTGTCCTCAAAACATAGAATTTTTATTAATAAAAATGCTATCTTTTTATTTAAATAATATTCATATTTTATATGTAGGGCTCGATATTTATAAAGAAGAAATAAAACTGGAATATTAACGGATTAAAAACAAGCATTTAAATATTAAAAGATAAATCTTACAACATAAATCTCAAAATATAAAATAAAAATCAATATTATAAACACATTTAACAGAATAAAGACAAAAAAAAAAATAGTTAAGAGAGGTAAATTATACAAAACATTTAAAACGTAAAAATGTCAAATGAGAAAGACCAAAAACATAATGCAAATTTCCATCAAATAAAAACGTTTCCCAAATATCTATTGTCACGTAGAAAATAAAGAAAGGAAAACCTCGGAATGACACGGGCAATTTATTTAATGTAAAAACAATTTATAATTTTTGGAATACCAGAGAGACAATAAGGGAAGTTTACAGTGAAACAATACCAAAATAAATAATCTGTTCATAAAATAATAAATATTTTGCCACACACTATATCGAAACCTTAAATAGGTAAAATTATCAAACGATAGACTCCGTAAGAAAGAGACCAAAAGACAAAAGGAATTCTAGATTCCAACCAAATCTCACCTAACAAAGACATATAAGGAGAATGTTTGAATATATAAAGCATACCAATATATAAAAGCAATGAAACGATATTATAAGTACTGGAATCCCATTCTATAAGTACTGGAATCCCATTCAATAAAGTAAGCAAAAATTCGAGAATCACGGGACGAGTGATTCTCGAATTTTTGCTTAATGAAACGATATATTCCATATATTTATAATCAACCAAAAGACACGATTAAAAGAAAGAACAGTATTCCAACAGGATCATGATAAGTGAAAGGTAAATGCACCATAAGACGAATAGAGATAAGAAGAAAAAAAACTTTGAGGGGATACCTCAGTGACAATAAATGATGATAAAGGCAGATAGTATGATGATAAGTACCAAGGTTTATGGCGTATTTAGCGTGATGTCACGTGGGTTCTGTCAGCCAATCGCAAGACTTCTAGAACAGTCGGTTCCAGAAGCCGGTGACGTCAGAGAGCACGTCCGGAAATAGCTGTGAACCTAATTCAGTGGTGGAGCTCGTGTCGGTAAGTTTGCTTGCTCTCACTCTAGGCTCGAACCCCACTCTGTATTCCTTTTTTTTTTCAATGCCTTTTTTAGTTTTGTAGTTATTTAGTAACTTCTTATATAGTACTACATACTAAACCTCCAATTATTTATAACTTAGCCTACTTTGGTAGGTTTTATAAAGGGTCTATAAATAGAAAACATCGTGTTGAAATTGAATTTTAAATTAGGGTTTGATATCGTTTGATATTTCACTAATTTTTTAATGTCTCTGTTAAATTCATGATGAAAAGACAGAATTAATTCATTTGTGAAGAACCTAATTGTTACCATAGTATATTTTCATGATTATTAAATGAATTTCTTGGTGATATTTTACTGATTTCTGAAGAGTTGATGTTTGAATTAATACTTTTAAACTTAAAGAAATAAAAAATATCTTTGTAAACCTTGAATTCCCTCTTCGCCGATGTTCAATTGATTCATATACGTATTTCAAACATTTGTTTTAAAATAAAAACTGTGTGCTATTTTCGATCCTAATATATATATATGCCTCTCTAGGTACATATATCCACTCATGGACAAAACTTAAGCAAGTTGTACCTTTTAGCATGTGTATCGGGATTGAGACAATAACTCTGAAAGATATTACAGTGACCTTTATTGAAGACACACGAGATAACCAAGTGTGAACAGCCTCTGTCTCCTTAAAAAATAGATAACCAGTGACATCAAAGACTTTCCACTTTCTTATGTTTTGTCCATGAGTTCAACACACATATCTATATATGCCAAAAGTAACAAAATATGTTGTTTTATTGCACTTTTAAAGATGCCATTTTTTATACATGAATATCATCCTCCCGCAACTCTTTGTTATATGTATAAATGAAAAGTAAATTAATTAAATCTCCTGGGGTTTCTGGAGTTGAGTTTCTTTATCTTTTGAATATAGAAACCCATCTCCAGAAACTTGTAGCATTTGTTGGAAAGGTTTTATCGGCCATTCCTCTACGTCAAAACTACAGAATCAACAAATCTCTCATGTAAATAACTGAGGTTCTATAAAATGATGCATTAATTTTTCCATTGCAGTAAGGGAAGTAGAAATTGTTTTATTTCTGAAAGAATCATACGCGTCTATAATATAGTTTCGAATGAGATTTTATAAGTTAGCTTAGGGAGTCGTCAAAGCTTCTACAAATTGGTACAATAACAAACTAATTTACATATTTTGAAGTTATGAGAGAAATGGCGCTAATAATGAAATATTAGTAATTTCCTATCATAAATATATTGCTAAGACTCCAATTAATAATAAAGATAATAATAATGATATAACAATAGTTTTGAAACACTACCCGTTGGGAAAACAGTAACTTGATGAGAACCCGGGTCATTGGACTGATACACTGTGATAACTCCCATGGGAGACCAACCTCTGATGAGCGACCCTATTTGTAGAATCAAAAAATGACGTCTCCTGGCATAATCAACTTCCAATAAGAGACCACCTCCAGGAGAGACCAGCCATGTTTAGAAGGTAGTCTCTCATGGAAGCTTCTATTGTATTCAAATTTATGAAATGTATATATTGAAAGATTCTGGCTCATCAGTGATGAACACTCTCGGCCGTTTCACCAGTTCAATCCATCAGGTATAACCCTTGCTTTTTGCTCATATAGTCTGAATTTGATACATTATCGAAAAAAAGCATAAAGTCAGTCAAGCCCTCAGAATAGCTTACATTCATGGACAAAACTTAAAGAAGTTGTACCTTTTAGCATGTATATCGGGATTCAGACAATAACTCTGAAAGATATTACAGTGACCTTTATTGAAGACACACGAGATAACTAAGTGTGAACAAAATTGCCACTGTCTCCTTAAAAAAAGATAGACGGCCGTCGACATCAAAATATGAAAATTCCTTAAGTTTTGTCTATGAGTGTACATTGACATGACTAATAGCTAATTCCGGGTAGTTGGCGATTTACGCTCCAGGAGCCCGGGTTACCTCTATTTTCTCTCTGACTAATAGTTAACCTAGAGTAAATTATATGATAATCCCCGATATAATTTAAATACAAAACAAGATAAATTTTAGGTTTACATTTATTAAGATTCTAAACCGCAAGTTTTCGAACATGTTTATCCTTCAACAGGAACAAGGATTTAAGTCTACAAAAATATTAAAGATATAAGCTTCTTTTGTAGTCTTAATCCTTGAATATTTTGAAGGAGAGACATGTCCGAAAGCTTGTGAAGTATAAAAATATTAACAAAAGACATTCTTCCATCTTATAACATACACAGTCTGACAGGTGGTGGTGATACCTTGACCATGCTGCTGAAGATTTATTCTGATGAAGGGTTCGACCAAGATACTAAAAATAGCAGCTCCTATGAGAGTTAGCTTCAAAACACGTATGACCCTGGTCTCTCTTGGAGGTGGTCGTTTATTAGAGGATGGATTAGTTTCATGATTGATTTTATGAAGGTGGTCGATCATCGTATGATGCACTCATGATTTATAAAGAGAGAGACAATTTGTCAACACAGGAAAGTGCACAACCCGCACTAATTATGAGAAATTAACAATAATGAAAATGATGGTAAAAACGAAAAATAGATATTAGTAAATTAAATTTTATTGCCCTCTATCGTTAAAATTTTACACAAATAAATTTACTGGCAATGCGTTTCTTTTTTAAAACTCTACAGACCTTACTGCAATGATATGATTTAATGAATGAGAGGGCTTGGCTCATCAGTAGTGCGAAACCGCTGAGAGGGTTCACTACTGATGAGCCAAGCCCTCTCATTCATTAAATCATATCATTGCAGTAAGGTCTGTAGAGATTTAAAAAAGAAACGCATTGCCAGTAAATTTATTTGTGAAAAATAGATATAAAAAATATGCTAAGTACAATGACATTGTACATCCCACCTCAGCCACCGCTGCAGACCTTGGTGTAAGATCGTCAGCGGGTGCCCAGCGATACCACGTATTTCGCCATCTACTGAAAGAGATTGATTCAGTGATTTATTTTTAACTTCGATTTAATATTTGTCTTTATTTGATTTTTAGCCCTTGCTCTAGCCGACCCATATCCTTACCAGAAAGAGAGAGAGAGATTGAAACTTCTTTATTATATCGTTCATATAATATTATATAAGGTTAAATACAAAATTGAATACTATAAAGGAATGACAATACATCCGGATGGCACAAGAACCTATAGGACATGCAACAACTGTCTTGCTGTGGAACTAACACCTATCCACATATTCTCATGTCCAGCAATGGCCGGAGTCTTGCAGAAAATTGGCATAGACCCAGAGCAGCAGCTTTACACACCCAAGATAGTGGATATTGTGATAGAGATGCATGGAGACATCTGAAGCTCTTCATTGGACACGACAACAACAACAACAAAATTGAATAAGATTAAATAATGATAGAGAGATAGCTGTGTTCTATTTATATGAATATTTTACAGGATTTATCTGGGCGTGTATAGCTGTCTGAAAGTCATACTTCTAGTTCTCCTGTTGAAGGTCATGTTGACCCCCGAAAGCTAGAGGAATAAAAATAGTTAAAGAAATCTGGACCTGGATTGTTTGTTGATTTTGTTAAATATGTTATATAAAAAAGGAAGAAATTCAACTCTTGGAAAATCATAAAAAATATTTCTTTGATTTTCTGTACGTAAATATTCTGGTCAGTGAATATACGAAAACACCGACCATTTCGGGAAATAGCCATCCTGTATACCATGACCTCGTACCATGGCCTTCATCAGTAGAGGGGTCAATTCAATCTCCCGAAATCTTATGAGATGATAAATGAAATGGCCGAAGCGCTGCAAAGAGTTGACATTATTCCAGGATTGAGGATTTCGACAAATTACAAAAAAATTATAAGACGCCGCAACTCTTTTTATTTACATTAATTAAAGGAAGCTTTCGGGGAGGTTTTATTCAGCTAACTAAAACGCATACTATGCGTTTAAGTTAGATGAAGAAGGGACTTGCCCGAAAGCTTCCTTTAATCAGATGAATAAAATAGTTGCAGCGTATTATATTATTCGAAGTTGACAAAGTTATCAATTGATTTCAATCTCCTGGATATAAATCAAACAAATGCTACAGGTTTCTGGAGATGTGTTTCTTTATCTTTATTAAATGTGATCCCAAGATTTCGTGCATCTGTGCCCTTCTACAGAAGTATATAATAACATACAAACAAATCTTTAGATGTGAGCAATAGTTACCCAGAAATTATTTGAAAGAGGAAAATAAAAACCAGGTAAAAAGGTTTTCGAGCAAATATACTGTTCTTCAACAGGATAATAATCTATGTACAATTATTATTAAAAGATTGTACATAGAGTATTAGCCCGTTGAAGAACAGTATATTTGCTCGAAAACTTGCAAATTCAAAATTAAAAGAAACTTTTAGCCTGGTTTTTATTTTCCTCTTTCAAAAAAAATCTTTAGATAATAAAAAGGCACATAATGAGTTGAATAAAAGATTTATTTGCCAATATAAACAAACATATGTACTCCTGTAGAAGGGCAGAGATGACCGAAAGCTTGAGATCACATTTAATAAAGATAAAATAAACTAATCTCCAGAAACCTGTGGTATTGGTTTCGCCGGTTCAAAACCACTTTATTAGGTACCGCTCAACAAGAGCAACCTAGTTTATGATATTTGAAACAGTGAATAATATGGTTATTCACATATTAAACAAAATGTTAAAGCGGGATTCAATCCCGGTTCATGGCTGTCGGGAATCGAGGGTGTTACCTACTTGTCCACAGACTTGGTATTGGTTTGATTATATCTTCTGTACCATTCCAGCAAACAACATTCACACATATGTATAGATGGCGCGTTATTGCTTTGTGTTAACATTCACACTATCCCCAGGTTTGTATTGGAGAATACAGATTGATTGAGAGAGCTGTTGTATATAATAACATTTCCAACCTTCACTATATGGCTTGGTCGGTGGTGGATTGGTATACGAAACTGTCCATTTTCGACTGATACGACCTGGGATCGAATCACGCATTGGGTACTTCTTTTTCTGAAGAAAAATTGCCTCATTTGACCCCGTTTCTTGCAGAAGTCCAATTCCATCAGTGAGTGTAAGTAACTAAACGGGGACTCTGTGACCTTGTTAAAGCAAAAGTCCAGCTGCATTCTACATATTTTGACATGTGGTGCGTTTACGTGCGTTAGTGCGTTAAAAGCAGGCGCTAACTATCCACCATGATTATCATGGCCATGTGTATGTGGAATTTGTACCATCCCGCTATATGAGTAGCTCAGAAGCCAAAGTGGTTAAGAAGTCTTTTTTTTTTTTAATTTCTTCTTATTTTTTGTAAATTTTTAATGGAATAAGTACCTATCTTATTTTGTTACAGAGTTTGCCCTTAGAGAAAAATACTTTAAATACTTTTCTGATCAAATTAATAAAAAAAAATTCCCAAAAATAAAAACAATAATAATACATTTTAAAATATTAATTTTTCTCAATTTTTGATTTCTAGACATTTGACTTGCGAGCAACCGGAAGCGCAGAGCGCCAACTACGCAGGGAATAGTGGGACTAAATTTTGTCCAGGGGAGAAGTATGTACTATATACGAGAGATAGATAAACATTGAACAATATTGTTAAATAAACAATAGGACACGACAACACAGAGGTCAAGATAGCTGACAGAAAACTATATTTGGCTAATATTTGATCGACACCATATTTTATGCATTGTTTGAAATAAACAAAAGGTAGTAAGGATATGCTTTTAAATTTTAAAAATGTGTTTTAAATAGTTTTCAAGCGGCTTCTGTGGAAAGTTTAATTTTCTGTGGACGCGGTGGCCTGGAAAAACTGACGATCATTACAATAGAAAAAGAAATATTCCCTCAGCGAATTGTCTTTATTTATAACTAGCCGAATGACCCGGGCAACGCCCGTGTTTTACCCGATTGAATGTTTTGATTCAAATACTATTTGTTACAATTATAATTTGGCGCCTTAAATAAATGCATATGTTAGTTAATAACTATAGCCTATGTGCTTTATCTGTCTATGTACTGTTGGCTTCCGTAGGCGTCTCTTACTGGGAAAAGAAAGAGAGGATTCCATTTGGTTATTAACTAATATATGCATTTATTTAAGGAGCGACCCGCTCCAACACAATAGTTACAGAAATGGGGGGTGGGGAGGGCATGATGGGGGGGGGGGGGGGGGGGGGGAGGGGGGCAAAGGTGGCGTGATCGTAGCCGACCAATAGGAGGGCGCCATTCCAAAAAAAAAAAGCAAACCGTGACAGAGGCCGATGAGGAATGACGCCTCGTAACTGTATATAGAATGTTACCGAAGGAATTATATTATTAACCATAGCTCTTGGCAAGTTGGTAGTCATTTGGGGAAAGTGACCGTTGGCTTTACTGTAGGACAAAATATTGGTAACGATAAAAGCAATAAGCAACAAAATCTAGTTAAAATATTTTTAATTTTTATTCTACATTTTACAAAACGTTTGACAAATTTTATAGAAAAATCCTTAATTCAAAATTATATCATTTAGTTCTTTCTTTATTTATAGCATAGAAAAAAACTGTCACCACATGAAAAATAAGGTCCAATAAGAGTATATAGTGAATAGACCTGTAAGTGACCATATGGATCAAAAATCTCTTTGTTGCAATGAAGAGTAGAAGCGTCTTACGAGCGATATACTCGTATATCTTGATTCTTCACTAATAACATATTAAGCAACGATCGCATCTCTTTCCAACGTTTAGAACAATTTCAGAAAAGAATATCCTGAGTGTTGCTTGTATAGATAGCTTGACTGGAAACAGGAAAGTGAATATTCCTATTTTCTAAATGCATTAATTTGATACGATATCTAACCTATACACATTACTTATTCTATAAAAATATCTAAAAATCTTACGCAATAAGTTTCATTATTACAATTATAAAGAAACTCTGTAAGGTTTTTAGATATTTTTTAAAAGGTATATCGCAATTTTCTTATATCTGAATATGAGGCCAAAAAAATTTACATTTATTCTATATACAGTTAAACCTGTCTATAGCGCCCCCTCTAAATAGGCCTTCCTCTCTATAGCGCCCGATTTTAAATACGTAGTACGATGCGATTTACATCAATATTAAGCAACCTGTCTATAGCACCCCCTCTCTATAGCACCCTTTTTTGGTGATCCCAAGAGGGGGCGCTATAGACAGGTTTAACTGTATATCTTTCTATAAAAACAAACTAATATAGAATTTTGTTCATTTTCATTGTACTAGAACCTTCCATGAGTGATCACCAAGACTCCTGGTGTAATGGCCGCCCATAAAAGATTATAATAGATGAGGACAAGTTACTCTTGATATAAAAGTCTTCGCTCATTGGAGGTGGAACCTAAATTTCCTCCATTTGCACAAAAGATCAAGTCTAACTCTACGAGTTCTCCTCCAATTTACAATTACAGAACCTAAAGTACGCGACAAGGATTGTAAGTGCTATAAATACGCTGAATCGAATGATATTGAAATATTTTATTACAAAAGAAACACATTTCAATATAAATTGCTCCTGCCTATTCATATAATTAAAAGTGAATATATTAAATGATATAGATAGCCAAACCATACAGGACCAGCATAAAAATACATAGAATATAAATCACCTCTATACCAAAAGAAATAGCAATCTCAACAACAATTAATATTATAAATGAACGTTCTTCCCTGATTTATAATACACATTACTTAATAATAAATACTATTTTTATATACACATTATTATATACATATTTTAAATACTTATTATATTATTATTATAATCTCTCAATAGATAATAAGTATTTAAAATATGTATATAATAATTTGTATATAAAATTGTATTTATTATTAAGTTGTTAACGTGATAATCCTGTTGAAGGACTGACAAGTCCGAAAGCTTGAAAATAAAAAGTTGCACAATAAACTTAATCCTGGAAGCTTCATTTATTTTATAATTAATATTATAGCAGTTTATAGCATTTATATTTGCTACAATGTAGAAAGGATATTAAATGATAGAATGGTAGTATTGTAAAATAATGGATTAGTGAGATGGTGAAAGGATGTACGTATGTGTAGCGGAATGATGGCATGTGGCATAGAAACGTATACTGGCCATTTTCAACGACTGCGATCCAGAATAAGTTCCCCCAATGATCATTTTCCTATTTTAAAAAACTCACAAAAATACTTCAATGTGACCTTCAACACCCAATATATCCCTACGTGTGGCTAACTAACGTCTGGGATGCCAATAAAGGATAAATTACTAAACCCCAACGTGAATGGTTTCAAGATAAAGAGGAGAAATTGAAGAAATAATGGTAAGGTACTATATTTTAATGATGATTTATACACACTACTCTCTTCTAGGGGATGATAATAACTACTCATACAACCTTCAATTGCTAGAAAGTCATTGACCGAAAAATTTGTGATTAGTTTAGTGTAGTTAAAGGTAGTAAAAAAATTAGTGAAATACTTTATCATTGTAATCTCTCACAGTGTGAGCAACCACAACTAAGATATTGATACCAAAGTAATGACTGAAGGTCCAATCAATCATCCAATTGGTGAATTCTACTCATTACAAAATGGGAATGGTACAGACTGGTACAGACCAGTACAGAATGGTACAGGCCGGTACAGAATGGTACAGACCGGTACAGACTGGTGCAGAACGGTACAGACTGGTAAAGACCGGTACAGACTGGTACAGAACGGCACAGACTGGTACAGACCGGTACAGACATAGACCATGGAGCAAGGGCGACACGAAAAATCGTAAAATGTTCCCTATTTTTTTAATTTGCATATAGTTTCCCTTTTTTGCATAAATATGTCTGTAAACTGAAAGTAATGTTGAATCACGATAAGTAACTTCACGATATAAGACCTAACAGATAACAGAGACTCGGGAACTCCTGAGTCCCAAATACAATTGTGGCATGAAAGGTTTCGAAGCGAAATCGACTTATCGTATTTAAAATAATATCGGATTTAAGACAAAGCTTTTCTATCCCCTAATTCGATTGTATAATTTAAAATGACCGCATTCAAGACTAAATAGTTTGTTTTCAAACTGCGTAGCTTTGTAGAAATGAGCAGAGAGGGAATTTTCAATAGTTTCGAATTTAACAATAATTTAAACTTCAATTTAAAGGCTTCTCAGTAATTTAAAGATTATGGTAAATAAAGGATTTAAGATTTATCGCATTTAAGACAGAAAAATTCTGCCATCCTGACTGGGTCTTAAATAGAGAATGAAATATACCTAACTGTACCCTAAAATCCCAGTTTTATATGGTGTCTATTCAATTTCCACAGAAGTCCTTTGTTTTTTTCCAGCTTCAGCCGTTTCCTCAGGAGTTTACACAGAAGGACCTTTCTAGCAAAGTTGAAAGAATCGAACAAAACAGATATATTTATCTTGATTTTTGACAGTTTTTTTGCTTGTAATTTGAAGGGGGTTTGAAATTGAAAACGGAATTTTTGGATTTATTCCTCCATTTAAGTCGTGAACAATTTCTGAAAATTCAAGTCTCAACTTCCAGCAGTTTGCGAGTAGAAATCGTGTATAACAGCCAGACATCGTACTAGTGTAAATTTAGGAAATTACAGTATAACTTGGATAATTCGAACGTATTTAATTCTAATATTTATCTTGGTCCCTAGAATTTCCGTTTTTAATTCGAATTTTTGGATAATTCGAAAATGTTTTGGTCCCTTGGGCTTCGACATATCCAAGTTCGACTGTAGTAACATTAGCTTCATCATCATTACAAACATCATTGCATTCATATCACTTAAATAATAATTACTCTCTCTTGAGGTGACCCGGATTCCTGGAGCCACCACGTGCTAAAGTCACCAACTATCCAGGCTGAGACTTCATGTCTAATGGTGGACATCCAGTTTATCAGATGTACTGTACTTGGTTCTGTAGGTCTTCAGGGGTAAATATGCTTATTCCTAGGAGGATGGCTGTTTGGAACCTATGAAGGTGGTAGGTGGGACATCTGAAGAGAAGGTAGTCGACAGTTTGGTTACTTACACGATATCATCCGTAGTGTTAACATATATAAACATACCTATAAATACTGGATAAGCTTAAGTCACAATACCCCATCTGAATAGGTTGAGTAAATATGGAGTTATATGTTAATTCATCATAGGTAAATCCTGACCGCCCAAATGATTTATTTAGACACCAGTTTACAGGTGTTATATTCGAGTCACCTTGTCCTGGCTATTTACAATTGGCGATTTGGTGGAATAGAGGTGGCCCCCCCAGACCTCACAGGAAGAAAGTATCGAAAAAAATTTTTTTTAAATAATAAAAACTACCTCGAGCCGGACTTGAACCAGCGACCTAAGGATCACCGTTGAAACATCTACAGTCCACCACTCTGCCAACTGAGCTATCGAGGGTTAACGTATGTGTGTATAAATATATTTATATTCTATTAAATACATCAGTTTTATTAGCGTTCTGATTGGCTGATTAAAGTCACGCGACAACGAACGGATCAGTTCCGATTGTCACATGACCGGAATTAGCCAATCAACGTTGAACTTATTAGCTGATTTTTTTTCAGGTTTAAATATTCTCGAAATTTTTATTTTCGCATCTGCGACGATATATAGGCTATATTATTTAGCGCTCTAGGTAAACTTTAATAACTTTAGAACTGGCGGTTGTTCTGGATCCATAGTTTAATGGGCTGATGTTATAATACATGCCCACACATATATCACCACTAAGACGTATATTACAACGTTTATATCGCAATTAAGACGTATATTAAGACTTTGCTATGAAAAATATACATATACTTTTATTAAAAATAAAAATGGCATATCCTGACCAGGAGCACATGTGCTTTACAGAAGGCAGAGCACCATCTAGTAGAACAGAAATCCACTAAACATTGATTTAGCCTGTTCCCTGATATTTGAGCAACCCAATTTCTTGATAAATCAAGAAAAGCCATCCACTGTTATATATATATATATATATATATGTTAAAAATCAGGTTTTGTTTTTAATCTATATATATATAAAATTGAATGTCTGTCTGTCTGTACTCTATAGATTCAAAACCATACATCCAATCGCCGTGAAATTTTGGGATATTATTAGGTATATCCCCGGGAAGGTTTTTGAAAAATAATTTCTTGAATATATTGAATATCCTTAGAGTTATTTGCAGATTTGTAGATTTAACTCGAAAGCAGCGCCCCCATTGCGACGATGATAACAAGTTTTTTTATCTATAAGTTTTATTATCACTAAGTTTATTATCTTAAAGATTATTTATCAAAAGTAAGATTTTCTACCTATTAATTGCGCACAAGTCAAAGTTAGTTTTATCATTTATCTACAACATATATATTGGGAGAATAGATAAAATGATGATTTTGTAATGTAGAAAATTAGGAAAGACAAAATTCAGGATGACACGGCAATTTATTTGAGACAAGAATAACGATACAATTCCAAGGCAAGATACTATTCCTTTAACTTCCAATTACCGAGGGAACCAATTAATATTGATTTTATTCAACTTATTGAGTATTTTTCAAGGGACTGGGAAAAAATGTTTACTTAATCGAGAGATTCAAATTTACGAGTTTCAAATTATCAAAATATATCATTTTTTAAAATAAGTTTTTAGAGAATTGCTTTAACAAATGTTCGTTAGACAAACCTTTACTCGGGTAAAACCCGGGCGAAGCCGGGTACATCCGCTAGTATATATATTTGCTTATCCCTAGAACATGTGGTACAGGCCATGATAACCATGGTGGGTAGAAGTAGACGACTGCTTTTACTGTAAGTGCACCACATATCTACATGTGAAAAGAAGTTCAACTTTGCATTTACAAATGTGCCAGAGCCCCGTTTGGGCCGTTATTATTATAGCTATAGTTATCCAGAAATAATTCAAATAAAGAAAACTAGCTTTTAGGAAAAGAGTTTCTTTATTTTGAGATGTTGCAAACTTTCGATCAGATTTTGCTCTTCAACGGGCCAATAATAATATATGTGAAAACAAAATGATCCTTTTATAAAAATAAATAAAAAAGAAATATTGGCATGTGCACGTACGGCCATGCATAAAACTATATATATAGACAGATTATAGCTAAATATGTTGCCCCATGGAAAGGGGGGTGCCATTGTCCCGTCAGTCAGCCACATTTCAGAGTTCCCTGTTCACGGTTACCGTAGCGGCTCGGGGCTCACGGCACCGTACTACAGGGCAGTTCATTACTTGTGTGCTGCTAAATATAAAATAGATAATAAAATGTGAGCGATATATACACAATTACATAGATAATTTACCGTTATACACACACACCAGGTACGGGAAGTTTTCCACACGATCCATAATTGGGGTTTGTTTGAACGGCGCCATGTTGAAAGACGGGTGACCTTAGAGGAATCACAGTTAAGCTTAAATATGGATCAGCGACATTCCAACTTGGGGCCAAACTGATCTCACTTCTTAGAACCTCCACAAAAACTTTAAAATATTGGTAAATATATTCAGACGATGGAGAGATAGCCTGGATACCAATCACTCGACAGAGCCAAGAGATGACATGGCTATATGCAAATAACTTGAAATCTGTTTAAAAAGGTCAATTCTAGAATTCTATTACGTTTTCCGTATAGTTCACAGAATATCATCACGGTAATGATAAGGTACAATTTGGATTATAGATTAGAAACACCAGGTAAAAAGACCAAATCTAAATAAATAAATAAATAGTGTGTGACGTTTCGTTAACAGCGTTGTTACCATCTTTAGACAAAAGTTCTGAATGAGAAAAATGTGTTTTTAAGTAATGTTGCTATATATGATTATATTGTTTAGACACTTGATAACAGTACTAACTATTTAAAAACCTATGAAGACATTAAGACACGAATGTTTCTTTTCACATATAAATCAAACTTCTACTGTCCTTACTGCGATGAAAAAAATTTGAGAGGGCTTGGCTCATCAGTGGTGAATCCTCCCAGCGGTTTCGCCAATTTTTAATCTACCAGACTGCTTCTTTAGAACTCTAATACTGTATTAGATCATTCTGCTTTTATATGCTACACTTAATGGTAGAATCTTAGAAATGGTATTTAAGCAAACTATGGACATAAGCTTTTAGGACAGTGATATTTTTTCTCATTTAGAACTTTTGTATGATGATGGTAACAACGCAGTTACCGAAAAGTCACACCTATTTATTTAGATTTGGTCTTATTACTTTGTGTTTCTAATGAACACAGTAACTTTTGGAATGGAAATCTTTTTTACTGATATTAATGCGAAACCTGTTGGATGTTATTGTCAAATATTATTCTATGATTGTAATAACCTGTGACACAAAATCTGTGGTGTCAGGAATATATAGGTGAGAGTTAATAGAGATGTGTGGCTAGAGAGATTTTATTTTATTAGTAATGTTTACTTAGATATATTTAGTAACTTATGTTTCTTATTTTTGTACCTTCAATAAAGTATATTTATATTTTAGAAAGTGAATTAATTATTGAGATTCACCAACAAAACCAACGTGACTAGCTCGGTGTACAGTAATACAGGTTGGTCATTTGAAGCAAGGTCATCCATTTGAATATATGGTAGAAGAATTAACAGATAATTAATTTGGATAGTTTGTTTCTCGGTCATTTCCTTGTTTTCTCTCTTAGTTGCTGTTAATTAGTTTGAGTGCGATTATTTTGATCTTCATACTTATCTTTCTCTCGTTTTATTTTTCTACTTGGCAATATATAATACGAAGTGTTTATTATGATATCATATGATGTTTCGATAGCTATTTCATGTACGTCTATATTGTCATTGATTAATTATTTTGAATACACTGTTGTTTATCATCATAAATATTTGCATAGTCATCACCCCTTACCATGCTTGTAAATTACCACTTGAAAAATCAATTGACACATTTTGTAATTTATAAGTTTAATTAATTAATAAATTATTTTTAATTAAGCTTTTGGAATACTTGTCTTCTCTACCGTGACAATATGTTTAAAGTAATATGATTTCAAGCAAGATAAATCAGTCAAAATAGTTCGTATTCAAAAATAGAATTATAATTAAAATCATATATATGTGTGTGTCTATAAAGAGACATTTCTCCCTTTAATCAAGCATAGAAGGATGCATTATGTTTACCACCCCAGTAAAACACTTTACTAGTGGTGATAAAGAATAAGCCACAACACCAGTTTTGACAAATTCAGACAAAAAGCCAACCTGTAAACCATAGTTTCGGACTTTGGCCTTCACCAGTACAGGGTTGAAACCATGGTAGACAGGTAGGTTGATATTTTGTCTAAATTTGCTAAAACTAGTGTTGTGGCTCATTCTTTATCATCACTAGTAAAGGCTTTTTTACTCGGGTGATGGACATAATGCATCGTTCTGATGCATAATTAAAGGGAGAGGTGACTATCTCTTTAGGTTTATGAATCTCATCCTTCCGCAACTTTTATACGTTATTGTATATTCGAGGCAGATATAATCATAATCGTATTTTTATAATCATTCGCAGGAATCACGCACTGACTTACCGTACCTCACTGCTTAGTACATATTTAGATAACACATCGTTTTTATCAACAATTCTAGACTACTTATAATTAGTCTAGATTACACTAGAAACACCATCAGGTTCTCTTGGGCAAAAATGTTATTATCGTCATTATTATTATCTTCATCCCAGATGATATATTAGATTATATTCTAACATAGTTAAAGCCTATTCTAAATATTTCCTATGGCAGAGTCAAAACTGTATCAGAATTGGCTAAGTTATAGTATGGAGTTGTTTAGAAAAACCTCCCAACGCTTGGACGCAATGACGTCGAAAGTTAGGATTTTAATTTACAGTAGAATCTTCCAGGAGAAACAAAAAGATAAAACATGGCTAAACCCGATATTTACTGAAGGGGGTTTATCATCATAGACTCTAAAACCTGTCGAAACATTCACTGAAATTCGTGTCAAAATATTTTTTATAATACTCAGTGAAAGTTGTCAAAACATTCACTTAAACCTGTGTCAAAATATTTTAAAAACACTCAGTGAAAGTTGTCAAAACATTCGAAAAGTATGTTAAAGAGGATCAGAATTAAACTTGGGCATGAAGAAGTGAAAAGGGTGAATCCACACGGGAATCTCACGTGCTGGCTTGCCCATGGGACTCTTGAGCCTTCGCAACTAGGAGCATCCTTGCCGACCGCGTCATTAACAACCAAGAGATGTACACAAGCAGTACCACCCTCCCCGCTTTCCTGAGGTTTCCTGTCTCAACTCCCTCAGAGGACCTTAATTTGTTGGAAGATTTAATGATGTGCTAGTTAAGTGTTCTAGAGGGGAGAAGGATTTCTGTTGGAGCGTAGGACGGGTTTACTAAGTTCAAGCAGGAAGGCCAGAACAGCAACCAGGCTCCTGTATACGTTTGAAGGTCGACTGGCCAATACCATGGAGTCTGATCTAAAAGGCACACGTACGCACACAAACACACAACAAACACGCAAACAAACACACAGCACACGTACACAAACACACACACGCACACACAACACACACATTGGCTCAATGCACAAGCGTGCATCAATTCTTACTGGCTGGGAAACTAGGGAGGCAGGACTTATGGGCCATCTAAGCCTGGGTGGTCTTAGCGATACTAGGATGTGAGAACACCACACACGTTTTCACTTGCAGTACCAGGCCATGATAATCATGGAAAGTAGAGTATTGCACCTACTTGTGATAGAAGTACACCACCTATCTACCCTGATAAATAACAACGAGGATCATTAAGTCATACATTATGGGGGTATACCAGAAAGATTTTAGGTAGCGATCGCCCCCTTTCACGTTGTCTACTGCGCTGGAGGATCTAAATATGACCCAGGGAGCTCCTTGTTATAAATAGATTATCCACACACCCCGCTATTATTCAATATGATTCACAATAATGTAGGTCAGTAAACACATTTTACTGTCAAAATTGTATGACAACATAATTTGAGGCTTTTTACTCTCATCAATGTAAATTGAAAATAATAATTAAAAAAAAACACAGTTTTAAAAAAAATCAGTTTCAATATATTTACACTGAAATTGCATATTGCACGCGATATCAAAATGGCGTCTAGCAATTTTCTAGAAGACGGTAAAATATGAAGTATCAAAATGGCGTCTAGCAATTTTCTAGAAGACGGTAAAATATGAAGTATCAAAATGGCGTTTAACAATTTTCAAGCAGACGGTATAATACGAAATAATAAAATGGAATCCACCAATTTTTTAACAGACGTACAATACGAAGTGATAAAATGGCGTCTAGAGATATTTTAACAGACTACTCAACATTCGATAACAAAATAACATTTGCTTATGTCTCCTACTATGTAATTAAAAATGTGAAAACAAAACAAAATGCCTGAATATTTTCCAACAGATAATCCTAAAAGGAACCACAGAGTGTTGGCAGGGATGCGAAGAACAATTACAATTGGTCGTTAGCTACCGCGTGATTTGTGCGAAATCCTTTTTCACAGAATGTGGCCTTGGCTCTTTTTTACCTCTGCTGTGTTGAAAGGCTTCATTGTTCTAATCCCCATCTTTCTATAAAACAGCAATAGTGAATTTCTAGATTTCTAAATGAATAATGTATTTGAGAATAGTTTTATATAGCTTTCATTAAAATATACTTTAATGTGCTAAATATTTTAAATATATATCTCTTCTTGTTCCAATATCACTTTATTAGGTACCCCTCAAAAAGAACAACCTAGTTTATGATATTTACAACAATGAATAATAAGGTTATTAACATATTAAACAAAATGTTAACGTGGGATTCAATTCCGGTTCATGGCTGTCGGGAATCGAGGGTGTTACCCACTCGTCCACCGACTGTTTCGTTTAATATATTGCCACGTGGAAAATTAGGGAAGACCAACTGCGGGATAAGACAACAATTTATTTCAGGCAAGAACAAACTATGAATGGTAAACAAAAGATAAGCCAAAGGAAATTTACAGAGTAGCAAAATATAAACATAAAAATGACCACTCTGTTAATAAAAATAATAAAATTAATAAATACTTTGTTACAATATATAAAATATTTAATTGATATATATATATATATATATATTTAAAAAGTATGCTAAAATAGTATTGAACTATGTTACTAGACTATTGTTACTAGTACATTGTTACCCGAATGTATATAGAATAAAAACTTTTTTTAACAACCAAATTTCAAATAGGCTATTAGAATTTTAAGTTATTTAGATAACCTATTATCTGCGAACGGGAATTTCGCCCCCTCATTAACACAATATACTGGACAGAATTTGACTTTTACTTACAAGCACACACACACAATTCACACTGACGCACACTGACACACAAACACGCGCGCGTACACACAAACACACAACACGTGCGCGGGCATACATAAGTATACGTGGTATAAGCCATGATAATCATGGCGGATATTTAGAGACTGCTTTTTAATATAACTACTCTTACAGTATCTGTGTAGAAATCATTTACAAGGTGCCATAGACCCATTTGGTTATTTGTATTCACAAGTGGGATTATACTTGTGCGAGAAACGATTGATATTAAAACAGAAAACAAAAAGTTCCATGCGGAATTCGTCCCTGGGCCATGGTTGTCGAAAACCGACTGTGTGTGCTACTTCTTTACCCACCCCCTACATCGCCTTATCAACGTTTTCTGCTGGGACGGCGCGCTTTGGATGATGGATATCATCATAATTAACCCCATCAAAACATTCCGTCACAGTCTAGAGAACGGCATGTTGGTTTTATTACAATATAGGCAACACTCTCAAACCGCAGGCCCATTATCAGCCCCAAGTACGCTAGTATTTGAATTGTGTTTAGGCGAGACCTGAGAAAGAGCCTGTGGCTAGAAATTTCGTCATATTTCAATGAAAGAAACTGGCGCTTCATTGATATTGAATAATCTTTTTATTATCGGAAACTGTACCGACGAGAGAGAGATTGTAGTATGACGAATTACAATTCACAATACTCAGTGGACCGATTCTTTCTACACTCATAAAACTTAAGGAAGTTGTACTTTTCAGCATGTATATCGGGATTCAGACAATAACTATTAAAGATATTTGATACACAGTGACCTTTATTGTAGACACACGAAATAACAAAGTATGAACAAAATTGCCTGTTTCCTTAAAAAAAAAAAAAAAACACAGGGATCCTGGGGTGGTCATAGATGGTCGTTAAAGTGGCGTTCTAAGGTGGTAATTGTGGAGTGACCGGCGTGGCTGATGACCCAGAGTTGTGAGTCTGGCTGACTCACTAGAGACATTTCTGGAACAATGACATCCGCACATTTCACCCTCTTTTACCTCTCTATATGAAATATCTCATTCCATTACTTATCATCATATGGAAGTACAACCCATGATATTATAAAGTAAATAAAGCTTCCAGGGTTAAGTTTCTTGTTCAGAAAATATTTTCCCTCCCTTTCAATATCATTAATATTTAAATATTTAAAAATTAATTTGTTTATAAAATAGAGTATATATCATCAATTTATTATCGTGATACTCCTGTTGAAGGACTGACAAGTCCGAAAGCTTGAAAATAAAAAAAAAAATTGAACAAGAAACTTAACCCTGGAAGTTTTATTTATTTTATAATATTATAAATCAGGGAAGAACGTTTATATATAACCATGATAATCATATATGTAAGGATAGAAGCCATTTAGCTCTATTTTCTTTATATATAACAACTTTCCATTATCTTTACTGTAATGGAAACTATTAGGGATCAGTGTTTAATCCTTTTAAAGCGGTTTCGCCAGTTTATTCTATAATAGTTGAGAAATTCTTGGTTTTTAAGAAAACTATGGATATAAACATTGAGGACAGAGTAGATATACATATATCGAACATAGCTCTTTTCTTCAAAACGTTTACCAAGTAATGCAGGCTTTACACTCATGGACAAAACTTAATAAGTGGAAAACCTTTGATGTCGCCGGTCGTCAATTATTATTTTTTTTTTTTTAAGGAGACAGAGAAAATTTTATTCACACTTCGTTATCTCGTGAGTCTTCAATAAAGGTCACTGTAATATATTTCAGAGTTATTGTCTGAATCCTTCGTACATGCTAAAAGATACAAATTCCTTTTGTCCATGAGTGTATTTAGTGGCAAAATATTTATTATTTTATGTACAGACTAGCCGAATGACCCGGGCAACGCCCAAGTTTTACCCGATTAAATGTGTTTATTCAAATACTATTCGTTACAATTATAAATTGGCGCCGTGGATGTCACTCTTGTAAAACGTCCCGCTCCAAACTTTGTGTCAGAGAAGCGATATTTTTATAAAGAGATGATCTGGCTTTGTGTCTTCTGCTCATGATACAGCAATATTGTCATCATCATTTTCTGACTAAGAAAACAACTATTTTTGCCCAGAACCTGTCAATTTTATTTTTTATTGGCTAAAAATCCGATAAATATCTTTTCCAGATTTTTCTCTATGTCCTGTCAAAACACGTTTTACATGTACATTAGGTCAGCTGATATTACCTCCCATCTTCACCGCTAGAGGCGCTGCTTGCGAGCGAAAAGGCAAATTTGCAACGCAATTTGCAAATACCTCGAAGAATATTCGGGATAGAGACCTGAAAATTTCACTATAAGTTTTTCCAGATTCTACTCTATATACTGTTAAAATTTCAGTCAGATTAGTTACGTATTGTGTTGTTTCTTATCCCCTTGTGTAAAGATTACACGAATTCCATGAGTTCATGCTCCTCGAGCTGTTTTATGATGAGCAGCGGCCTCTCCCAAAGGTCCTGTTTAGTGCATCTAATGCAAGCCAAAATGTGTTCTGGAAGTTACGTATTGTGGACGTGTATAGCCGACATAGATACCCACATACATACATACATACATACACTGACTTTTATATATATAGGGATTAACAATTTTCATTATTATATTTTGTTACTCTGTAAACATTCCTCGTTGCCTCTCTGGTATTTTAGAAATTTTGTTTTTGCATTCAATAAATTGCCGTGTCGTTCAAAGGTTTAGTTTCCTAATTTTCAATAAGTGACTATATTTACAACATAAAGTTACGGGAGGGTGGTATTCATACACCAAAAGTGGCACCTCTCCCTTTAAAATGTACTAAGACAATGCATTTTGTGTCATAACCCCAGTACAAAACGTAGTGTTGATGATAATGAATGAGAAACAACACCAGAGAGTTTTGGCAAATTCAGACAAAAATTAAACCTGTATACCAGGGTTTCGGGTTTTGGCCTTTATCAGCTTAAACATCTTTTTGGCCAATTCGACATATTTCATAACTCACCTCGTAGGATGTTATGAAATCGAAGCCAGGGGATGTACTGAAGAGGGCCAAATCCCGAAACCATGGTATACAGGTTAGCTTTTTTGTCTGAATTTGCCCAAATTGGTGTTATAGCTCATTAGTTATCTCCAACTCTACGTTTTGTACTGTTGGGTGATAACCTAAAATACATTTTTAAAGGGAGAGGTGCCATTTTTGATTATATATATACATATTCTCTAACCAAACACAATGATTTTATTTAATCAATATTAAGTTCAAACGACACTGTCAATAAGATTTCCATTCATGGACAAAATTTAAGGAAGTTTTACATTTTAGCATGTTTATCGGTATTCAGACAATAACTCTGAAATATATTGCAGTGGCCTTTATTGAAGATACACGAGATAACCAAGTGTGAACAAAATTGCCTGTCTCTACGACCGGCGATATCAAAATATGAAACTTTCTTAAGTTTTGTCCATGAGTGTAATATTCAATAGAAAACTCCCCATTTTTGTGTAAGAGCGAAGTGTACCAAAACCTCTGTTCAGTATATTGTCCAGGTGTAATGCCGAAAATGTCATCAAAGTGTGCCATTGTGGTGAAGGAGAAAGTTGAAATCGCCACGTCTGATCTTATCTCGAGGCACACTCCGGTCCATTGTTGTCGCGTGCGGCGGCATACTTTTGTGAACAATTTGGCCAACAATCTGGACAAATTTGACCAACAACCTCTTGATTGTCGTTGCGCCATGTTCCCAGATTGACGGCTGTCATCCTAATTTTGAACTCCGTCCCACGTGGTATTGATGAAGGATTCTGATTGGCTAATTCTATTCCAATCACGGTGATTTCTATATGAAACAGTATCTATATTAAACTTAAGACAATAACGCGCCATCTATATAGAAAAAAAAAAAACAATAAAGCACGAATGTGTCTTTTAACATCACATAAAACAAACTATATACTGTCCTTAATGCGATGAAAAATATTGGAAGGGCTTGGCTCATCAGTGGAGAACCCTCCCAGCGGTTTCGCTAATTTAATCTACCAGACCGCTTTTAGAGCTCTAATACTGTATTAAACGATTCTGATTATATATGCTGCAATGAAGGGTGGAATCTTAGTTATGGCATTCAAGCGAACTATGGACATGAGTTTTTAGAGAGAGAGAGGACAGTAGAATTTCATATAAATGTTTGCACAGAGCAAAGTAAGAGCTTGGCTCAATGAAACATCTATATGGAAATTCTACTGTCCTAAGTTTGCTTGGATACCATAACTAAGATTCCATCCTTCAGTGTAGCATATATAAGCAGAATCTTTCAATACAGTATTAAAGCACTAAGAGCTGTTTGGTGGATTAAATTGGCGAAACCGCTGGGAGGGTTCACCACTGATGAGCCAGGCCCATTAATTTTTCATTGCAGTAAGGGCAGTCGAAAATTGTTTAATTTTTAAAAGAATCATACGCGTCTATAATAGTTTCGAATTCTCATAACAGATGGCGCGCTAATGTATCATAATATAGTATTCTATAGAGGGGGTCGCGGAGAAAAATGCACCGATGTCTCCCTATTGGGTAAACGTGGTCACGAGGTCCAACAAGGCTACCTACATTGTTCTACGGAATGTTGGGAATGTTGGTGACATCCTTGTGGCATTGCTGGGAACGTAGCCACGGCACGCCGCACGTGGTGAAATTAGAACATTTGTCCGAGAATGATGAAATTGGGTGAAGAAAAAGCAGATATTGCCTTTGGAACAAAAATGTATGCATAACCTATGCAACGTTGGGATAAAGGTGAAAATTAATTATATTTTTTTTATTTATATTCACAAGCACTTGGTAAACTTATTTTCAAACTTTTTTTTTTCAAATTGTCAGGCGCGCTCAATTCACTTAAACTATATCTCACGCACTTCTGGTCTTAACTACCTGTTTCATGATTTTTCAGGATGCCTGAATGACCAATATTTGGTCGTTCAGGTACAGCTTGTACTCCGCTGATGAGAGCTAATAGCCCAAACGCGTCCGTGGTTAGCTTTTCTTGATTAATCAAGAATGGGTATTTGGCCAATTCTGGAATAAATAAAAATCAACGAGAATAGTTGATATTTATTCCGACAAATTGCGCAAGCCATTAGCAAATTTTAGTATACGATAAGGAGATGCCTTTTTATTAATATAGAGATGTCTGTTTGTGATTTTAGATGTTTTAACCATTTTTATTATGAAAGAGATTCGAGAAATTTCTTCAGCTTAGAGGATAAAGTACAAGTTTGCGACACGCCTGTTGACATAACTGTGAGGTAATCTTTTTTATTATCTCAAGTACACAATACGGCACAGGATGATAACCATGGTGGGTTGGGAGGGATTTGTGACAGTTTTGTAAGTAAACCCCATGTCTACACATGTAGATTTATCTCAGCATTAGCATCTACACGATTCCAGAGAGACAACCATTTTGTTATTTGCACTTAAATGTTGGACTTGTGCAAGAAACGAGTGGTTATTGACACTAGTTCTGTGATGCAATGATAATTAAGAAATACTGTAAACAAGACTTCAGTTTATAGCCCAGCTACCTCAGAAACCTGAAAACCCAGAACGTAAAAGCGACGCCGACAAAAAGAGCGACCACACAATGCGGCCCACCTCCGGCCATTACGTCTCACTTTACGGCATCACGTTCCAAGCGACGTCACACGTTGCGTCACGTTCTCCCAACGTGAGTACGTCGGAATCTTTCTTCCTGGGAGAAATCTCTTTCTTTTCACTGGATGAAGTGCATCCAGTAAATGAGGTTGTGTACCTTGCAAGGTTTGTATATCAGGTAACTATAGATATAATAAGAGAATCGGTGGACGAATGGTTTAAAGTCGGCAAACTTTTGAGTCGGAAGAGTCAAAAAATACAATTTAATAAATTTCAAAGTTTTTAAAGAGCCACAAAATTATTTCTTGCCAAAAAAAAAAAAAATAGTACTCGCGTAAATAATACGAGGTGTGTTCAAAAAGTATCGCGACTTTTGTGTTTTTTCAAAAATTATTTATTTATTCATGAATACCTATTTTGTCCCCTTCAAAGTAATCCCCATGAGATATTATACACTTGTGCCAACGGTTTTTCAAATCTTCGAAGCACTTCAAAAAATCATTTTTAAAATCTTTTCAGCTCCTCCTTCGATGCCGTCTTTATCTCGTCAAGCGTAGCGTAACGTCGTCCTTTCATGGGCCTCTTCAGTTTAGGGAGCAAGAAAAAGTCACAGGGGGCCAGATCTGGGGAATACGGTGGCTGCGGCATCATTACTGTGTTGTTTTTGGCCAAAAAAGTCGCGCACAAGCAACGATGTGTGAGCAGGGGCGTTATCGTGGTGCAAAAGCCAATTTTTGTTCTTCCACAAATCCGGGCGTTTCTGGCGGATTGCTTCGCGCAAATTGCGCATAACTTTCAGGTAATATTCCTTATTGACCGTTCTACCCTGTGGCAAAAACTCATGATGCACCACGCCCCTGCAATCGAAGAAAACTGTCAGCAAAACTTTCACATTCGACCGAACTTGGCGCACTTTTTTCGGTCTTGGTTCGTGCGGCAGCTTCCATTGAGATGATTGAGCTTTTGGTTTCCACGTCATAACCATAAACCCACGCTTCGTCACCAGTTATGACCCTCTGGAGCAAATTTGGGTCGTCGCGGACAGAGTCCAACATCTCATTAGCAATGTTCATGCGATGCTGTTTTTGGTCGCAATTGAGCAATTTTGGTACGAATTTCACGGCGACCCGTCTCATGCCCAAATCATTGATAAAAATCGAATGGCACGAGCCAATCGATATGTTTAGGTCCTCAGCAACTTCTCTAACGGTGATTCGACGATTGGCCAATATCATTTTCTCCACTTCATTAATTTTTTCGTCTGTTGTTGAAGTGCTCGGGCGTCCGGCACGCTCTTCGTCGTTCACATCTTCTCGGCCTTCTGAGAACATTTTGTACCACCGATAAACGTTGCTTCGGTCCAAGGTAGCTTCTCCGTATGCCACAGTCAACATTCGGAATGCATCCGCGCACTTAATTTTGTTTTTCACACAAAATTTGATACAGGTTCTTTGATCCATTTTTTTTTTAAATAGGTAAAAATCGAAGACGATCCAAAACACCTGCAAGCAAAGCAGCTGTCAACAATTAAGTGAACATTCAAAATGGCCGAGCTTGTCGGCATAAGTGAGAGACATGAGTACCAACATAAAGCCACAAAAAGATGGAAATCCGAATATACGTAACCCGCGAAAATTCAAAATTCGCGATACTTTTTGAACACATAAAGAGCCGCAGCTTCACATCCAAAGAGCCGCATATAGCTCGCGAGCCGCAGTTTGCCGACCCCTGGTCTAAACCGCGGTTTCAGACCACTACGATCCGGGTCGAATCCCGAATTGGTAACTTTTTTCTAATTAAATAAATGCTCTAATAGCCCCCGATTCTTGAAAAAGTCCAATCTTACCAGCGAGTGCAAGTAACCGAGGCTTTGACACATTTGTTAATGCAAAAGTCGAACTGCTTTTCAAATTTGTAGATATGTAATGCACTTACAGTAAAAGCAGTTGCTAACTTCTACCCACCATGATTATCATGGCCTGTACCACGTGTACTAGAGATAATAATATATAGAGAGTCAATTTTGTTCACACTTGGTGCCCCGAAAATATTGTTTTAACAAATGTTCGTTAGGCAAACTTTCACTCAGGTAAAAGCCAGGCGAAGCCGGGTACAATGGCTAGTAGATTATAAAGGAATTTATTTTTATTGATATTGTTCACTAATCATGCGAATACAGTCTACTCTCGTTATAAGGCCACTCGATATAACGCCACCCTCGCCTCACGCCGCTTTTTCGTTTTGTCCCAATCGACATCAATGTATTTTTCTCGATATAACGCCACTCCCTCGCTGTTCGCCTTCCGCCGCTGATTTTTCGTGTCCCAAGTATCACACACACACAAAAGCCTTTATTAAGACACACAGGTCTTACAGAGGATTCTCCTTGGGGTTACAAAACGGAGAAACCTATGAAAGTGGGAAATAAAAAATGGAGAAAGATTATATACATTTGGTAAATATATACAGATTATAAGAAAGAATAAAAAAATAAGAAGAATAAAAAAAAAATCAAAAAAAAAAGAAAAAAAAAATTTGGAAATATGGATGGGAGAAGTGGAGAGCGAAAAGAGGAAAGAAAACAGGTATTTACATATGGAACAAGACAATTTAAGCTCTCACACAGCACAGGTGGGCCATGTATTTTTTAAGAAATCTTTAAGAGATTTCCCAGGAAAATCCGCGTGTTCAGGGTTGTAAGGTAAACACCGTTTTATCAGTGTGGGGGTTAACTTATCGTATCTGCCTAAACAAATAATTGGATGTTGGTTCTGTCTTTCTCATCAAACAGAAATTTTTGTGTCCCAAGTATCAAAAACCACTCGTTATAGCGCCGCTCACAACGTCCCCCCCCCCCCCCGCTCCCCTTTTCCTGTCTGCATTTTTTCCGCCAGCGGCACCGGACTTTGCCTGCTGTTGACACAACAGATTGTGTGAACAGCCAGCAGACCCTTTTCCTGCTTGTGCCTGGGACATACACAGTCGCTTCATCCTTTGCTAACGTCAACACAACAACTTTATTGTCGTATCATGAGTTCCCAAAAGCGTAAACGTGAGTCGATCACCATTGAAAAGAAGAAGGAGATATGCCAGTTAGCAAGAAATAACCCTATGATGTCGAAGAATGAGATTGGAGAGCGTTTCTCACTTCCACGAACAACTGTCCGTGATATTCTCGCTCAGGCTGAGAAGTGGGGAAATTATACTGTTGGTTCTTCAAAGAGACAAAGAGTCAGAAAATTTAGTGACTTGGAAGACGTTCTCTTCAACTGGTTTACCCAAAAGCGTGCCAATAATATTATTATTACTGATGACCTCTTAAGAGAAAAGGTAAAAAACTTGAGGGGCAGTTGGCCATACCAGAAAATTTCACGTACAGCAGTAGGTGGCTGCAGCGATTCAAAGGGAGATTCCATATTTCGCAACGACGGCTCTGTGGGGAAGACGCGTCGATTTCTCCAGCTATCATTGATAAACACCTTACAAATTTGAACAGTATTCTGGCGAACTCCGGATATGACTCAGCCAACATATACAATGCAGACGAAACAGGATTATTTTTTCAGCTCATTCCTGACCGAACACTTGCTCACAAAGATGAAAACTGCCGTGGTGTCAAAAGGATGAAGCAACGAATCACTGTTCTACCGTGCTGCAACTCTACTGGAACAGACAAGCGGAGATTGCTGATTATTGGAAAATCGGCAAAGCCTCGATGCTTCAGAAACTTTAGTCCACACTTCTACTGCACTTACACATCTAACAGCAAAGCATGGATGACCTCTAGCATCTTTCAAGAATGTCTACTGCAGTTCAACAAGCATCTTGTCTCTGAAGGACGTCGTATCACCCTGTTGTTAGATAACGTCTCACTGCGTCCCTAATGATGGTCTCAGCAACATAAAGATACACTTTCTTCCAACAAATATGACTTCCAGTCACTGGATAGTGGCATCATCAAAAGTTTCAAGGCTCAATATCGCAAGCTTCAACTCCAGAAAATGGTGAAATTGGCGGATGCCCATCTACCCACAGAATTACTGGATGACGCTGTGCGCTATTGTAAAAAGGCTTGGGATTCTGTTGGGCAACTGCTGGAATCACACAGGCATTCGCTTCACTTCTACTGCTGCAGTTGAGCCTCTTAATTATGGAAATCTGCTCGATCGCGACATCTTCGCTATTACACCAGAGAGTTTGATGACTGAAGGAGTTTCAACTGGTTGATGATTCCCAGGAGGCGGAAATGAAGCTAACAGATGACAATTTGCTAGTGTCCACTGTTACAGCGAAAGAAGAACTTGGCGAGGATGATGATACAACAGTGACCCAGCGCCTACCATCGTTAAGGGAAGCCAGAACAGCTGCTGAGACAGTTTTGTTGTTTCTTGAGCACTCCAAGAGAGCAACATCTGGCGACGTCAATCTATCTGCGGATTTGTTACGCCGTGTCTATGCCATAAGTGAGGGAGAGAAAAGACAAGTTGTGATCACAGACTTCTTCAAGAAAATGTAATTACTTTTTATGAATAAATTATAAATTAATTCTTTCTATTTGTCATATTAATTAATTAATGCCGGTTTTGCATTTTATGTATTGACTTAGAGTATAAATTGTTATTTGTAAGTGTTATAAATAATTTATTGTACCTTTAAATTTTACATTTTAAACGTGTTCGATACAACGCCACCCTCGCCTTACGCCGCTTTTTTGCAAAATCCGGATGGTGGCGTTATAACGAGAGTAGACTGTATATTTATTTATTTAGATTTCACATAAGAAGTCCTTTATGTAGATAACGTCGAAAGGTCAGGTAAATAATCGACATTTTCCTGTGTCAGAAATTTCAATTTCCTGCGGTGCTCTACCAAATTCTGAACGTTGATTGGGTTTCTAGAAATCGTCTGCAATTTCCTTTCTCATCAACGATTGGTTAATGGGGATGTTTTGTTTACAATTTTCACTCTGTGAGTGAAAAAACCTTTTTCATTTTTGCAATTAACGAAAGGGTATAAAACAATTAACTTTTGGGGGAAAACAACTTTTGAAATTGAATAGTTATTTTAAAAGAGAAAAATAGGTTGTTTTTTTTAGTTTAAACTTTAAATTGTATTTTTAATGACAGTTGACGCTTGGTTCAAGACCGGGCCACAGGATCAGAACTAAATACGGGCCTAAATCAGGTATTTTATCATCATGATCATTATAATCATATTACCACGGGGAAATTTAGTGAAGACAAACTTCAGGATAACACAGAAATTTATTTAAGACAAGAACAAACTATAAATGATAAACAAAAGATAAGTAATGAGGGAAGTTTACAGAGTAGCAAAATATAAACATCAAAAATGTACTCTGTAACTAAAATAATAAATACTGTGTTACAATTCATATGTCGAATTGAAGGTGTTCTGATTGGTTAGAGATTCAGTAAGTCTTCATATTGTAGTTTTATTAATTTACCACACATCACACAATATTTCTATTTACTCTTGAATTGAGAGCTAAATTTCTCTTTCACCCATTTGTCTCTTTTATACACCAGTACCTAAACTCTCTGCTAAATAAACAAGCTGTAATTGTGTTTATAAAGGTATAGAATTTGTAAAGCAAACATTATGGTCTTAAAAATGATCTCAATATTATATTAAATAGGATTAAATATTGGATTTTTTTCAAAATAATAGTTTTATAACCGATTAGGTCTTATTCACGATTAGTTATAATAACAGAAGTGTGGATTTGGGGACTCGTGACAGGGATATATGGTTCTTAAATGGGATCTGATAGGTCTTAAATTGGGAACCGACTGCACATATAACTAAACTAGAGCTTTCACATAGGAGATGGAGAAATTATAAACCGACATGTTCCGACTACACATAGTTAAAAATTTGGGGGTTACACGTTGCAAGATCGTCGTTGTAGAAGTGGGTTTGTCGTGGACGTTGGGTAAAGAATGTTTTGATCATAGCACATATAACTAAACTAGAACCGTCACATAGGTGATGGAGAAATTAGAGTATATCTAAATCGAAATGTTTCGGTTACATGTCAAATAGTTTTCCTTTTTTTTTTTTTGGGGTGGGTGGGCTAATGTTAATACTGAATTGTATACAGTACTTGATTTACGTAAACGTAAACCATTGCTATACTGGAAGAATCCTGTATGGGGTTATGAAGGTTTGTGTGTGTGTTTCGGTTACACATCGTTTAAATTTTAAGGTTTAAAACGTTGCAAGATGGCCGTTGTAGAAATGGAAGGCAAATTTTTGTCGTGGCTGCTATAACCGAGTCAAGTTGACCTCTCTAGACAGGTGGCCGCACTGACCTCTGTTGACAGGGTAATTCAGGTCAATCAGTCCTGACTCAATCAATCTCCACCAACACAATCTCTAGCCATAGTCTGGAGGTTGGCCTGGTCCATTCATTGAAGACTTTCACGGGAGAAATAATAAGGTAGTGTTTCTCCTTGTCTTATATATCCACGGGCCGTTAACATCCATCTTTAGAAGTATCCTCCACAACTTGAAGGAAAAGTCTCCTCTATATTAGGATAGAATTCTTTACGACCTACAAATATTGTAAATATATATGTATAGACAAATGTCATACATGTATGACAGCGCAAGTGTCCCTAGGGCGACATAGCGCTTTAAATTGAAATAAATAAATATCAGGATAGAATTGGAGACTTATCTCAGTCTCTGCTAGGCCCTCTCCTGACTCTAGAACGTTGTCTATTCTCCGCCACGTGGTGATGACATATTTTCCCTTCCTAGAAGATGGTAACTTATAGTAAGGTGTACTTTGGTGAGGATGGGTTTTACTGTATTAAAATATTTATTTCTGATAAATATCTCAGTGAGAGAGTATATATATGGTATTATATGTACCTAGATCTCTCCCATTAATTATGAATCAGAACAATGCATAAACACTTGTTGGTTAATTTCGACCGATTTCATAACCCCTCTTGTAGGATGTTATGAAAAAATATATATAAAGAGAAAAAGGCATCTCTCCTGATCGTGCAACTAAAAGTTGCCGATGGCTTTTGCCATCTGTCAGAATAAATATCGACTATTTGTTGATTTTTTAAATTATTCCAGAATTGAAAAAAATACCCATTTTCTTTATTATTAATAATTTTAAAAAAGATAATCACGTACGCGTTTCGGGCTGTTGGCCCTCGTCAGCGTGGTGCAGGCTGTATCTCAACGGCTAAAAAAAAAAAAAACTGGTCATTCGGGTATCCTGAAAAATCATAAAACGGGTAGTTAAGGTAGTTAAATATTATATATATAATATATAATGGTGCTTGCTGACAGTTTATGAAAATATTTTCTTCTTTATTTTCTGCCATGGGGGGTGCCAGAAGACGTTCTGTCCGAACAGACAATCTTGTTGTGTATCTGCCAACAGGTGGCAAGCTTCCAACTCAGAGTGGAATGTGTTTTGGCTGTCATCTCTCTGCTGTAAGCATTTACATGTGTGTACCTGTGACGTGTATGAGAGCACACAATCTAGTTCTCACTATTACACTATTTATTTTAGATTTATATGCTGATATATGTTTAACTGAAAAAATAAGTTATTATAATGATAAGACAATATCTCATATCTGTATATAAGGGATGGGATATTCCAAATAATAACTCCACACAATGATATGTAACTGCCGAAAGGATGTCAAGACTATGCAAACTTGGCCGTTATCCCAGATTGGAGAGTAGTAAGGGCCGAGGACTCCACCAAAGATGTTATTGCCCTAATTACTATATCCTGACCACTAACATGAGCGCTTTTTTAGATGGCAGAGCGCCATCTAGTGTAACAGAAATCAACTAAAAATAACTTATCGTAAAGATAGAGGGTGCCTGTCCGGCATTCATATTTATATGAAAAATAGACACTTCGGCCAGTTGGAGTTTTTTATTTCCTCAACGTTTCGACAACGTCAGGAGAAGTAAATAAAAATAAAGCATTTGACAAGGCGTTAAAAATTGTTCTGAGGTTGCAAGGGCGTTCTCACGTGATTTTTCGAATTTAGTACAACATCTAAAGAGCGACTAAAAAAACTTGTTTCTTGATATTTGGCCAACCCATTTTCTTGATAAATCAAGAAAAGCCAACCACGAATGCGTTTCGGGCTGTTGGCCCTCGTCAGCGTGGTGCAAGCTGTATCTCTATGACCAAACATCTTTGGTGCTAACGATTGTATCAGGATATATGTTTCAAGTCCAGCTATATAAGTTAAGTTATGCTAGGTTAGGTTCATTTAGAAATGGAACTATTTTCTTGTTTACCCGCGAGTAGGCCTACCGCGGAATAATACAATCGCCGATAGTCCGTCTCACCCTACTTTGCGCAGGAACACATAACCAACGAAACCATCCTAGTTGCAACCCATACTCAGCCGTTTATAGACGACATTTACAGTCTAGAATTCGAGCGGCTTGTGTGAAATTTATATCGTGGTAGGTATGAAAGTCATAAAATAAACACATGGCCTCAAATAATTTCCTAGAAAATCATACCCAATGCATTAACTTTTCACAAATTCTGGAAAATAGCACAGCCAATAGGCGCATCACAATGAATCAAACTTGAAGGAAGGTCGATCTTAATCTCCGCTTTCTATAAATAACTGCTATGTTTGTCAAATTATATTGACAAATATTTGCATTCTTATCATATCTTATCTCAGGTTTTAGTGGAAAGAATTTGTGTTTTCGTTTGTTTGTGAACAAATCTCTCCCCGCCTTCTCATTGGATGAATGTAGCCATGTTTGTATATAAAGGGGGCTATGGTAGGAGTCGAGTGTGGTGGATTATCGTGTGGAGACACTTAAAGTGTTCTCTGCGTGCTATATTCCTGTCTGGCAATCTCCTCGCATACCTGTGTAACCCTGGTCCGATCCCTACCTAAGCAGCAATACAGCTAAGTACTGTTTTTTTATTTTATTTAACAAATCGTGATTTATTATTTACTTTTTTTTGTGTTGTACTTTTGAGTCCACGATTTTTCTGTGTTTAAGTTACTCTTACTGTAGGCCCTAGTATATTGTATCTTGTGTTAACCCGTACAAAGCAACATTTGTCATTGGCGAGCCCTGCCAGGATTACTGGTGTTTTGCACGTGTAAATTCCTGTAATTTTACGTGCGTTTTTTTTTCTTTGATTGAGTGGTTTATTATTATTTTTGTACTCTCCATCATGTTCGCGAATTCTATGCTCAACTTGTCAGTGTTTAATGGGGTTGATCTCGAATCTTTCGTTCGGGAAGTCGAGCTTAAAGCTCGAGTAGGCAAATGGGATCCTGAGGTCGAAGCATTGCTCATGTTCGAGGCTTTATCCCCTGAAGTTAGGTTGAGCTTAGAGGAGATGGGTATCCGTAACGATAGCAGTTTCAAAAGTATTGCTAGTAAACTGAACATATTGTACCATAAGAAAGCGCGTGGTATTAGGGAATGCCTTAAATTAATAGAAGGTCTTAAGCAGAGAGTTGGGGAAAGTCCCATGGTTTTTAAAGAAAGATTCCTGGCCATTAGAGATAAAGTAGAGTACAGTTTTGACGATAGCCTAGTGTTCGAAATTTTCCTCGAAAATGTGCTCGATAAGTATAAAGAGGCTATTGTTCGCAGTGAGGCTAAATCAATAGACAAAGCAGTCAGTGTCATGGCCACGGAGGATAGTGTAGAACACCGTTGCAGCTTTGTGAAAGGGGTATGTTCAGTAGAAGGGGTTGACGAAATAAAAAGCATTAAGAGTGAGATGAAGATGCTTAGTGCCAGTGTAAACAGGATGAAGCACGAAAATGAGCAGTGTATTACAGATATTAGAGGTGAGATAGAAAAGCTGACTAAATTGTTGGGCGAAATCAGGCTGAGTCCACCTGAGTATAGCTTAGGACATATAGCTAGTGATTGCTCAAGACAGTCTTCTATGTTTTCCAACCTCAATACTCTTGACAATGCTGAGATAGTGAACATACGTTCATATGGCGGAGATCAATTTAGAAATCTGCCAATAGTTAAGGTGAATATTAACGGCAATATGTGGCACCTGTTATATGATACAGGAAGCCAAGTCAGTATTATTGATTCTGAAAAGTGTAATATCTTGAAGGAGAATTGGGACGATGCACTTAAAACTTTACGTATAGTTTCAGTGACAGGCCACGAGCAGACACTTGCACGTGTTAAAACCTGTAGAGTTGGTAACGAAAACGGCAGCCAGCTGGGAGAGATAAGATTCTGGTTAATGTCACTCGGAGATAAAGGCTACGACGGGATTCTGGGAATCAATGATATAAGGAGATTGAATATCCAGTTGCCTCCCGTACGGGAACGTTGCAACATGATTTCCTTGAAACCAGAAGACCATGATTATGTAGACCTTAGCTGCGTTGCCAGTGAACATAGACCAATGGTTTCAAGCTCCATAGATGAGAAATCAGTGAGACGCATTGAAAACGAGGCTGTAAAGTTGCCACCTACTGAGTTTAACAGAAGCTGTGAGTGTAGCGCTGGGTCTGTTAATAGTTTTAGAAAACCTACTTGGGCTGAGAGGTTAAGGGTGATGCGGAAAGCAAAGGAGACTGTCAGACAGTTTATGTCAGGTAATTCTGCTAAAAAGCGTATGAATCCTAGGCCACCTTATACCAAAAGTTTCGACAGAGGAGATCTGGTAATGCTAGCTGTTCCTGAGACTGAAGGTTACTCCAACGTCTATGGGCCTTTCCGCGTGGAAGCTAGGGTCACCGATGTTAACTTTAGAATAAGAGGGGTCACCATGCACGATGTGAAAGTTGTACATGTCGATAGGATGAAAGCGTTTAGAAACAGACGTTAAAGAAGAGCTTTTAGATCTTGGACTTGAGAGAACTGAATGGAATTGGATCGTTCGGTTTCTCATCAAGTGAGCGTCTGTCAGTACCCTAAGTCTCTACCTAACATACCAAGCCGGTCCCAGATGAGAGCTTATTTGGTCCCCCATTAAACTCTGTCTGCTAAAGCATATTATATATGTGTGTTTGGTAATCACTCATGGTAACTCACGTAGTATGCGCAGATTTTTTTTTTTTGAAGTTTCTTTTGGGAGGAGCAAGATGGAAGGCACCTTTATGGAACGACCCGGATGCCTACTTCTCCTCTCTTTAGTTTTTTTTTCTTTGTATCTTTATAACATGGCTCCCGTGAGCTTTTTCCCTCCCGACAGCGGGAGGTTTTCCTTACGGGGCAATGGGAATGTTTGGGAGATTTGTTAGTTTCTTTCTTTTTTTTTTCTTTGGAAGGATACCTTTTGTAAAATTATATTGACAAATATTTGCAATCTTATCATATCTTATCTCAGGTTTTAGTGGAAAGAATTTGTGTTTTCGTTTGTTTGTGAACAAATCTCTCCCGCCTTCTCATTGGACGAATGTGGCCATGTTTGTATATAAAGGGGGCTATGGTAGGAGTCGAGTGTGGTGGATTATCGTGTGGAGACACTTAAAGTGCTCTCTGCTTGCTATATTCCTGTCTGGCAATCTCCTCGCATACCTGTGTAACCCCGGTCCGATCCCTACCTAAGCAGCAATAAAGCTAAGTACTGTTTTTTTTTATTTTATTTAACAAATCGTGATTTATTATTTACTTTTTTTTTTTGGTGTTGTACTTTTGAGTCCACGATTTTTCTGTGTTTAAGTTACTCTTACTGTGATGTATTGGCGAATTAATTTAATATTTGTTTTTATTTATTTGTTGTCACAGAGTTGATGATGATAATTGTGTATATATGCATATATATAGTTTGTGTTTTTAGCAGTGGATCATTTTTCTAATATGGAATTGTCTTAACTTTGTTTGTTTTCTTGGCATTAAAAATATATTCTATTTTCAAGTCTTATCTGTGGAAACATTGCATTGGCGACGAGGTTTAAGAGTAAGTACCCAAGCGATGGTATAGGGTAATATGAATAATTTTGTTTAATATTAAAGAAGTAATAAGTTATTGGAAATTTACATAAGAAAAATTATTTCATGATGGCTCATTACCATTTTAGAGAATTTGAAGAAAAAATGAAAAATTTTGCTCATTTATCGAGCGTTTGGAGCAGTTTCTAATTCTAGAAGAAGCAAGTGAAGAAAAGAAAAAAGCCTATTTGTTGACGCTAATTGGCGGGAAGGCGTATGATACATTGAAAAAATTATGTAGCCCGAAGTTGCCTAAAGAGTATAAATATGAAGAATTGATTGAGAAACTGGTTGAATATTTTTCCCCAAGGCGATCTATAATCGTAGAGAGATTCATGTTTTTTGGAAGAATACAAAAGGAAACGGAAAGTGTTTCAGAATATCTGGTGGAAATCAAGCGGCTAGCCTCAACGTGTGGATTTGGCGAATTTTTAAAGGAATCCTTAAGAGACAAATTGGTGTGCGGATTGAGAAATGCAAAAATCCAGAGGAGGATCTTGTCTGAAGGAGATGTGCCGTTGGCAAGAGTAGTTGAAATTGCGTTGTCGATGGAGGCAGCAGAAAAAATACCAGAATATTCCATGTCAATGAGCCTGCAGATAGCGTGGACAAAATACGCACAGAAGTCGGGAATAGACCTGCCACCGAGATCAGATAAGGAGAAGATGGACTAGTGGTGAAGAGGGAGATGAGGCCAGAGAGAAAAGAGAGGAGGAAGATGACCCAATATGGATGGCTCCTGAGAGTATGAACAGCCGGAGGGACAGAGAATCGTTTTCGTCGGAAACAGCTGGATTGCCGCAGGATCCAGTGTCCGGGGACCAAGGTTTGGAGATTGGAAGCAGCCCAAGGGAATCCGCGTGTTCCTCAGACAAAGAAGCCCGGACGGAGGAGAGGCCACTGCCAAGAAGAAACCCTCCAAGGGATCGGAGACCTCCTGTGCGATATCAAGGCTTGTAGGAGGAAGATAGTGTGATGTATTGGCGAATTAATTTAATATTTGTTTTTATTTATTTGTTGTCACAGAGTTGATGATGATAATTGTGTATATATGCATATATATAGTTTGTGTTTTTAGCAGTGGATCATTTTTCTAATATGGAATTGTCTTAACTTTGTTTGTTTTCTTGGCATTAAAAATATATTCTATTTTCAAGTCTTATCTGTGGAAACATTGCATTTACTGTAGGCCCTAGTATATTGTATCTTGTGTTAACCCGTACAAAGTAACATTTGTCATGTTTACTTCTGTTTACCCATCTGGGAGAATCCTGTATGGTACAAGTGTCCTTAATAAAGGTTTTTTTTTTTGTTGTTGTTTTATTTTCTACGCTAGAGAGTCAAAACAAATTATAACCTATTTTTAACTTAGATTTTTCATTTTTGACGCATAAAACTTTAAAATTTCACTTTCGTTTTACAAGTTTTATCATGTATCTTGATTTTTATCTCGTTTTATCTATTTTCTTAACTTTAGTCAATAAAGACAATATTATTGAGGGATATCATCCACTGATACGCTGTGGTTAAACCTTGAGCTTGTCTGGATTGATTGTAGCAGTTGCAATAAGCAAAGTTGATCTTATTGGCTACCCAAGTCCCTACAGATCACATTGACAATCCAAGATGTGTTCAGCGCAGGATATAAAAAGAAACATATTTAGCCCTGGTTCACGGAACGCATAAAGTCAATTACTCAGGTCTAACTGAAGTACAGAAGAAAGCTCTAGTCAAGGTTTCTTCGTAGATCGCGAAATGTCGCTGGAGACCCACTTGCGATTCTCCACCAAACTCTGCAGCGCTGGCAGAGGCGCCATATTCGTTGTATAATGCATATTATCTTTTTTTTAAATAGTGCAGACTGTGCACTTTGGCGAAACCGCTGAGAGGGTTCACTACTGATGAGCCAAGCCCTCTCATTCATTAAATCATATCATTGCAGTAAGGTCTGTAGAGATTTAAAAAAAAAGAAACGCATTGCCAGTAAATTTATTTGTGTAAAATTTTAACGATAGAGGGCAATAAAATTTAATTTACTAAAATTATTTTAATTGTCAATTGTCTAGTCAAGGTTTGAGCATATTTCTGAAAAGGTTGTTTCAGAATAAAAGCGAATCTGGGAGGAGATGGTCAGTAATGTAGGACTACTTTAGACTTCTGTGCTAACAAAAAGCTGAGAAGTTAATGGGGAGATGCTCAAACGACTGTGGATCTTCCAGACAGCGAGCAGGATGTACACAGCCTCCGTGTCAAGAACAGAACTTCCTTCAAAGGAAAGAAATAAGAGATCTTGCTTCCTGGAAGCTAACGAGCCGTTGAGAATCTGTGACTCCGCCCAGATGGGCGTTTCCAGTCTTGGCTCATCCCACGCCACTCAATTGGGACTAGGCTAAATTTACCTGCTTCTGTACAGGGACTGGTAGCAGGTAAATTGGAGTCCTCTTTTGCGCCCGCCATAAGCACTTCAAATTTATTACTATTTACTTTCTCTCTATACCTAGCCATATTCGTATAAAGTGCAACAGAACCTATGTGTGTGTCGTATCAATGAATAATAATTGGGAATACAAAATTTGAGAGGAGCCATAATCGTTTTTCTCCTCGCCGGAAGAAGCTCAAAAGAAATTATGGTCTTTTCCTAAGTTACCAAAAAATCACTGTTTGTCGGGTAAAGAAAAAGTTTGATGAAAGCAACATTGTCAAAGAGGGAAGGTCTGCAATAAAAAATAAACACTCATAGCGATCGGACAAGGTAAGAATAATTTGTCAAAATACCAAGGAGAATATTGATAGAGACCATGGAAAGAGCATGATGACCATATCCAAGAAGATTGGCGTTGACCCTATGACAATTGCCAGAACTGTTCATTAGGGCCTTTAAAGATCTATAACCCTTCGGAAAAGCTATATGCTGACTGAGGCACAGAAAAAGCTGCTGTCCTCCCTAACAACTTATAACATGACTTTTGTTGCATGCTGAGATTCTTTTTTCTCTGATGTAAAAAACTTAAGACGCGAAACAAAAGGTAAATCCATGAAAGATCATTGTATCTGTAAATACCCCTCAGAGGTACCTGCCGTGATGCACACAAGATTCCCTGCCTCCGTAATGGTCCTTGGCGTCATCGGCAGTGGAACGCTGAAAAATGAGAATCATCTATACAAAACACAATGAACTGAATCGAGCAAGAATGAAACATACTTTTATTTGATAAAAAGGTAATGTTGCTGAAATATGTGTGTTTATTTA
Organism: Cordylochernes scorpioides; assembly: GCA_030710605.1. NCBI lineage: Eukaryota > Metazoa > Arthropoda > Arachnida > Pseudoscorpiones > Chernetidae > Cordylochernes > Cordylochernes scorpioides. Next base: position 47,802,455 of record CP092877.1, read on the forward strand.
TTGACACCAGAAGAACTCTGGAGATGGAATTCCCTTCAGCTGACTGAAGGCAGCGATATTTCTCCAATAGTTTGTATAGTAACTGGACTTAATCTGACTTCACCATAACTGAGGAAGAATGACATAAAAGGAGAATGCAGTGTGCCCGGGTATTTGTTGGAAATTGGCCAAACGTTTCGCCAGCGGAACTCTGTCGCCATTCAACATGCCAGCTGGTGGTGTCCTCTGGTCTTGCCATGGTAGGTCTTATGTGGTCTGTTGTGTTCTTGCCATGGTAGGTCTTATGTGGTTTGTTGTGATCCTGCCGTGGTAGGTCTTGTTTGGTCTGTTGTGGTCTTGCCGTGGTAGGTCTTGGTGTGGTCTGTTGTGATCCTGCCGTGGTAGGTCTTATTTGGTCTGTTGTGGTCTTGCCGTGGTAGGTCTTGGTGTGGTTTGTTGTGATCCTGCCGTGGTAGGTCTTATTTGGTCTGTTGTAGTCTTGCCGTGGTAGGTCTTGGTGTGGTCGGTTGTGATCCTGCCGTGGTAGGTCTTATTTGGTCTATTGTGATCTTGCCGCGGGGTCTTGGTGTGGTCTGTTGTGGTCTTGCCGTGGTAGGTCTTATTTGGTCTGTTGTGGTCTTGCCGTGGTAGGTCTTGGTGTGGTCTGTTGCGATCCTGCTGTGGTAGGTCTTGGTGTGGTCTGTTGCGATCCTGCTGTGGTAGGTTTTATATGGTGTGTTCTGGTCTTGCCGTGGTAGGTCTTGGCGTGGTTTGTTGTGATCCTGCCGTGGTAGGTCTTATGTGGTCTGTTGTGGTCTTGCCGTGGGGTCTTGCCGTGGGGTCTTGGTGTGGTTTGTTGTGATCCTGCCGTGGTAGGTCTTATTTGGTCTGTTGTGGTCTTGCCGTGGTTGCTCTTATTTGGTCTGTTGTGGTCTTGCCGTGGTAGGTCTTATTTGGTCTGTTGTAGTCTTGCCGTGGTAGGTCTTGGTGTGGTCTGTTGTGATCCTGCCGTGGTAGGTCTTATTTGGTCTATTGTGATCTTGCCGCGGGGTCTTGGTGTGGTCTGTTGTGGTTTTGCCGTAGTAGGTTTTATTTGGTCTGTTGTGGTCTTGCCGTGGTAGGTCTTGGCGTGGTCTGTTGTGATCCTGCCGTAGTAGGTCTTGGTGTGGTCTGTTGCGATCCTGCTGTGGTAGGTCTTATTTGGTGTGTTGTGATCTTGCCGTGGTAGGTCTTGGCGTGGTTTGTTGTGATCCTGCCGTGGTAGGTCTTATTTGGTCTGTTGTGATCCTGCCGTGGTAGGTCTTATTTGGTCTGTTGTGGTCTTGCCGTGGGGTCTTGGTGTGGTTTGTTGTGATCCTGCTGTGGTAGGTCTTATTTGGTCTGTTGTGGTCTTGCCGTGGGGTCTTGGTGTGGTTTGTTGTGATCCTGCCGTGGTAGGTCTTATTTGGTCTATTGTGATCTTGCCGCGGGGTCTTGGTGTGGTCTGTTGTGGTCTTGCCGTGGTAGTTCTTATTTTGTCTGTTGTGGTCTTGCCGTGGTAGTTCTTATTTTGTCTGTTGTGGTCTTGCCGTGGTAGGTTTTGGTGTGGTCTGTTGTGATCCTGCTGTGGTAGGTCTTATTTGGTGTGTTGTGGTCTTGCCGTGGTAGGTCTTGGCGTGGTTTGTTGTGATCCTGCCGTGGTAGGTCTTATTTGGTCTGTTGTGATCCTGCCGTGGTAGGTCTTATTTGGTCTGTTGTGGTCTTGCCGTGGGGTCTTGGTGTGGTTTGTTGTGATCCTGCCGTGGTAGGTCTTATTTGGTCTGTTGTGATCTTGCCGTGGTTGCTCTTATTTGGTCTGTTGTGGTCTTGCCGTGGTAGGTCTTATTTGGGCTGTTGTAGTCTTGCCGTGGTAGGTCTTGGTGTGGTCTGTTGTGATCCTGCCGTGGTAGGTCTTATTTGGTCTATTGTGATCTTGCCGCGGGGTCTTGGTGTGGTCTGTTGTGGTTTTGCCGTAGTAGGTTTTATTTGGTCTGTTGTGGTCTTGCCGTGGTAGGTCTTGGTGTGGTCTGTTGTGATCCTGCCGTAGTAGGTCTTGGTGTGGTCTGTTGCGATCCTGCTGTGGTAGGTCTTATTTGGTGTGTTGTGGTCTTGCCGTGGTAGGTCTTGGCGTGGTTTGTTGTGATCCTGCCGTGGTAGGTCTTATTTGGTCTGTTGTGATCCTGCCGTGGTAGGTCTTATTTGGTCTGTTGTGATCTTGCCGTGGGGTCTTGGTGTGGTTTGTTGTGATCCTGCCGTGGTAGGTCTTATTTGGTCTGTTGTGATCTTGCCGTGGTTGCTCTTATTTGGTATGTTGTGGTCTTGCCGTGGTAGGTCTTATTTGGGCTGTTGTAGTCTTGCCGTGGTAGGTCTTGGTGTGGTCTGTTGTGATCCTGCCGTGGTAGGTCTTATTTGGTCTATTGTGATCTTGCCGCGGGGTCTTGGTGTGGTCTGTTGTGGTCTTGCCGTGGTAGGTCTTATTTGGTCTGTTGTGGTCTTGCCGTGGTAGGTCTTGGTGTGGTCTGTTGTGATCCTGCCGTGGTAGGTCTTATTTGGTCTGTTGTGGTCTTGCCATGGTAGGTCTTGGTGTGGTCTGTTGTGATCCTGCCGTAGTAGGTCTTATTTGGTCTGTTGTGATCCTGCCGTGGTAGGTCTTGGTGTGGCCTGTTGTGATCCTGCCGTGGTAGGTCTTATTTGGTCTGTTGTGGTCTTGCCGTGTTAGGTCTTATTTGGTCTGTTGTGGTCTTGCCGTGGTATGTCCTGGCGTGGTCTGTTGTGATCCTGCCGTGGTAGTTCTCATTTGATCTGTTGTGGTCTTGCCGTGGTAGGTCTTATTTGGTCTGTTGTGGTCTTGCCGTGGGGTCTTGGTGTGGTTTGTTGTGATCCTGCCGTGGTAGGTCTTGGTGTGGTTTGTTGTGATCCTGCCGTGGTAGGTCTTATTTGGTCTGTTGTCATCCTGCCGTGGTAGGTCTTATTTGGTCTGTTGTCATCCTGCCGTGGTAGGTCTTATTTGGTCTGTTGTGGTCTTGCGGTGGTAGGTCTTGGTGTGATCTGTTGTGATCCTGCCGTGGTAGGTCTTATTTGGTCTGTTATGGTCTTGCCGTGGTAGGTCTTATTTGGTCTGTTGTGGTCTTGCCATGGTAGGTCTTATTTGGTCTGTTGTGGTCTTGCCGTGGTAGGTCTTATTTGGTCTGTTGTGGTCTTGCCATGGTAGGTCTTGGTGTGGATCTGCCACATTATCTTCAAGTTTACGCTCCAGGAACCCGGGTTACCTCTATTTTCTCTCTATCTTCAAGATAAGATATATGGACCATTATAATATTTTACACCATATCTCCAACTCAGAACCTGGCAGGAGATGGTGAAATTTTGCGATGAAAGTTGGACGACCTTTAAATCGATGATGATAACTGATAATAATTAATATACACAAGACGTAATCGGATATGCATATACTGCTATCTGCTATAGGAAAATAGTTTCAGAAATGACCACTATGAGCGCTTTACTCGCGAGATTCACGGAATTTTGCATGTCTTCTGTAAGATGCAGTGAAGGATTAAATCGAGAATTATCTGTCTATTCAAATTTGGTCAAAACATTGCGATTTGTTGGAAGAGACTAAAGATAGATGTGACGAAGTTCTTGTAAGGCAGATGATATGTATTTATATTATTTAATTATTGTATTTTGACCGTTGACCTGTGGTGTATGATTTGCATAAATAATTCTTGTATATTATTATAAAAGGTAACTGTTGCCATTATGACTATAAAATTATCAGTTGGTGACTAAATGAGTGATTTTTTAACCTAAATGCACCACAGCAGACTTTCAAATAAATAAACACGTCGTGTCTACCTTTACTCTCTTCCAACAATGATAGCCTGCGATTCTTTATTTTGTACATTGTGATTTATTTAAACAGAGTTTATCCATTCAATATACATTTCATGGAAGAATTCAGATTTGAAAAAAAAAATCAGAACATTCATTACCTTTGTCATCAAGTCAAAACAGGATGTATCAGTGAATATCCTCAATTTGATGTGGCAACACTGGATATTTATTGGTTACAACCGGAATTGTGTACTACAAACTATTGGATATCACAATCTTCAGTACAAACATGTTTTGGTAAATTTGATACTTGGTCTTTGTGTGGACTCTGTGTGATTTACAAATATTTAAAAATAAATACCTTTTTTTTCTCCGTGATGGAATAAAAGCAATTATCAGGCCTCGCCCGAAGACCCAGCTTTTTAGTTAAAAGTGTCCTTTAGAGAGAGGTATCATCTTACCAGAGGGTAGCTATTTGTTAAAAATGTAATTTTTTATGATACATAAAAACTGTCCAAGAGAGAGATGTCCTCTAGCGGGGGAAAGTGTCCTCTCAGGGATGCGATCTACTATATAGTGTTCAATACAGAGTAAAATGTGGCATTAGAGATAATTCCCGAGATCAAAACAAGTGGTCGTTATTGAGGTAAATCTAATGATACAATTCTATAATCCTAAATAGTAATATTCATCATTCCTAGACCGATTCTTTATATCAACTAATACAATTTTTATAAAATTTATATCAACTAATATAAAAAGGCGTACCTGAATCTGTGAAAAGAAAAACATTTTTTTTTCTCAAAATATTTCTAGGGATCAATTTATTGCATAAAAAATCTTAAAAGTAATTTACAAATTTATGGAAAGAAAAATGATGGTCAAATAAACACGCGGGATAGGTAAGGATTTCTGTTCGATTACTCTTTATTTACCTTCGTGTATTGAGAGAGAACAGAGTAAATAACATACAGAGAACATCATCCAATAGTCACCAACAGGGACTTCACTCCTGGCCGTCAGCCGAGCTTCTTCTTCTTGACTGGTCCATCCTCAGTTATTCTTGGAGTAAACACATATTGGATAAGGCTGTTTTGATTTTATACTGATACTGAAGTTTAAATCTTAGAAAATGTTTTTTTTTTTAAATGAATTATAGACATAATCTTTGAGGACAATAGAAATACATATAATTGTAAATATATGCTTCGAGCAATTGTTTATTTTAAATACGCATCAAAGAATATTTAGGCGGACAAGACACCACCAGAATATTTAGGTGTTCCAAAATCTCTGTAAAATCTCACATTGACCGTGTGTTCCAGACATGGCGACCACAGGCAGTCCACGTCCCGACAAGCGACCTCTTCTGGGGAAACTGACCAAGTTAGCTGGCTCTGCAGACAGCGGATCCCCCCTCAGCCCCAAGCTCACGGCGATGAAGAGATTCCATTCGCAGGAACAGAGCGAAGTCCGGAACTTTTCCCGTAGCCAGAGCACCAGCTCCAGTAGCAGCAGTCAGGTCTACTGCCGCACCAACTCCAGAGAGCGTCTCTTAGAAGAGGAGCCCACCGAAGCGATCACATTCGAAGAAAAACGAACGACATCCGCAGCCTCCAAGAAGACCATATCCTCAGACGGCAAGTCAACGGAACACACGATGGCCACCAACACTGAAATGAAACGCCTACAGAAGGGTGACGACTCCTACGAAGCCAAACTTTGCGCTAACGTGGCCAGAGAACGCGTCGCAGAGAACGGCGTAAGCCGTGAAAAAACAGCAGCCACTCGCCAGGAACAGCACCAGCTGAAAGTAGGGGACACAGTCCAAACTCACAATGTCAATGCACAAGCTACTTCAGACAAGTTGAAAGACAAAGACTTTTCCTCCGAGAAGCTTGCAATGGCCAAAGCAGAAGAAAACATCATCACCTCCCAGAATATTCTCCAGCAGAGAACACGAAATGTACAATCAGCCCAGAATTTCACTTTGGCTTCCAAAGGAATGACTGTTACAACAGGTTCAGCTCAGAAATCCGCTTTCTTCAACGATGCACCCAACTTCAGCACTCCCATCAACTCTACCGTCTACCTCGCCATCACGCAAGGTGTCGACGACGACATAAAATTCCTGACATCCTCAGATCCCTCAAAAGAAGCCTCAGGAGCCAAAGAACGTTTTACCAATCGTCTTTCAACATGCGTTGAGAATCTCGAAACAGCAGAATCCTTAGAAGAAGCAAGTCTTTTGATGAACGGCATGGCAGAAATGATGCAGAAAGTCTGGAACGTTCCAAACCTCGGTCAAGATCTAGTTGGATCGATGAAAAACGTATTTCAAGAGAAAGGTGGATTAGGATTGGCTTTGAGACATCTTGGATCGAATAATCCGGAAATCCAACTTTCTAGCGCAAGACTTCTAGAACAGATTCTAGCGATGGCAGCTGAAGGTGGTTTGAGGCAAGAAGAACTTCGCGATGTGGTTGCCGGGGCCACAGGCTGCTGTAGCAAGAAGTCTGTATCCCACGCCCGTGCTGGAACTGCCCTTCTAGAGCGCCTCTGCCAGCAGTCTGAAGAGACCTGCTCTAGCCTTATCAAGCTAGGCGGTCTAGAGGCCATCATGCTGGACTGTCGCAGAGATGACACGGAGACACTTCTGCATTGCGCCAAGACATTGGTCAACTTGGCCCTTTACGGCGGTCCTGAGAACCAGCATCTGATGGTACGACAGCAGTCTCTCCTCTGGCTCTTCTACTTGGCTTCGCACAACGATCTAATTGTAAAGTAAGTGCACACTACGTTATCTTCCATTCTAACCCATTTCTCTGAAACTCTAACAACAGGTCTCTCAGTTCAGGTCAACAGCTAGAGCTTACTTAGCAAATAGGTTAACCTATACAGTCCATTATTGATTTTAAGACCAAGATATAAGAACAAATCGCATTTAAACTAACGTTTTACAGTCCCAAAACTCCAAATGAGATCGAATCCCGCACTGGGTATATTTTCTGAAGAAAAAAATCTTCAATGGTCCGATTCTTGCAAAGGTTCAAACCCCACCAGTGAGTACAGGTAACCAAACTGGGTTCTGGGAAACTTGTAAGTACAAAAGTCGAGCTGCGCGCGCTTTCTACTTGTATAAACACGTGATGAAATAACAGTAAAAGCAGTCGGTAACTATCCACCATGATTATCATGGCTTGTACCACGTGTAATTAGAATAAGTAACACACATTTGGATATAAAGTTGAGGAAATACTCCGCTGATACAGCCGAAAGTATCTTCCATCACCAATTAAAACGAGCTGTTCCCAGTAGATGAACCAGAGCATGACATAGCGAATTCTTCCACACAACTGTTTATCAATAATTCTCCCATTTGTAGGATTCACGGCTCCTTGCATCTATTAATGACGGCTTCTTCTCACAGTACTTCCTGCCAACTTCGCATACCAAGTGTAAAAGTTTCAATTCCTGTATCCAATTTAGTATGAACGTACTTCTTTTTATTCTCTAAGTTTCAGTGCCAATACAATCTAGCATTAAATGTGTCTCCATAGATACTTCATGCGCCTGGCGTTTTCTAAGTTGAACGCCTCAAAATGCTGAAATTTTTTAAACAATACAATCTACCTCAGCATGTTTTATCGGATACTAGCCAAATGACCCGGGCAACGGCCGGGTTTTACCCGATTAAATGTTTTTATTCAAATACTATTTGTAACAATTATGAATTGGCGTCGTGGATGTTACTCTTGTGAAACGTCCCGCTCCAAACTTTGTGTTTTTTAAAATAAAAAATAATAAAAATGTAAATTCCACAACGATATTTGAAAATTCTATTATTTTGATTTTCAAATACTATTCGTTACAATTATAAATTGGCGCCGTGGATGTCACTCTTGTGAAACGTCCCGCTCCAAACTTTGTTTCTGAGAAGCGATATTTTTATAGAGAGATGATCTGGCTTTGTGTCTTCTGCTCGAATGAATGTTTTTCTGTTAAAATTTTGTTCCTGCATATTAAAAATGAACTGGCTTTACCCGTGGTCTCTGCTTTTTGGAATTTTCCCCCATATAATTTTGTATCTGTTAATCAAACCTGATACAGCAATATTGTCATCATCATTTTCTGACTAAAAAACAACTATTTTTGCCCAGAACCTGTCAATTAAAATTTTTCTTGGCTAAAAATCTGATAAATATCTCTTCCAGATTTTTCTCTATGTCCTGTTAAAACACGTTTTACATGTCTATTAGGTCAGCTGATATTACCTCCCATCTTCACCGCTAGAGGCGCTGCTTGGGAGCGAAAGGGCAAATTTGCAACGAAATTTGCAAATAACTCGAAGAATATTCGGGATAGAGACCTGAAATTTTCGCTAAAAGTTTTTCAATAGAAAACTCTATATACTGTTAAAATTTCAGTCAGATTAGTTACGTATTGTGGACGTGTATAGCTGACATAGGAACAAACACACATACATACATACATACACTGACTTTTATATATGTAGCGATTTCACATGTATATTGATGGCTAGGTTGAGATAAGGCAGATATTAAAAAAATAAACAAAAAGAAAACCACAAGCGTTATTTCCTCAAATATTTCGATACTTAAGGCCACAAGAAGTTTCAATGCCATCATAATCTCACATAAGCGCGCCTTTTAAGATATTTCGCGTGCCTGTAGAATCTTGAAAGCTATATTTTTCGTGACATCAACGTGCCTTTTTACAAACCTGGGTTATCTTACCATTGTGCTCTAGGCTCCCACATCAGGTCGCACTATGAAGACGCATTCTAACAAACACGCATCTTCTCAAGTATTTAACATGCTTCCTGAATTACTTGTTGTGCCTGGCTTTCTATACGCTACGGATATGACAGGGAAGAAGTTTTAATGCCTACCTACAGAATTAGCAGTCGAACTTCTCCACCATAAACGTTTTACCGACAAAAAGATTTAATTTTTCCATCAAATCTGAGACAACCAAACATGTTTGCCCTCTATTTTTTAAATTCTCCAAAGACTAAATATAATTAACATGTCTCAATAACCTCCTGGTTAAATTTAAAGTTTAAGGCAGATTTGTATGTGTGTGTGCCTCTTCAGGTATATTGCGTGCCTGGCTATTATAAGCCATCTCAGTGATAACTGAACATCAAATAGAAATGCCAACACGAACGCGCATGTGCCTCTCTATATACTTCGCGTGCCTAGCATAGGGATCCATATAAGCATCAACAATACTAACACAGAGTCTCACAAAGTTGTGCATGCCTTCCCGGTACTTTGGATGCATATTTATTGCCATTTAGGGACTAAAATGACAACAGCCATGGTACCAATACACAATGCAAAGGCCTCCAAAGGAATTTCGCATACCTGAATTGGCATTTAACATGCCTTTCAAATTATCCACGTACCTCTTTGTTGCTACTTTGCGA
>CP092877.1:47811840-47875751 GCA_030710605.1 Cordylochernes scorpioides
AGCAACTTTCAGTTGCTCGATAAGAAGAAGCCTTTTTCTTAATTTATGCACCTTATCCCAGTACAATATTACATTTGTACTATTTTTTCACAAATGTATAAGAGTTGTAATGGATTTTATAGAAAACTCTTATTACAATAATTGATTTTATTTTTCCTCTGAAATACATATGATCAGTCAAGAGAGGGAAGGTATTGAAGATGGTCATTTCCGGTATCTCGGGTTGTTGGTCCCTTTGAAGTGAGCTTGTGGGAGGCCAGGTACATGCTGAGAGAGGGGGGTGGTATTGAAGAGGAAGGGAGAATTGGCTATTTCCAGTATCTCAGGGTGGTCCCTTTGAAGCCAGCTTGTAGGATGCCAGGATTAGAGAGTAGAATGGTATTGATGAGGATTGAAGATGGTCATTTCCAGTATCTCGGGTTGTTGGTCCCTTTGAAGTGAGCTTGTAGGATGCCAGGTATATGATCAGAGAGAGGGAAGGTATTGAAGATGGTCATTTCCAGTATCTCGGGTTGTTGGTCCCTTTGAAGCACTTCTTAGGAAAGATGCCAGGTATATGATCAGAGTGGGATGGTATTGAGGATTGAAGATGGCCATTTCCAGTATCTCGGGATGGTCCCATTAAAGTCAGCTTGTAGGATGCCAGGTACATGATCTGAGAGAGGGGAACAGGGGTTTCTACTTCCAGACGACAAAAGAAAGTTGATTTGGGGCTCAGAGTGTTGGTTCAAGAAATTCCATTTTAAATCCAAGAGATATCTTGTGGACATCAACAGGCTGGATGTAAGAAGTCTTCAGCTGGAGGATCAAGGTTCACTGATATCAAGAATGAACTTTTATTCCAAGAGGCTTGTTGATCCAAACAAATGATGAGTAGGATATTCTCCATCATTAGAACAATTCCTTCTCGGAATTCCCTGCAGGAGATTTGAATGTTTCCAGCAGGCAGGACTTCAGTTGATCAGAGGACTTCAAGGGACCGAAGGATGAGAGACTGGCATCAGGGAGGGACCATCCGGACTGTGTCGAGACGGACCAGTGAAAGAGATGGAATGCCCAAAGACGGTTTTTCTAGACCATGTCTAACTCATTTCAAGGCTGTAGTTCTGCCAAGTTACTTAATGGTAGTGTACCCAACAATTATGCTCACTGCAACATTAGTTAACTCTGCTGTATTAGTAGTACCTAGGGTCAGATCCTGTACCACTCTCTATTCCAGATATTCATAATTATTTTGGAATATGCCACGTTTATATTATAAGATTGTCCCTTTCTGTATTGCCGGGCTTAGGGACCTGATAAAAAAAATTTGAACAAAAAATGCCAATGAAAAAAGAATTTTGATGAAAAATGCCAATGCTTTAAAACCCTATAACTTTAAGCCTTAAAAGGTCCCATAGCCTGACAAAGCAAAATGACACAATCTTAAATATAAAAACGTGGATACCCAATATAATCTGAATACCTAAAATAAAAAATGGCACAAGGCCAAACCAAAGATACTACGGACACAACAGCTTTAACTATTGCTACAGGTAAACATAAGAGAGGGTACACTACCAAAAAGCAACAAGACAGAACTACAACAATGAAATAAGCTAGGCACAGCCTAGGAAAAACACGCCTAAGAACATCCATCTCTGACACCAGTCAAATCTCAACTACAACAATGGAACAATCCTTGGATACCTTTTCTTAACTCTTTTTTTCTTTTTTATCTTTTAAGAATTATTATATTTTATATAGAGAGATATGTGACAAATGTTAAAAATCTGGGGAAAATAATAAAGGTCATTGGTGATAAGACAACACTACTATAAGTGGGAACATTATACAAAAGTAGGACACAGAAAGTAGACAGGTTAATTATAGGGACCTGTACAATATGTGAAACTATTTCACAGACAGATGCAATAAACTTGATAAGGTGTTAAAAAGAACTGCTACATAACCTCTATGCTGTATCTTTTTCTAGAATGAAATTATTAAATGATTTAGTTCCTCTTCTTGATTAAATATTTTTAAATTGTGGATTTTAACAATATCTAGTTCTTTTGCAATTTGTCGATGGTTAACACCAAATGATGACATTATAATTGGGCTTTCTTTTTTAATTTATAATAGATAAAATTACAAACCTTCATTTAAAATTTAAAAAGAAGGAGGGGGAGCAGTAACAAGCTCACTAAAAACCTGTGCTCAGCTGGCCCGGCTGATAGTACCCTGTAAGGGCTCCTAATCCAGGGATACAGGATGAACAGCGTTTGTACTCCATGTTAGGAGCAGCTGCACATGACGTCTGATCCTTATGTCAGAGGCGGCCATTTCTTTTGGAGCTAAGTCGGCCTGCCACTGAGTAGTGCTCCCAGTTCCATCCGTTAGCTTGGGCAACCACATCGAACTGGGTTTTGAAGGAGGTCCATGATGATTGTCCATCAAAGGTAGGAACTTTTACAAGAGGCCTACCCGAATTGTTATTTTCTTGCTAGAAAACCGGAGGTTCTTGGATGGCCCGTTTCCACACCAGCAAGTCTCTGTTTTAAAGAAGCCATTTCTTGCTGGAAATCCGGAGTTCTTGGATGGCCCGTTTCCACAACAGCAAGTCTCTCTTCTAAGGCAGATATTTTTTCTTTCACTTCTTCTTTTACAGAAGAGATTTCATCTTCTAAGCATTTGAACTTAAGCCCCAAGCTTTCTTTTAGCTCTTGATGTTGAGCTTGAATAGGTTCCCGAGTTTCTTGGTTTTGAGCTTGAATAGCGTCCCGAGTTTCTTGGTTTTGAGCTTGAAGAGCTTGGTTTTGAGCTTCAATAGCTTCACGAGTTTCGCGGTTTTGAGCTTTGAGATCTTCACGAGTTTCTTGATTTTGAGCTTGAATAGCTTGGATAGCTTTCAATATTTCTTCCATTTTTCTGGTAAGTACCACAAATTATTCAGGCTTCACCTAAAGACCCCACATCTGACACCAAATTGTTGCGTTGTTGGTTAACAAAGAATAACTTCCGTGGGTACAAAGGATCTTTAGGATTTTATTTAAGCCTAATCGATAAAATAATTACAGAAAAGTGCAAAAAAAAATAAAACAACAATAAAGAAAAACAGCAGTTACAAACTCACCAACTGCAACACGGTGAGGGAAAGCAGGAGCAGAACAGGAGACAGAAGTTCGTATAACCTTCTAGAATCTTCCAGGAAGTACACCGGCGTCGGCGGTAAGCAGCAGTCCGACCTCTTGAGACAGCAGCTTGCTTGGAGTACACCACGTAGCTTCGTTCTTTTACTTCACTTCTTATCTTTCTTCCTCCCGGAATGAGTTTCTCTGAGAAAAGGTATCCTTCCAAAAAAAAAAAAAGAAAGAAACCAATCTCCCAAACATTCCCATTGTCCCGTAAGAAAAATCTCCCGCTGTTCGGGAGGGAAAAGCTCACGGGAGCCATGTTATAATGATACAAAAAAAAAAAACTAAAGAGAGGAGAAGAAGACATCCGGGTCGTTCCATAAAGGTGCCTTCCATCTTGTTCCTCCCAACAGAAACTTCAAAAAAAAAAAAACTGCGCAAACTACGTGAGTTACCATGAGTGATTACCAAACACACACATATATAATATGCTTTAGCGGACAGTGTTTAATGGGGGACCAAATAAGCTCTCATCTGGGACCGGCTGGGTATGATAGGTAGAGACTTAGGGTACTGACAGACGCTCACTTGGATGAGAAACCGAACGATTCAATTCCATTCAGTTCTCTCAAGTCCAAGAGCTAAAAGCTCTTCTTAACGTCTGTTTCTAAACGCTTTCATCCTATCGACATGTACAACTTTCACATCGTTCATGGTGACCCCTCTTACTCTGAAGTTAACATCGGAGACCCTAGCTTCCACACGGAAAGGCCCATAGAGGTTGGTGTAACCTTCATTCTTAGAAACAGCTAGCATTACCAGGTCTCCTTTGTCGAAACTTCTGGAATAAGGTGGCCTTGGATTCATAAGCTTTTTAGCAGAATTACCTGACATAAACTGTCTGACAGTTTCCTTTGCTTTCCGCATCACCCTTAACCTCTCAGCCCAAGTAGGCTTTCTAAAACTATTAACAGACCCAGCGCTACACTCACAGTTTCTGTTGAACTCAGTAGGTGGCAACTTTACAGCCTCGTTTTCAATGCGCTTCACTGATCTCTCTCTAAGGAGCTTGAAACCATTGGCCTATGTGCACCGGCAACGTAGCTAAGGTCTACATAATCACGGTCCTCTGGTTTCAAGGAAATCATGTTGCCACGTTCCCGTATTGGAGGCAACGGGATATTGAATCTCCTTATATCATTGATTCCCAGAATCCCGTCGTAGCCCCTATCCCCGAGTGACATTAACCAGAACCTTATCTCTCCCAGCTCACTGCCGTTTTCGTTACCAACTCTACGGGTTTTAACACGTGTAAATGTCTGCTCGTGGCCTGTAACTGATACTATACGTAAAGTTTTAAGTGCATCGTCCCAATTCTCCTTCAAGACCTTGCACTTTTCAGAATCAATAATACTGACTTGGCTTCCTGTATCATATAAACAGGTGCCACATACAAGGTATGTCCCATAAGTTCCCGGACTGGGTCCATAAAAAAATAAATAAATGAAAAATGTAAATGAATTTGACTGTTTATTATAGAAAAAATATCTGGCTACACGGTGGTACCAATATCGAGGCGGTACTTGCGCGCGCGCCAAGGTTATTCTAATTTATTTAAAGGTCACACCTAGCGCTGCGGCGATTTTACGATGGAACAAAAATTGAAGCAGAGGATTTGCATAGAATTTTGTGTGAAACTTCAAATATCAGCAACCGAAACTTTTGAAATGCTTAATAAAACATTCCCCAATGACGCCCCAAAGAGAACAACTGTTTTGAATGGCATTCAAGATTTAAAGCGGGCAGAATTTCCATTGAAGATGATCCTCGTCAAGGACGCCCAAAATTTTAATGGACTGATGAAAATGTGCAAAAAATCACCGATTTGATAAAAGAAAATCCTCGAACCACTTTGCTGGAGCTAGAGCAAGACACAGGCATCTCTAAAACAACGATTGGAAGGATCGTAACCGAAGATTTGAAGCTCAAAAAGACTCCTGCAAAATTCATCCCAAGATTCCTCACCAATGAGCAAAAACTGTGTCGGGTTGCAACCTGTGTGTGAGGACATGATGGAAATGACAAGAATGGATCCAGAATGGAAAGACAAGATAATCACAGGCGACGAGACATGGGTCTATGGCTATGACCCTGAAACCAAACCTCAATCTGCCGAATGGAGAGGTTAGGGTGAGCCTAGACCCAAAAATCCAGAAACAAGGTGTTGCTGGTCGCTTTTTTCGGATAACAAGGGCATTGTTCATCACGAGTATCTTCCTGCAGGCCAAACAGTTATTAAGGAAATGTATTTGGGCATTCTTCGCCGTCTAAGGGGAAGCGATTCAAAAAAAAAAAGGCCAGAAAAAATGGATTAATGGTGGCTGGATCCTACACCATGACAATGCTCGCCCTCACACAGCGCACTTGATGACTAGCTTTTTGGCGAAAAACGGGACACAAATCCTACTTCAACCACCCTATTTCCCAGACATCGCACCAAATGACTTTTTCCTGTTCCCCAAACTTAAAGCAGTTCTAAAAGGAAGACATTTTGACACCAGGGATGACATAATAGAAAAATCGCCGTTAGCATTGAAGAGCATTCCAAAAGAGGCTTATAAAACTGTTTCGACAAATGGGAGAAACGATGGCGCTGGTGCGTTGAAGCAAGGGGGGATTACTTTGAAAAGTTTTAATAAAAAAAATTTAAAAAAATCTTACCTTTTTTTTTTTATGGACCCAGTCCGGGAACTTATGGGACATACCTTGTATTTGCCGTTAATATTCACCTTAACTATTGGCAGATTTCCAAACTGATCTCTGCCATAAGAACGTATGTTCACTATCTCAGCATTGTCAAGAGTATTGCGGTTGGCAAACATAGAAGACTGTCTTGAGCAATCACTAGCTATACACATACATGTGTATGTCCTAATCTACACTCAGGTGGACTCAGCTTGATTTCGCCCAACAATTTAGTCAGTTTTTCTATCTCACCTCTAAGGTCTTTAATACACTGCTCATTTTCGTGCTTCATCCTGTTTACACTGGTACTAAGCATCTTCATCTCACCCTTAATGCTATTTATTTCTTCAACCCCTTCCACTGAACATACCCCTTTCATAAAGCTGCAACGGTGTTCTACACTATCCTCCGTGGCCATGACGCTGACTGCTTTGTCTATTGATTTAGCCTCACTGCGAACAATAGCCTCTCTATACTTATCCAGCACATTTTCGAGGAAGATTTCGAACACTAGGCTATCGTCAAATCTGTACTCTACTTTATCTCTAATGGCCAGGAATCTTTCTTTGAAAACCATAGGACTTTCCCCAACTCTCTGCTTAAGACCTTCTATTAATTTAAGGCATTCCCTAATACCAAGCGCCTTTTTAGGGTACAATATGTTCCGTTTACTAACAATACTTTCGAAACTGCTATCGTTACGATACCCATCTCCTCTAAGCTCAACCTAACTTCAGGGGATAGAGCCTCGAACATGAGCAGTGCTTTGACCTCAGGATCCCATTTGCCTACTCGGGCTTTAAGCTCGACACTCCCGAATGAAAGACTCGATATCAACCCCATTAAACACTGAAAAGAGAGTTAAGCATAGAGTTCACAAACATGATGGAGTACAAAATAATAATAATAAACCACTCAAACAAAGAAAAAACGCACGTAAAAATTACAGGAATTTACACGTGGCAAACACCAGTAAATCCTGGCAGGCTCGCCAATGACAAATGTTACTATTTACGGGATAACACACAAAGTTGCAAATTACTAAGGCCAAGAGTAATAGTAACTAAACACACAAAAATCGTACACTCAAGAGTATAACACCAAAAAAAGGGTAAATAATAATTCACAATTTGTTAAA
The DNA here is from genome assembly GCA_030710605.1 of Cordylochernes scorpioides. NCBI lineage: Eukaryota > Metazoa > Arthropoda > Arachnida > Pseudoscorpiones > Chernetidae > Cordylochernes > Cordylochernes scorpioides. The sequence continues at coordinate 47,818,840 of CP092877.1, forward strand.
TAAAATTTAAAAAAAACAGTACTTATCTTTATTTCTGCTTAGGTAGGGATCGGACCGGGGTTACACAGGTAAGCGAGGAGATCACCAAACACGGATATAAAGCACGCAGAGAACACTTTAAGCGTCTCCACACCAAATATCCACCACACACACTCGCAATAGAGAGAGAGAAAATAAGGTTAACCCAGGCCCCTGGAGCGCAAGAAACGCCAACTGCTCGGGCTGTCCAGCTTACTAGTAGAAACCAGTTACTCTAGATTATATTTACATAGAGCCAATTGCAGAGCCGAACCAGCTGGTCAGGAAGTTCCATGCCTGCAGAGAATCCGGGAGTCCAGCCAACGAGACTGGGTCGAAGGAAGTCTTCCCAAGCAGCAGGGCTGTCTGCATTCTGTGACGCATGAAAGCAAGGGCTTCTGAATAGAAGGTGGTCCACAGTCTGTTGTTCCTCCACTGCGATGAAACTCTGCTCTAGACATATGGCTATGGAGGTTATGGCGGTGTCTGGGGAGGTTGGAGGGATGGGATGAAGGTTGCTACGTGCCACAATTCCCGAGGGGATGTAGGCGCCTGGACAAAAAAAAGCCTGAAACCCAGGTGTGGGCCAGAAGAAGTTAGTTGGAGTTCTTGCAGGAGCACGATGTCGGCCTGTGTCGAATTTGCCAAAATTGCAATTTCAAGAATGGCAGTTGTTGATTTTCTAGCGTTCACCTGCAGGACACGCAATGGCCTAGACATTGTTTCTTGTTCGGGCTATTCTCTCTTTTACAAAGGGACAGGAAGATGAGGTGGCAAAGTGGTTGATGGGAGCTCCAGATTTTTTGCTGCAGCGGCTTTGGCTTGGCTCGACCGAGCATTGGATGCCCTCGTGCTCTGCAGAGCCGCAGCGGTAGCAGATTGAATGGGCAGCTGGGCAGGCAGAAGCGCGGTGGCCGAAGCCACAGCAACGGAAGCATTGCTTTAAAGTATGACTGCGCTCATACCTGTGCATTAGACCCGCCACAGGGATACGTCCATGTTGACCGAGGATTTCGGCGACTTGGTTGTCCACTTCGATGAACACTGTACTAGTGCTGTGTGCCGCATTCTTTGATCGATGGACTACCCTGATGTCACGTTTTCCCTGGAGTGACTGCACGGAGTGGTTGGAGCGGAAGCTCTCGCATAACTCCTCGTCCCTCACCTCTCCGTCCACTCTGAAGAGGCAGTATCTTGGTAGGATAACCGGGCGCTAGTGGCATCTTAGACCCGTTGGCAGGGAGGTCAGCCCAGAAGCCAGCGACTTTGCCATTTGGGTTGTTTTTGGTGTGGAAAACCACTTGCCGCTGGTGTTGATGGACGCTACCACGTCTTTTGACGACGCTAGGGATGGATGAATCTTTTGAATTTCCCTTAAAATTTCTCTTGGGTCGGCCTTGGGGTTATCCGACTTGACGACGACATGCGATTCAAAGGAAGGAGCCAGATTCACAAATGTGGCTTTCGCTTTGGGTTTCGGAGGTGCAGGCCTTGCCGGCTTGTCTTTTTTCTGCCACTACCGAGGCGAAAGAGGTGGAGGGGATCGGGACGTTGGCTGTGGGATTGGGTCTTCCTAGACTGGCTCCTTTGAAGGCGTCCTCAAGAAGTAGTTCTGCCTCTTGGACGAGAGCCAGCATCAGTCCTCTGGTGGCCATCTGTATTTTTTCGGGGGTGTCCAGGCTGGTGTCGGCAGTGATCGCCTCGAAGGTTCGGCACCCAAAGTTGAACAAGTTCGCTGTGCTGTTGAACTTAAATTGATGATGGGAAGACGGGAGGAGGTCTTCGTCCTCAGGACGCGGCCGCTTTTTGTTGGTCTGCTGACTTCCTCCACCACCACTACCATCAAACTGGTTCGACTCCATCAATAAAAAAGAAGAAAAAAAAAAGAACTATCAAAAAGCAAATTTACTACAAATAGAAAAAAAAAACCAGACAAAGAGATTGTCTTCGCTGAAAGAAGACCTACTTAGTCACCTCAAAGAGGTGCTTACTTCTGGCAGTATCCCGCAGCCTTACCACTGGTGGGGGGACAGTTGGGACTGACCAGAAGCGTGCGCTCTAATGCTGCTGCACTCGCAATACCATAGCTCCGCTTTATATACAAACATGGCCACATTCGTCCAATGAGAAGGCGGGAGAGATTGGTTCACTATCAAACAACATTTTTCCCACTAAAATCTGAGATAAGATTTAAAAAATGCAAATATTTGTTAATATAATTTGACAACTCCTCCCTATATATCCCGGAGTAGATCTTTCCAGAACGGTCACGATTGGTTAACCAATCAGAAAGCCGCCAGCACCGAGCATTGCGCAATCGCTATAGATTGGCCAATCAGTTGTCTCACGCTTTTTCTACGTTATTCTTAAATGTTCTAGAATATTCTCTCTCCATTCTGGAATGTGCTTTTCTTCCTACGCAACAATGCGATGCAACATTACAAATGGAAAGATAACTGATGATTTAATGGTGAAAATAACTGAATAATGCAAGGATTATTAAGGATTCAATTTGGATGAATGTGGCCATGGAATAATGTAGTGTTCAAAAAGTTATTGGGAAAATGGATCATGAAAAATTAAATATATATATATAACTTTTTGAATTTTAACCAACCATCTAGGAGGTAAATAACTATTATTCCTAGTTGGTCATTAGAAAATCTTGGGTATTACAAAAGTATATGATAAAGTTTTCTTTAAATTAGTTTTCAAATAAAAGAAGATGAATGACTTCACATATTATGAACAGTTGTTGTTGTTGTGCCCAATGAAGAACCTCAGATGTCTCCATGCATTTCTATCACAGCAGCAGCAATGTCCACTATCTTGGGTGTGTAAAGCTGCTGCTCTGGGTCTATGTCAATTTTCTGCAAGGCTGCGGCCTTTGCTGGGCATGAGAATATGTGGGTAGGTGTTAGTTCCACACCAGGACAGTTGTTGCATGTCCTGTAGGTTCCTGTGCCATCTGGATATATTGTCATTCCTTTATAGAGTTTCGTTCTGATTCTTGTTATAGTTTTTGTAATTCTTCTCTCAGAGTTTATTTCTCATATTTGATCTTTTATTATTTTTTGTTGAATTTTATCTTGTATTTTGCCAAAGCATCAGCGTTAAATACTCACATTTGTTCTTTCAATCAATTCAATCATTGAAATGGTAATTTTGATTAGGGATACTTAATTTCGATATAATACGCAGAAATATATATATACAACCCTTACCAAATTTTTATTTAAAAAACTCTAATAAATCAATAAAAACACTTTTAAAGGTAACAAAATATTCATTTTGAGTTAAAAAGCGATAAATTGAATATAATTATTTTCAAAAAGGCATACCTGGATGTGAGAAACAATTTTTTTTTTCATAGATCCAGGTAAACAACCTTTTTTTTTATATAAAAACATCCTATAGAATATAAAATAGGATTTAAATTATAAAATATATATGTATATTAAAATGCTTCATATTGTGTAATAAAAAATATTACAAAAATATAATTATACCGGAATCGAGTTCAAAAATTAAGGAAAAAAACGCATATCCTGATTGTGTAGCTGGAGCTTTCTTATGGTTTGCGCCCTCTGTCGGAATATTTATCTCGATAGATGGCGCCAGTCATCAGCAACTTTCAGTTGCCCAATCAGCAAATGTTTTTTTTAAAATCAACTTTCACAGTAAGTTTTATTATCAAATACAACCAAAAGATTTCTCATTATACATCGAGCAACACTAAGAGTTAACGTGGGAGTGTATATCTAATTAAACTCTTTAACAAAACTTAAGGAAGTGAAAAGTATTTGATGTTGCCGGTCGTCTGTTTTTTTTTTTTTTTTTTTTTTTGAAGGATACAGAGGAAATTTTGTTCACACTTGGTTATCTCGTGTGTCTTCAATAAAGGTCACTGTAATATCTTTCTGAGTTATTGTCTGAATCCCGATATACATGCTAAAAAGGTACAACTTCCTAAGTTTTATCCATGAATGTATATATCCTCTTCAAAGTATAGATCTAGGTAGGTTACAAAATCTCCGTAGCACAGTAGAAACTTGCGGGGTAGGTCACTATCCCTTTATGTCAGTTGTATTAAGTGTCGATTTTAGTTGCCCCATGAAATTTGGTGATAAGTAGACAGTCATTGTAATAAATAAAAGACACCTCTTCCGTCAAAATAGAAGCAGAAACTGTGTCTCTGCGATTTAGAAAAATTAAGTCTGTATAAAAGTCACAACACCAACTTTGGTAAATACAGACACCTACCTGGAGACGATGGTTTCGTGCCATAGCACGTCTAGGGCGGCTTTGATCTCATAAGGAACTCCTGAAATCTTCAGAATTTACCAAAGGGATTTTTTTTTTTTGACAAAGAATTAATTATTGACTGTAAAGAAAAATGTACAATTATTTCATAGACTGTAAAACCTCCCACGAGCGAACACCATCTGATGAGCGACCATCTCCCTGTGCGACCACTCTGGTGATAAATCTATAAATAAATAACTGATGTAATCCAACCTCCAGTAGGCGACCTCCTCCAGAAGAAATGGTGGCGTCGCTGGAGACCCGCTAGCGATTCTCCACCAAACTCTGCAGGGGTGGTAGAGGCGCCATGTACATTGTACATGATTGAATATATCTAATTATTATTTTAAAATGAGATAGTGCAGACTGTTCACTTCTGCATGTATTGACAAGATGTCAACAAAATTATGTTAATTGTCACAATTGTCCAGGAGAAACCAGGAGCATCATGTTTTTAGGACGGTCTCCCACATGAGAGGTTCCACTGTATATTGAAAATTAACAACATTACAAACATTAATAAACATAATACATATTCTAAATTTTCTGTCTTTTTGAAAATTGTTTTGAGATGGTAATGTTATGATAAGGGGTCAGAGAGCCATACTAATATTGCTTGGGTCGATATCGCTTAGGTTGGCTGTGTGGGTTCCCTAGAAGACCGAATCAACGAGGTTTAGCTGTGGGGTTTAATACGGTCGGGTGTGCTGAGAGTTACAAATATTGCACTTACCGGCTTAGAAGAGATTCCATTGTCCATGTTCCAACTGGATGTCCAATCTGGAGGGATTTCTGCGACCGGGTGTCCAATGGTGTTCCAGTCAGCCGTCAAATATCTTCTTGGAGAACAGCTGTGAGCGTCCACTTGCCACCGTAGCTACTGCAATGATGTCATCCGGGGGTGGGAGGGGGCGGAGGGAGGAGGCCTTGCTAAGGGATCTACTGTGGGTGTCTACTCCAGAAAGTTCCATCAGTGACCCTTGACACCATTTCTACATCACTTTCAACTTCTCTTAGATCTTCTACAATTTAGAATCTACATAGTTCACAAACCAATAGAGATAGACCTTCCATCAGTTATCCATCTAATGAACAAGTTTACTAAAGCACGTATACACACGTAGAATGTCATTTATACGGATAAATCTTTATTTACGGGGCTGCTAACCAAAATAGATAATTTTAGAGCCCCAGACGTCATTTATACTGACACTTTTTGTTCCAAAATCACTTTATTAGGTACCACTCAAAAAGAGCAACCTAGTTTATGATATTTGTAACAATGAACAATTCACATATTAAAACAAAATGTTAACGCGGGATTCAATCCCGGTTCATGACTGTCGGGAATCGAGAGTGTTACCTACTCGTCCACCGACTGACACAGCTTGATGTCTATTTTATCTGCAATGTTAAAGAAGCATAAATTGGTCGCTTCTATATATATATTTGAATAATTATATAACATTTTTAAATCTCAAATAAGACATTAAAAGCCTTAAAATAAAACATTTTAACACAATTCAACTGCATTTTTCTAATTTGTACATTTAATTTTAACTAAAGTAAAAAATGTACTAAAAATGTTTTGAAACATTAAAAATTTCAATTTTATTCATCTCAATGGTGAAAAGGGGGGCTAGGTAAAGTAGAGATGGTTGAGTAGATGTTGAAGAAAGAAACAAGAATTTGAGGAATGGCCATTTTCTCAGGATCCTCCCTGGAATTCGGAGAAGTCAGGCAGCTCCGACAGAGAGAAGGGTCAGATGATAATGTGGGGTCGACATGATTGGTTAGGTCGATGGTCAGGTCTTGGGGGATTGAGGCCTGCAAGATGGAGATGAGAAGGAGTTCCAGGGATATATCGGGAATACAGAGGGCGTTGTTTCAAGAGCACAGCACCACAGGCAAGATGTTGAGTTTCAAATGGTCAAAGGTAAATGATCAAGTTCTACAGATACTCAGAGGCAAGAGTCTTGAGCCCAAAATGATCAGCAACAACTGCAAGCTGTGGAATTTAATATGATCAAGTTCAAGACATAGATGGAAATTTTGCCGGGAGGATATTGATCTAAAGTGACAAAGGTCGCCTCTCCCGTAAAAATAGACGTCAAAATCTGACGCTATCTATTGACCGTCGCCGCAAACTAGCGGCCTCGGGTCGGTGACAAAGCCACAACACCATCTTTGGCAAACTGAAAAGCGTTCACCTAGAGACCATGGTTTCGGGCTAATGGCCCTCATCAGCCTAGGGCGGACTTTATTCCATGAGATCCACACGGGATCTAATGGAATATTGACAATCTGCCAAAGAGGTGCATTAGCCCGAAACCATGGTCTCTAGGTGGGACGCTTTTCAGTTTGCCAAAGCTTGTGTTGTGGCTTTGTCACCGACCCGAGGCCGCTAGTTTGCGGCGACGGTCAATAGATGGCGTCAGATTTTGACGTCTATTTTGACGGAGAGGCGACCTTTGTCTCTTTAGATCAATATCCTCCCGGAAAAATTTCCATCTATATAATAATTATTGTTGATTCTATAGTCCTGAAAAAAACAAGACAATCCAGTAAAAGATGTATTGAGATATTGTTGTGTGTCAACAAGTAGCCGACCAATAGTACACGGGAGCAATAAAAATTATTTCAATTTTTGTTTATTTTTAATTAATCAGAAAAACGGCACCACAGAGATGACGGGGATAAATTGTATTTGACCCTTGACCACCGTTTCGCGGCAATGTGTTAAATACAACTTGCCAGTAATAAAATTAATCTTTGTCCTGTTCCAGCGATTTAGAAATGTCCAGCTACAGCTCCTACAACCGGCCTGGTGAGACTCCGAACATCATGATCTTCCTGAACCGGACCATAGCCCAGCACTGCACCAAATAAACCATCTGAGTATTACATCCCCGCCTTTGTCTCATCTCTCTCTCAATATCTTTGATAATAATCTTTAAAAATTACATATAAACACACACGTTAAGAAATTGAAAATCTGATTTTTCATGTCAAAACTGATCATAGTAGAGAAAATAAAACATATTTGAGGACAGTTAAAAAAATGTAAATAAAAGACATTCACATCTTCTAGAGAGGTTGAATGTACATTTATTAAGACATTAGTATATTATATACAGATTCTCTTGAGATATGCAACAAATGATTGGAGAAAAAGATGGAGAAAGTAATTCTAATATGCAAAGTTATGTAGGAAATGGTACATATACAATTTATCATTTATATATACAGTTAAACCTGTCTATAGCGCCCCCTCTTGGGACTCACCAAATAGGGTGCTATAGACAGGTCACTTTTAATGTAAATCGCATCGTACTACGTATTTGAAATCCGGCGCTATAGAGAGGGAGGCGCTATTTAGAGGGGGCGTTATAGACAGGTTTAACTGTATAATATTATTTACATAGAGGTTTTATAGGTATTTTTATCCTGATCTCATTTATATTTAGAATGTCCCGTAAGTTGGATTATGCAAAATTATTCAAATATAGTGATAGCATTTTTAGAAAGTGCTTTACTCGAATGGCACACGCGGGGGATATACGCTCATAGACAAAACTTGAGGAAGTGGAAAGTTTTTGATATCGCCGGTCGTCTGTTTTTTATTATTATTTTATTTATTTATTTTTTTTTTTAAGGAGAGAGGGGCTATTTTGTTTACTCTTGGTTATCTCGTGTGTCTTCGATAAAGGTCACTGTGTATCAAAAAATATGTTTCAGAGTTATTGTTTGAATTCCGATATACATGCTGTTGAGGGGGAGGTTACTCTTTCTTCTCAATATTAAAGCTGTCTCTCTTTTCCTTGAGAGACGACCTAGTGTTTTGTTTTTGGCTGGCGGAGGTAGCTCTTGACTATGTCCAGCTCGGTGACTCCAAGGAAGAGGCTCTAATGTAATAAAGGACGACTATCAATTATTCAAAGCTCTTTTTATTGAACAACACGGTCAATTTATACATTCCAACACACCTAGTTATTGATCAGAAAAATAAATTTACATACTTGTATTTTTTCTCTTCCTTCGTTTTAATTTACAAAAACTATTTACATAAACAAAGTTGACTACTCTAATAGCCGTAACACATGCTATACATGTCGCAATCTGCGATATCAAAGACTTTCCATTTCCTTAGGTCTATGAGTGTATATACAATGTGCTCATTGGTGGCGCTTTTTGAGAGAAAGACACCACCACCGATGGACTGCGAGAGTTCTTTCCCACAAAGTGGGCAGGTCGATGTGAATGAACAAGGAACAAAGAAGGTTCCAGATCGAAGTAGTGATTAATTAAAACATCTGGTAATTGTATAACACGCTTAGTTGTACAATCAAGATATACCTTTCGAGAATATATACCCCATAAGTATCTACCAAAAAGCGACATCTCTCTCTCTTATACCGAGGCCATGAAGTTGAACATGTGTAGCGAAGGCTATCATCTACAAGTACCATCTTGGTCTTGGGGTGGGTAACGCCAGCTACTTCATCGACCTGCCCACTCTGTGGGAAAGAACTCTCGCAGTCCATCGGTGGCGGAATCTTTCCCGCGATGGGCGCCACCAATGAAGCGTGTATATATTGTAGCGCGTGATCCCTCCGGTTTCTTCCGCCGCGGAGTAGCTCCTCCCTGTAATGGTTAAAGAAGTTGAATACTCCAGAAGTTAACTTGGACGAGTTTTGCAAGCCTTGTAAAAGAGAGATGTTTATTTTTAAACAGCCAGTAGCACGCTCTCCTCTCGCCACGAGCTCTTCTTGTAACACTACCTCCCCCTTAAACCAGATCGTCCCGATCAGGTCCAATTAGTCCTATCTCCTTGGTAACAAGCCAGTCTTCCCAAATGCACCACCTTGGCCTTTGATTTAGAACTTTGCTGGATACGGTAGACCAAATCATTGATCCTTTTGATGATTTTGTAGGGCTCTTCCCAAACTGGCATCAACTTTGGTGAAAGTTCTTTTTTTCTTTCTGGACGAAACAGCCATAACTAAATCATTTTGTCTAAATCCATCGTGGTTCGCCCTTTGGTCATAGCGAGTCTTCATCCGGTGGCTTGCCGTGCGAATCTTGGTCCTAACCAATTCGTGAGTCTCCAACAGAAGACCCCTCAAATTGTTCACTTAACCAGCTACCTCTGCAGGTGGCTCCTCAGGACTGCCGAACTCCAAATCACATGGAAGTCGTAATTCTCTTCCAAACATTATCTTGGCCGGTGTCTGCCCAGTTGTCTCGTGAATGGCGGCTCGGTACGCCATAAGAAATGGCGGCAGTCTTACGTTCCAATCCCTTTGGTGCTGCTCCACAACTTTAGACAAATGTTCCTCCATCGTTTTATTGAACCTTTCAACCATTCCATCAGATTGGGGGTGAAGGGGAGTAGTTCTTGTCTTCCGAATCCCCAACAGCCTACATAATTCTCGGAACACCCCTGCCTCGAAGTTTCGTCCTTGATCCGAATGCAGTTCCAGTGGCACTCCAAACCGACAAATCAGGTTGTCCATTAGAACTTTCGCAACCGTCGTAGCCTCCTGATTCGGGATTACGTAGGCTTCAGGCCACTTAGTGAAATAATCCATGGCGACCAAAATTATCTGTTGCCGCCTTCTGTGACTGGGAATGGACCGGCCACATCGATCGCGATTCTCTCAAATGGTGCGCCCATATTGTATTCCCTCATCACTCCTCTGGACCTAGTTTTTGGTCCTTTGCTTGCGGCACACCTGTCGCATTCTTTGCACCACCTTTCCACATCCTCGTGATAGTAGACCCAATAGAATCTCTCCCTAACTTTCTTTAGCGTTTTATCAATGCCAAAATAAGCCCCCAAGACTCCACCGTGTATTTTGCGCAGGACATTGGGAACCTGGACCTTAGGGACTACTAGCTGCATGGTTTTACTCTTTCCATCGGCACTTTCCCAAATTCTTTTCAGCAGTCCGTTTTCTATACTGAGGGAGTCCCACTGTGACCACAAGGTGTTCAATTCGGGGCTCTTGTCGGATATCATTTCCCAGCTTGGTCTTTCATTCCCCCTTTCTTTCCATTCCAAGATTGGGCCGACGTTGGGATCCCGTTGCTGGATAGTCCTACAACTTTCAGAGGTCCAATCGTCACTCGGCACCATAGTTGTCCTCCTCGAGGTTACTTCATGTTCATCAATTTTCTCACAATGCTTGCAGTCGCCACAAGGTCTTCTGGAGAGAGCATCTGCATTGCTATGTTTTCTTCCAGGCCGGTCCATAACGTTGGCAGAATTTAGTTTCCCTGGCTGTCTCTGGTCGGGCCGCCTGACGGTGCACTGACTCTTTAGATGACCATGTCGTCCACAGCGGAAACAGGGCCCAGCCGATCGTCTGCCAGGCCTGCCGGTCTCTTCTAGCCGTTCTAGTCTCTTCAGTATCTCCTTAATGGCGTTCGATTTCCCACCGCCTCCAGTGGTGCTTTGTTCCACAATTAATTCTGCACCACGGACCCGTGGGTACCCCGATTCGCTCACTCGGTAGGCCACCTCCAGGGCGCGAACCAGCGCCTCTCTTGATTTATCGAAAGAAGCAAGTCGTAACACTCTCTGGACTTCTACGTCTCGAATACCATCGATAAACGTCTGGGCAGCCCATTGGTCAAGGAAATCAATGGGAGCACCAGGGTAGGCCAGATGACAGAGCCTCTTGACATCAGCTTCAAACCCCTGCAAACTTTCCCCGACTTTTTTTGGCTTCTTAGCTTAAGTTGAGCTTGATATACTTGCCTTAGATGTTGTTCTCCATATCTCATCTCAAGTTCTCCCATCAACATCGCATAACTCTGTTGATCTGCACGCGGAACCGCCTGAAGCAGATCTAAGGCCGGTCCCCGAAGAGCCACAATCAAATTTGTCACTTTTTCGGTTTCTCCCCAGCCATTGTTGAGAGTCACTGCTTCGAATTGTCGCCTAAAACCCTCGAGGGAAGTTTGTCCGTCAAAGGTAGGCTGAGGTATGTTGCGGCCTGTAGGGGAGATCACAGCACCCTCTAGACTCTTCATGCGCGCAAGCTCGATCTCCAGTCTCTTGCACTCTGTCCGGACTTCACCAATATTATTCTCTAAGGCTGCCTGGACCCTCCCGATCTCACTTGGAACCTAATCTCCAAATTTGTCACTTTCTGGTGGAACTCTTCCCTCTCCTGCTGTCGAAGAAGCCTTTCTTCCTCTTTCTCTTTTTCTTTAAGAACTCTTCTTTTTTTCTTTAAGAAGCTTTTCTTCCTCTTTCTCTTCCCGAAGCCCTTGAATCATCTGGGTGATTGTGGCCAGCAAGTTCTGCTCCGAGGCCATTTTTTGACCTCTAGTCTCGATGGGCATTCGTCAGCAACCAAAGAAATCTCAAAAGGAGCCTCCTGGTGACCTCCACGAGGAAGAATCCCACTTCTGACACCAGTGTAGCGCGTGATCCCTCCGGTTTCTTCCGCCGCGGAGTAGCTCCTCCCTGTAATGGTTAAAGAAGTTGAATACTCCAGAAGTTAACTTGGACGAGTTTTGCAAGCCTTGTAAAAGAGAGATGTTTATTTTTAAACAGCCAGTAGCACGCTCTCCTCTCGCCACGAGCTCTTCTTGTAACAATATTCTTATATATATATCTATATCTATCAATTATATACTTTACATTTATTTATCTATACTCATCATTATATAATATTATTTATTCCGTATATAACCTTATATGGACATTGTAATAAAGTAGTTTCAATCTTAATCTCTCTCTCTCTCAATAAAAATGCGCTAATACAATGTATTTTTTATAACACCGGTGCAGAACGCAAAGCAGATGCTGAATGAATGTTCCACAGCACCCGCATTGGAAAGTTCAATAAAATCATATACCATGTTATGGCACATTCGTTTATCCTTAACTTTACGTGTTCTGGAATGGGGTAATAAATAAAATATATTATTTTAATGCGTTTTAAAGGGAGAGGTACCTCTTTTGATACATGAATACCATCCTCTCCCGCAACTTTATGTTGTGTACTCTCTAGTATCTGTGTGTGTTGTGTGTGTGTGTGATCTCAAAAATATCTTTATAAAACCAATAGTTATCTCAAATAGGTCAATTAGCACAGCTCTTATTGCTAAGAGAGAGTGATTTCATTAGATTATGCAAAAAGAATTCCAGGAAGTGTAAATGCCTTATCTGTTATATCCATTATATACGAGGGGCATCCAATAAATAAGTTTCCCTATTTTTTTTTCGGCAAACGAAACGTTGTAAAAATTAGTTAGTAGGTAAGGAATGGTCACTAGGATGCGTTGGAAGCTGGTGACCTTTCAAAATCACTCTACTCGTACGCGCAAGTCCGTAGCGCTTCAGTTTCCATGGAGCTACCACTGGTGAACGTGTCCACTTGCGAACTCCGTTCTGTAATTCGTTTTTTCACAGCGAAAAATGAAACTGCGGTCAATATTCATCGCAATTTAGTGTCAGTGTATGGTGAAGGATGTATGAGCATCCAAATGGTTCGCCGATGGCGTTCATGGTTCTTGGAAGGACGGCAAAACGTGCATGATGACGAGCGAAGCGACAAGCCCGTTACTGCTACGGACAATGCAGCCGTGGCTGCTGTTCGGAATGTGGTGGAAGCAAATCGCCGCGTCACCATTGACGAAATAATGATTCGACTGCCTCCTGGAATCGAAATTGGATGCTCTTCGATTGGAACAATCATGTCAGATGTTTTGAATTTGAATTGAAAACAGGCGGAGGCGAACCACTGGCTACGAAGACAGGACACGGCTTGGTACAACAGTGGTATCAAAAAATCGCGACAACGGTACCAAAAATGTTTGGACAGAAATGGTGATTATGTAGAGAAGTAGTCTATGAGTTGTATAATGAAAATAAAATAACTGCATAATTGTAAATAAAGTTGTTTATTTGTTACAAAATAGGGAAACTTATTTATTGGATGCCCCTCGTATATATATAGTGGATACCAAAGTGTTACACCCAGAGTTGAAGAAAAAAACACGGAATTTTCCTTTAATTTAATTCTTGTGGATGTAATGACATGTTAGAGGAAAAAGTCTCAAATATATAGTTAAATTTAATTATATTACAAAATAATTTCTCACAATGAGTTTCTTTTTATTAAAAATGCTAGCTTTCAAGCGATAATGGCTCTTCAACGGGCTTAATAAAACATATCGACTATATCTTATAAGAAGTATATTTGTAAATTTATAAATATTTATTGTAAGATATAGTCGATTGAAGAGCGATCATCGCTTGAAAGCTAGAGTTTTAAAATAAAAAGAAACAAATTGTGAGAAATTATTTTGTAATTTTAAAAGGTTTTTCACAATTTTATCATGAATACAGATATTTAATTATGTTTAATTTTCCAATCATTTGGCCAATATGCAATTCCATATACATAGACGCCAATGATATTCCACCAGTTCCTTCTGAGTGTAACAGGGATATAGAATCAAACTTCCCCCATGAGAGCCACCTGCATGATTAACGACCACCATCCGGAATGATCACTTTTGTGATGACAAAACTGACTTTACCTTACATTATCCAACCTCCAATAAGGGACCACCTCCAGGAGAGACCACGAATTTATTCTTGTTTATGGCTATGGTCTTTCATGAAAGGTATATTGTATATTAAATAGATTGTTCTATTGGCATGTTATTAAAACATACTTCATATATATGTACCAAAAGAGACACCTTTACCTTTAAATGTGCATCAGAAAGATGGCACTATTACATCACCCGAGTAAAAAAACTTTACTAGCGATGATAAAGAATGAGCCACAACACCAGTTTAGCAAATTCAGACAAAAAGCCAACCTGTATACCATGGTTTCGGGATCTTTGGCCCTCATCAATATATCCTTCCTTATCCTTATATCTATAAAAATGAAATCCAAAATCGATGTTTGTTATCGCGTAGCACAAAATCTACAGAATCAATCATTATGAAATTTCGCATGTAGGTAGCTGAAGATTTCGTTTAACATATAGGCTATTCAAAAAACTAAAAAAGTTGATGTGTTTTTTTTTTTTTTTAATAAAAAACCAACAAGTGATAGTTCCAGCCTTTTACCGCTTGAGCGCAGCACTGGTCGCGACGATAAATGAATTTGATTGGTTAATAATTAACACGTGGTTTGTTTACACGTTGAATGTTAGTTTGTTCGCACGATGAATGTTTTTAAAAGGTAAGATTATCCAATCGCCGTGAAACTTTAGGAAGTTATTTACTATACTACTGGGAAGATTTCTGGTTTGAATTCGATTTGAAATAAATATTCTTTGCAATTTTATTTGCAAATTTTCTACTTTCACTCGCAAGCAGCGCCTCTCGCGGCATCTGGTGAAATTACATTTATAAATTGTAAAAATGCTAGAATGTGTTCCAAGTATAATAAATTTAATTAGAAATATAGTAATATAATATTCCAAAGATGTTGTAAAAACTTGGCATTTCAATATTAATATATATTTTTAAAATATTGTAACGTTTTTGTGTTAAATGTTAAAATGTTGTAATGTTAAAATATATTTTTACATTGTTAATTTAATTTGCTGTTGTTTTTATAATAACGAAGATGCAAATTTAATTGTTGTTGTTTTTTATCGTTTGTTTATATAAAAAATTACATTGTATGTGATGATGATAACAAAAATGAATCTTTAAATTGTTTTTAAAAAAATTATGTTTCAAAAATATATTCAAACGCATATAACAATATTTATATACGTTTATAAATCTATATATAGGTGGATTGGATGTTTTCTAGAATCGTTTTAACAAATGTTCGTTAGGCAAACTTTTACTCGGGTAAAAACCGGGCGAAGCCGGGTACATTCGCTGAATACAGTTATTTACAAATGTTCGTTTGTGGCAAGATACTATTCCTTCAACTTCAAATTGCGGAGTGGACCAATTAATATTGATTTTATTCAACTTATCGAGTATTTTTAAAGGGATCTGGAAAAATATCAAATCATCGAGAGTATAGACATGTGTAGATTCAATATAGGGATTGGATGTTTGCTAGAATCGTTTTAACAAATGTTCGTTAGGCAAACTTTTACTAGGATAAAACCGGCGAAGCCGGGAACATATATATATACGTTTGTCGGCTATGCACGCCCTCAATATGTAACTAATCTCGCTGAAATTTGAACAGGACAGAGAGTTAAATCTGGAAGAGTTTTTTGTCGCGCTTTAACCAAGAAAAAATATAATTAACCAGGTACTGAGCAACAATATTTTTTTAGTCAGAAATGATGATGACAATATTACTGTATCATGCTTGATTGACATAAACAAAATTCTTTAGGGGAATATTCACTAAAACAGACCACGGGCGAAGCCAGATAATAATTTTCAGTAAGCAGGAACAAAATTCTACCTGCGAAACATTCACTCGAGCAGAAGACACACGAAGCCAGGTCATCTCTATATATAAAATATCGTTTCTCGGCCTTTTGGCTAAGATCGTGTAGTTTATCTCTAGATATTTTTTATTTATATATATATCTTTTTAAAAATATATTCAGTAGGGAGAGTGGATATGTTTGCTCGAAAAATATATTTTATATATTATATAAATATATAACGTAACGAATATTATTATCATTATTATCATAATATTCTGTGTGTTCCGGAATATTATTATCAATAATATTCTTTAGGCAAGCTTCCACTCGAATATAACCCGGGCGAAGCCGGGTACACATCCGCTAGTATATAATATATTGATAGTAAATTATTATTCTGCTTTTCTTTCAAGATGATACGACTACAAAAAATATCATTAAGTATTTATGTACTAAAAAAAGAACCAGCAATTAATCTCTAATCTCAACAAAATATCTTAATAGTGTTGCATCATGGCTAATGAACCCATTTTATTTTAATTTGTAATATTATTTTTCATATATTTTAAATTCAAAATTATATTTTATATTTATATATTTATTTTATTAAACAGAATATATGTATTATAAACAGAATATATGTATTGTAGAATCATCATTTGTATTTAGGTACACGTGTGACTTCACTGCTCTCTTTGATGTCAAAAAATAAATAAATTATTCTGGAGGCTACTTAAAGTAGAGTTATCTCATTATTCCCTTTTATAAATTTGTAGGATGGTTGAAACACGCTCTGGTAAGATGCAAGACCCAGCACAGGAGAGAATCAAGGCTGAAGAGTCTGCCAAGCCGCAACCTGGTGCAACAATTGGTAGAGATGCTAGTTCCGACCCAGTTGTCCTGAATCCCAACATCGACATCCCCAAGTATGATGGAACAGAAGACCCTCGCCCATGGATTGAATCTCTTGAAGAAATTGGCTTCCTGTACCATTGGGCAGACTACATTATCTCCCGTTATGCTGCCATGAATATGATTGGTAGCGCCAAAACCTGGCTGAACCTACACAAAGTAAGTTTCACCAGCTGGGAAAATTTCAAGAGCCGCCTAATTGAGGATTTTGCCTCAGACGCCAACAAAGAAGAAATGAGGATGAGATTAAACAGGATACAACAGTGGAATGAACCTGCAATCAGGTTCGCAGAGGATATCCTTGTACTGTGCAACAAGGTCGACCCCCAAATGGAAGAAGATACTAAAATAAACTGGGTTATTGGAGGGTTAAAGAAAGAATACTCTTTTGCCCTTCACCTAAACCCTCCTAAAAATACCAATGAACTTCTTGAAATTTGTAAAAAAGCTGGATTTGTTCAAAAAGAATTACCAAGAACGTGTAGAAAAATCAAAAGCTCTTTATAACGGACCACGCTCTCCTCGTCCCCATCATCAAGAGCAATGGAAGAACGCTCCGTCGTTCAGAAGACCATACCAGAACACCTCCAAGCCCCAGGCCCCCGCTCCGAGGTACTACCAGAACACCTCCAAGCCCCAGGCCCCCACTCCGAGGTACTACCAGAACAAGCCTCTGCCCCAGGTATCTGTCCCTAGACGATCTTACACTCCCAATCCTGAGCCAAAACCGGTTTACCCAAGTAAAACATACAATAAGAGTCCAAATTCAAACAGGAATAGGACAGAAGACGGGAGACCAATATGTTTCAAGTGTAACAAGCCAGGACACGTAGCGCGGTATTGCAGAGTCAGGTTTGTAAGAATTGTGGAAGAGGACCCCATAGTTACACAAGGCATCGCGCCTGAGACCGTCAATCAAAGCAAGTCGACCATAAATGTAATTAAAAAGTTGGACCCCAAATATAAAATGAACATTAACGTGGATAGAATCGGTATCTGCGAAGCTTTGATTGATACAGGCGCCGATCTTTCAGTGGTCGACCTTAGTACAGCTCTTAACACAGGTCTTGAAATAATAAATCCTGATAAAATGTGCTCCGGACCCGATGGCAAAGAATTAGATATCGTAGGAAATATTAATTCAAATATAAAATTTGATGACAAAACAATTACACATCAATTTGTGATAATGAGAACACATTTGCGAATATTTATACTTGGACGAGATTTTCTTAAGAAAATGAACGCAAAAATTGATTGTCAGCGTGAAATAATCAAATATGACTTGACAGAAAATCGTAACGTAATCAAATATCAACAGAAGAAAATAAAAAGTGCAAAGGATGCCATTATACCAGAACTTTCTATTAAATTGATTAATGCATTTGTAGAAGCAGAGGATGGCGAATACATCATCGAGGAGAACCATAAAATGTTTCAAACAAATGGACTTCGACTAGCGAGAAGCTTAATAAATGTTGTGAATAAGGAAACATATATCTGGATAACAAACCCTTACCCTCGACCATTAAAAATATTAAAAAAAACAAACATTGTGCTTTGGAAGCCAGCCAGCCGAAGTGAATCTTATAGAAGAAAGTGAACAAAAAGAGCATGAAGAACCCCAATTTCAGATAAACGAAAAATTATCATATAAGGAAAAGGAGCAATTGAAACAAGTTTTGGAAAAGTACGCGGATTTGTTTTCGTCGGGATTAGGAAGATCCAACTTAGCGAAACATCGGATTGATACAGAAGGCGCGAAACCGATCAAACACAAGCCGTATAGGGTGAGCGCGAAAGAGCGAGAAATCATAAAAGAGCAAATTGATGAAATGCTCAGAGACGGCATAATTAGACCATCCTCGAGTCCATGGTCCTTCCCTGTAATCTTGGTCAAGAAGTGAGATGGTAAGTACAGATTTTGCGTTGACTACAGAAAATTGAATGATGTAACAGTGAAGGATGTTTACCCAATTCCCAGAATTGATGAAGTATTGGATACACTTCAAGGATCCAAATACTTTTCAGCAATTGACCTTAAATCAGGATATTGGCAAGTAGAGGTTGAGGAGAAAGATAAAGAAAAGACAGCCTTCACTACAGCACATGGCCTATATGAGTTCAACGTAATGCCCTTTGGTCTATGCAATGCCCCTGCTACATTTGAGAGGAACATGGAAAATATGCTTGGTAATCTTAGATGGCAAATTTGCTAGATGAGGTAATCATTTATAGCTCGGATTTTTCAACACATCTCAAGAGAATAGAAGCTGTTTTAAGATGTTTTCGCGAGGCTAATTTAAAATTGAACAACAAAAAATGCCAATTTGCTTTCGAAGAACTGGAGATTCTTGGCCATATAACTAATAAACATGGTATTAAACCAGCGGAGCATAATATCAAGGCTATTAGAGATTTTCCTCGGCCCAAAAAGATAAAAGAAGTTCAATCATTTTTAGGAATGTGCTCATATTATAGAAAATTTATCAAAGGTTTTTCAAAAATTGCCGATCCATTAACCAGTCTTATAAAAAAGAATGTACCTTTTACCTGGACAGAAAATCAAGAAAAAGCATTTCAAACCCTTAAAGTGGCATTGATAAATCCCCCAATTTTAGGGCACTTTGATCCGAATGCAACTACTTACATTCATACTGACGCATCTAACATCGGCCTGGGTGCAACATTAGTCCAAAAGTTCGGCGATAAAGAAAAGGTGATCTCATATTTAAGTCGAACACTGAGCAAACCTGAGCAAAATTATTCGACTACCGAAAAAGAATGTCTAGCTGTTGTGTGGTCAATGTCCAAGTTACGACCCTACCTATATGGAAGGCACTTCAAAATCGTAACTGATCATCACGCACTATGCTGGCTTAAGAATCTGAAAGATCCGACCGGCCGATTAGCACGATGGGCACTGAAGATTCAGGAATATAATTTCGAAATTATACACAAATCGGGTAAAAAACATCTGGACGCTGATGGTCTATCTAGAGGACCCTTACCGGAAAACGAATGGGACGAAGATTATGAAAGACTATTTCTGAATCAAATAATAGACGAAAAGGATGATTTTATTGAGAATATTAAGGAGAACCTTAGTTCAAACAAGCGTTCAATTACACAGAACTTCAAAGAAGAAAATGGGTGTCTCTACAAGAAAAATCCAAATCCTGAAGGTAGGGCATGGTTGCTGGTAGTGCCAAAGAAGAGAAGGAAGGAAATCATGAGTGAATACCACAACCATATGCTGAATGGCCATCTGGGCGTCGCCAGAACCACTTACCGATTGAAGAATAAATACTATTGGCCTTCCATGTTGAAAGATGTTTCAGAATTTGTAAAGACGTGCCACCTTTGCCAAAGTCGGAAAGGTTCAAATCACTTGCCTTCTGGACTTTTACAACCTATTCCCCCAGCTAACTACCCTTTTGAAAGAATCGGAATTGACTTTGTTGGCCCCTTGCCATCAACGAAAAGAAGAAGGAAGTGGATAATTGTGTTGACTGATTATTATACCAAGTATGCTGAAACAAAGGCAGTATCAGAAGCAACCGTGAAAGAAGTCTCTACATTTTTAATCGAACATATTATTTCACGTCACGGGGCCCCAAGATTTCTTATTAGCGATAGAGGTTCACAATTCACTAGCAATTTGATGAAGGAGGTAATGAAAATGTGCAAAGTTAAACACTGCTTCACAACGAGCTACCACCCCCAGACTAACGGACTAACGGAACGGCTAAATAGAACTTTAATCAATATGATCAGCATGTATGTGAACACAGACCAGAAGAACTGGGACGAAATCCTCCCTTTTATCACCCACGCGTATAATACCACGATTCAATAAACCACAGGCTACTCTCCATTTTTCCTGTTGTTTGGAAGGGAACCCATGTACCTCTTAGACGACGAGAATATCCCAACGGACAGTAACATGGACGATTACGACGAATATATAGAAAACTACTTAGATAAAATAGCAAGGACGAGACAGGTAGTCATTAACAACACAGAGAAGACTCAGGAAAGAATGAAAAGAAACTATGACAAAAAACACAATGAGAAAATCTATGAACCAGGACATTTAGTGGCAGTTTGGACACCAGTCAGGAAAATCGGAAAATGTGAAAAACTATTAAGAAAATATTTTGGCCCATATCGAATATTAAAGAAGCTGTCTAACGTAAATTACTTAATTGAGCCGAAAGATAATCCTGGCCAAGACCCATTGATTGTCCATGTCTCAAGACTCAAACCCTATTTCGAGAGAATTGATGAGGTAACTCACGAGGACGTGACGACCTCTGGAGAGGGGGAAGTGTTGCATCATGGCTAATGAACCCATTTTATTTTAATTTGTAATATTATTTTTCATATATTTTAAATTCAAAATTATATTTTATATTTATTTATTTTATTAAACAGAATATATGTATTATAAACAGAATATATGTATTATAGAATCATCATTTGTATTTAGGTACACGTGTGACTTCACTGCTCTCTTTGATGTCAAAAAATAAATAAATTATTCTGGAGGCTACTTAAAGTAGAGTTATCTCATTATTCCCTTTTATAAATTTGTAGGATGGTTGAAACACGCTCTGGTAAGATGCAAGACCCAGCACAGGAGAGAATCAAGGCTGAAGAGTCTGCCAAGCCGCAACCTGGTGCAATAATAGTAAGCCAACGACACAAATTTATTACAACAGAAGTCGACATGATATCACCTGTTTATTAGTTCAAAATGCCAAAAGCGAAAATATCTTATTTTTAAATATGCAAATCTTCGACAAACCATATCATCTCCAACCATAGCAATTCCCAAGCAACCCATAGCCATATCTACAAGCAAATTTGTCCATCACCCAGCAGTTGCCAGTTCCCCATCATTTTGTTTCTACCATTGTACACAAACTACCCTTTTTAACTTTGTTAATTCTCACCCATGCTTTTCAATAGTCTCGATCGCTTATTTGTTTATAGTTATATTCCCTTTTTTCAAATCAATTTTAAATATCAGCACCAAATATTATACCTACAAAATACTCTTAACGTCATTCCATCTATCTCTCTATAATCATTTTATTATTTAATTATTAATAACAAATACCTCTATATATCATTTCCCATACATTTTTTTTAATGTTGATATTTTAGGAATAAAATTTATTTTAAATTATTATTTGTGTAAAAATAAACATTTTCTGTGCTGCCTTTTAATATTTTGAAATTTAATTAGTATAATCACATAATTACGAGTATTAATATATTAAATACCTTTTTTTATTGCTTCATCTAAAATTTTTAATAAATATATCATTATTATTCAATATATAGACATTTATAATAATTTCCTAAATGTATAAATTATTTATAAATAAAATTTCTTTTGTTTATTGTAAAAATATTTTGACGTTGATTTTTATTGTCTAATTAGTAATTATTTCTATAAACATTTTGATTTCGTTTAATTAATTATTTTGTAATTACCAATTTTATTACAAAATTTTCATTATTCGCCTTGATTCTTTTATCTAAATGTGATCATTCTGTTTATACTTACTATTACTTTTTTTTATCTTTACATGTTCATTGCTTGTTTTCACATTTGCCTTTTGTACATAATTAACATTTGCTTTAAGTTTATTGCTTTTTTTCATAAATGCCTTTTTCTTATAATCATCAAATGTTTTTAGTATTCCCAGCTATCTTTTGCCAATTTAATTATGTTCTTATTGTTTTCAATGTTGTGTTCTTCTTTATGTTTTCATTTATATACTTTGTAATATGCATTTTATTTTCCTTCCTCATTTTTATTATAATGTGTATTTTCTTATGTAATTTCCAATCTATTGGTTAACATGAAGCCAATATGAAAAAGGAATGCCACTTTTTTTCCACTCTCAACCAATAATTTTTATTATCATTTACACTTTTGCATCATTTTTGTAATTTCCTATCTATTGGTTACTATCCAAAAACCAATATGATGTGGAATATCACCTCACTTTATTTTTATTTATATCATCATCCCTCTTAACTATTTTTCTCACTTTTCTCTCTGAACCCTCTAATTCTATTTTTCACACAGGGGGGAAATATTATATAATATAAATATATATATATGTCATAATATATGCTCTTCCAGGATTAATAAAACAAACCTACAGTCAACGAGAGAGAGATGGGCAGCTAAAGCGAGACACTTTAGATATCACGACATTCCAAAGGGGGGGGGGGAGGGGCAAAAGGGGCCCGCCCGTCAACACCTGGGGACAGATAGCCGGGGGGTGACCACACACGACAAACGGCCGTTCAGCGGATAGAACCTCGCTCCCTCTCTCTCTCTCAGCTGGCTGCCTGGGTTATTGCTCTACCAACTTGTGGCGTGATTATTTCCCTTTCCCCACCACATTATTACCACTATATTGTCACATTGAAAGTCGACAGGATAAGACCTGACCGGGAAACAAATCCCTCATATACCAGAGTATGAAGAAAACAAGAAGCAATACCACGATGCTCGAACAAACCCACAACCAAGTTCCACAAGAACCAACGACCGACTCTACTGTAGCCGCTTCCCTTCGAACTCTCACCCTCTGTCTCGACCAACTTTTAAACCGTGAGTCTGAAGAAGCAATCACCTACGACGGAGATGAACCTGCCGCACACTTCTTCTCACAACTTGAGTCTCAGCCGAACTTCCACAACTTAGAGCCAGCACGCCAAGCTCGAAAGGCTCTATCATCACTCAGAGGCGAACCTCGCAAAATTGCACAAGACTTAGCTCTACTCAATAAGACTTATGAAGAGGTCAAGGAGTCACTCTGCGCCGTCTATCCCCGACGCCCTAGCTTCACTCTTCAAGAGTTCTATGAACTTAAATGCACATCGATGGCCGAGATCGAGACCTACTACAAGAACAAGGTCCGAATAGGATTGGCGATCAACCTCCCTAAGAGTGCCATCGTGCAAGCACTATCCAACGGTGTGCCACGTAACTATGGCAACCTTTTAAAGATGGCACAACCCTCGGGGCCAGAAGAATGGTTGTGCTTAGCCCAACAGCTGACCTACGAAGGGGATAACACCAGCACTAAAGCTGCCCAACAACGATCACCGCGCCAGAGCAGAGCACCTTCCACCACCGTGGACAAGACCCCACCATATCCTTGCCGTTACTGTGGCGGACAACACTGGCACGCACAGTGTCAGCAGCGAGGGCCCTACCAGCGGACTTTTCGGACCTTTACACCTGCGGTCCACAGCGTCGAGCAACCCCAAAGATCGACTGGGCCTGCAGGTGTCTACGAGACCGCAGCAACGACGAGCTCGGGAGAAACCAAGTAATGCCAGCTTCGGCAGCAGAACTCCTCCGAAGCTCAATGAACCTACCTGCACCCTAAACCAGCATACGCCTGTAAGTGCAATTATTTTAACCCCTATCATTCATTCTTTAAAGATGCCATTCCTTATTGACTCTGGAGCCAATGTTTCCATAATTATTTAAACCAATTTGAATATATTAAAAATGTTAATAGTTTCATTTGTTCCACCCCTAATAACAATGATGTTATTATCCGTACTATATCTAGTCATGCCAAACCAATCGGATTAGTTACCTTACCAATACAATTTAATAATTTTAATTTTAATGAAACATTTTATAATTTAAGTTCACCCCTTGAACATGGTATCCTATCTATTCATGTTATGCAATTCTTAAGATTAACAATAGATTTTCATAATCAATTGATACTTCAAAATAGTGTTCCAGTACCTAAACATTTGTACCATTTTGTATGTGACCTTCCCACTTGTAAGCACGGCTCGCGAATAATAACTTCTAACCCTAAACGACCCATAATTCACTCGGTTAACTTAGGCGTTGACGATTTTCAACCTCCAAGTGAGCCTTACTTACAAACAACCCTTAGTAATATTTATCAACCTTCCCCTGAATGCCCCTCTCACCCTTACAACCTTAATAGCCTTCCTACCAGCCCATGCGCCTCTAGAGAATTAATGATTAAAGAATTTATCGAACAACGCCCAGAACTGACTATCCCTTATCAGCAATTATTGTATTCTTTTAAAGATGTTTTCCCTATCAATAAATTCAATGTACAGGGTGATCCAAAAGTCCCGCACAACTTTAAAAATTAATAACTCCGCGAATATTTGCGCTAGAGCAATGCGGTAAACACCATTGTGTTCAGGATGCAATGGGATTTTTTATGGCAAATAATGAAAAATTCGAAATTGATTTTAGTTACAACTTTATTCGCTAGATGGCGCCCTACCAGAATCAGCGATTCAGCGGCCAAATTGTTTGATAAATTAAAAAATATAACTGAACGACACGTATTTTTACTTTTTGAATACCAGGAAAGAACCCTAATAATATCAAATGATAAATTAATAAAACACCATTTCGCCAAAAGTTAGAAGAAATGGTTAACGATTTTTAAATACAATCTGAGATATGTAAAATAGGTATATGCAAATTTAAACATGTAGCCAAAAAAAAAAAGATATTTTAGATGCGGTTTGCTGGAATCCTCTCAGCTTTTTAAAAATTTCGAAAATAATAATTTTCTATTTTTTTTTAAATTCAACTTTCTCTCAGTATCGATTATATTTATTTTAATTCACTTGAAAAATATTTATCTATCTCTGATGATTTATTTTACTCTGGAATGCCGTTGTTGTATTTGTCGTGTCCAATAAAGAGCCTCAGATTCTTTTCGTTTGGCCAACAAAAAATGTCCAATTTATATACACATATATTCTTACATAATGAGACTTTAAAGAATGCAAATAATCTTCATCTATTTACATACACAACACATCTCCCCTCTTAATAATACTCCAGTCGGTCTAGGGGTTTCCTGGCTCTCTGAGGTCTAGGACTGCGGATGGGCACTTGCACAGCGGCAGCCTCCGGTTTAGGAGTGCAAGAGGGTACGTGCACAGAAGCAGACTCCTCCTTGTTTCCTGATGTAACCTCTGGAACCTCCTCTTCACTTTATTTCTGACTTCCACCTACAGGCTTCTCTCCTGATGTTCGAGGAAGTATCAAATTTCTTGTCTCCACTTGTTTCTTTCTCACAGGTCGCAATTGATTGATATGCCTCTTATACACGACGCCCTCGCAACTTATAAGGTAGTGACGGTAGCTCAATAATTCCAAAATGGTACATTTTTACCGTTTAGGTCCAGTTGCATAGTTGCGGAAATAAACCTCGCAACCTGTAGTAAACTGCTCCTGCCTTCTTACGGCCTCATAAAATACCTCTCGCGGATTTCTCATATTGGTATTAAATTCGAGAATCTTGATCTTAAACTTCTCTACATTAGCAGTTCCGCCGGGGAATTCCTTTATTACAGTTTGGGGGAATGCTCTATGAGCAAATAGGAAACTTTGTAGATTCGTCTCTAAATCATCCTTCCCATTATTCTTTCTCAAAAGGTTTTTAAACTCTCTTACATATCTCTCAGCTAAACCATTTGTAACTAGGATTATACGGACTGGTCTTAGTGTGCCGTATACCATTCATTTTGGTAAATTGCTCGAATTCACCGGAGACAAACTGTCTTCCGTTATCTGTAACAAAATATTAGGGAATTCTAATTCTGGCGAGAATTTCTCTAAGATGACTAATAATCGTTTTTCTGGTAATATCTTTGATGATAAAAATTTCTATCCACTTTGAGTATACGTCCACGAGAACCAAAAACATTCTTCCCATGAACGAACCCGCTAGATCAAGATGAAGTCGATGCCACGGTTTTTCGGGCCAAGTCCATTCCGAGATGGTAGCCGGGGGCATGCTTGCCGATTCTTGGCATACTCTACATTCTCTAGTTAACTCCTCGATGTTACTGTCTATGCCTGGCCACCAGAAAATACCGTCTGGCAATCATCTTCATTTTAACAATCCCCATGTGTATTTCATGCAAGTCATTTAAAATTAAAGATCTTAATTTTTGGGGAATTACCACTCTTTCACGCCATTGAAAACAATCAAACTCCAAACTTAATTCCTCATTGATCTTATAATAAGGAGCTAGTGAGTTTTCCCTCAGTACCCTTGTGAATTTCCACACACACAGTTGCCTTCTCTAACATTCCTTAATACTATAGACAGTATTTTATCTCGGGACGTCTCATATGCCACCTCCCTGAAAGTGAACGGTACCTCATTCAACTTCCTGAGAAGAAGTACCTGGTCTTCATCAAGAGACTCCCTGACACTCGAATCTAAAGGAAGAGGTGACAATGCGTCAACATTGGAATTATCACTAGTTTTTTGGAAATTCCACAGTATAATTAAATGCAGCTAATTTCAAGGACCATCTTTTAATTCTGGATGATGCACATATGGGAATTGGTTTCTGAGGTGAAAATATATGAATTAAGGGTCGGTTGTCTGTGACCAATACAAATTTTCGTTCCAGTAAGTATTGTCTGAATTTCTCAACGCAATAAGTTATGCTCAACGCTTTCTTTTCTAGTTGAGAGAAACGTTTTTTCGCTTCAGTTAATGTTCTAGAAGCAAAGGCTATAGGGCATTCTTCCTTTCTATCATTTCTATGACTCAGAATTACGCCTAGTCCATAATAGTCCATAGTCCATTAATAATGATTTACATTTTTTAAATAACATACGATATTCTTTCGTCCAATTCAATCTACAATTTTTATTCAAAAGTTGATAGAATAGCGCTAAAATGTTTGCTATATTCTTTATGAATCTATAATAATAAATTAAGAGTCCTATGAAAGATCTCAATTGCGAAACATTCTTTAGGTTCAGGCCCCTCTCTATCACTGCTTTAATTTTATTTTATAAGGGATGCAGTCCATATTTATCCATTTTAAACCATGAATATTCCACCGATTTCTTTTTAAATTTACATTTATATCTGTTTAACTTTAAACCTTTTTCTAGAAATCATCTAAACACTAGATCCAACTTTTGTTCATGATCTTCAAAATCTTTTCCTGCAACCAAAATATCATCTATGTAGCAGGCCACACCTGGCAAATCAGAAAATAGGCCTTCCATAATCCTCTGAAATTTATTTGGTGCTACCGCTACGTCATATGGTAGTCTTTTATAAGAAAACAACCTCTTTTTTGTGTTTATATCAACAACAGCTTTGGCTTCTTCCGCTAACATTACTTGTAAGTAAGCCTGTGATAGGTCTAGAGTCGAAAGTACGGTGCTTGTAGATAATTTTGAAAAGATCTCATCGATCGATGGAATGGAATACCTATCTAATTCTATTGCTTTATTAGCTGTACATCTAGAATCACCACATATCCTTACACTACCATCCTTTTTTGATGCCGGTACTATTGGAGCGGTCCAATATGCATCAACTATAGGTTATAAAATGCAAGAATTCATTAAACGATCAATTTCATTCTCTACTTTGTTTTTTGGAGAGAAAGGTAAACTTCTGGCCTTACAAAACACAGGAGTCACATCCTTTTTTAAATTAAAATTTATTCCAACGTCCTTTAGACAGCCCGAATCTTTGTTAAACAAAAATCTGCATACCTACCATCAAATATTTATATATTTAAATATATTTCTATTATATTCATTATTTAAAATTTTAATGCTAAACAATATAGAATAATCAAGTTTCAACTGTTTAAGCCATTCTCTTCCTAATAAAATTACCTGGATTTTTTCATTTACAACTATTAATCGTAAATATTGGTTGGCTTCTTTTACAAAAACATTTCTTTGATCTATAATCTCTATTGATTTACCACAAAAGGATTTTAATCTTATATTTGTTGGAAATAATCTTTTACCTTGCCAATAATTCTAATAAATATCTTTGAGTATTAACGTAACTGGACTTCCTGTATCTATTGTAAAGCACAAAGAATAATCATCTACTGTTAAATTTATTGTGGCATCAGTTTCGCCCTGTACAGAATATATAGAGTCCTCTTGTACAAATTTAAATCCCCACATTCTTTTACTAGCTTTGCAGACCCTACTTAAATGACCCAGTTTTTTACATTTTAAAACAAGTCTTTGTTCTATGAGGTAAAACAGATGCCACGTGTGAATGTCTTTCACCACATCTATAACACACTATTTTGCCTTTGCCACTTTGCCTGAAAGGCCTATACTGCGCCGTACTATTATTGTACTCGCCCTTTTTATCCTTTCAATTCACAGGGGATATATTGGCCACTAATTTATCTTGTAATTCTCTTGTATTTATCTCCGCCAATTCGAACGAGATCGCCACTGCAAAAAACTTTATCCGGGGTGACATCGTCGTCCTCTTGTAGTAGCTTCTTTTGCAGGATTTCAGACTTGATTCCAGCCACAAAACGGTCTCGCATCATGGTTCCCAACATATCGACGAAATTACAATTTATTGCCAAATGTTTCAATTCTCTAAGATATTCCGAAATTGATTCTCCTTCCTGTTGAATTATCTTTAAAAATCTGCATCGCTGTGGTATCACTTTCTTCTTTGGATCCAAATGCAGCTTAATTCTTTGAATGATAGTATCATAGGGTTGATCATTCATTGGACCAGGAAGAAAATGACGTTTCCCTGCTTCAAAGTTTCAGAATCTGGTAGCGAGGTAAAAATCAGCACTTTAATCTCCTCCTTCAGATGCCAAAAAGAAAGCCTCAAATTTTTGTACAAAAAGATCGAAGTGTCCTCCACTGGGCTATAGCATCTAAAAGGTATTATTAACTTTGAACTTGTCATGCTGATCTTTTCTACTCCTTTGTTTTCTTGATTCAGATAGTTAAAAAGATGTAATCTTAACCCATTTTCCTATTTTTACTCTCCATAATCCGAGAGTCAGATTTGTTTAAAAGATGTAGCTGTTATACTTGCATAGACACCGTTTTCCTCAGCTTTTTACTGGCTCTGTAGATCGCGCATCCTCGTCGCCACTTTTGTTGTGTCGGAATTAGACATACAAGAGCTCAAACTTGACCATGGCCAACAACAAATGTCCAATTTATATACACATATATTTTTACATAATGAGGCTTTAAATAATACAAATAATATTCATCTATTTACATAAACAACAGTTAATATATAGCGAGAAGAGTAGAGGACTGAGCACAGATCCCTGAGGTACACCAGCCCATGTTCTTCGGTCCTTGGAAAATGTTCTATTGACCCGAACCTTTATCCTTCTTCCCCTTAAGAAGTCTGCAATCCAGATTAAGGTTTTTCCTCTTACTCCGATGTTGTGAAGCCTTTCAAATAATTTCTACACTCGAACAAAAGCTGAGGTCATATCCAGGAATACGGCCGTTGTCTTCTTTGGCGGTTTTTCCTAGAAATCTATTATTGATTGACAGAAGTAGAACAGTTTATCAGTTGTACAGTGTCTGGATCTTTAGGCAGTTTGGTAGAAGTTTATTTTATTATTGTTAGTGAGACAGACTATGAGCCTAGAGTGGATAATTCATTCTGTTATTTTACAAAGTATGCTAGTAAGAGCAATTGGCCGATAGTTCTTGCATTCCTTAGCATCTTTGTTTGGTTTCAGTATTGGCACTACAATTGATATCTTCCAATTCTTTGGTAGTTTACCAGTTTGCGATGAAATGTTCAGTATTCGTAGGAGTTGATTTTTAGCTTCGTCTACAAAGTGTTTAATCATTTGACCAAAGATTAGAGCATCTCCAGGTGACATCTTGGATTTAACTTTCCTATTGATGAATTTAGCTCATTCAGTGTGAAGTCTCTCGAGTAAATATCTTGTTGATGGTAATTTCTTGCTTGTTAACTAACTTGTTTATATTATTTTTTAGAGTCCTGCCTTCATTCATATAGCTGAGTCTGGAAGTGCTTGAAGATATTCAGCAATTATGTCAGCCATCTGTTTGTTCGTTCTCGCTGTTCATATCGGTTAGAGTATTGAAGGATTAGTGTTGGTTTTGAGTTTAATAACACTAATTATATTCCAGTGATGGCTTTCTTTTTTTGGATCCATTTTCTTCGCAGAATTCTGCCCATTTTTCTTGTTTGAATATCCAAATTTCTTGTTCTATTTTGTGACAAATTCAATGAGTTCTTTATGATTTCTTCTGTTTTATTTGTTTTAAGAAGTTCATTTTTATTGTCTCTCTCTGCAATCATTGCCTCGATATTGTGGTCCTTCCAGTAAAGTATTCACAGGTCTTTACGTCTACCTCTAGGTATCGATACTTTTGCAGCTTTGGATATGTTCAAAGATAATTTTTCCAAGTTTTTGTCAATCGTTCTGTGATTTAATTAATCGTTGCACAGTTCTTCAAGCTTTTCTGTGAATTTTTTTCCAGTGTTTTTTTTATTCTGTTGGAAATTCTCTATTTTGAATTTTAGGGTTGTTAAAATTGGTCTGTGGTCACTGATTGCACTTTTCAGAATTTTCCATTGTGTTGTGGGTGCGATGTTGTAATTTATCGCTGTGATGTCTATTGCGGATTCTGTGCCTGTGGACTTGAAGAGATAGGTGTTCTTTTCGTTATTTACCGGTGTAAGGTCGAGGTCGGTTAGCATGTCCTCAACCTGCTGACCTTTGTTATCCTGGACAGGTGATCCCCAAGTTGGTCTTTCGGCGTTAAAATCACCAAGTATGATTGCGATATCCGAAGACGCTTCACTTAATGTCTCTATCAGGCCTGTATTGATGCTAGTATTATCGTGGTGATAAACATTTATGATTGGAATTGTTTATCTGTAATATAGATTTCTATTGCCTGAGCTTCTGTCGTGCTTTCTCTAGGCTTATTCTGATTATAGGCGATTTCCTTATCAAAACGGCAAGTCCTCCTCCGAATTTTCCCGGTCTGTCCATTCGTAGTTTTGTATATTCTTTGATATTGAATCTCAGATTCTGATTCAATTTTGTCTCCTGAGGACAATTAATATGTACATTGTTGTCACAGAGAAGACAAGTCAGCTCTTTATTTTCCTCTGGGTACCATTTATATTGAGTTGTAGTAGATTGAAATGTGTCCTCGTAGTAGATTTCTCATCATGAGCTCGAGCTGCAGCTCCTGACGCGGCGGTTACCCCGGACGCGGTAGCATCATTGGAGATATCAGTTTTGTTCTTCATTTGAAAATGGGTGCCGTTGCAACGTTAGTCATCTTGGAAACGAACCAGAATTTGGTCAAATATTCCAAGGGTCCAGGGGGGACCGCAAGGAGGTGTGGTCGAACTTCTCCCCTTCCCCCTGGAATGCCGTCACTACAGGATAAAGCACTCTTGGTGAATTTTTTAAATTGTGATTCAGAATCTGCCACTGAAGCTTTACGAGCGTTTCGTTCCTTTAAAGATATTCGAAGTGGTAAAGGACCAATGAGTTGCTACTCTCTAAAGCGATTGATTTAAAGTTTTGAGGAAACTGGATCTCTGGAAGCAAAACCTCGGAGTGGAAGACCATCGACATGCAAGTCAGTAGCTGTTACGGTTTTGCAGAATGCTGAAGCTATTGAAACGTTATCCACGTATGGAGAAGTAAGTGCTAAACAAGTTTCTCGACAAACGGGGATTTCGTATGGAACAGTTTGGAGAGAACACACATTTAGAATTTTTCTATAAAAATATCCTAACAAAATTCAAAGTTTTCACGAGTTGAAAGTCAGCGATTTTGAGAAGCGTCAAGAATTCGCTGCATGGGTTTTCCGGCAAATTGATATTGATGAAAACTGGCTGTCAAATGTTCTAAGAACAGATGATGCTCACTTTTATCTAAAGGAGGAATTTAACATTCAAAACTGCCTCATTTTGGTAACAGAAAACCCTAGGATTTTTACAGAAATACCACTTCATCAGCACAGAGTTACAGTTTTGTGTGGGTTCACTTCTTCTTTTATTATTGGGCCATTTTTCTTTTAAAAAATCAATGGAAGAACTTTCAAAACCGTTTTTGTAACTGGTGAACGTTATGTTCAACTTTTGAGAGAAAAGGTTATTCCCATATTGCAGGACAGACAAGCACTAAGCGAAATAACATTCATGCAAGATGGAGGACCTCCTCATATCTCCCGCGGTGGGAAACAATTGCTGAAGGATACGTTCGGTGGAATTCGTTGATAAGTCGCCACTTTATATACCAGTGGCCCCCAATATCACCAGATTTGACGCCTTACAATTTCGGTTATGGGGGTACATTAACTCGCGTTTTTATCGATGCTGGCCTACCACATTGGCCATGTTGAAGGCTTCTATCAGATGGCACGTTTTTATAAATTTCAACTATTTAATTGTGACCATTCTGTCATCTATCGTCTGCAGGCGGTGTTTGAGAATGAAGGGCGCCACATTGAGCAAGGATTGTGACCTAATACAAGAGAGAAGGCAGTTACCTCATGTGTTATATTTTGCAGCTCTTTGTTTTGGGTTATGGGAATAATAAATGCTGTCCTCACAACTTGACTCTTTTTTTCTGTAAACAGTAATTTTTTTGTTTGTCATTTGCCCACATCTTATATTATGTCGTGCAGGCCAAAGTGTTATAACTTCCCGAATAACACTGGTATACACAATTTTACCCCTTATGTTTAGTTTATCGCTTTTTGCTCATTAGAAGAAATAGCATAAGGAATAATCTCTGTATCTCCCCCCCCCCAAATTTAGATGTTTTGCGCAAAAAATATTACAAAATGATTTTACTACCACGTTTTTCAACGCAAAAGGTCGATTTAAAAATGATTTTTTTAGGGATACATTTTCAAAATTATGTGCAGTATAATAAACAATGATAACATTTGACAAACCCATAGGATATTTGGAATAAAGTACGACAAATATATTTTGTCACTCCCCTCTATATTTCATTTGTTGGATCATGACAAATATCCAGTTAAATAGTCAAGTGTCGACAATTAGTCAAGAAACTATACATTCCTTATAGCACGAAATCCTATTAGTAGTGCCATCATAATTATTGGTACTATATTAACATTTCAAAAATCGTGTATTGATATCAGTAGTTATTTTCAAACATTCAATTTATTTCACAAAACTCCATCTAAATATTTTATAAATATTTTTTGCTACATGTTTTAATTTGCATATACCTATTTTACATATCTCAGATTGTAATTAAAAATCGTCAACCAATTCTTCTAACTTTTGGCGAAATGGTGTTTTATTAATTTATCATTTGATATTATTAGGGTTCTTTCCTGGTATTCAAAAAGGAAAAATACGTGTCGTTCAGTTATATTTTTCAATTTATCAAACAATTTGGCCGCTGAATATCTGATTCTGGTAGAGCGCCATCTAGCGAATAAAGTTGTAACTAAAATCAATTTCGAATTTTTCATTATTTGCCATAAAAAATCCCATTGCAACCTGAACACAATGGTGTTTACCGCATTGCTCTAGCGCGAATATTCGCGGAGTTATTAATTTTTAAAGTTGTGCGGGACTTTTGGATCACCCTGTATTACCACTCAACATAACCCCTGTAAAACTCAAAATTATTTCCGATAAGGTTATTTCCCTCCGACCATACCGAACTCCCTATGCCTACCAGAAGGAAATTCAGGACCAGATATCTCAACTTCTAAAACATGACATAATCACCCCCTCCTCTAGCCCATATTCCTCTCCTGTGACACTCGTTCGCAAACGCGATAACACCATGCGTCTCTGCATTGACTTCCGTCGCGTGATCGAACTAGTACCCTCGGATTTGCATCCTTTGCCATTGATAGAAACGGTACTGGATAACCTGTCGAAAGCCAGAGTATTTAGCACCGTTGACATAAGCAATGCATACTATCAAATCCCCATCGCGGAGGAGGGTCAACCACTACTCTCTTTCGTGACTCAACAAGGGCAATATAATTTCAAACGCTTACCCTTTGGATTCAAATCAGCACCCCAAATTTTCGAACGTGTGATTACCCAGTTGATCCACAAACACCACCTCTCTTTCATAGCCCATTATTATGACGACTTCGTTATTTTTTCTGACTCCTCAGAGCAACACCTTACGCACCTTCGACTTTTCTTTAAATTCTGTTTAGAGGAAAATCTCCAACTTAACCTTGAAAAATGTAATTTTTATCAAAATGAAATAGATTTTCTCGGCTACCACATCACCGCAGGGACTTACACACCTAATATTAAAAATTTCCGAAATCATCAACGCTATTAGAACCCCTATCAACATTAGAACCCTACAATCATTTTTAGGAGCCGTCAACGTATATCATAAATTCATCCCAGAATATGCTAGACTTCGCCACCCCTTAAATCAATTACTAAAAAAGAACGCCAAATTGCTTTGGAGCCCGAATTGTCAACAAGCCTTTGATAAATTGAAGCAACACCTCGCAACACAACCTGTGTTACATCTATTTCAAGAAGGGCTCCCATGCCAGGTCTATTGCGACGCTTCCACGCAGGGCATCGCAGGTGTACTCATACAAGTACATCCTGACGGTAACATCTACCCTGTACAATATTACAGTCGCGCGTTGCGTTCCTATGAGCGTAATTACACTATATCTGAACTGGAGTGCTTAGCCATTGTAGAGTGCGTTGACAAATTCCGAGTGTACCTCCTAGGTACAAAGTTTGTCATCTACTCGGATCATCACGCCTTACAATGGCTAAAGACTATAAAAGACCCCACCGGACGCCTCTTTCGTTGGAGCCTTCGACTCTCAGCTTACGACTATGAGGTCAAATACCTCAAGGGCTCGCGTCAGTACGAGGCGGACCTACTCTCCCGTAACCCTTTCTGCGGATTCCTATCCACAGGTCAAATAAAAGATCATCAGGGCGAATTACGGAGGGACACAAGGTATATCCTCAATGACAAGGACCTTATGACCATCACACGACGGGGTGTCACTAAAATAATTGTTCCACCATCACTCCGTGGCACCCTACTACAACGAGCCCATCGCGATTTCAATCACCGCGGCATTTCGCAGATGACCAGACTGATCGCAGCCGAATACTATTGGGACGGCATGACAAATGACATCAGGACACATGTAAGAACCTGTTCAGTATGCCAATTAGTCAAACCACCAAAAGGACCTATCTACGGAGAATTGGGACAACTCCCCCCAGCGGTCCTGCCGTACGAACTAGTGTCACTAGATACTATTTCTGGATTCGCGAAATATGGAAATTCTCAGACCTTCTTACATGTCGTAGTGGACCATGCCACACGGTACGCGTGGGCATTTCCATCGCGGTCCACCAGCA
This sequence comes from Cordylochernes scorpioides, assembly GCA_030710605.1. NCBI lineage: Eukaryota > Metazoa > Arthropoda > Arachnida > Pseudoscorpiones > Chernetidae > Cordylochernes > Cordylochernes scorpioides. The sequence continues at coordinate 47,854,716 of CP092877.1, forward strand.
TTCTCACCTATACCCAAGTGATTAAAAAGGTGATGCAGTTTGGTTCTCCTAAACGACTTTTGACGGATAGAGCTCCTGCCTTCACCTCTCCGAAATTTCGTAGATTTTTGATTAGACATAACATTGGCCAATTTCTCACGACAAGCAACAACCCTCAGGCCAACGGATTAAGTGAACGACTAAACGCCACGATTACTGGCAAACTTAAACTGTTGCGCCTCCAACAACCTAAGACGGCCTGGACCAAACTACTACCTCAGGTCCTTCAGGCTTATAACCATACCCCACATTCTGTGACCGGGTTTCCACCGTCATACCTTTTGTTAGGTAGTTTCCCGCTACAACTATCCGAGCATGTACAAAACTACCCAAAAATCGACGACGCCAGAGAATTGGCCTATCAAAGGACACACGAACGACACTTACGCGACAAAGCGAGATTCGACCAAACACATAGAGCTTCCGATTTTGAAGTAGGCGATCTCGTTTTGGAAAAAACATACCACCATCCAGATACTGGTAAACTGGCACCTTTCTTCTCAGGACCTTATGAAATACTGGAGATAATTTCCCCTCAAATCGTACGGATCAACCGCTCCAACCGACCTCTAAGTCGTGAGACAGATACAATTCATGTACGGAAAACGAACAATTTATTTCACCGCCCTTAAATGATCGAGACCAACCTAAAAATACCTTCAATTTCCCATATAAACACTTCAATCACACTCTAATCCATACTAAAACGGCTATTAACTCACGAAAGCAACATGACTACACTTACAATCAAGATGATCAAAGATATTTGAACCGCTTATCCCCTGAAATCTTTACCAATTACTAACCTGACAACGAGACTTTACGAACCCAGTAGTATCTAAATAATTAAGGTAGAAAGGCCCAGGGTAAGTTTTCCCCTTACTCTGTCCGCCTATATTCTACCTTTGCATCTAGAACTATTTTATCTTCGAAAATTAAATAAAATTCCATTCGACTTCCTCACCTACACACGGGACATTCCCCTCGGACTCGCTATACAAGTAACTGCATAGATAAGGTAGAATGGCCCAGGGCAAGTTTCCCCTCGCCCTGTTCGCCAAGGTTCTAACATTGTATGTAGTTTTATATTTACCTCAGTCCTGAGCTCACACAATTGCCAACCTCAACCTCATTTCTCGTACTCTACACCTATAGCATAGAAAGCCCATGACAAGTTTCCCCTTGCCATGTCCGCCTGAAAAATAGCTTGAAGTGTAGAGTTCCCCAGTCTTAATGATCTTCAGAATTTCATCATATGTATGTGACTCTTCTTCCCCTTGTTCACACTCCTCAATAACATTTCCCTTATAGTACATTAGATTTTGTTGTATATTGCCTTTTATAACCTTGATATTTTCAAAGATTTCCTTAAGTGTCAAACTTTCCGGTGTTGTAAAACTGCTTGTAAATAATATTTACTTGTGTACTATACAATATTTTATTTACATAAAACTATGTCACCATTACCTTAACTAATTTCAACTGTAAAATTATTTTCTCTATTCCTGGCTTCTCCAGCTTTAAGTATACTCAAACCATGCTCAGCCTTCTTCAACGGGGGCCATATGTCATAATATATGCTCTTCCAGGATTAATAAAACAAACCTACAGTCAACGAGAGAGAGATGGGCAGCTAAAGCGAGACACTTTAGATATCATGACATTCCAAAGGGGGGGGGGCAAAAGGGGCCCGCCCGTCAACACCTGGGGACAGATAGCCGGGGGGTGACCACACATGACAAACGGCCGTTCAGCGGATAGAACCTCGCTCCCTCTCTCTCTCTCTCGGCTGGCTGCCTGGGTTATTGCTCTACCAACTTGTGGCGTGATTATTTCCCCTTCCCCACCACATTATTACCACTATATTGTCACATATATATAAATGAATGTATGTGTGTCTGTCTGTCCTTTATGCCTGACCAAACCACTCATTGGAACGCCATGAAACTTTGGGAAGTTATTTAGTATAGTACTGGGAAGGTTTCTAGCAAATAAAATTTTTGAAATAACTTTTCGCCTAAAAATAATCAAGATTAATATTCTAATTTATCTGTTATAATTCAACAATCTGCTCTAAATATTATCATGATGATACGATGATTTTGTAATGTAGAAAATTAGGAAAGACAAAATTCAGGATGACACGGCAATTTATTTGAGGCAAGAATAATGATACAATTCCAAGGCAAGATACTATTCCTTTAACTTACAATTACCGAGGGAGCCAATTAATATTGATTTTATTCAACTTATCGAGTATTTTTCAAGGGACCGGGAAAAAATGTTCACTTTATCGAGAGATTCGTTAGACAAACCTTTACTCGGGTAAAACCCGGGCGAAGCCGGGTACATCCATACAATAATAATGATACAATTCCAAGGCAAGATACTATTCCTTTAACTTCCAATTACCGAGGGAACCAATTAATATTGATTTTATTCAACTTATCGAGTATTTTTCAAGGGACCGGGGAAAAAATGTTCACTTTATCGAGAGATTCGTTAGACAAACCTTTACTCGGTTAAAACCCGGCGAAGCCGGGTACGTCCGCTAGTATTTTATAATTTAAAATATATTTTTTCATTCATCAATAATTCCACATTTTTGGTCATAGTTTTAGAATATGCCACTTTAATTGTGAAAATATTTGTTGTGTAATTTTCTTCAAGTAATTAAAAATAAAAACTACTTGATAGTAAATGATTTCTACTTTTCTTTTATCACGACTGCACCATATTATTCATAACATGTGTGTATATATATATATATATGTATAGGATGCTAAACTAATTATCTTTATCACTTGGTGTGAAGAAAATGATAGGAAGATAGGATATGTCAATTTACTGTTGTAATTTTGTGAAATTTATAAACAAATCGAATCTAGATAAAGTCAATTCTGTCAGTATAGATATAAACATACGCGTATCGTACTTCACACAATAGAGAAAAAATAAAGCGCTGAGTGGGGAAGCTGAGAAAAAATATCGGCAGAAGAAAAAAATAGCAGACGATCACGTAAGTAGGTTATTTTCAGACGGTCATTCAATGTGGCGTTGGCCCATGTACCCATATCTTTTTATTTATTTGCTTATTCTATTTTTATAAATATATATCGATGATCAAATTATATTTTTAGTTGAGTTTAGAATTTTTTCTGTCCCCCAACTAGAAAAATATTTAGTCATATAAACTTTAGAAAAAGCGAGATAACTTTAAATGTTCAAATGTTTAAGAGAACGTTGCAACATCTTTGTACACTTTTATTATCAGAAAATCTTTATTGTCTTTATAATGTCTGATACAGCTTTTGTTGTTTATTTGCGAACCGCCAAAGTGACAAAAACAAATCAAAAGGGGATGATGATAACCTGCGTCTTGCAGATTAACATTTTCATAGAAACATATATATACATATTTATTGCTAGCTATATATCAAACGTAATATATATATATATATATATATATATATATATATATATATATATATATATATATATATATATATATATATATTAATTTGATTATATGAAAGGAAATTTTTAAAATGATTTTTTTAAAATTAATTATGTAATTAAAACATTAGGGAAAATTAAATTCTAACAACAGGAAAATATTTTCGAGATTAATTAAATTTGCATACTATATTGAGTTAAATGTTTATCACATAGACAATAGAAGCTTTCTATAAATGAGAATATATAGTTGAAGAGTCAAAGTATCCTTTAGAGAGGTGTCCTCTTACTGGAGGGCATCTAATTAATAAAAATGGTACTTTAGGCGATGGTATATGCCCTTTGTATAGATATGCTTTCTAGCGGGAGTGTCCTCTGTGTTTCTACTGTATATTTATTGCTGTTTTATAAATAAATCAAAAATATTTTCTTGGTAGCGCTGAACCGAATTTTTCAGACGACACAGTCCCAGTTGCCATTGAATTCACTTCTTGGGTGAATAAAAGAATGTATATATAATAAGCAAAAATACTTCCGATGGTGAGTTTCTTACTTTCGGAAAAGTGAAATATTCTGCAATACATATAAATGATAAGCAAATGGCTACCAAGGGTGATTAAATCAACGTCCATATGAGAACGTGGCTCGCTTGAAGACTACACAAGTATATTCTTGTAATAGGTCTGTCAGAAACACTACAGTTAATTTCTCCCCTCGAACGCTGGAATATACCAGTGTCAAAAATATTATTTATTACAGAAGTAGCAAAAGTTAGTTAACACACCAATCTTCACAGCCATAAAAATCTTCCAAACAAACGTTAAGCCTAATCATCGCAGACGCTATTAACCTGAGACATCATTAGCTGAATTGGGAGACAAGGTCAATTGACTTCACGCCTCCCCCGGTCTATCCAATTACCCTACGCTTCCTTCTTTTGTCTCCAACTCCCCACACTTCCCCTGTTTCCCCAACCCCCCACATATTCCTTGTTGTCTGCAACTTCCCACACTTCCCCCTGCTTTCCTCGTCTCCCCACACTTCTCTCGTTTCCAGCCCTTCTACACTCCTTTCCACTCTGGCCTTCTACACTCCCCTCCTCTCCTATCTCCGGCCCTTCTACACTCCCCTTCTCTCCTGTCTCAAGCCCTTCTACAATCCCCTCCTCTCCTATCTCCGGCCTTTCTACACTCCCCTCCTCTCCTGTCTCCGGCCCTTCTACACTCCCCTCCTCTCCTGTCTCCGGCCCTTCTACACTCCCCTCCTCTCCTGTCTCCGGCCCTTCTACACCCCCCTTCTTTCCTGTCTCAAGCCCTTCTACACTCCCCTCCTCTCCTATCTCCGGCCTTTCTACACTCCTCTCCTGTCTCCGGCCCTTCTACACTCCCCTCCTCTCCTGTCTCCGGCCCTTCTACACCCCCCTTCTTTCCTGTCTCAAGCCCTTCTACACTCCCCTCCTCTCCTATCTCCGGCCTTTCTACACTCCCCTTCTTTCATGTCTCAAGCCCTTCTACACTCCCCTCCTCTCCTATCTCCGGCCTTTCTACACTCCCCTTCTTTCCTGTCTCAAGCCCTTCTACACTCCCCTCCTCTCCTGTCTCCGGCCTTTCTACACTCCCCCCCCCCCCCCTCTCCTATCTCCGGCCTTTCTACACTCCCCTTCTTTCATGTCTCAAGCCCTTCTACACTCCCCTCCTCTCCTGTCTCCGGCCCTTCTACACTCCCCTCCTCTCCTGTCTCCGGCCCTTCTACACCGCCCTTCTTTCCTGTCTCAAGCCCTTCTACACTCCTCTCCTCTCCTATCTCTGGTCCTTCTACACTCCCCTCCTCTCCTGTCTCCGGCCTTTCTACACTCCCCTCCTCTCCTGACTCCGGCTTTTCTACACTCCCCTCCTTTGGGATTGAGATTAAAACTACTTTATTACAATGTCCATATAAGGTTATATAAGGTCAAATACAACGTGTGATCAATAATTTCCAGGAATGAGACTGGATCACGTAAAATATTCAAAATAATGAAATAATTTTATAAGGACCTTATAGATAAAACATTTATAAACACGTAGAAAAAAATTGATCACACAGACGCACGCGTTCACGTTTTTTTCGAATTTATAAGCTCGAGTATATCAGAACATTTTCTAACTTCAGTATGGACTTATTGAAAAACAGCGTCTGCATAGAGTTTTGCTTTAAATTAGGGAAAACAGCTCTCTAATCATTTCAAATGTTGAAGCAGGCTTTTAAAGAAGATGCCCTATCACAATCGAGGACATTTGAATGGTTTTCACGATTTAAAGCTGGTCGAACAAGCGTCTAGAATGATCTACACACTGGCAGACCTTTATCGATAAGAAGCCCCGAAAATGCACTCAAAATCTAGTCATCGATCAAAGAAAACTCAAGAATAACTATCAGAGAGCTATCAGTAGACTTGGATATTTCTTCTGGAACATGCCAAACCATCATAAAGAATGATCTGCATCTTAAACGATCCCCGGCTAAATTTGTCCCACATTTCCAAACGAATGATCAGAAAGAACATCGCAAAGAAACGTGCAAAAACATGGTCGAAATGTTTAATTCTGATCCCCATTGGCTCAAAAATGTTATCACGGGAGATTAAACATGGGTGTACAGATATGATCCCGAGACTAAGAGGCAATCAAGCCAGTGGCTAGAGCCTGGAGAACCAAGATTCAAGAAAGAAAGGATGATCAAATCGAAACTTAAGTGTCTTCTTATCACTTTCTTTGATGTAAAGGGATTGGTACACTATGAATTCGTGCCCGAGGGTCAGACCATTAATCAACATTACTATATTGATGTATTGCGACGTTTAAGGGAGGCTGTGCGTCAGAAACGACCCGAAAAATGGCATAAGAAAAATTGGCTCTTGAATCAGGACAACGCACGGCCACATACGGCCGTCACTGTACAACTATATTTGGATAAACACGGAACTTGGTTTATTACTACCCCAGCTACCCTATTCTCCTGACCTTGCTCCCAACGACTTTTTCCTTTACCCTAAAATTTAAAAAGTCTTAAAAGGACGTCGATTTGACTCAATACCCCTGAAATAAAGTATAATACGAATAATATTTTGAAAAGCCTGAAAGATGATTTTCAGAGTTTTGATATCTGGAAAAAAAATGAAACAAGTGTATAGATAGTGACGGTGATTATTTTGAGAAATTTTAAATAAAACTTTATTATACTTTTTTATTTCTTTAAATATTTAGCACTGCTGGAAATTATTGATCACACTATGTATATAAAATAAATATGAATAAATAAGATTAAATAAGGATGAATAGATAAATAACTATATAATATAAAATTGATAAATATACTTATCTATAAAATATACTCTACTCGTATAAGAAAAAAATCGACGCACCAAGAAGCAGTTGTCCGATTTATATGAAAATACGTATACAAAGAGGTTTCGACCAAACATGCAAATGATTGAAATTTGGCGGCCGTATTATGCAAAGCAAGAGCTCCAGCGCATCTGAACTACGCATCCAGCACGAGCATTCTAGACTCAATATTCGGCGCGGCACGAGCTGATTTTCATAATTTCCGTTTAATATTTTAGCAGTACGCCTATTTCTACTGTATCAATGCCTCGCCGAAAGATTCATGCTCATTACGAACATATGTCAGAGTTTGAAACTGGTCGTGCCATTGGATTGAAAGAGGTTGGTTGGTCTAATCGACTAATCGCGCGACATCTGTGTCGAAGTGATGCGGCTATTAGGCGATGTTGGCAAAAGTGGGTCAACAACGGAAGATTGCAACGTCAGGACGGCAGCGGTCGACCAAGGGCAACAACAGAACGGGAGGACAGAGCAATTGTCAGAATGGCTGTCGCAGCACCGGAATCCACGTTATCTACCATCCAACGTGTGATCGGCACACAAGTGTCCAAAATGAGCATTAACAGGCGACTGAGAGAGCGGAATCTAAGAGCTCGCCGACCATTACGATGCCTACCCCTCACACCTGTGCACCGACAAGTCCGACTACAGTGGTGTCGGGAGCGATCAACTTGGAACTGCGCTGACTGGGGACGTATAGTCTTTAGTGACGAGTCCCATTTCTTACTGTGTCCTGACGACCGTCGCAAACGTGTCTGGAGACGTCCTGGGCAGCGTGTGGATCCTGGCCTTACTGTCGAACACTACACAGGTCCACAACAGGGCGTTGTGGTCTGGGGTGCCATTTCACTTGATAGCAGGACCCCATTGGTAGTCATTCCTGGCACCCTGACAGCACAACGGTACGTAGATGACATTCTACGGCCTGTTTTGTTGCCGTTCCTCTCACATCACCCCGGGCTTACTTTTCGACAATATAATGCCCGGCCACACACGGCACGTGTTACTATGGATTGTGTTCAATCTTGCCGACTCTTCCGTGGCCAGCGAGGTCGCCTGATCTCTCGCCCATAGAGCACATCTGGGACGTGATGGGAAGGCGATTGCAACCATCCCGGAATGTTGACTATTTAGCCCGACAGTTGGAGACAATTTGGCAAGAAATCCCGCAGCACACCATCCGGAATCTTTATCAGTCCATGACACGCCGGGTGTCAGCCTGCATCCAGGCCAGTGGGGGTCCAACGACATATTGACATTCTCAATTTGTGACGATCAAACTCTGAAATAAAACAATTAATTGTTCTGAAATTTTAATCGTTTTCACCCTATACATGCTCTTTACATACACCAATGTTTGTTCTAATCTGACAACTCCTTCTTGGTGCGTCGATTTTTTTTGTTATACAGTGTATATACAACGTATTCATTGGGAAGTAGCGCCCACCGCGGGAAAGACTCCGCCACCGATGGATTTCAAGAGTTCTTTCCCACAGAGTGGGCAGGTCGATGTGATAGCCGGCATGGCGCAATTCAAGGCCAAGATGGTACTTGTAAATGGTAGCCTTCGTCACACTTGTCAGTTTCATTGCCTCTGGATGGAGGCCGACGCCGAACAGCCAGACCTGCAGATCCTGGGGCACTTCGCAGGAGGCGAACACCTCCCGGAGCAGGGATCGCACGGCTCGGCAACTCCAATAACTGTGCGGCACAGGTGGCACGCTCGAGGCAGGATGGGTAGGACGTGGAGGGCCAGCCACAGGGCGACGCAGTTGTGACGCAAGTCGGCCCAGAGAGATAGAGGGCCCTCGTTCAAACGCAATGCGCAAAATGTTTCCAATTTTTTTTTTCAGCATAACATATACATTATGGGTCAAATAACAAATATCGAAATAATTAAACAGACACTGACAATATCAAATAGTGTTTTCAATATGAAGCTATAATTTGATTTAACATATTTAGTTTGAAAATTGAATTTATAATAATATCAAGATTTTGAAATGTTCTTTATTAAAGGAATCGTATCACGTAGAGAATAAAATGTAGCAGAAGAAGAATTTCTCTGCTGTCCAAGCGGCTAGTTACACGATGCTCTCGCAGTCCTGCCACAGACGGCGACGTGGAACCGGGACATCTCCTCCCACCCAGAATAGAAGCAGAAGGACAGAGCTGAGCAGTAGACAACCTCCACCAAGAAAGAGAGGTATTTCAAAGGCAGGGGGCTGAGAATTGTGAATTACTGTCATATTCAGCTGGAAATTGTCAAGGTATTCTTCTTGGAGAATTTGTGAGGTTGGACCAGTCGTGGTGTCGCCCCAGGACGACGACGCTCCAAGAGCTGTGAGAATTAGTAACACCCAACCCCAAGCCATCTCTTAGCAACACTGTTGGTTGATAGGTGGGGAATCTAATCATTCACGAGTTACATGAGAAAACTCATAGTCAAATATATATCCCCTCTCCCATCAAAATTGACGCTAAAAACTAAGCGTCATTATCTATGACATTTTCCGCAAACTAGCAAACTCGTGTCGGTGACAAAGCCACAACATCTGCTTTGGGGAATTGAGAAGCGCCCACCTGAAGACCCTAGTTTCGGGCTTATAGATCAATATTCATCTGGAAAATGTGTTCGCAGAAATTTCCATCTATATTTTGACCATCGAATTGGCCTAGTAACTTTCCAGCTAAACACTTCTTTGTCAATTCCTGATTTTATTTGTTCCTTGTGGATCTCATGAAATCAAGGCCCACCCTGAACTGACGAGGGCCATTAGCCTGAAACCATGATCTCCAGGTGGGCGCTTCTCAGTTTGTCAAAGCTGGTGATAAGGCTTTGCTACCGACCCGAGTCCGGTAGCTTGAAAAGAGGGTCAATAGATGGCGCTAGGTATGATATTTATAGATATACTAGACGAATGACCCGGGCAACACCCGTGTTTTACCGAATTGATTGTTTTTATTCAAATACTATTTGTTACAATTATAAATTGGAGCCGTGGATGTCACTCTTGTGAAACGTCCCGCTCCAAACTTTACATGTACATTAGGTCAGCTGGTATTACCCCTCATTTTCACCGCTAGAGGCGCGAGCGAATTGACTTTTTGTAAATATACATAATTATAAAGATAGAAGCTTCTATAGAAGATAATGATCATAATGATGATGCGCGCGCATCCTTGAGAGCGATGAGGAATTGAGGAATTGAGGAAAGACGGTCGTGACTATATATGTTGATAATAAAATAATAATAATAATAAAGTGTACCGCTCAATAAAGAAACTCACCACTGCGCCCCTGTGTGGGAAAGAAGCTCCCATACAGACAGCATAGATGCTCAACTTAACCAAACTATGAGATTAATAACGGGAAACATGAGACCTACCCCTATAGACTGGCTCCCATATCTCTCTAACATAGCACCTCCTGACCTCAGAAGAAAGAAATCTACCTCCAACCTTCTCAGTAAAATTAAAGCTAACACTAAGCTTCCAATCAACACTGTTCTCGAAATTCCTCCCCCAACTCGACTAATATCAAGGAATCCTGCATGGGTGGCCGATGAAAATGTAGATCTTAAAGAAGAGTGGAGAAACCGATGGAGCAATCTTGCCATCGCCAACAAAGACCTGGTGGAGGACCCTAACACCAAACCTCCCGGCTACAACCTACCTAGGAGGACCTGGTCAACCCTCAATAGAATCAGGACCTCTACTGGTAGATGCAACTACCTACTAAATAAGTGGAACATGAGTCCAGACCAGAACTGCGACTGTGGACAAATACAAACAATGCACCATATCCTAAGGGACTGTCCTCGAAGATTCTTCCAGGGAACACTTGGGGATATCCACCGGTGCACAGAGGAGGCCCTGGAGTGGATTCGTCACCTCGACATTCCACTCTAGAGAAACTTGCCAACATTGTTGTATTGTGCTGTAAAAAACAATATCATACGCAATATATATTAGATAATGATAATGATCATAATGATGATGCGCGCGCATCCGTGACATGAGGAATTGATTGATTGAGGAAAGACGGTCGTGACTATATATGTTGATTTATATATACAGTAAAACCCCGTTAATACGAACCCGGGGTATAGCTAACCTTCCCTCATAACGAACTCAAGCTAATCCTCAATTCCATTCCATTGAAAATATCATTGTTATAATGAACTTTGCTATTTTAAAAATAGCTAATTACCCCTATAACGAACCTAATTTTAAGTTCCGAATAATAAATTCTATTTAAAATTATAGGCTTATATAGCCGGTTCAAAATCACATTAATAGGTACCGCTCAGCAAGAGCAACCTAGTTCATGATAATTGAAACGGTGAATAATATGTGAATGTATGTGTTAGCATTCCCTTTTGGAAGCATTCTATTTTTAGAGATATTTTAACCTAGGCTAAAAAACGTCCAAATAAATGGGCCAGTGATGCAACAAAATTTATTTTTTATGCAATGAACTATGGTGCACTGTTTTGCATGACAGGTTAAAACAAAACAAAAGGTTAACGTGGGATTCAATCCCGGTTCATGACTGTCGGGAATCGAGGGTGTTGCCCACTCGTCCACTGACTTCTTTGTTAGGCTTATATAAATAACTTAAAAGTATAATTAATAAATTTCTGAAACAACAAAATTGTGAGCATATTTCAACTCACAGATCGCGACTTAAAAACAATAAATTTAATGGGGCATTGTTTGTTTACATTTATATATATACATTCTATTTTTACTGCATGTTATATAAATATTTACACATATTATACTTTTATTAAATACAATATTATGCATTCGCGTCAAATTTGAAATAGAAAAATGTGAATTGCTTCCAAAATAAAGAAAAAAAAAAAGAAATGAAAGGCTTTGTGAAAAAGCTATTTCTAAAAAAAAAAAACATTATCAAAGCTTTTCAAAGTGAAACAACGCAGGCAAAATTTCAGAACATGTTACAATAAAAACAAAATACTTCTCTATTATAAGAGTTAAGAATGAAAGCTATTAAAAAATTTACAAAGTGAATCACCCCAAATTTTTCCGCGATCGTATGTGTTAGCATTCCCTTTTGGAAGCATTCTATTTTTAGAGATATTTTAACCTAGGCTAAAAAACGTCCAAATAAATGGGCCAGTGATGCAACAAAATTTATTTTTTATGCAATGAACTATGGTGCACTGGTTTGCATGACAGGTTAAAACAAAACAAAATCTAAACTTCAGAAGAATATGTGGAAACTAGAAATAGGAAAATACTTATTAACTTTTTTAAAGGATCAATGCTTGAAGAGTACTTTTAAGTAAAATTTGCATTTTAAAATATGATAAAGATATTTTAAAATAATTTTATAAAGATTTTACTAGTATTTGTTTGGATTTTTAAATTAGACATAGAGGTACATGAATGCTAATGATAAAAAGAACCTATCATTAAATGACTTACTTTATCATTCAGCATTAATGTAAGGAAATATGTCAAATTAGGGAATTAAAAAAGTGATTATTATTAAGAGGTAGCCCTTTTCATGTGTATATGGCTGTTCTTTAATTATATGATCGAAAATTTTTGAAAGGTTAAAAAAAAAAAGCCCAAACCGTGGCTATAGTAAACCAAAAGTTCAGTCCCATTGGGGTTCATTATAGAGGGGTTTTACAGTATATATATAAGTCAATGTATGTATGTTTATTTATTCGTTTGTTTCTTATAGGTTTTCTCAATATTTATCCAATCTGGCTGATATTATAACAGTATATCTAGTTGAGTCTGGAAGAGGTTTTTGTCACATTTTTACCCAAGAAAATTTCAACTTAACAAAGTACTGGACTGATTTATCTATTTTCAGTCAATTAATTATGATGAAATATATTATAATATCATGTTTGATGGACAAAAAAAATCTTTAGGAGATCATTTACTCGGGCCAGGTCATATATCTATAAAAAGAAAGTTCAAAGTCCACCTTAACTTTTTTCCATCAAAACTCCTAATAAAAATTATAGATTAATCAAGTATTTTTATATATGAAAATGAAGTTTAAAATATAGGTCATTGGCGTAACCTAATGAATTGCACTTCCATTTATACATTATAAATAAAACAAAATAAAAGACTTAGAACTACTGGGTTGTTGGCGATTTCTTTACGCTCCGAGATTTTGAAAATACTACACAGTGTCAAAGACATATATTATAAACTGAATAAAAATTATTAATTCTTTAGTAATTTTGTATTTAATTAATAAAAATAAAAATAGCTAAGTTACATATTTTGATGTTACGCAAAAATATTCTTTATCTTGCTTTATATAAGTGTTTAAAATTTGGTTAAAATTGATGCTTTCTATTGAAAGTTTTTAGGGAAACCCACTTATAAAATTTTGCACTTATATATATGTTGTAACATATTTCAAGATATACTTGATATCCATATGTAATATAATTATAGTGTAACAGCCAAAGTTGTAGACACAATTCAACTCGCAGGTTTGACCATAATGTAACACAAAACGGAATAATAAAGTTTGAGAGACAGCCACGTCCAGATGTTGGGACACCTCGTGACCATAATATGCCAAAATAACCCAGAACCCCACCTAACCTAACCATATCCCACCTATGTCCATCTAAGCCACAAACCTCTGGTGATTGCGAGGTGTCGAGATGGAGCCTGAAGCCACCTTTAGCCTTGGCAACACTGAGCCAGAGACCGAGATCCCCTTCCTGTAGTCAAGCCACCTGACCTGTGGTGGATGACCTGACCCCACCAACACCAAGCTAGTCTGAGATGGACTCAGACACCCCTTCCTGTAGTCAAGCCACCTGACCTGTGGTGGATGACCTGGCCCCACCAACATCAAGCTAGTCTGAGATGGACTCAGACACCCCTTCCTGGTGGTCGAGCCACATGTCCGATGGTGGCTGACTTGACCACAAGCCAGTCCAAGATGGACTCAGACACCCCTTCCCTGTAGTCAAGCCACCGACCTATGGTGCTTGACCTGACTCCACCATCTTCATGCAGAGCACCAGCTCCACCACGAGCCTGTTGTATATAGTTATAATCTGTGCTACAAAAGATCTGGCAACACAGTATGTAAACAACGCCGCTTAATAAATATATAATTGTTCTAGCACGGCGGTATATTAATTGTCTATATACATAAAGGCTGTAACTATATTAAATATATATAAAGCTAAAGGTAAATGAACCCGTATAAAAGATACAACATGGTGGCAGCGCCGGGATTTTGAAAGATAAGTAAAATTTCAAATATCAATTAAGCCTAACACGTTGAAAAATGGCCTCGAGTACCGGGAATAGTTTGCAGCCATTTGTGCCTGGAACAAACCCATCAGAAGCATGGGGTAAATGGAAAAAGAGATTCCAAATGTTTTACATAGCCACAGAAATAGATAAAAAATCTATTCCAAGACAAAGGGCTATTCTACTCTATAATATTGGTGAGTTAGCCCTAGATATATACTCTACATTTAAAATACAAGAAACTGATGCCTCTCCGACTGTTCCGGATATACTTGAACTGTTTGATGGACACTTTAAACCATATAAAAACACAACCTATAAGAGGTACCAGTTTTTTACAACGGAACAAGGGGAGAATCAGAATTTTGATGACTATGTAACTGAATTGAAAAATAAAAGCATGGACTGCGAATTTGGAGAGCTTGCAGATTCCTTGGTCAGAGATAGAATTATAATTGGAATTAAAGACAAAGCTTTAAAAGAAAGGATGCTACAAGATCCTGATCTTTCTTTAGCTAAAGCCATAGACTTGGGAAGAGCTACTGAAACTTCTAGACAACAAGTAAAAAATATAACTAGAGAAGATGTTGATTTACATTCTATAAAATATAAAAAGCAATATAAAAAGAATTTCAAATATCCAGTTGGTAGAAAACCTAATGTATCTGAGGAGCATCCTAATGCAAAGGTTTGCCAAAATTGTGGTTCCAGACATCCATATGGTAAATGTTTTGCATATGGTAAAATATGCAATTCATGTAAAAAACCAAACCATTTTGCTAAAATGTGTAGGAACAGAGTGCATATGTTGGAGGAAAGAGCGGAAGAGGAAGAAGAAATGTGTCTTCAATACCTATCCCTAGATAGCATTACTGGTCTAGAGTGGACTAAAATAATCTTGGTGGAGAATAATTCAGTTAATTTTAAATTAGACACAGGAGCACAGGTGAACATCCTGCCATTGGATACCATTAAAAATTGGCAAAATAAACCCTGCATATATCCAACTGGGATTGCGGTTTATTCATATACAGGAGAAAAAGTACCAATAAGGGGCAAATGCAAGGCTTCATGTACCTCTGGGAAAAAATCTGAAATCCTTGAATTTCTAGTCGTGGATTTGCCAGCTCCACCAATTTTGGGATTGGCAGCGTGTAAAAAATTAGAGCTGATATTAAAAGTAGAGTCGTTGGAACAGGACCATACTAGGACAAAGATGGATGCTTCACCTACAAAGATAATAGAGTCCTACAGAGATGTCTTTGATGAGATCGGAACACTCCCTGGAGAGCATTCTGTGATCCTGAGAGAAAATGCACATCCAAGAATTCAGTTAGCTCGCCGAATTCCGTTTGCACTGAAAAAACCAGTTGAGATGGAGCTAAAATCGATGGAGGAACAAAAGATCATCTCAAAGGTAGACCAACCAGCAGAGTGGGCACACCCGATGGTAATCATTAAGAAACCAAATGGAAAGGTTCGTATCTGTATGGACCCTAGAGAGCTAAATCCATGGATTAAAATGGAATATCGTCAACTTCCTGCCCCTGAAGGCATCATTGCTGATATCACAAAATCACCCATCTATACAGTACTTGATGCTAAGTCAGCCTTTTGGCAAATCAAGTTAGACGAAAAGTCATCTAGCCTTTTAACAATGGCTACACCTTATGGGTATTACAGATTCCATCGGTTACCTTTTGGTATTTGCAGCGCTCCAGAAGTTTTCTATAAAAAAATGCAAAGTATGTTTACAGGAATTGAAGGAGTAAAAGTATACATGGATGATATAATAATATACGGAAACTCCCTCACGGAGCACAATAGTAGACTGATTACGGTTTTGGAAATTGCTAGAAAAAATAATTTAAAGTTTGAATTCAATAAAATGCAACTGGCCCAAGAAAAAGTTAAGTTCATTGGACATGAGATATCCAAGAATGGCATCTCTGCAGATCCATCTAAATTAGAAGCAATACAAAAAATAAAAAGACCAATGGACAAGACATCTCTTCAAAGATTTTTGGGAACTGTGAACTATCTAGCTAAATTCATGCATAATCTGGCAGATAAAACTGTCTTGTTAAGACAACTCCTAAAAAAGAATACCCTGTGGACATGGAATGAGGCTATAGAAAAAGAATTCATTGAGCTGAAAAATTTGGTATCAAATCCTCCAGTTCTTGGCCTCTTTGACCCCCATCGGAAGGTAACACTTTCAGTGGACGCTAGTCAACATGGGCTTGGGGCTGTCTTGATGCAAGAGGGAAGACCCATCGCTTTTGCATCCGCATCCTTGAATAACACTCAGAAAAAATATGCCCAGATTGAAAAGGAGCTCTTAGCTCTCTGGTATGGATGCCAAAGATTTAACTATCATTTGTATGGAAGAAAGTTCACAGCCCAGACGGATCATAAACCCTTGTTGGCTATACTAAAAAAGCCACTAGAGGAATTATCTCCAAGACTTGAAAGACTGGTCTTGAAATTGATGCGATATGATTTTAATTTAGAATATGTACCAGGAAAAGTGATTCACACCGCAGACACTCTATCTAGAGATTCAATTTCAGAGGAAACCATCGACACCTCAGATCTGGATCTCCAGAACACCATTATGACTCTAAATCTGAAGGTGACCACTAAAAGATACCAGGAAATTCTCAGAGATATGGAGTCAGATGAAGAAATGATAAAATTAAGGGATCATATACTGAATGGGTGGCCTATTCATAAGAAAAGTGTGGACTATGCTGTTAAGCCCTACTGGCATTGTAAAGAAGAACTATATATATGGAAAGACCTGATTTGTAGAGGACAAAGACTTGTCATCCCTAAAGTCCAAAGGGAAAGCATCTTGCAAACACTACACATGTCTCATCAAGGGATCTCTGCTTGTAAAAACAGAGCACATGAAGCTATTTATTGGCCTGGACTGGATAGAGAAATAGAAGAGATGGTTTATAAGTGTAGAATTTGTCAAGAATCACAACCTTCGCAAAGGAAAGAACCACTTATACCTCACGAAATAGCAGACTACCCTTGGCAAAAAGTAGCTATTGATTTCTTCTATCTAGACCAATCTGTATTCATAATAATAGTAGACTACTACAGCAGCTTTCCTGAAGTCATCAAGGTAGCATCAACTTCAGCAAAAGAGATTCTACCAGTTTTGAAATCTACCTTCGCAAGACATGGGATTCCAGAGATCATCATCACTGATAATGGACCACCATTTACATCACAAGACTTTACTAATTTTACAAATGAATGGGACATAGAACATAAAACCTCTAGCCCAGGATACCCAAAATTAAACGGATTAGTGGAGAGGATGGTGCAAACAGTAAAGAAGCAACTTAAGAAATGCCGTCAAGACAACACTGATCCTTATATGTGTTTAATAGCCCTGAGAACAACTCCGTCAAATAATCTACCCGTCCCCAGCTCAGATGCTAATGGGAAGAAACTTGAGAACCTTGATCCCAATGAAAACCACAAAGCTAAAACCTGCTTTCATTAGCACGGAAAACATTCTACAGCAGAAGAGGGAAAATCAATATAAGATGAAAGAATATTATGACCGAAATGCCAAAATACTTCCTAAAATGAGTTCTGGTGAACAGGTAAATGCCAAAACTAGCAATGCCTGGAGACCAGCTACCATCATTGGAGAAGCCAACCAGCCTCGATCATACATCATTCAGAACAACGAGGGCCGAATGTTAAAACGGAACAGAGTTCACCTACGGCCCAGAAGTTATCCTGTTGGACAGAGAAGGAGCAGCCAGTCATCGCCCCAATTGGATCCAGCCCCCTCGACATCATCGGAGTCCAGTGGTCAAAGGGAACCAGGAGAATTTCCCCGCCTGAACCTCAGTCCTGAAGAGTTGGCCCCATCCACTTCAACTCCCATAGGAAACTACAATGAAGGAGGCACTGCCTACACCACTAGAAGTGGACGTGTGGTAAAGCCTCCGAAAAGATTCGACCCCGGACTTTAATTAAAAAAAAGGGGAACATGTTGTATATAGTTATAATCTGTGCTACAAAAGATCTGGCAACACAGTATGTAAACAACGCCGCTTAATAAATATATAATTGTTCTAGCACGGCGGTATATTAATTGTCTATATACATAAAGGCTGTAACTATATTAAATATATATAAAGCTAAAGGTAAATGAACCCGTATAAAAGATACAACAGAGCCCTGAACCTTTCCCAAGCTGACCCCAAGATGCCCAGAATCAACAATAATATTTATATTTTAAAATTATTTTTAATTCAATATTTTTGTATTTTTTATTTTTTTTTGTGAATATATTTCTTTAATAATTTTATATTTTATTTATTTTTATCATTTTTTAAGATGCCTTTTTTATTTTTTATTTTCATAGAGAAAGAGGGATGATAGCCTTGGGGGGTGAGTTCAGCAACACTGGGACAAGGAAGCGGGATATTTACTTTCCTTGGATAATTACATTTTTGATATTGACATTGGAAGATTGACATTTTTTTTTTCTTAATAAAAATTTGATTTTTTTTTTCTGAGAAGCAAAAAAGACTTGGAGTTGTGGAGGGCAGAGGCCGCTGGCTGCGGCCTTGGCTGCCCATTTTTTCGAATGATGGACACTGGGTGGCTGGATGACTAGGTAGGTTGGGGATAATCCGGGACTTTGGCATGTTAGGCCTTTTGTAAAAAGTATATATAAAGTTTAAAACTCCTCCCTTTTAACCATATAGTTTTTTTTAATACCTTTTTTTTAATCTTATATATATCTGTGTGATGTACATTGAAAGATTTTATTAGTCTAAATAAAAATTTGTCTAACCAAAAAAATTGATTGGTTAATTTCCCTTTTAACATTAATTGCTAGCCGGCACAGCTTTAGGTCTCTACATGTGCCATAGATGAATAAATTTGTGGTCTGCCTTTCTGCAGCCACTGGCGCCCTAACATTTGGACATGTAGAGATCAGGAAATAGTTATATTAAAGAAAATAACAACTTAAAAACCTGTATAAAATATCCCGATATTCCTTAACACAGACAGGAGAAAGGTCTCCATTACACCGTCGATCCGAAAAAAACATAAAAACATAGTCTGATTACAGACAGTTCCCCTCTGGCTCTAGAATAGATCAGACCCTCCTCGACTGGCGTCGGCTTCTCGTGCTTCGTCCTTTTGTGCTAACTCATTCATGCCTGAAACCACTCTGACCATTGTGGCCACGACTGCCATCTAACCGGCCTACCACAACCAATTATACCACACTACATTCATTCACACATATATATATATGTTTAATCGTAAAGATAGAGGTTGCCTGGCCGGTATTCATAGTTCTTCAAATTAAAGACACTTCGGCCAGTAAATCTTTTTTATTGTCTCGACGTTTCGTCAAAAATCTTTTGTCCTCGTCAGGAGCGAACTTATAGAAATTATAGAATAATTTTTAACGCTTTGCCAAATGTTTTAATTTTTGTTCGCTCCTGACGAGGACAAAATATTTTTGTCGAAACGTCGAGATAATAAAGATTTACTGGCCGAAGTGTCTTTAATTTGAAGAACTATATATTTTAATACCATGAAACATATTTTTTGATTTTCATAAAGTTTAGGATATTTTATTATTTATGATATGCTTATTTCCAGTAAGTTTGAAGATATGCTTAGGTGCATTATTATTTCAGTTTTTACAGAGCAGCTTTAATATATCATGTTCTCCAGTTATAACAGTCGATATTTGTGGCTTTTTTGTGGTAATTTGTCCAAGGACCATTTTCATCAATGTTTTATTCTTAACCTGTCTAGGCTTGGCTGAAGTCCGTTTGTTGAGAAACTTGATTCAACTTGCCGATGTACACATCGGCGAGTTTTTTTATTTTAATCAATTTTTTCGATTTGTACTTAATCCCACATCTATCGAAAATTGTCATAAGTATGATAGTGTCGATTATACAGAACTCATCTGCATAAGGACCGACCACCGTTTAATATATTACCCAATCATCTTTTAGATTATATTTATTTAAAATATTTTATATAATTATAAAATATTTGAAAATATCAATATTCTTTTTTAAAAAATCACAAATATTCTACTACTACAAAAAAAAAAAAAAAACTATAACTCTGGGTATATTTTAAATGACCACATTGAATAAATCATCATTACCTTAACAGGCCATGTGTAAATATTAGTTTTATTAGAGCGGATTTTCGTTTTTTTAACTTAGTTTAATAAATTTAGTCACCTAAAATAAAAAATACGCAATAATTTAGAAACATGAGTACGGTATTAGAAAAAATTGCGGCCATTGAGGGCGAAGTAAGTTTGACAAAAGAATATTTTGTCTATCATATTTAAACATTAAAATGACTTACCACTTTTCCCAGTACGATTATATTATTAAAAATAAACCCTATAAACCTGGCACTTTGTTATTACTTTATATGGTTTATTACACTTTACATAAAACACTTTTATAAAGGGAAAATATGTTCCAAAAAACATAGGGTTTCTTTTGATCATTGTAAAAAAAAAAGGCATTGCTAATACAAAAAAGTTTGAGTTTTGTGTGTGTTCACATTAGTATATAAACACATGAATTAGTAATTAAAAATAAAGATGTTATGAACATACCTTTAGTGTCCCCATTATTGGTAATTAGCTGTTAAATTATGCTAATATGAGAGGTAGAGATTTTTGTTGCATTGTTTATTCCTTCCACCCATGTAAAAGCACCTTTTTTTTCTAGTTTGCTCACAAGCATTTACCAGTGAAGGAGACCCTAAAATGTGTTAGAACCAACAAATACATTTCAAAATTCCCATATGGATTAAAGAGAATGAACATTACCGCAATGAGAGA
>CP092877.1:47875851-47926475 GCA_030710605.1 Cordylochernes scorpioides
GATGGCTTGCGCCATCTATCGGAATAAATATCAACTATTCTCGTTGATTGGCCAATTCTGTAATAATTAAAAATCAACGAGAATAGTTGATATTTATTCCGATAGATGGCGCAAGCCATCAGCAACTTTCAGTTGCTCGATAAGAAGAAGCCTTTTTCTTATCTTATACATTTATTCGCCCAGAGTTGGTTCTGTATGGTAACAAGTGATTTGAATGGGCCCATCTCAATCTTACAGTAAAAGAAGTGAGAGAAAGAAGAGTTTAATGGCTAATAGTTTATCAGGACTTGTGGAATTATTTGAAGTAGAGGATGTATGTGTGTGTGTGTGTGTTCCAACAATCCCTTATTATATATTATTTGATAACTTCCACTAATGGCCCAGTGAAACTACTGCCGTGAGATTTAACCCTGGAATATCTTCCTAAACTGATACATCCAACTGGATAAGTCTCACCACAATGTGTGTTGTTTACTTACTTCAAACATACAACTACACACAATGAATAGCCATACCATTTGATACCCATCAGTTTACACTTTTATATTTGGAAAATGTATATGGAGGAAATGGTAAAACAAGATCATATCTTTTATGTGAATATAATTTTCATTCTTTCAATGATGCAAAAACAAGCAGAAACACTTGGATAAATAAGCAGTCGTGGCCCAACAGCAACATTGTTAGAAGAGGAGAAAGACCTTTAAAAAATCCTGAGTTCTACTGACCCGGTTGATAGACCTCAGAAAGTTGAGCCAAAGGAAAGAACAAATGTCAGTATTTGACGCGGATGATTTGGCAAAATACAAGATAATTAAACAAAAAAATAAGAAAAGATCAAAGATTCGGAATAAACTCAGAGAGAAAATTGACAAAAACTATAACAAGACTTAGAACAAAACACTATAAAGGAATGACAATACATCCAGATGGCACAAGAACCTATAGGACATGCAACAACTGTCCTGGTGTGGAACTAACACCTACCCATATATTCTTATGTCCAGCAATGGCCGCAGCCTTGCAGAAAATTGACATGGACCTAGAGCAGCAGCTTTACACACCCAAGATAGTGGACATTGCGACTGCTGTGATAGAGATGCATGGGGACATCTGAGGCTCTTCATTGGACACGACAACAACAGCAATGAGGGAGAGCTACGATTTCGTGATATGTTTTGTGTGTGATGCGTGCACTATGGAGAGAGAGAATACATATTATAAAATGGAAAATTATTTAAAAAACAACACGTGATAGATAGTACAAATCTTTCATGATTCAATGACAACTTCAGGAAAAAAGAATTGAATTTCTGATTGAGCTTTGTTTTCATTCAAACTGATGTGGAATTCCTTAGATTGCCATCTGGTCGCCAGCTCATTCCCTACTTCCACAGCGTTCAACCCACCAAGAACCAGAGCCTCGGTATATTCACCTTTAAATTCTTCAGCTTTGGAAGCCTCTTCACAGAATGCCATTGCTTCCATCTGGGTTAGGTTGAAAGTCGCTCTTTGCAGGACCATTAAACCTTCTTGAACAATAATATCAATGATATCATCTTTAAGACAAAATCCTTTCGGTTTTATAACAGCTAATGTCTGTTCTAAAGGAACCTTAATAAAATCCTTAGGACTTGGTGGGAAAAGAAGAGAATCTGTTGCGAAGCTTGTTCTAAAGATTCGGGAATATGGATTGCATTCATATAACAGAATTCTCC
This sequence comes from Cordylochernes scorpioides, assembly GCA_030710605.1. Classification (NCBI taxonomy): domain Eukaryota; kingdom Metazoa; phylum Arthropoda; class Arachnida; order Pseudoscorpiones; family Chernetidae; genus Cordylochernes; species Cordylochernes scorpioides. Next base: position 47,877,570 of record CP092877.1, read on the forward strand.
GTACTTTGCTCGTAAGCTTCTAGGATTATGTTTTCTTGCAATCTTAGGATCCCATGGACCAGCTACTTGCTTAAGACACTCAACTGCTCCAGGCCTTTCCAGTAAAAAAATGATCACCGGCCCGCTGCAGAAATGCGATACCATAAATAAATAATCAATCTTATCTTTATATTGATGACAAAGAAATTGAGCATTTTCTCGTGATAATTTCATCGTCTTTTTCTCTAAAATGAAGAAATCTTGATCAATTAGTTTGGATTCAATAACATCTGCATGCATAGTTGCGTCTGGTTTTAGAATAAGTAAAGTTCGTTCACCGAGAAAAGGTGCATTCTTGAAAAAGAAATTGATTTCTCTGATTACCTCTTTCTCGGAATGGCTAGAGTGAAGCGCTTGGCGATATAATGCATTTTCAAAATGAGATCTTGGCGATTCTCGATCTTCAAATGCATCCACCGCTTGGACAATTCTTTTCCAATATTTAATTGCATCTTCTCTTTCTATCAAGAAAATTTTAATAGGTCCGCTGATAATGAATTTAATCATTTCATCAAAATCAATATCGTTTCTTTGTTTTTGATAAAATCGTTTTGCTTGACCTTTTGATAAGGATACGATTTTACTTTGGATTATTGTAAAACCTTCTTGAATGATTAGATTCTGTATTGATCAGCAAATTTAAGAATATCTGGTTTAATGAAAGCAACTGTTCTTTCTGGAAAAGAATAATTCTTGTACATATGGCTGTAGAAGAAGTCGATCTCTACGGATGCGGATAAAATGTCTTCGCTACCATGGATGGCATTATGGATAGTAGATGACCCAAATCGAGCCCTTAAGCATGTCGGATCAATACGTTTAGGCCCAAATAGGATGATTGAAACCCATCAAGCTGTTGAATCGTTTGATGGCATTTTTACCCCATAGAACCATTCCTATAATCATATTGCTCGAAAGATGATTCACAAGTTCATCATAGAATTTCTTATTCTTATGTTCTTTATAGAATTCTTTTGCTTGTTCTTTAGTGAGAATTGTCAAACAAATATCGAGAATGGCGAAATTTTCATTTAAAATTATTCTCTTAATTGCGAATTCGTTCTTAATGGCGTCTGGTTTGATTATCGCCAAGGTTTTTTCCATTGGTTCAGGAATAAATGATTCTTCTGCTGTAAATTCTTCAAATTCCATCGGTTTGGTTTTTATCGTCGTTAGATTCGCGCTGATTATTTTATCGCAGACGCACATGAGAACGTGAACACACTTGTGGCGCTGGTAAACTAATCAATTTAAAATATATAAAATTATTTGTTATATTAATTTTTTATTGACCTCTTTATAGGTTTTTATTGTATAATTTAAAAAAAATAATGTATATAAATTATATATATATAATGACTAAAAAATATAAAATAATAAAGTTTTAAAAAGCTTTTATTATATAGAATGCACTAAAAAGAAAAAAAAATATTTCAACAACCTTTATTGTACATTATATTTATAAGAAATGAAATATATATAAATCGTTTTGAAAATAGAGCAATCCTTGTTCTTGCTAGGCGAAGCGCGTTGGTACCAAAATATTGACAAAATATACAAAAATGTAATGCCTCGATAAAGGTTGGCGTTCAGCCAGCCGAAATATTGGCAAAATAAGTCTTTTATTAAATCCAATATATGCCTTTTTATTATCTTATATATATAAATTAAAGCGCGAATGTTTATTTTACATATAAATCAAGCTTCTACTATATTTACTGTGATGAAAAAATATTGGGTGGGCTTGGCTCATCAATGGTGAACCCTCCCAGCGGTTTCGCCAATTTAATCTACCAGACCGCTTTTTGGAGCTCTAATACTGTATTGGACGATTATGTTTATATATGCTGCACTGAAAGGTGGAATCTCAGAAATTGTATTTGACCAAACTATAGACATATGGTTTTTTTAGGACAGTAGAATTACATATAAATATTTGCATCGAGCAATGTTCTTTCGCAAACAATAAGAACAAATCTAGTTAGGCATAAATTAATTATAAGACAATAACGCGCCATATATAAATAAGAAATGAGAGCATTAAAGCTCGAAGTTTCTTTTGCACTTAATTATTATGAAAGAGCATAGCAAAAAGTCCAAGAAGAGAAAAATATCATCATCAACTTATCCCCATCTACCGGTGGAAATTATATAACACTAATTTTATTTTTAAATAATCATTTATTTCTACAGCTCTTATACTGCAATGAATAAAAATCGAAAAAGGGAGGGTATGGCTCATCAGTGGTGAACCCTTCCAGCGGTTTCATCATTTTTATCTCCAGACCAAACTCTTCACAATTCATCCTTTCATACTTCATCCCTAAGGTTAGAAATAATCGTTATTTCTCCTTAAATAAATTTCAATTTTTCGTTCAAAAGAAACATTCGCGGTATAATTTTCAGACTTCGTTATACAATCATAAGCCGCATTATATTGTATTATTAAACAAAATGTTAACGCGGGGTTAAATCCCGGTTCATGGCTGTCGGGGATCGAGGGTGTTACCCACTCGTCCACCGACTTTTTATTGTGTTGGACTGAATTTCCTATATACCCTGCACTTGTAATTGAGTACAGAATAGAAATTCGGCAAAAGCCAGGAATGATATAGGCAACAAAAGCCCTTGCATCCCCTGTTTTTCGCTGAAAAACCACGTCACACAGCCAGAAGGAATGATGCATTCTCCATGCACCGAGCGGCCTTTGGTAGGCCCCTCGCGCCCGCCAGTATGGTCCGGCTACAATGGGGTTGACCACTCACCCACAGGCGTCTCCGAGAGTTCATTGGCAAGGTTGCTGACCGAGCCCTCTCGTTCGGACTTAGAGCCATCCGTCCTACGCTCCAATAGGACTCCCCCCCCTTTAGCCCTCGAACCCTTAACCAGTACTCCCTGAATCTGCCGTCGAATCAAGGACCTCTGAGGAACTGAGGTTTACGCGGGGGAACGCCGTGAACGCGGGGGGGTGGTACTACTGTGTGCACCCCTTGGTTTCTCATGGTGCGCACGACAAGGACGCTCCCAATGACGCACACACAGAGCGAAGACCCAAGAGTTTCAAGACACGTGCGCCTCGCCTCAGACAACCAAGGACAGACGGCCAGCTTACAGCTTCACTGGACATCAGTCAGTGGCACCCCGACGGAGGACACACGCAGAGACGCCTCTCAACTCACTCCCCTCTAGAGTGATTGTAGAGGGCGGGAAAAACTCCTTCCCCGCTGTAATTGAGTACAGAAGAAGAAAAATTCGGCTCACCTAGCCAGGGACGATATAGGCAGCAATGCCCTTGCGTCCCCTCTAGCGTCACACAGCCCGAAGGAATGATGCATTCTCCATGCATCGAGCGGCCTTTGGTAGGCCCCCTCGCGCCCGCCAGTATGGTCCGGCTACAATGGGGTTGACCATTCACCCACAGGCGTCCTCCGAGAGTTCATTGGCCAGGTTGCTGACCGAGCCCCCTCGTTCGGACTTGGATCGACCCGTCCTACGCTCCTATAGGACTCCCCCCCCTTTAGCCCTCGCACCCTTACCCAGTCCTCCCTGAATCTGCCGTCGAATCAAGGACCTCTGAGGTGTGTAATTGAGTACAGTAAATTGGTGTTTTGAAAGAACTATGGACGTAGGATTCTGTAGAAATGTATATCTAAATTAAATATTTAATGCAATCCTCTTCCGCCAAATTACATTTCTACAGTTCTAGAACGCTTCGCGATTTTGCGTATCATCCTTGCGCAGGGGCCATGCTCATCTTCTCTGTATCGTTCCTATTGTAGTATATGTACCGCCGAATAATCGTTTACAGTCCTAGAAAGAAGCATATGTCCATAGTTCATTCAAAACACCAATTTACTGTATTCAAGTGCAGGGTATATAAGAAATTCAGTCCAACACAATAGTGAAGCGGTCAGGAGATTAAAATGGCGAAACCGCTGGGAGGGTTCACCACTGATGAGCCAAACCCTCCTAATATATTTTTTTCTTCATCGCAGTAAGGACACAGTAGAAGTTAGTTTTATATTTAAAAGAAACATTCGTGCTTTAATGCTTCCATTTCTTATATATAGATGGCAACGTTATCGCCTTATAGCAGTGCTTTTTTTTCCATCTGGCATAAATAAGCCACAGGACACAGAGAGAGTTTTTACTTTTGTTCGTGAAAACATGTCGTCCCCTTTGCCAAAAGGACTTTTCAGAATGGGATGAAGATTAAGAAAGGTTATTTTTGAATCAAATAACGAACGACCAGGATGACTTTATTTAAAATGTTAATCCTTGGTAGAAACAAGCGATCAATAGCGCAGAACTTTAAAGAAGAAGATGGATCTCTCTATAAGAAAAATTCAAACCCTGAAAGTAGACGTGGATGATTGTGGTCCCAAAGAAGAGAATAGGAGAAATCATGAGAGGAGAATATCACATTCATATGCTAAATGGCCACTTCTGTGTCGCCAGAACTACACTTATGAACAAAACCTAAGGAAATGGAAAGTCTTTAATGTCGCCGGTCGTCTATTTTTTTTTTTTTTTTAAGAGACAGAGGCAATTTTGTTCGCACTTGATTATCTCGTGTCTTCAATAAAGGTTACTGTAATATCTTTCAGAGTTATTTCTGAATCCCGATATATATGCTAAAAGGTACAACTTCTTTTAAGTTTGTCCATGAGTGTATATATATCAAATTAAGAACAAATACTATACTCACAATTCGTAAGGACATGTCATCTTTGTCAAGTAGAAAAGGCTCGAATCAGTTACTTTCTGTACTACATCAGTTTATTCCGTCAGATAACTATCCTTTCGAGAGAGAGCAGGAATATACTTTATTGGTCCTTTCCCATTTAAGAAAAACAGGAAGAAAAGAGTATTATCAACTTTGGAATGCGCATAATTGATGAGGGTCATAAAGAAAGCTGGGTTAAGGACCTACACAGAGGGGTTAAGATAAAGCTGGGAATACTTAGAAGATGGGGGGGGAATTGGAAAAATCAGGAAGTTACATAAACAATAAAATGGATGTCCCGCCACAGAATGGAAGGGAAACATAACAAACGAGTAAGGAAAGAAGACAAGGGAACTTTGTTTATCCAAGGCAGGAGAGGCTGGGATTGTAGGTCTGCTACTGGGAGGTTTGGATATGTCCTGGCTAGCATTTTGTCTTTTTGAATATCAATATTTTGATTCTAACGGTTAAGTATAATTATTGTAGGTTGGATTAATTCAAGATGTGGACTTATCAGACCTCAAGTAGTTTATTATCTGACGTTTCGGGCATACAATGTCGCGCTTGTCAAAGTGGAAAAATTAAAGCGGAGATCGAGAAAGAGTTTAACTTCTCTTAAACTTCCCCCTGAAAAGAACGACAGTTGGTCCCCTAAACGTCAGATACATTCAAGGATAAGACTTAAAGAAGTTTCATATTTTGATGTCGCCGGTCATCTATTTTTTTTTTAAGGAGATAGAGGTTTGGTTACCTCGTGTGCCTTCAATAAAGGTCACTGTGTATCAAATATCTTTCAGAGTTATTGTCTAAATCCCAATATACGAGTACATGTTAAAAAGGTACAACTTCCTTAAGTTTTCTCCATGTGTGTAAGTCAATTGCCAATTATGAAGTTAAAAGTCAAAATTGAATTAAAATTTATCTCAAGGAACAAAATTATTACTAGCGTAATTCTAGAAAAATTTCGGGAAATCCAAAATATCTCAACAAAAAATAAATCTTTTTCGTTTTTTGTAAATTTCTTAAACTTAATCTTCTGGGCATTTCCCGCACACATTCCTTATAATCGGAAAGCTACAAAATATTGATGATGATAATTTATTATCCTAAAATCACCAGAGACTATATTATTCATAGCATATACCAAGCGACAATATATAACTTAACGTATCTAAAATATATAACCAATTATAAAGAAATATAATATTTTTAAATTTTAAAATATATTTGGGATTTCAAGATTTTTTGTTCATTAAATCCGATATTTCAAAATGCCTATCTTCTATTTTTTTTTATGACAAACAACCCAAAAGATGTACTTTGTCCTCAAAACATAGAATTTTTATTAATAAAAATGCTATCTTTTTATTTAAATAATATTCATATTTTATATGTAGGGCTCGATATTTATAAAGAAGAAATAAAACTGGAATATTAACGGATTAAAAACAAGCATTTAAATATTAAAAGATAAATCTTACAACAGAAATCTCAAAATATAAAATAAAAATCAATATTATAAACACATTTAACAGAATAAAGACAAAAAAAAATAGTTAAGAGAGGTAAATTATACAAAACATTTAAAACGTAAAAATGTCAAATGAGAAAGACCAAAAACATAATGCAAAATTCCATCAAATAAAAACGCTTCCTAAATATCTATTGTCACGTAGAAAATAAAGAAAGGAAAACCTCGGAATGACACGGGCAATTTATTTAATGTAAAAACAATTTATAATTTTTGGAATACCAGAGAGACAATAAGGGAAGTTTACAGTGAAACAATACCAAAATAAATAATCTGTTCATAAAATAATAAATATTTTGCCACACACTATATCGAAACCTAAATAGGTAAAATTATCAAACGATAGACTCCGTAAGAAAGATACCAAAAGACAAAAGGAATTCTAGATTCCAACCAAATCTCACCTAACAAAGACATATAAGGAATGTTTGAATATATAAAGCATACCAATATATAAAAGCAATGAAACGATATTATAAGTACTGGAATCCCATTCTATAAGTACTGGAATCCCATTCAATAAAGTAAGCAAAAATTCGAGAATCACGGGACGAGTGATTCTCTAATTTTTGCTTAATGAAACGATATATTCCATATATTTATAATCAACCAAAAGACACGATTAAAAGAAAGAACAGTATTCCAACAGGATCATGATAAGTGAAAGGTAAATGCACCATAAGACGAATAGAGATAAGAAGAAAAAAAACTTTGAGGGGATACCTCAGTGACAATAAATGATGATAAAGGCAGATAGTATGATGATAAGTACCAAGGTTTATGGCGTATTTAGCGTGATGTCACGTGGGTTCTGTCAGCCAATCGCAAGACTTCTAGAACAGTCGGTTCCAGAAGCCAGTGACGTCAGAGAGCACGTCCGGAAATAGCTGTGAACCTAATTCAGTGGTGGAGCTCGTGTCGGTAAGTTTGCTTGCTCTCACTCTAGGCTCGAACCCCACTCTGTATTCCTTTTTTTTTTCAATGCCTTTTTTAGTTTTGTAGTTATTTAGTAACTTCTTATATAGTACTACATACTAAACCTCCAATTATTTATAACTTAGCCTACTTTGGTAGGTTTTATAAAGGGTCTATAAATAGAAAACATCGTGTTGAAATTGAATTTTAAATTAGGGTTTGATATCGTTTGATATTTCACTAATTTTTTAATGTCTCTGTTAAATTCATGATGAAAAGACAGAATTAATTCATTTGTGAAGAACCTAATTGTTACCATAGTATATTTTTCATGATTATTAAATGAATTTCTTGGTGATATTTTACTGATTTCTGAAGAGTTGATGTTTGAATTAATACTTTTAAACTTAAAGAAATTAAAAATATCTTTGTAAACCTTGAATTCCCTCTTCGCCGATGTTCAATTGATTCATATACGTATTTCAAACATTTGTTTTAAAATAAAAACTGTGTGCTATTTTCGATCCAAATATATATATGCCTCTCTAGGTACATATATCCACTCATGGACAAAACTTAAGCAAGTTGTACCTTTTAGCATGTGTATCGGGATTGAGACAATAACTCTGAAAGATATTACAGTGACCTTTATTGAAGACACACGAGATAACCAAGTGTGAACAGCCTCTGTCTCCTTAAAAAATAGATAACCAGTGACATCAAAGACTTTCCACTTTCTTATGTTTTGTCCATGAGTTCAACACACATATCTATATATGCCAAAAGTAACAAAATATGTTGTTTTATTGCACTTTTAAAGATGCCATTTTTTATACATGAATATCATCCTCCCGCAACTCTTTGTTATATGTATAAATGAAAAGTAAATTAATTAAATCTCCTGGGGTTTCTGGAGTTGAGTTTCTTTATCTTTTGAATATAGAAACCCATCTCCAGAAACTTGTAGCATTTGTTGGAAAGGTTTTATCGGCCATTCCTCTACGTCAAAACTACAGAATCAACAAATCTCTCATGTAAATAACTGAGGTTCTATAAAATTATGCATTAATTTTTCCATTGCAGTAAGGGAAGTAGAAATTGTTTTATTTCTGAAAGAATCATACGCGTCTATAATATAGTTTCGAATGAGATTTTATAAGTTAGCTTAGGGAGTCGTCAAAGCTTCGACAAATTGGTACAATAACAAACTAATTTACATATTTTGAAGTTATGAGAGAAATGGCGCTAATAATGAAATATTAGTAATTTCCTATCATAAATATATTGCTAAGACTCCAATTAATAATAAAGATAATAATAATGATATAACAATAGTGTTGAAACACTACCCGTTGGGAAAACAGTAACTTGATGAGAACCCGGGTCATTGGACTGATACACTGTGATAACTCCCATGGGAGACCAACCTCTGATGAGCGACCCTATTTGTAGAATCAAAAAATGACGTCTCCTGGCATAATCAACTTCCAATAAGAGACCACCTCCAGGAGAGACCAGCCATGTTTAGAAGGTAGTCTCTCATGGAAGCTTCTATTGTATTTAAATTTATGAAATGTATATATTGAAAGATTCTGGCTCAACAGTGATGAACCCTCTCGGCCGTTTCACCAGTTCAATCCATCAGGTATAACCCTTGCTTTTTGCTCATATAGTCTGAATTTGATACATTATCGAAAAAAAGCATAAAGTCAGTCAAGCCCTCAGAATAGCTTACATTCATGGACAAAACTTAAAGAAGTTGTACCTTTTAGCATGTATATCGGGATTCAGACAATAACTCTGAAAGATATTACAGTGACCTTTATTGAAGACACACGAGATAACTAAGTGTGAACAAAATTGCCACTGTCTCCTTAAAAAAAGATAGACGGCCGTCGACATCAAAATATGAAAATTCCTTAAGTTTTGTCTATGAGTGTACATTGACATGACTAATAGCTAATTCCGGGTAGATGGCGATTTACGCTCCAGGAGCCCGGGTTACCTCTATTTTCTCTCTGACTAATAGTTAACCTAGAGTAAATTATATGATAATCCCCGATATAATTTAAATACAAAACAAGATAAATTTTAGGTTTACATTTATTAAGATTCTAAACCGCAAGTTTTCGAACATGTTTATCCTTCAACAGGAACAAGGATTTAAGGCTACAAAAATATTAAAGATATAAGCTTCTTTTGTAGTCTTAATCCTTGAATATTTTGAAGGAGAGACATGTCCGAAAGCTTGTGAAGTATAAAAATATTAACAAAAGACATTCTTCCATTTTATAACATACACAGTCTGACAGGTGGTGGTGATACCTTGACCATGCTGCTGAAGATTTATTCTGATGAAGGGTTCGACCAAGATACTAAAAATAGCAGCTCCTATGAGAGTTAGCTTCAAAACACGTATGACCCTGGTCTCTCTTGGAGGTGGTCGTTTATTAGAGGATGGATTAGTTTCATGATTGATTTTATGAAGGTGGTCGATCATCGTATGATGCACTCATGATTTATAAAGAGAGAGACAATTTGTCAACACAGGAAAGTTCACAACCCGCACTAATTATGAGAAATTAACAATAATGAAAATGATGGTAAAAAACGAAAAATAGATATAAAAAATATGCTAAGTACAATGACATTGTACATGCCACCTCAGCCACCGCTGCAGACCTTGGTGTAAGATCGTCAGCGGGTGCCCAGCGATACCACGTATTTCGCCATCTACGGAAAGAGATTGATTCAGTGATTTATTTTTAACTTCGATATTTAATATTTGTCTTTATTTGATTTTTAGCCCTTGCTCTAGCCGACCCTTATCCTTACCAGAAAGAGAGAGAGAGAGATTGAAACTTCTTTATTATATCGTTCATATTGCGGCATTTACTATTATATATATGTAAATATTTCTTCCTATATCTCATTTATTTTATTTTTATGTTATGCAAAGCAGGCTGGTTTGCATACTTGTTTTTTTTTTGTTCTGAAAAAATATTATTCGATCGCCTCGGCTCAGTCGATCGAGACTATTTTTTTTTACTAAGAATAAAACTTAATATTTGGCATCGACTTCTTCTTTAATTTAGTTTCTACGCGACATTTTGGTGGAGATTCCGGGTAAATCCAAGACGGCACTTAGGAGGAGCTTCCGATTGCAAGGCCTACAACCCCAATACGGATTTGAGGATCTGCCAAGCAGCACAAGGATGGTGAAAACTGAAGCTTCTGGAACTCCCGAAGTTTTCGGAACAAATGCTGGATCACAATCATACGCCTGTCATATCCCAAGGAATCCTCCGACTTTCTCCGGCGAGAGTGCTCAAGATCCCCAGAGATGGATCAAAATGTTTGAAAGGGTCTCAAAATACAACAAATGGGATGAGACTCAAAGCCTTGCCAATGTTGTATTCTACCTCGAGGGAACAGCCGCCCAGTGGTTCGATAACAACGAGGACATTATTGATTCATGGACTCAATTCAAAACGAATCTTTGTGAAGTGTTTGGAAAAAAAGAAGAACTTACTCGACGAGCCGAAATGACACTAAAGACCAGAGCTCAAAAGCCTGGGGAGACAACTGAATCATACATCCAAGAAATCCTATCACTATGCTCACGAGTTAACCCCGAAATGGAGGAGGAAGAAAAAGTTGGACATTTGATGAAGGGGATTGCCGAAGATTTCTACCAGACTCTAATTGTCAAAGATCCCGCAACTGTTGACGAGCTGGTGAAATTTTGCCGACAGCTGGAGAACATGAAACAACGCCGCATTAAAAGAACACGTTATGAAAGATTACCGAACGTGACTCCGATCTCGTCGGACTTTGAAGAAGATTTGGCTCTAAGGATTCGACGCATTGTCCAGGAGGAGTTGCAAAAATTTATGCCTAAAATGACCGAGGTGGAACCCTTTGGGACAAGTGACGTGAATTCATTGGAGGCCATAGTTAAAGAGGAGGTGCAACAAGTACTCGCCCCAATTACAAGGCGAAATATTCAATCTCAAAGAAGGAGAACGTTTGTACCAAGATTTCGACGAGAAGATGACTACACTCCATATGCCCCCAGAACATCTGACCAATGGCGAACGGCTGATAACCAACCTATCTGTTTCCATTGCGGGAAGCCAGGACATGTCTTACGTTACTGTCGAGAAAGAAGACGTACTTTTGAGGAAGCCAGATCAAGAAGAACACTTCCATCAGCCGACAATGCAACCCCACAAAGACCCTACGATTTAATTGACGATTTTCCAACTCTCCCTAGACCCGGAGGTTTTGGCCGCAGCGCATCACCATATCCAGGCAGAGGAAGGATGCCAAGACGAAGAAGCCAATCGCCAGGGGAAGGTCGTTTGTCAAGCCGCTCACCCCGACGCCAAAATGAGGAAAACTAGGATGCGCGACCTATATGGGGGGTGAGGCCGCAGGTTTTGAAAATCCTCCATCATCGACGTCTGCTAAATTAAAACGGAATTGTATAAAAGGGAGCATTAATGGACTGGAAACTACAATATTGATAGACTCGGGCGCAGATTATTCCGTGGTTTCAGAAAAGTTTAGAAGACTTCTGAGAACTCCATTTTTTGTTGAATCTGGACCAGTCGTTAAAGTCGCCAATGGAAAGCTTGTTAAAACTTTGGGAAAATGTTCACTAAAGGTCCATATCAATGATCTCACCACAACCTTTGAATTCATCGTGATTCCTGATTGCAGCCACGACATCATTTTGGGGTGGGATTTCTTCAAAGCAACGAGAGCGGTTATTGATTGTGGTCATCAAGAATTGTATTTGGAGGAAACACTACCAATAAATGATGACCAAATTAATCTTGATGTATACTCTGCTGATAATTATGTAATTCCACCTAAGTCAAGTTGTAAGATATCAGTAGTGGGTACACCACTTCAGGAAAATAGAGATGTTTTAATCTGCCCAAATTGGGAACTATCAATAAGGAAGGAATTTATTATACCTTCTCTTCTTACAACATTTCAGCAAGGGAAAGCAGATTTGTGGATAGCAAACGGAACCTCGAAGCCGCTGATGATCCCTTCGCGTATGGCCCTTGGCACCATGAGCGATGTTGATGTTGGCTCATATGCTCCTTGAAATGCGATGAATTAATTCAAGAAGAAGAGATGTGGACTACCAAATTGGACCAGAAGATAGAAGCAATGATCGACTCGAATCTTACCGAGGATCAGCAAAATAAGATGATGAATGTTCTTAAGAAATTTTCGAATGTCTTTGATTTTTCTGGGAAGTCCCAACCTGCCCGAAGTAAAATAAAGCATAAGATTGACACGGGTGATCACGCTCCAACAAAACAGAGGCCTTACCGAGTGTCTGGAATGGAGAGGAAAATCATACAGCAGGAAGTTGACAGAATGATGAAACAAGATATAATTCAATTTTCTGAAAGTCCTTGGTCTTCGCCTGTGGTACTTGTGAAGAAAAAGAATGGGGTCTTGGAGGTTTTGTGTTGACTATCGACGACTTAATAAGATCACAAAGAAAGATGTTTATCCATTACCACGGGTTGATGATGCTTTGGATAATTTATCAGGGGCCAGGTATTACTCAAGTATGGATCTAAGAACCGGCTATTGGCAAATTGAAGTGGATGAGCATGATAGAGAGAAGACGGCATTCATTACACCTGATGGTCTCTACGAATTTAGGGTAATGCCATTTGGCCTCTGTAACGCCCCAGCTACTTTTGAGAGGATGATGGATACCGTTTTGAAAGGACTAAAATGGAACATCTGTCTTTGCTATTTAGATGATATAGTGGTTTATGGTCCTTCATTTGAAGAACATTTAAAAAGGTTAGAAGTTGTTCTAGAATGCCTTCAACAAGCTGGATTGAATGTGAACAATGAAAAATGTCTTTTTGGCTCAAGGACAATTGAAGATATTAGGACACGTTGTCAATGAAAATGGAATTACATCCAGACCCCGAAAAGGTTGAAGCCATTTTGAAGTTTCCATCTCCTAAAAGTATACCTGATGTCAGAAGTTTCTTAGGACTGTGCTCTTATTATAGACGATTTGTTGAAAACTTTTCCTGCAAAGCTAAACCCCTGAATGACCTGTTAAAAAACGATGCCAAATTCTGTTGGAATGAAGAACAAGAAAATGCCTTCGAGATTCTTAAAGAAGCTTTAACCTCTGAACCTGTTCTTGGGCACTTTATTGAAGACGCCGAGACCCATATACACACCGACGCCAGTGGATACGGCATTGGAGCAGTGTTGATCCAAATACAAGGAGGTGCTGAAAGACCAATAGCTTATGCATCCAGGACCCTTACAAAGGCTGAAAAGAATTACTCTACCACTGAGAAAGAACTGCTTGCGGTTGTTTGGGCCACATCCAAATTTAGACCCTATCTTTTTGGCCGAAATTTCACAGTTGTTACGGATCATCATTCATTGTGCTGGCTTGCAGGACTTAAAGATCCTTCCGGACGACTCGCTAGATGGGCGCTCAGACTGCAAGAGTTCGACATCACCGTAGTCTATAAGAGTGGGCGCAAACATAAAGACGCCGACTGTTTATCAAGGAACCCTGTACCAGAAGAGCAAGAAGACTTCCCCAATATAATATCGATCATTGATATTCGTGCAGAACAAAGTCGAGACCCCAATTTAGCAAAGATCATAGTCAAAATAGAACAAACTGGACCTTTTAAGGCTTCGAAGTTGTGGACGGAGTACTTTATAAAAGAAACTACGAGCCATATGGAAGGCAACGTCTTCTTGTACTTCCAAAGCAAATGCGGCTTGAAATCCTCAAAAATCTTCACGATGCACCTACTGCTGGTCACTTGGGTTTTGCCAAAACTTATGATCGGGCACGTAAACGATTCTTTTGGGGAGGAATGTATAAGACCATTCGTCAGTATATAGCGCATTGCAGAGAATGCCAGCGCAGGAAGAGTGTTCCACAACGACCGCCTGGACAACTTATGCCTATCCCACCGGCAGATTTTCCTTTTCAAAAGATAGGAATGGATTTATTAGGGAGATTTCCTGTTACGAATCGGGGCAACAAATGGATTATTGTATGCACCGAATATATGACGCGATTTGCAACTACAAAGGCGATTCCAGACGCAGGAGCCATGGAAATTGCTAAGTTTATTGTCGAAGAAATATTCTCCGACACGGAGCTCCTCAGCAGATCATCACCGACCGTGGTACGAACTTTATGTCCCAAATAATTAAACAAATAAATAATTTAAGTGGAATAAATCACCTCAAGACTACAGCCTATCATCCGCAGACTAATGGTCTAACTGAAAGATTAAACAAAACATTGACCGACATGTTGTCCATGTACGTTGACGTGGAACAGAAAAACTGGGACGAAGTTCTGCCATTTGTAACATTTGCTTATAACACCGCTAAGCAAGAAACTACAGGCTTCAGCCCCTTCTTCCTAGTGCATGGCCGCGAGGCCGAAACAACTTTAGATTCACTCCTTCCATATCACGACAATGATGATGTTGGTGATTATGTTCAACATCTCATTACCACAGCTGAAGAAGCCCGACACCTTGCACAACTACATCTCTATCGAGGTCAAGAGAAAGACAGAAAATACTATGACAGGAAACATCGACCTGTGGATTATAATGTGGGAGACCTCGTATGGCTCTTCATTCCAGTGAGACAGGTTGGACTCTCAGAAAAGCTAATCAAGAAATACTTCGGTCCTTACCGTATTACAAGAAAATTGTCCCCCGTCAATTACGAAATTGAGGCCATTTCTGACTCTCCAAAACGTCGTAAAACAAGGGACACAGTACATGTACTTAGAATGAAGCCATATTTGGATCCACTACTTCAAGAAGAAATATCTGGCTCAACTCCAAACAAGGAACCTGTTCTGAAACAAAGATTCTCCGACCCAGAACCGATATCAGGCCCTGTGACAAGATCAAGAGCTAGACGGATGCAAATTGGTCAATAACCTTCAATTGAACAGCGGGACGCTGTTTCTTTTCAAAGGTGGGAAAAGTGCGGCATTTACTATTATATATATGTAAATATTTCTCCTATATCTCATTTATTTTATTTTTATGTTATGCAAAGCAGGCTGGTTTGCATACTTGTTTTTTTTTTGTTCTGAAAAAATATTATTCGATCGCCTCGGCTCAGTCGATCGAGACTATTTTTTTTTACTAAGAATAAAACTTAATATTTGGCATCGACTTCTTCTTTAATTTAGTTTTCTACGCGACAATATAATATTATATAAAGTTAAATACAAAATTGAATACTATAAAGGAATGACAATACATCCGGATGGCACAAGAACCTATAGGACATGCAACAACTGTCTTGCTGTGGAACTAACACCTACCCACATATTCTCATGTCCAGCAATGGCCGGAGTCTTGCAGAAAATTGGCATAGACCCAGAGCAGCAGCTTTACACACCCAAGATAGTGGATATTGTGATAGAGATGCATGAGACATCTGAAGCTCTTCATTGGACACGACAACAACAACAACAAAATTGAATAAGATTAAATAATGATAGAGAGATAGCTGTGTTCTATTTATATGAATATTTTACAGGATTTATCCGGGCGTGTATAGTTGTCTGAAAGTCATACTTCTAGTTCTCCTGTTGAAGGTCATGTTGACCCCCGAAAGCTAGAGGAATAAAAATAGTTAAAGAAATCTGGACCTGGATTGTTTATTGATTTTGTTAAATATGTTAAAAAAGGAAGAAATTCAACTCTTGGAAAATCATAAAAAAATATTTCTTTGATTTTCTGTACGTAAATATTCTGGTCAGTGAATATACGAAAACACCGACCATTTCGGGAAATAGCCATCCTGTATACCATGACCTCGTACCATGGCCTTCATCAGTAGAGGGGTCAATTCAATCTCCCGAAATCTTATGAGATGATAAATGAAATGGCCGAAGCGCTGCGCGCGCAAAGAGTTGACATTATTCCAGGATTGAGGATTTCGACAAATTACAAAAAAGTATAAGACGCCGCAACTCTTTTTATTTACATTAATTAAAGGAAGCTTTCGGGGAGGTTTTATTCAGCTAACTAAAACGCATACTATGCGTTTAAGTTAGATGAAGAAGGGACTTGCCCGAAAGCTTCCTTTAATCAGATGAATAAAATAGTTGCAGCGTATTATATTATTCGAAGTTGACAAAGTTATCAATTGATTTCAATCTCCTGGATATAAATCAAACAAATGCTACAGGTTTCTGGAGATGTGTTTCTTTATCTTTATTAAATGTGATCCCAAGATTTCGTGCATCTGTGCCCTTCTACAGAAGTATATAATAACATACAAACAAATCTTTAGATGTGAGCAATAGTTACCCAGAAATTATTTGAAAGAGGAAAATAAAAACCAGGTAAAAAGGTTTTCGAGCAAATATACTGTTCTTCAACAGGATAATAATCTATGTACAATTATTATTAAAAGATTGTACATAGAGTATTAGCCCGTTGAAGAACAGTATATTTGCTCGAAAACTGGCAAATTCAAAATTAAAAGAAACTTTTAGCCTGGTTTTTATTTTCCTCTTTCAAAAAAAATCTTTAGATAATAAAAAGGCACATAATGAGTTGAATAAAATATTTATTTGCCAATATAAACAAACATATGTACTCCTGTAGAAGGGCAGAGATGACCGAAAGCTTGAGATCACATTTAATAAAGATAAAATAAACTAATCTCCAGAAACCTGTGGTATTGGTTTCGCCGGTTCAAAACCACTTTATTAGGTACCGCTCAACAAGAGCAACCTAGTTTATGATATTTGAAACAGTGAATAATATGGTTATTCACATATTAAACAAAATGTTAAAGCGGGATTCAATCCCGGTTCATGGCTGTCGGGAATCGAGGGTGTTACCTACTTGTCCACAGACTTGGTATTGGTTTGATTATATCTTCTGTACCATTCCAGCAAACAACATTCACACATATGTATAGATGGCGCGTTATTGCTTTGTGTTAACATTCACACTATCCCCAGGTTTGTATTGGAGAATACAGATTGATTGAGAGAGCTGTTGTATATAATAACATTTCCAACCTTCACTATATGGCTTGGTCGGTGGTGGATTGGTATACGAAACTGTCCATTTTCGACTGATACGACCTGGGATCGAATCACGCATTGGGTACTTCTTTTTCTGAAGAAAAATTGCCTCATTTGACCCCGTTTCTTGCAGAAGTCCAATTCCATCAGTGAGTGTAAGTAACTAAACGGGGACTCTGTGACCTTGTTAAAGCAAAAGTCCAACTGCATTCTACATATTTTGACATGTGGTGCGTTTACGTGCGTTAGTGCGTTAAAAGCAGGCGCTAACTATCCACCATGATTATCATGGCCATGTGTATGTGGAATTTGTACCATCCCGCTATATGAGTAGCTCAGAAGCCAAAGTGGTTAAGAAGTCTTTTTTTTTTTTTATTTCTTCTTATTTTTTGTAAATTTTTAATGGAATAAGTACCTATCTTATTTTGTTACAGAGTTTGCCCTTAGAGAAAAATACTTTAAATACTTTTCTGATCAAATTAATAAAAAAAAATTCCCAAAAATAAAAACAATAATAATACATTTTAAAATATTAATTTTTCTCAATTTTTGATTTCTAGACATTTGACTTGCGAGCAACCGGAAGCGCAGAGCGCCAACTACGCAGGGAATAGTGGGACTAAATTGTTGTCCAGGGGAGAAGTATGTACTATATACGAGAGATAGATAAACATTGAACAATATTGTTAAATAAACAATAGGACACGACAACACAGAGGTCAAGATAGCTGACAGAAAACTATATTTGGCTAATATTTGATCGACACCATATTTTATGCATTGTTTGAAATAAACAAAAGATAGTAAGGATATGCTTTTAAATTTTAAAAATGTGTTTTAAATAGTTTTCAAGCGGCTTCTGTGGAAAGTTTAATTTTCTGTGGACGCGGTGGCCTGGAAAAACTGACGATCATTACAATAGAAAAAGAAATATTCCCTCAGCGAATTGTCTTTATTTATAACTAGCCGAATGACCCGGGCAACGCCCGTGTTTTACCCGATTGAATGTTTTGATTCAAATACTATTTGTTACAATTATAATTTGGCGCCTTAAATAAATGCATATGTTAGTTAATAACTATAGCCTATGTGCTTTATCTGTCTATGTACTGTTGGCTTCCGTAGGCGTCTCTTACTGGGAAAAAGAAAGAGAGGATTCCATTTGGTTATTAACTAATATATGCATTTATTTAAGGAGCGACCCGCTCCAACACAATAGTTACAGAAATGGGGGGTGGGGGGGGGGGGCAAAGGTGGCGTGATCGTAGCCGACCAATAGGAGGGCGCCATTCCAAAAAAAAAAAAAAGCAAACCGTGACAGAGGCCGATGAGGAATGACGCCTCGTAACTGTATATAGAATGTTACCGAAGGAATTATATTATTAACCATAGCTCTTGGCAAGTTGGTAGTCATTTGGGGAAAGTGACCGTTGGCTTTACTGTAGGACAAAATATTGGTAACGATAAAAGCAATAAGCAACAAAACCTAGTTAAAATATTTTTAATTTTTATTCTACATTTTACAAAACGTTTGACAAATTTTATAGAAAAATCCTTAATTCAAAATTATATCATTTAGTTCTTTCTTTATTTATAGCATAGAAAAAAACTGTCACCACATGAAAAATAAGGTCCAATAAGAGTATATAGTGAATAGACCTGTAAGTGACCATATGGATCAAAAATCTCTTTGTTGCAATGAAGAGTAGAAGCGTCTTACGGGCGATATACTCGTATATCTTGATTCTTCACTAATAACATATTAAGCAACGATCGCATCTCTTTCCAACGTTTAGAACAATTTCAGAAAAGAATATCCTGAGTGTTGCTTGCATAGATAGCTTGTGTTGTGTTGTTTATCTTTTATAAACTACAACTTATATATTTATTATTTAATTATAATTATTTATTTATCACACACATTTAAATTTAGTAAAGATTAATTATATATTTTCAAAACACAGTCAGTCTATTGTTCTTAATTCATCTTCTTATATTCACATCACTTATATATTTCACACTATTCTACATATTCCTCCCTTGTTTAGTTAGTATCTAATCATGTCCTTAAATCTAGAAGGAACATGTATTTGTCTTCCACTTCTAGTGATGACAGTCTTGTTTTCATTCTCATTAGGTGATTCATTTGGGTATAAACAGTCCATATCAGATATAGCAATCTGCTCTTCTGGTACAATATCTTCTAAGGTTGCTTCTTGTTCTGGTAGATACCTTGAAGTACTAGGAAGTTCCATTCTAATTTCTGGAGTCTTAATCAAAGTGGTATTCAAATCAATTCCTTTGTTAAAATCTTGTAAGGCATTGGCATGTCTTAAATGCTTTGCATTCCTAATGATAAAGCTACCTGTCTCAGTATTGACTAACTTGAATGAATTTGGAGATATAGTCTCTAGAATGATAAATCTTTGGTTGTCATAATTTGGTGTCAACTTGCTTTTCATTTCAGTGTTTGCGACAAAAACAATATTACCTTTCTTGAAGTCATGAGGCAAGGCCTTATTCTTGCTATCAGCATATTTCTTCATTCTTTCTTTATAGGCTTGATTATGCTCCATCACTTCTTTCAGATCAACACATAGTCTGATTTCTTCAGTACCCTTTTTTGGAACTGCCACAATGTTTGAGATCCATTCAGAAGCTTCATGGACTTCCTCAATAATGCCATCTTCTATCATTTTGTCTAGCTCTTGATTGATGGCTTCTACCATTTTATATGGAAAATGTCTGCATCTCTGAGCTACAGGAGTAACATTTTCTTTTAGAGTTATTTTTTGACTATAACCCTTCACATTTCCTTGACCTTGAAAAAGGTTCATGTTTTCTTGTATCAAATTATATATATCCTTCGGAATAACTTCCTGTTGAATATTCCTTATTTTTGTTCCACGCTTTATAATTTCTAATTCGAAACTTGCTTTCTTTCCTAAAAGAGGTTCTGCTTTACCTTCAATCACAAAAATCTGTTCCTTTATAGACCTTTCACCCCATGAAACATCTGCAAAGAAATATCCACAACATGGAAGAGGTGAAGTTTGTCCATAGGCATAAAATTTCCTTTCTGTACCATTTAAAGTTGGCATTTGAGACTTAGGAAAAATATTTTTCAAATTTTCAAGTCCTATGAATGTTGTATCACTACCTGTATCAATAGTCATTGTTATTTCCTTTCCATCTATATAGATACTTTCTTTGTTATCAGAGCCTAAAAAGAAAGTGTATTCATCTGAGTCTTCATTATTTTCTGAAATATTTTGAATATTTCTTTTCTTTCCTTCAATATTTTTATATTTATTTTTATTTCTACAAACTCTTTTAAGATGACCCATCTTGTTACAAAATGTGCATTTCATATTTCTAGCTCCACATTTATATGGAGGATGTGTAGTTAAGCCACATCTATAGCATTCTTCCAAATTAGGTGCACTTACCTTGGAGGTGCTTCCTTTTTGATGGTACACATTATGAGCTTTTGGTCCTTTAACAGTTGATTCATTAGCTGCTTGGAAATTATTTTTATAGTTTACTCTATTTATTGAGGTCATATCTTCATTTGTCAATACTCTAAATTCTTCTTTGGCCGTTTCAAACATTCTTGATATCTCAATTGTTCTTTGAAGATTCAAATTATCTTGTTGCAACAACTTTTCTTTTAATTGCCTATTATAGCATTTTTCTATTATCTGATCTCTGATCATGTCTTCTTCTAAATTTCCAAATTCACAGGATTTGACTAATTCTCTTAGGGCAATGACATATGAATCAATATTTTCATCTGTATTTTGTTTTCTTTGCCTAAATTTAAATCGTTCTGATACAATATTTTTTTGTGGTGTGAAATATTTAGTTAAAGCTTCTTTTGCTTTTTCATACGTATCTTTTTCTTCTGGCAAATTAAAGAAAATTCTTTGGACCTGTGGTCCAAGGCAATGCAAAAGTGTTGCCCTTTTAACGTCATCTTTCTTTGTTGAAACACCGCTTGCTAATTCATAAATTAAATATGAATTCATCCAATGTTTGTACTCGGAATACAAATCTGTAGCATTAAGGTTCAACGGTAATGGAGACGTCAAATTATTTGCCATCTTCTGTTACGCTTATTTAATTATTATTATTATTTTTTTAATCCTCGTCGCCAAATATGTTGTGTTGTTTATCTTTTATAAACTACAACTTATATATTTATTATTTAATTATAATTATTTATTTATCACACACATTTAAATTTAGTAAAGATTAATTATATATTTTCAAAACACAGTCAGTCTATTGTTCTTAATTCATCTTCTTATATTCACATCACTTATATATTTCACACTATTCTACAGCTTGACTGGAAACAGGAAAGTGAATATTCCTCTTTTCTAAATGCATTAATTTGATACGATATCTAACCTATACACATTACTTATTCTATAAAAATATCTAAAAATCTTACGCAATAAGTTTCTTTATTACAATTATAAAGAAACTCTGTAAGGTTTTTAGATAGTTTTTAAAAAGTATATCGCAATTTTCTTATATCTGAATATGAGGCCAAAAAAATTTACATTTATTCTATATACAGTTAAACCTGTCTATAGCGCCCCCTCTAAATAGGCCTTCCTCTCTATAGCGCCCGATTTTAAATACGTAGTACGATGCGATTTACATCAATATTAAGCAACCTGTCTATAGCACCCCCTCTCTATAGCACCCTACTTTGGTGATCCCAAGAGGGGGCGCTATAGACAGGTTTAACTGTATATCTTTCTATAAAAACAAACTAATATAGAATTTTGTTCATTTTCATTGTACTAGAACCTTCCATGAGTGATCACCAAGACTCCTGGTGTAATGGCCGCCCATAAAAGATTATAATAGATGAGGACAAGTTACTCTTGATATAAAAGTCTTCGCTCATTGGAGGTGGAACCTAAATTTCCTCCATTTGCACAAAAGATCAAGTCTAACTCTACGAGTTCTCCTCCAATTTACAATTACAGAACCTAAAGTACGCGACAAGGATTGTAAGTGCTATAAATACGCTGAATCGAATGATATTGAAATATTTTATTACAAAAGAAACACATTTCAATATAAATTGCTCCTGCCTATTCATATAATTAAAAGTGAATATATTAAATGATATAGATAGCCAAACCATACAGGACCAGCATAAAACTACATAGAATATAAATCACCTCTATACCAAAAGAAATAGCAATCTCAACAACGATTAATATTATAAATGAACGTTCTTCCATGATTTATAATATTATTAAATAAATAAAGCTTCCAGGGTTAAGTTTCTTGTGAAACTTTTTATTTCCAAGCTTTAGGACTTGTCAGTCCTTCAACAGAATTATCACGTTAACAACTTAATAATAAATACTATTTTTATATACACATTATTATATACATATTTTAAATACTTATTATATTATTATTATAATCTCTCAATAGATAATAAGTATTTAAAATATGTATATAATAATTTGTATATAAAATTGTATTTATTATTAAGTTGTTAACGTGATAATCCTGTTGAAGGACTGACAAGTCCGAAAGCTTGAAAATAAAAAGTTGCACAATAAACTTAATCCTGGAAGCTTCATTTATTTTATAATTAATATTATACCAGTTTATAGCATTTATATTTGCTACAATGTAGAAAGGATATTAAATGATAGAATGGTAGTATTGTAAAATAATGGATTAGTGAAATGGTGAAAGGATGTACGTATGTGTAGCGGAATGATGGTATGTGGCATAGAAACGTATACTGGCCATTTTCAACGACTGCGATCCAGAATAAGTTCCCCCAATGATCATTTTCCTATTTTAAAAAACTCACAAAAATACTTCAATGTGACCTTCAACACCCAATATATCCCTACGTGTGGCTAACTAACGTCTGGGATGCCAATAAAGGATAAATTACTAAACCCCAACGTGAATGGTTTCAAGATAAAGAGGAGAAATTGAAGAACTAATGGTAAGGTACTATCTTTTAATGATGATTTATACACACTACTCTCTTCTAGGGGGGGGGGGGGGGATGATAATAACTACTCATACAACCTTCAATTGCTAGAAAGTCATTGACCGAAAAATTTGTGATTAGTTTAGTGTAGTTAAAGGTAGTAAAAAAATTAGTGAAATACTTTATCATTGTAATCTCTCACAGTGTGAGCAACCACAACTAAGAGATGATACCAAAGTAATGACTGAAGGTCCAATCAATCATCCAATTGGTGAATTCTACTCATTACAAAATGGGAATGGTACAGACTGGTACAGACCAGTACAGAATGGTACAGGCCGGTACAGAATGGTACAGACCGGTACAGACTGGTACAGAACGGTACAGACTGGTAAAGACCGGTACAGACTGGTACAGAACGGCACAGACTGGTACAGACCGGTACAGACATAGACCATGGAGCAAGGGCGACACGAAAAATCGTAAAATGTTCCCTATTTTTTTAATTTGCATATAGTTTCCCTTTTTTGCATAAATATGTCTGTAAAATGAAAGTAATGTTGAATCACGATAAGTAACTTCACGATATAAGACCTAACAGATAACAGAGACTCGGGAACTCCTGAGTCCCAAATACAATTGTGGCATGAAAGGTTTCGAAACGAAATCGACTTATCGTATTTAAAATAATATCGGATTTAAGACAAAGCTTTTCTATCCCCTAATTCGATTGTATAATTTAAAATGACCGCATTCAAGACTAAATAGTTTGTTTTCAAACTGCGTAGCTTTGTAGAAATGAGCAGAGAGGGAATTTTCAATAGTTTCGAATTTAACAATAATTTAAACTTCAATTTAAAGGCTTCTCAGTAATTTAAAGATTATGGTAAATAAAGGATTTAAGATTTATCGCATTTAAGACAGAAAAATTCTGCCATCCTGACTGGGTCTTAAATAGAGAATGAAATATACCTAACTGTACCCTAAAATCCCAGTTTTATATGGTGTCTATTCAATTTCCACAGAAGTCCTTGGTTTTTTTCCAGCTTCAGCCGTTTTCCTCAGGAGTTTACACAGAAGGACCTTTCTAGCAAAGTTGAAAGAATCGAACAAAACAGATATATTTATCTTGATTTTTGACAGTTTTTTTGCTTGTAATTTGAAGGGGGTTTGAAATTGAAAACGGAATTTTTGGATTTATTCCTCCATTTAAGTCGTGAACAATTTCTGAAAATTCAAGTCTCAACTTCCAGCAGTTTGCGAGTAGAAATCGTGTATAACAGCCAGACATCGTACTAGTGTAAATTTAGGAAATTACAGTATAACTTGGATAATTCGAACGTATTTAATTCTAATATTTATCTTGGTCCCTAGAATTTCCGTTTTTAATTCGAATTTTTGGATAATTCGAAAATGTTTTGGTCCCTTGGGCTTCGACATATCCAAGTTCGACTGTAGTAACATTAGCTTCATCATCATTACAAACATCATTGCATTCATATCACTTAAATAATAATTACTCTCTCTTGAGGTGACCCGGATTCCTGGAGCCACCACGTGCTAAAGTCACCAACTATCCAGGCTGAGACTTCATGTCTAATGGTGGACATCCAGTTTATCAGATGTACTGTACTTGGTTCTGTAGGTCTTCAGGGGTAAATATGCTTATTCCTAGGAGGATGGCTGTTTAGAACCTATGAAGGTGGTAGGTGGGACATCTGAAGAGAAGGTAGTCGACAGTTTGGTTACTTACACGATATCATCCGTAGTGTTAACATATATAAACATACCTATAAATACTGGATAAGCTTAAGTCACAATACCCCATCTGAATAGGTTGAGTAAATATGGAGTTATATGTTAATTCATCATAGGTAAATCCTGACCGCCCAAATGACCAATTTAGACACCAGTTTACAGGTGTTATATTCGAGTCACCTTGTCCTGGCTATTTAAAATTGGCGATTTGGTGGAATAGAGGTGGCCCCCCCAGACCTCACAGGAAGAAAGTATCGAAAAAAAAAATTAAAAAATAATAAAAACTACCTCGAGCCGGACTTGAACCAGCGACCTAAGGATCACCGTTGAAACATCTACAGTCCACCACTCTGCCAACTGAGCTATCGAGGGTTAACGTATGTGTGTATAAATATATTTATATTCTATTAAATACATCAGTTTTATTAGCGTTCTGATTGGCTGATTAAAGTCACGCGACAACGAACGGATCAGTTCCGATTGTCACATGACCGGAATTAGCCAATCAACGTTGAACTTATTAGCTGATTTTTTTTCAGGTTTAAATATTCTCGAAATTTTTATTTTCGCATCTGCGACGATATATAGGCTATATTATTTAGCGCTCTAGGTAAACTTTAATAACTTTAGAACTGGCGGTTGTTCTGGATCCATAGTTTAATGGGCTGATGTTATAATACATGCCCACACATATATCACCACTAAGACGTATATTACAACGTTTATATCGCAATTAAGACGTATATTAAGACTTTGCTATGAAAAATATACATATACTTTTATTAAAAATAAAAATGGCATATCCTGACCAGGAGCACATGTGCTTTACAGAAGGCAGAGCACCATCTAGTGGAACAGAAATCCACTAAACATTGATTTAGCCTGTTCCCTGATATTTGAGCAACCCAATTTCTTGATAAATCAAGAAAAGCCATCCACTGTTATATATGTTAAAAATCAGGTTTTGTTTTTAATCTATATATATATAAAATTGAATGTCTGTCTGTCTGTACTCTATAGATTCGAAACCATACATCCAATCGCCGTGAAATTTTGGGATATTATTAGGTATATCCCCGGGAAGGTTTTTGAAAAATAATTTCTTGAATATATTGAATATCCTTAGAGTTATTTGCAGATTTGTAGATTTAACTCGAAAGCAGCGCCCCCATTGCGACGATGATAACAAGTTTTTTTATCTATAAGTTTTATTATCACTAAGTTTATTATCTTAAAGATTATTTATCAAAAGTAAGATTTTCTACCTATTAATTGCGCACAAGTCAAAGTTAGTTTTATCATTTATCTACAACATATATATTGGGAGAATAGATAAAATGATGATTTTGTAATGTAGAAAATTAGGAAAGACAAAATTCAGGATGACACGGCAATTTATTTGAGACAAGAATAACGATACAATTCCAAGGCAAGATACTATTCCTTTAACTTCCAATTACCGAGGGAACCAATTAATATTGATTTTATTCAACTTATTGAGTATTTTTCAAGGGACTGGGAAAAAATGTTTACTTAATCGAGAGATTCAAATTTACGAGTTTCAAATTATCAAAATATATCATTTTTTAAAATAAGTTTATAGAGAATTGCTTTAACAAATGTTCGTTAGACAAACCTTTACTCGGGTAAAACCCGGGCGAAGCCGGGTACATCCGCTAGTATATATATATTTGCTTATCCCTAGAACATGTGGTACAGGCCATGATAACCATGGTGGGTAGAAGTAGACGACTGCTTTTACTGTAAGTGCACCACATATCTACATGTGAAAAGAAGTTCAACTTTGCATTTACAAATGTGCCAGAGCCTCGTTTGGGCCGTTATTATTATAGCTATAGTTATCCAGAAATAATTCAAATAAGGAAAACTAGCTTTTAGGAAAAGAGTTTCTTTATTTTGAGATGTTGCAAACTTTCGATCAGATTTTGCTCTTCAACGGGCCAATAATAATATATGTGAAAACAAAATGATCCTTTTATAAAAATAAATAAAAAAGAAATATTGGCATGTGCACGTACGGCCATGCATAAAACTATATATATAGACAGATTATAGCTAAATATGTTGCCCCATGGAAAGGGGGGTGCCATTGTCCCGTCAGTCAGCCACATTTCAGAGTTCCCTGTTCACGGTTACCGTAGCGGCTCGGGGCTCACGGCACCGTACTACAGGGCAGTTCATTACTTGTGTGCTGCTAAATATAAAATAGATAATAAAATGTGAGCGATATATACACAATTACATAGATAATTTACCGTTATACACACACACCAGGTACGGGAAGTTTTCCACACGATCCATAATTGGGGTTTGTTTGAACGGCGCCATGTTGAAAGACGGGTGACCTTAGAGGAATCACAGTTAAGCTTAAATATGGATCAGCGACATTCCAACTTGGGGCCAAACTGATCTCACTTCTTAGAACCTCCACAAAAACTTTAAAATATTGGTAAATATATTCAGACGATGGAGAGATAGCCTGGATACCAATCACTCGACAGAGCCAAGAGATGACATGGCTATATGCAAATAACTTGAAATCTGTTTAAAAAGGTCAATTCTAGAATTCTATTACGTTTTCCGTATAGTTCACAGAATATCATCACGGTAATGATAAGGTACAATTTGGATTATAGATTAGAAACACCAGGTAAAAAGACCAAATCTAAATAAATAAATAAATAGTGTGTGACGTTTCGTTAACAGCGTTGTTACCATCTTTAGACAAAAGTTCTGAATGAGAAAAATGTGTTTTTAAGTAATGTTGCTATATATGATTATATTGTTTAGACACTTGATAACAGTACTAACTATTTAAAAACCTATGAAGACATTAAGACACGAATGTTTCTTTTCACATATAAATCAAACTTCTACTGTCCTTACTGCGATGAAAAAAATTTGAGAGGGCTTGGCTTATCAGTGGTGAATCCTCCCAGCGGTTTCGCCAATTTAATCTACCAGACTGCTTCTTTAGAACTCTAATACTGTATTAGATCATTCTGCTTTTATATGCTACACTTAATGGTAGAATCTTAGAAATGGTATTTAAGCAAACTATGGACATAAGCTTTTAGGACAGTGATATTTTTTCTCATTTAGAACTTTTGTATGATGATGGTAACAACGCAGTTACCGAAAAGCCACACCTATTTATTTAGATTTGGTCTTATTACTTTGTGTTTCTAATGAACACAGTAACTTTTAGAATGGAAATCTTTTTTACTGATATTAATGCGAAACCTGTTGGATGTTATTGTCAAATAGTATTCTATGATTGTAATAACCTGTGACACAAAATCTGTGGTGTCAGGAATATATAGGTGAGAGTTAATAGAGATGTGTGGCTAGAGAGATTTTATTTTATTAGTAATGTTTACTTAGATATATTTAGTAACTTATGTTTCTTATTTTTGTACCTTCAATAAAGTATATTTATATTTTAGAAAGTGAATTAATTATTGAGATTCACCAACAAAACCAACGTGACTAGCTCGGTGTACAGTAATACAGGTTGGTCATTTGAAGTAAGGTCATCCATTTGAATATATGGTAGAAGAATTAACAGATAATTAATTTGGATAGTTTGTTTCTCGGTCATTTCCTTGTTTTCTCTCTTAGTTGATGTTAATTAGTTTGAGTGCGGTTATTTTGATCTTCATACTTATCTTTCTCTCGTTTTATTTTTCTACTTGGCAATATATAATACGAAGTGTTTATTATGATATCATATGATGTTTCGATAACTATTTCATGTACGTCTATATTGTCATTGATTAATTATTTTGAATACACTGTTGTTTATCATCATAAATATTTGCATAGTCATCACCCCTTACCATGCTTGTAAATTACCACTTAAAAAATCAATTGACACATTTTGTAATTTATAAGTTTAATTAATTAATAAATTATTTTTAATTAAGATTTTGGAATACTTGTCTTCTCTACCGTGACAATATGTATAAAGTAATATGATTTCAAGCAAGATAAATCAGTCAAAATAGTTCGTATTCAAAAATAGAATTATAATTAAAATCATATATATGTGTGTGTCTATAAAGAGACATTTCTCCCTTTAATCAAGCATAGAAGGATGCATTATGTTTACCACCCCAGTAAAACACTTTACTAGTGGTGATAAAGAATAAGCCACAACACCAGTTTTGACAAATTCAGACAAAAAGCCAACCTGTAAACCATAGTTTCGGACTTTGGCCTTCACCAGTACAGGGTTGAAACCATGGTAGACAGGTAGGTTGATATTTTGTCTAAATTTGCTAAAACTAGTGTTGTGGCTCATTCTTTATCATCACTAGTAAAGGTTTTTTTACTCGGGTGATGGACATAATGCATCGTTCTGATGCATAATTAAAGGGAGAGGTGACTATCTCTTTAGGTTTATGAATCTCATCCTTCCGCAACTTTTATACGTTATTGTATATTCGAGGCAGATATAATCATAATCGTATTTTTATAATCATTCGCAGGAATCACGCACTGACTTACCGTACCTCACTGCTTAGTACATATTTAGATAACACATCGTTTTTATCAACAATTCTAGACTACTTATAATTAGTCTAGATTACACTAGAAACACCATCAGGTTCTCTTGGGCAAAAATGTTATTATCGTCATTATTATTATCTTCATCCCAGATGATATATTAGATTATATTCTAACATAGTTAAAGCCTATTCTAAATATTTCCTATGGCAGAGTCAAAACTGTATCAGAATTGGCTAAGTTATAGTATGGAGTTGTTTAGAAAAACCTCCCAACGCTTGGACGCAATGACGTCGAAAGTTAGGATTTTAATTTACAGTAGAATCTTCCAGGAGAAACAAAAAGATAAAACATGGCTAAACCCGATATTTACTGAAGGGGGTTTATCATCATAGACTCTAAAACCTGTCGAAACATTCACTGAAATTCGTGTCAAAATATTTTTTATAATACTCAGTGAAAGTTGTCAAAACATTCACTTAAACCTGTGTCAAAATATTTTAAAAACACTCAGTGAAAGTTGTCAAAACATTCGAAAAGTATGTTAAAGAGGATCAGAATTAAACTTGGGCATGAAGAAGTGAAAAGGGTGAATCCACACGGGAATCTCACGTGCTGGCTTGCCCATGGGACTCTTGAGCCTTCGCAACTAGGAGCATCCTTGCCGACCGCGTCATTAACAACCAAGAGATGTACACAAGCAGTACCACCCTCCCCGCTTTCCTGAGGTTTCCTGTCTCAACTCCCTCAGAGGACCTTAATTTGTTGGAAGATTTAATGATGTGCTAGTTAAGTGTTCTAGAGGGGAAGGATTTCTGTTGGAGCGTAGGACGGGTTTACTAAGTTCAAGCAGGAAGGCCAGAACAGCAACCAGGCTCCTGTATACGTTTGAAGGTCGACTGGCCAATACCATGGAGTCTGATCTAAAAGGCACACGTACGCACACAAACACACAACAAACACGCAAACAAACACACAGCACACGTACACAAACACACACACGCACACACAACACACACATTAGCTCAATGCACAAGCGTGCATCAATTCTTACTGGCTGGGAAACTAGGGAGGCAGGACTTATGGGCCATCTAAGCCTGGGTGGTCTTAGCGATACTAGGATGTGAGAACACCACACACGTTTTCACTTGCAGTACCAGGCCATGATAATCATGGAAAGTAGAGTATTGCACCTACTTGTGATAGAAGTACACCACCTATCTACCCTGATAAATAACAACGAGGATCATTAAGTCATACATTATGGGGGTATACCAGAAAGATTTTAGGTAGCGATCGCCCCCTTTCACGTTGTCTACTGCGCTGGAGGATCTAAATATGACCCAGGGAGCTCCTTGTTATAAATAGATTATCCACACACCCCGCTATTATTCAATATGATTCACAATAATGTAGGTCAGTAAACACATTTTACTGTCAAAATTGTATGACAATATAATTTGAGGCTTTTTACTCTCATCAATGTAAATTGAAAATAATAATAAAAAAAAAAACACAGTTTTTAAAAAAATCAGTTTCAATATATTTACACTGAAATTGCATATTGCACGCGATATCAAAATGGCGTCTAGCAATTTTCTAGAAGACGGTAAAATATGAAGTATCAAAATGGCGTCTAGCAATTTTCTAGAAGACGGTAAAATATGAAGTATCAAAATGGCGTTTAACAATTTTCAAGCAGACGGTATAATACGAAATAATAAAATGGAATCCACCAATTTTTTAACAGACGTACAATACGAAGTGATAAAATGTCGTCTAGAGATATTTTAACAGACTACTCAACATTCGATAACAAAATAACATTTGCTTATGTCTCCTACTATGTAATTAAAAATGTGAAAACAAAACAAAATGCCTGAATATTTTCCAACAGATAATCCTAAAAGGAACCACAGAGTGTTGGCAGGGATGCGAAGAACAATTACAATTGGTCGTTAGCTACCGCGTGATTTGTGCGAAATCCTTTTTCACAGAATGTGGCCTTGGCTCTTTTTTACCTCTGCTGTGTTGAAAGGCTTCATTGTTCTAATCCCCATCTTTCTATAAAACAGCAATAGTGAATTTCTAGATTTCTAAATGAATAATGTATTTGAGAATAGTTTTATATAGCTTTCATTAAAATATACTTTAATGTGCTAAATATTTTAAATATATATCTCTTCTTGTTCCAATATCACTTTATTAGGTACCCCTCAAAAAGAACAACCTAGTTTATGATATTTACAACAATGAATAATAAGGTTATTAACATATTAAACAAAATGTTAACGTGGGATTCAATTCCGGTTCATGGCTGTCGGGAATCGAGGGTGTTACCCACTCGTCCACCGACTGTTTCGTTTAATATATTGCCACGTGGAAAATTAGGGAAGACCAACTGCGGGATAAGACAACAATTTATTTCAGGCAAGAACAAACTATGAATGGTAAACAAAAGATAAGCCAAAGGAAATTTACAGAGTAGCAAAATATAAACATAAAAATGACCACTCTGTTAATAAAAATAATAAAATTAATAAATACTTTGTTACAATATATAAAATATTTAATTGATATATATATATATATTTAAAAAGTATGCTAAAATAGTATTGAACTATGTTACTAGACTATTGTTACTAGTACATTGTTACCCGAATGTATATAGAATAAAAACTTTTTTTAACAACCAAATTTCAAATAGGCTATTAGAATTTTAAGTTATTTAGATAACCTATTATCTGCGAACGGGAATTTCGCCCCCTCATTAACACAATATACTGGACAGAATTTGACTTTTACTTACAAGCACACACACACAATTCACACTGACGCACACTGACACACAAACACGCGCGCGTACACACAAACACACAACACGTGCGCGGGCATACATAAGTATACGTGGTATAAGCCATGATAATCATGGCGGATATTTAGAGACTGCTTTTTAATATAACTACTCTTACAGTATCTGTGTAGAAATTATTTACAAGGTGCCATAGACCCATTTGGTTATTTGTATTCACAAGTGGGATTATACTTGTGCGAGAAACGATTGATATTAAAACAGAAAACAAAAAGTTCCATGCGGAATTCGTCCCTGGGCCATGGTTGTCGAAAACCGACTGTGTGTGCTACTTCTTTACCCACCCCCTACATCGCCTTATCAACGTTTTCTGCTGGGACGGCGCGCTTTGGATGATGGATATCATCATAATTAACCCCATCAAAACATTCCGTCACAGTCTAGAGAACGGCATGTTGGTTTTATTACAATATAGGCAACACTCTCAAACCGCAGGCCCATTATCAGCCCCAAGTACGCTAGTATTTGAATTGTGTTTAGGCGAGACCTGAGAAAGAGCCTGTGGCTAGAAATTTCGTCATATTTCAATGAAAGAAACTGGCGCTTCATTGATATTGAATAATCTTTTTATTATCGGAAACTGTACCGACGATTGTAGTATGACGAATTACAATTCACAATACTCAGTGGACCGATTCTTTCTACACTCATAAAACTTAAGGAAGTTGTACTTTTCAGCATGTATATCGGGATTCAGACAATAACTATTAAAGATATTTGATACACAGTGACCTTTATTGTAGACACACGAAATAACAAAGTATGAACAAAATTGCCTGTTTCCTTAAAAAAAAAAAAAAAAAAAACACATTGATCCTGGGGTGGTCATAGATGGTCGTTAAAGTGGCGTTCTAAGGTGGTAATTGTGGAGTGACCGGCGTGGCTGATGACCCAGAGTTGTGAGTCTGGCTGACTCACTAGAGACATTTCTGGAACAATGACATCCGCACATTTCACCCTCTTTTACCTCTCTATATGAAATATCTCATTCCATTACTTATCATCATATGGAAGTACAACCCATGATATTATAAAGTAAATAAAGCTTCCAGGGTTAAGTTTCTTGTTCAGAAAATATTTTCCCTCCCTTTCAATATCATTAATATTTAAATATTTAAAAATTAATTTGTTTATAAAATAGAGTATATATCATCAATTTATTATCGTGATACTCCTGTTGAAGGACTGACAAGTCCGAAAGCTTGAAAAAAAAAATTGAACAAGAAACTTAACCCTGGAAGTTTTATTTATTTTATAATATTATAAATCAGGGAAGAACGTTTATATATAACCATGATAATCATATATGTAAGGATAGAAGCCATTTAGCTCTATTTTCTTTATATAAAACAACTTTCCATTATCTTTACTGTAATGGAAACTATTAGGGATCAGTGTTTAATCCTTTTAAAGCGGTTTCGCCAGTTTATTCTATAATAGTTGAGAAATTCTTGGTTTTTAAGAAAACTATGGATATAAACATTGAGGACAGAGTAGATATACATATATCGAACATAGCTCTTTTCTTCAAAACGTTTACCAAGTAATGCAGGCTTTACACTCATGGACAAAACTTAATAAGTGGAAAACCTCTGATGTCGCCGGTCGTCAATTATTATTATTATTTTTTTTTTTAAGGAGACAGAGAAAATTTTATTCACACTTCGTTATCTCGTGAGTCTTCAATAAAGGTCACTGTAATATATTTCAGAGTTATTGTCTGAATCCTTCGTACATGCTAAAAGATACAAATTCCTTTTGTCCATGAGTGTATTTAGTGGCAAAATATTTATTATTTTATGTACAGACTAGCCGAATGACCCGGGCAACGCCCAAGTTTTTACCCGATTAAATGTGTTTATTCAAATACTATTCGTTACAATTATAAATTGGCGCCGTGGATGTCACTCTTGTAAAACGTCCCGCTCCAAACTTTGTGTCAGAGAAGCGATATTTTTATAAAGAGATGATCTGGCTTTGTGTCTTCTGCTCATGATACAGCAATATTGTCATCATCATTTTCTGACTAAGAAAACAACTATTTTTGCCCAGAACCTGTCAATTTTATTTTTTATTGGCTAAAAATCCGATAAATATCTTTTCCAGATTTTTCTCTATGTCCTGTCAAAACACGTTTTACATGTACATTAGGTCAGCTGATATTACCTCCCATCTTCACCGCTAGAGGCGCTGCTTGCGAGCGAAAAGGCAAATTTGCAACGCAATTTGCAAATACCTCGAAGAATATTCGGGATAGAGACCTGAAAATTTCACTATAAGTTTTTCCAGATTCTACTCTATATACTGTTAAAATTTCAGTCAGATTAGTTACGTATTGTGTTGTTTCTTATCCCCTTGTGTAAAGATTACACGAATTCCATGAGTTCATGCTCCTCGAGCTGTTTTATGATGAGCAGCGGCCTCTCCCAAAGGTCCTGTTTAGTGCATCTAATGCAAGCCAAAATGTGTTCTGGAAGTTACGTATTGTGGACGTGTATAGCCGACATAGATACCCACATACATACATACATACACTGACTTTTATATATATAGGGATTAACAATTTTCATTATTATATTTTGTTACTCTGTAAACATTCCTCGTTGCCTCTCTGGTATTTTAGAAATTTTGTTTTTGCATTCAATAAATTGCCGTGTCGTTCAAAGGTTTAGTTTTCCTAATTTTCAATAAGTGACTATATTTACAACATAAAGTTACGGGAGGGTGGTATTCATACACCAAAAGTGGCACCTCTCCCTTTAAAATGTACTAAGACAATGCATTTTGTGTCATAACCCCAGTACAAAACGTAGTGTTGATGATAATGAATGAGAAACAACACCAGAGAGTTTTGGCAAATTCAGACAAAAATTAAACCTGTATACCAGGGTTTCGGGTTTTGGCCTTTATCAGCTTAAACATCTTTTTGGCCAATTCGACATATTTCATAACTCACCTCGTAGGATGTTATGAAATCGAAGCCAGGGGATGTACTGAAGAGGGCCAAATCCCGAAACCATGGTATACAGGTTAGCTTTTTTGTCTGAATTTGCCCAAATTGGTGTTATAGCTCATTAGTTATCTCCAACTCTACATTTTGAACTGTTGGGTAATAACCTAAAATACATTTTAAAGGGAGAGGTGCCATTTTTGATTATATATATACATATTCTCTAACCAAACACAATGATTTTATTTAATCAATATTAAGTTCAAACGACACTGTCAATAAGATTTACATTCATGGACAAAATTTAAGGAAGTTTTACATTTTAGCATGTTTATCGGTATTCAGACAATAACTCTGAAATATATTGCAGTGGCCTTTATTGAAGATACACGAGATAACCAAGTGTGAACAAAATTGCCTGTCTCTACGACCGGCGATATCAAAATATGAAACTTTCTTAAGTTTTGTCCATGAGTGTAATATTCAATAGAAAACTCCCCATTTTTGTGTAAGAGCGAAGTGTACCAAAACCTCTGTTCAGTATATTGTCCAGGTGTAATGCCGAAAATGTCATCAAAGTGTGCCATTGTGGTGAAGGAGAAAGTTGAAATCGCCACGTCTGATCTTATCTCGAGGCACACTCCGGTCCATTGTTGTCGCGTGCGGCGGCATACTTTTGTGAACAATTTGGCCAACAATCTGGACAAATTTGACCAACGACCTCTTGATTGTCTTTGCGCCATGTTCCCAGATTGACGGCTGTCATCCTAATTTTGAACTCCGTCCCACGTGGTATTGATGAAGGATTCTGATTGGCTAATTCTATTCCAATCACGGTGATTTCTATATGAAACAGTATCTATATTAAACTTAAGACAATAACGCGCCATCTATATAGAAAAAAAAAACAATAAAGCACGAATGTGTCTTTTAACATCACATAAAACAAACTATATACTGTCCTTAATGCGATGAAAAATATTGGAAGGGCTTGGCTCATCAGTGGAGAACCCTCCCAGCGGTTTCGCTAATTTAATCTACCAGACCGCTTTTAGAACTCTAATACTGTATTAAACGATTCTGATTATATATGCTGCAATGAAGGGTGGAATCTTAGTTATGGCATTCAAGCGAACTATGGACATGAGTTTTTAGAGAGAGAGAGGACAGTAGAATTTCATATAAATGTTTGCACAGAGCAAAGTAAGAGCTTGGCTCAATGAAACATCTATATGGAAATTCTACTGTCCTAAGTTTGCTTGGATACCATAACTAAGATTCCATCCTTCAGTGTAGCATATATAAGCAGAATCTTTCAATACAGTATTAAAGCACTAAGAGCTGTTTGGTGGATTAAATTGGCGAAACCGCTGGGAGGGTTCACCACTGATGAGCCAGGCCCATTAATTTTTCATTGCAGTAAGGGCAGTCGAAAATTGTTTAATTTTTAAAAGAATCATACGCGTCTATAATAGTTTCGAATTCTCATAACAGATGGCGCGCTAATGTATCATAATATAGTATTCTATAGAGGGGGTCGCGGAGAAAAATGCACAGATGTCTCCCTATTGGGTAAACGTGGTCACGAGGTCCAACAAGGCTACCTACATTGTTCTACGGAATGTTGGGAATGTTGGTGACATCCTTGTGGCATTGCTGGGAACGTAGCCACGGCACGCCGCACGTGGTGGAATTAGAACATTTGTCCGAGAATGATGAAATTGGGTGAAGAAAAAGCAGATATTGCCTTTGGAACAAAAATGTATGCATAACCTATGCAACGTTGGGATAAAGGTGAAAATTAATTATATTTTTTTATTTATATATTCACAAGCACTTCGTAAACTTATTTTCAAACTTTTTTTTTTTTCAAATTGTCAGGCGCGCTCAATTCACTTAAACTATATCTCACGCACTTCTGGTCTTAACTACCTGTTTCATGATTTTTCAGGATGCCTGAATGACCAATATTTGGTCGTTCAGGTACAGCTTGTACTCCGCTGATGAGGGCTAATAGCCCAAACGCGTCCGTGGTTAGCTTTTCTTGATTAATCAAGAATGGGTATTTGGCCAATTCTGGAATAAATAAAAATCAACGAGAATAGTTGATATTTATTCCGACAAATTGCGCAAGCCATTAGCAAATTTTAGTATACGATAAGGAGATGCCTTTTTATTAATATAGAGATGTCTGTTTGTGATTTTAGATGTTTTAACCATTTTTATTATGAAAGAGATTCGAGAAATTTCTTCAGCTTAGAGGATAAAGTACAAGTTTGCGACACGCCTGTTGACATAACTGTGAGGTAATCTTTTTTATTATCTCAAGTACACAATACGGCACAGGATGATAACCATGGTGGGTTGGGAGGGATTTGTGACAGTTTTGTAAGTAAACCCCATGTCTACACATGTAGATTTATCTCAGCATTAGCATCTACACGATTCCAGAGAGACAACCATTTTGTTATTTGCACTTAAATGTTGGACTTGTGCAAGAAACGAGTGGTTATTGACACTAGTTCTGTGATGCAATGATAATTAAGAAATACTGTAAACAAGACTTCAGTTTATAGCCCAGCTACCTCAGAAACCTGAAAACCCAGAACGTAAAAGCGACGCCGACAAAAAGAGCGACCACACAATGCGGCCCACCTCCGGCCATTACGTCTCACTTTACGGCATCACGTTCCAAGCGACGTCACACGTTGCGTCACGTTCTCCCAACGTGAGTACGTCGGAATCTTTCTTCCTGGGAGAAATCTCTTTCTTTTCACTGGATGAAGTGCATCCAGTAAATGAGGTTGTGTACCTTGCAAGGTTTGTATATCAGGTAACTATAGATATAATAAGAGAATCGGTGGACGAATGGTTTAAAGTCGGCAAACTTTTGAGTCGGAAGAGTCAAAAAATACAATTTAATAAATTTCAAAGTTTTTAAAGAGCCACAAAATTCTTTCTTGCCAAAAAAAAAAAATAGTACTCGCGTAAATAATACGAGGTGTGTTCAAAAAGTATCGCGACTTTTGTGTTTTTTCAAAAATTATTTATTTATTCATGAATACCTATTTTGTCCCCTTCAAAGTAATCGCCATGAGATATTATACACTTGTGCCAACGGTTTTTCAAATCTTCGAAGCACTTCAAAAAATCATTTTTAAAAATCTTTTTCAGCTCCTCCTTCGATGCCGTCTTTATCTCGTCAAGCGTAGCGTAACGTCGTCCTTTCATGGGCCTCTTCAGTTTAGGGAGCAAGAAAAAGTCACAGGGGGCCAGATCTGGGGAATACGGTGGCTGCGGCATCATTACTGTGTTGTTTTTGGCCAAAAAAGTCGCGCACAAGCAACGATGTGTGAGCAGGGGCGTTATCGTGGTGCAAAAGCCAATTTTTGTTCTTCCACAAATCCGGGCGTTTCTGGCGGATTGCTTCGCGCAAATTGCGCATAACTTTCAGGTAATATTCCTTATTGACCGTTCTACCCTGTGGCAAAAACTCATGATGCACCACGCCCCTGCAATCGAAGAAAACTGTCAGCAAAACTTTCACATTCGACCGAACTTGGCGCACTTTTTTCGGTCTTGGTTCGTGCGGCAGCTTCCATTGAGATGATTGAGCTTTTGGTTTCCACGTCATAACCATAAACCCACGCTTCGTCACCAGTTATGACCCTCTGGAGCAAATTTGGGTCGTCGCGGACAGAGTCCAACATCTCATTAGCAATGTTCATGCGATGCTGTTTTTGGTCGCAATTGAGCAATTTTGGTACGAATTTCACGGCGACCCGTCTCATGCCCAAATCATTGATAAAAATCGAATGGCACGAGCCAATCGATATGTTTAGGTCCTCAGCAACTTCTCTAACGGTGATTCGACGATTGGCCAATATCATTTTCTCCACTTCATTAATTTTTTCGTCTGTTGTTGAAGTGCTCGGGCGTCCGGCACGCTCTTCGTCGTTCACATCTTCTCGGCCTTCTGAGAACATTTTGTACCACCGATAAACGTTGCTTCGGTCCAAGGTAGCTTCTCCGTATGCCACAGTCAACATTCGGAATGCATCCGCGCACTTAATTTTGTTTTTCACACAAAATTTGATACAGGTTCTTTGATCCATTTTTTTTAAATAGGTAAAAATCGTAGACGATCCAAAACACCTGCAAGCAAAGCAGCTGTCAACAATTAAGTGAACATTCAAAATGGCCGAGCTTGTCGGCATAAGTGAGAGACATGAGTACCAACATAAAGCCACAAAAAGATGGAAATCCGAATATACGTAACCCGCGAAAATTCAAAATTCGCGATACTTTTTGAACACATAAAGAGCCGCAGCTTCACATCCAAAGAGCCGCATATAGCTCGCGAGCCGCAGTTTGCCGACCCCTGGTCTAAACCGCGGTTTCAGACCACTACGATCCGGGTCGAATCCCGAATTGGTAACTTTTTTCTAATTAAAAAAATGCTCTAATAGCCCCCGATTCTTGAAAAAGTCCAATCTTACCAGCGAGTGCAAGTAACCGAGGCTTTGACACATTTGTTAATGCAAAAGTCGAACTGCTTTTCAAATTTGTAGATATGTAATGCACTTACAGTAAAAGCAGTTGCTAACTTCTACCCACCATGATTATCATGGCCTGTACCACGTGTACTAGGGATAATAATATATAGAGAGTCAATTTTGTTCACACTTGGTGCCCCGAAAATATTGTTTTAACAAATGTTCGTTAGGCAAACTTTCACTCAGGTAAAAGCCAGGCGAAGCCGGGTACAATGGCTAGTAGATTATAAAGGAATTTATTTTTATTGATATTGTTCACTAATCATGCGAATATATTTATTTATTTAGATTTCACATAAGAAGTCCTTTATGTAGATAACGTCGAAAGGTCAGGTAAATAATCGACATTTTCCTGTGTCAGAAATTTCAATTTCCTGCGGTGCTCTACCAAATTCTGAACGTTGATTGGGTTTCTAGAAATCGTCTGCAATTTCCTTTCTCATCAACGATTGGTTAATAGGGATGTTTTGTTTACAATTTTCACTCTGTGAGTGAAAAAACATTTTTCATTTTTGCAATTAACGAAAGGGTATAAAACAATTAACTTTTGGGGAAAACAACTTTTGAAATTGAATAGTTATTTTAAAAGAGAAAAATAGGTTGTTTTTTTTAGTTTAAACTTTAAATTGTATTTTTAATGACAGTTGACGCTTGGTTCAAGACCGGGCCACAGGATCAGAACTAAATACGGGCCTAAATCAGGTATTTTATCATCATGATCATTATAATCATATTACCACGGGGAAATTTAGTGAAGACAAACTTCAGGATAACACAGAAATTTATTTAAGACAAGAACAAACTATAAATGATAAACAAAAGATAAGTAATGAGGGAAGTTTACAGAGTAGCAAAATATAAACATCAAAAATGTACTCTGTAACTAAAATAATAAATACTGTGTTACAATTCATATGTCGAATTGAAGGTGTTCTGATTGGTTAGAGATTCAGTAGGTCTTCATATTGTAGTTTTATTAATTTACCACACATCACACAATATTTCTATTTACTCTTGAATTGAGAGCTAAATTTCTCTTTCACCCATTTGTCTCTTTTATACACCAGTACCTAAACTCTCTGCTAAATAAACAAACTGTAATTGTGTTTATAAAGGTATAGAATTTGTAAAGCAAACATTATGGTCTTAAAAATGATCTCAATATTATATTAAATAGGATTAAATATTGGATTTTTTTCAAAAGAATAGTTTTATAACCGATTAGGTCTTATTCACGATTAGTTATAATAACAGAAGTGTGGATTTGGGGACTCGTGACAGGGATATATGGTTCTTAAATGGGATCTGATAGGTCTTAAATTGGGAACCGACTGCACATATAACTAAACTAGAGCTTTCACATAGGAGATGGAGAAATTATAAACCGACATGTTCCGACTACACATAGTTAAAAATTTGGGGGTTACACGTTGCAAGATCGTCGTTGTAGAAGTGGGTTTGTCGTGGACGTTGGGTAAAGAATGTTTTGATCATAGCACATATAACTAAACTAGAACCGTCACATAGGTGATGGAGAAATTAGAGTATATCTAAATCGAAATGTTTCGGTTACATGTCAAATAGTTTTCCTTTTTTTTTTTTTTTTTTTTTTGGGGTGGGGGGGCTAATGTTAATACTGAATTGTATACAGTACTTGATTTACGTAAACGTAAACCATTGCTATACTGGAAGAATCCTGTATGGGGTTATGAAGGTTTGTGTGTGTGTGTGTGTGTGTGTTTCGGTTACACATCGTTTAAATTTTAAGGTTTAAAACGTTGCAAGATGGCCGTTGTAGAAATGGAAGGCAAATTTTTGTCGTGGCTGCTATAACCGAGTCAAGTTGACCTCTCTAGACAGGTGGCCGCACTGACCTCTGTTGACAGGGTAATTCAGGTCAATCAGTCCTGACTCAATCAATCTCCACCAACACAATCTCTAGCCATAGTCTGGAGGTTGGCCTGGTCCATTCATTGAAGACTTTCACGGGAGAAATAATAAGGTAGTGTTTCTCCTTGTCTTATATATCCACGGGCCGTTAACATCCATCTTTAGAAGTATCCTCCACAACTTGAAGGAAAAGTCTCCTCTATATTAGGATAGAATTCTTTACGACCTACAAATATTGTAAATATATATGTATAGACAAATGTCATACATGTATGACAGCGCAAGTGTCCCTAGGGCGACATAGCGCTTTAAATTGAAATAAATAAATATCAGGATAGAATTGGAGACTTATCTCAGTCTCTGCTAGGCCCTCTCCTGACTCTAGAACGTTGTCTATTCTCCGCCACGTGGTGATGACATATTTTCCCTTCCTAGGAGATGGTAACTTATAGTAAGGTGTACTTTGGTGAGGATGGGTTTTACTGTATTAAAATATTTATTTCTGATAAATATCTCAGTGAGAGAGTATATATATGGTTTTATATGTACCTAGATCTCTCCCATTAATTATGAATCAGAACAATGCATAAACACTTGTTGGTTAATTTCGACCGATTTCATAACCCCTCTTGTAGGATGTTATGAAAAAATATATATAAAGAGAAAAAGGCATCTCTCCTGATCGTGCAACTAAAAGTTGCCGATGGCTTTTGCCATCTGTCAGAATAAATATCGACTATTTGTTGATTTTTTAAATTATTCCAGAATTGAAAAAAATACCCATTTTCTTTATTATTAATAATTTTAAAAAAGATAATCACGTACGCGTTTCGGGCTGTTGGCCCTCGTCAGCGTGGTGCAGGCTGTATCTCAACGGCCAAAAAAAAAAAACTGGTCATTCGGGTATCCTGAAAAATCATAAAACGGGTAGTTAAGGTAGTTAAATATTATATATATAATATATAATGGTGCTTGCTGACAGTTTATGAAAATATTTTCTTCTTTATTTTCTGCCATGGGGGGTGCCAGAAGACGTTCTGTCCGAACAGACAATCTTGTTGTGTATCTGCCAACAGGTGGCAAGCTTCCAACTCAGAGTGGAATGTGTTTTGGCTGTCATCTCTCTGCTGTAAGCATTTACATGTGTGTACCTGTGACGTGTATGAGAGCACACAATCTAGTTCTCACTATTACACTATTTATTTTAGATTTATATGCTGATATATGTTTAACTGAAAAAATAAGTTATTATAATGATAAGACAATATCTCATATCTGTATATAAGGGATGGGATATTCCAAATAATAACTCCACACAATGATATGTAACTGCCGAAAGGATGTCAAGACTATGCAAACTTGGCCGTTATCCCAGATTGGAGAGTAGTAAGGGCCGAGGACTCCACCAAAGATGTTATTGCCCTAATTACTATATCCTGACCACTAACATGAGCGCTTTTTTAGATGGCAGAGCGCCATCTAGTGTAACAGAAATCAACTAAAAATAACTTATCGTAAAGATAGAGGGTGCCTGTCCGGCATTCATATTTATATGAAAAATAGACACTTCGGCCAGTTGGAGTTTTTTATTTCCTCAACGTTTCGACAACGTCAGGAGAAGTAAATAAAAATAAAGCATTTGACAAGGCGTTAAAAATTGTTCTGAGGTTGCAAGGGCGTTCTCACGTGATTTTTCGAATTTAGTACAACATCTAAAGAGCGACTAAAAAAACTTGTTTCTTGATATTTGGCCAACCCATTTTCTTGATAAATCAAGAAAAGCCAACCACGAATGCGTTTCGGGCTGTTGGCCCTCGTCAGCGTGGTGCAAGCTGTATCTCTATGACCAAACATCTTTGGTGCTAACGATTGTATCAGGATATATGTTTCAAGTCCAGCTATATAAGTTAAGTTATGCTAGGTTAGGTTCATTTAGAAATGGAACTATTTTCTTGTTTACCCGCGAGTAGGCCTACCGCGGAATAATACAATCGCCGATAGTCCGTCTCACCCTACTTTGCGCAGGAACACATAACCAACGAAACCATCCTAGTTGCAACCCATACTCAGCCGTTTATAGACGACATTTACAGTCTAGAATTCGAGCGGCTTGTGTGAAATTTATATCGTGGTAGGTATGAAAGTCATAAAATAAACACATGGCCTCAAATAATTTCCTAGAAAATCATACCCAATGCATTAGCTTTTCACAAATTCTGGAAAATAGCACAGCCAATAGGCGCATCACAATGAATCAAACTTGAAGGAAGGTCGATCTTAATCTCCGCTTTCTATAAATAACTGCTATGTTTGTCAAATTATATTGACAAATATTTGCAATCTTATCATATCTTATCTCAGGTTTTAGTGGAAAGAATTTGTGTTTTCGTTTGTTTGTGAACAAATCTCTCCCGCCTTCTCATTGGATGAATGTGGCCATGTTTGTATATAAAGGGGGCTATGGTAGGAGTCGAGTGTGGTGGATTATCGTGTGGAGACACTTAAAGTGTTCTCTGCGTGCTATATTCCTGTCTGGCAATCTCCTCGCATACCTGTGTAACCCCGGTCCGATCCCTACCTAAGCAGCAATACAGCTAAGTACTGTTTTTTTAAATTTTATTTAAGAAATCGTGATTTATTATTTACTTTTTTTTTTGTGTTGT
This sequence comes from Cordylochernes scorpioides, assembly GCA_030710605.1. Classification (NCBI taxonomy): domain Eukaryota; kingdom Metazoa; phylum Arthropoda; class Arachnida; order Pseudoscorpiones; family Chernetidae; genus Cordylochernes; species Cordylochernes scorpioides. The sequence goes on from CP092877.1 coordinate 47,922,088, forward strand.
ACTTTTGAGTCCACGATTTTTCTGTGTTTAAGTTACTCCTACTGTAGGCCCTAGTATATTGTATCTTGTGTTAACCCGTACAAAGTAACATTTGTCATTGGCGAGCCCTGCCAGGATTACTGGTGTTTTGCACGTGTAAATTCCTGTAATTTTACGTGCGTTTTTTTTCTTTGAATGAGTGGTTTATTATTATTTTTGTACTCTCCATCATGTTCGCGAATTCTATGCTCAGCTTGTCAGTGTTTAATGGGGTTGATCTCGAATCTTTCGTTCGGGAAGTCGAGCTTAAAGCTCGAGTAGGCAAATGGGATCCTGAGGTCGAAGCATTGCTCATGTTCGAGGCTTTATCCCCTGAAGTTAGGTTGAGCTTAGAGGAGATGGGTATCCGTAACGATAGCAGTTTCAAAAGTATTGCTAGTAAACTGAACATATTGTACCCTAAGAAAGCGCGTGGTATTAGGGAATGCCTTAAATTAATAGAAGGTCTTAAGCAGAAAGCTGGGGAAAGTCCTATGGTTTTTAAAGAAAGATTCCTGGCCATTAGAGATAAAGTAGAGTACAGTTTTGACGATAGCCTAGTGTTCGAAATTTTCCTCGAAAATGTGCTCGATAAGTATAGAGAGGCTATTGTTCGCAGTGAGGCTAAATCAATAGACAAAGCAGTCAGTGTCATGGCCACGGAGGATAGTGTAGAACACCGTTGCAGCTTTGTGAAAGGGGTATGTTCAGTAGAAGGGGTTGACGAAATAAAAAGCATTAAGAGTGAGATGAAGATGCTTAGTGCCAGTGTAAACAGGATGAAGCACGAAAATGAGCAGTGTATTACAGATCTTAGAGGTGAGATAGAAAAGCTGACTAAATTGTTGGGCGAAATCAGGCTGAGTCCACCTGAGTGTAGCTTAGGACATATAGCTAGTGATTGCTCAAGACAGTCTTCTATGTTTTCCAACCTCAATACTCTTGACAATGCTGAGATAGTGAACATACGTTCATATGGCGGAGATCAATTTAGAAATCTGCCAATAGTTAAGGTGAATATTAACGGCAATATGTGGCACCTGTTATATGATACAGGAAGCCAAGTCAGTATTATTGATTCTGAAAAGTGTAATATCTTGAAGGAGAATTGGGACGATGCACTTAAAACTTTACGTATAGTTTCAGTGACAGGCCACGAGCAGACACTTACACGTGTTAAAACCTGTAGAGTTGGTAACGAAAACGGCAGCCAGCTGGGAGAGATAAGATTCTGGTTAATGTCACTCGGAGATAAAGGCTACGACGGGATTCTGGGAATCAATGATATAAGGAGATTGAATATCCAGTTGCCTCCCGTACGGGAACGTTGCAACATGATTTACTTGAAACCAGAAGACCATGATTATGTAGACCTTAGCTGCGTTGCCAGTGAACATAGACCAATGGTTTCAAGCTCCATAGATGAGAAATCAGTGAGACGCATTGAAAACGAGGCTGTAAAGTTGCCACCTACTGAGTTTAACAGAAGCTGTGAGTGTAGCGCTGGGTCTGTTAATAGTTTTAGAAAACCTACTTGGGCTGAGAGGTTAAGGGTGATGCGGAAAGCAAAGGAGACTGTCAGACAGTTTATGTCAGGTAATTCTGCTAAAAAGCGTATGAATCCTAGGCCACCTTATACCAAAAGTTTCGACAGAGGAGATCTGGTAATGCTAGCTGTTCCTGAGACTGAAGGTTACTCCAACGTCTATGGGCCTTTCCGCGTGGAAGCTAGGGTCACCGATGTTAACTTTAGAATAAGAGGGGTCACCATGCACGATGTGAAAGTTGTACATGTCGATAGGATGAAAGCGTTTAGAAACAGACGTTAAAGAAGAGCTTTTAGATCTTGGACTTGAGAGAACTGAATGGAATTGGATCGTTCGGTTTCTCATCAAGTGAGCGTCTGTCAGTACCCTAAGTCTCTACCTAACATACCAAGCCGGTCCCAGATGAGAGCTTATTTGGTCCCCCATTAAACTCTGTCTGCTAAAGCATATTATATATGTGTGTTTGGTAATCACTCATGGTAACTCACGTAGTATGCGCAGATTTTTTTTTTGAAGTTTCTTTTGGGAGGAGAAAGATGGAAGGCACCTTTATGGAACGACCCGGATGCCTACTTCTCCTCTCTTTAGTTTTTTTTTCTTTGTATCTTTATAACATGGCTCCCGTGAGCTTTTTCCCTCCCGACAGCGGGAGGTTTTCCTTACGGGGCAATGGGAATGTTTGGGAGATTTGTTAGTTTCTTTCTTTTTTTTTCTTTGGAAGGATACCTTTTGTAAAATTATATTGACAAATATTTGCAATCTTATCATATCTTATCTCAGGTTTTAGTGGAAAGAATTTGTGTTTTCGTTTGTTTGTGAACAAATCTCTCCCGCCTTCTCATTGGACGAATGTGGCCATGTTTGTATATAAAGGGGGCTATGGTAGGAGTCGAGTGTGGTGGATTATCGTGTGGAGACACTTAAAGTGTTCTCTGCTTGCTATATTCCTGTCTGGCAATCTCCTCGCATACCTGTGTAACCCCGGTCCGATCCCTACCTAAGCAGCAATAAAGCTAAGTACTGTTTTTTTTTTTATTTTATTTAACAAATCGTGATTTATTATTTACTTTTTTTTTTTTTGGTGTTGTACTTTTGAGTCCACGATTTTTCTGTGTTTAAGTTACTCTTACTGTGATGTATTGGCGAATTAATTTAATATTTGTTTTTATTTATTTGTTGTCACAGAGTTGATGATGATAATTGTGTATATATGCATATATATAGTTTGTGTTTTTAGCAGTGGATCATTTTTCTAATATGGAATTGTCTTAACTTTGTTTGTTTTCTTGGCATTTAAAATATATTCTATTTTCAAGTCTTATCTGTGGAAACATTGCATTGGCGACGAGGTTTAAGAGTAAGTACCCAAGCGATGGTATAGGGTAATATGAATAATTTTGTTTAATATTAAAGAAGTAATAAGTTATTGGAAATTTACATAAGAAAAATTATTTCATGATGGCTCATTACCATTTTAGAGAATTTGAAGAAAAAAATGAAAAATTTTGCTCATTTATCGAGCGTTTGGAGCAGTTTCTAATTCTAGAAGAAGCAAGTGAAGAAAAGAAAAAAGCCTATTTGTTGACGCTAATTGGCGGGAAGGCGTATGATACATTGAAAAAATTATGTAGCCCGAAGTTGCCTAAAGAGTATAAATATGAAGAATTGATTGAGAAACTGGTTGAATATTTTTCCCCAAGGCGATCTATAATCGTAGAGAGATTCATGTTTTTTAGAAGAATACAAAAGGAAACGGAAAGTGTTTCAGAATATCTGGTGGAAATCAAGCGGCTAGCCTCAACGTGTGGATTTGGCGAATTTTTAAAGGAATCCTTAAGAGACAAATTGGTGTGCGGATTGAGAAATGCAAAAATCCATAGGAGGATCTTGTCTGAAGGAGATGTGCCGTTGGCAAGAGTAGTTGAAATTGCGTTGTCGATGGAGGCAGCAGAAAAAATACCAGAATATTCCATGTCAATGAGCCTGCAGATAGCGTGGACAAAATACGCACAGAAGTCGGGAATAGACCTGCCACCGAGATCAGATAAGGAGAAGATGGACTAGTGGTGAAGAAGGAGATGAGGCCAGAGAGAAAAGAGAGGAGGAAGATGACCCAATATGGATGGCTCCTGAGAGTATGAACAGCCGGAGGGACAGAGAATCGTTTTCGTCGGAAACAGCTGGATTGCCGCAGGATCCAGTGTCCGGGGACCAAGGTTTGGAGATTGGAAGCAGCCCAAGGGAATCCGCGTGTTCCTCATACAAAGAAGCCCGGACGGAGGAGAGGCCACTGCCAAGAAGAAACCCTCCAAGGGATCGGAGACCTCCTGTGCGATATCAAGGCTTGTAGGAGGAAGATAGTGTGATGTATTGGCGAATTAATTTAATATTTGTTTTTATTTATTTGTTGTCACAGAGTTGATGATGATAATTGTGTATATATGCATATATATAGTTTGTGTTTTTAGCAGTGGATCATTTTTCTAATATGGAATTGTCTTAACTTTGTTTGTTTTCTTGGCATTAAAAATATATTCTATTTTCAAGTCTTATCTGTGGAAACATTGCATTTACTGTAGGCCCTAGTATATTGTATCTTGTGTTAACCCGTACAAAGTAACATTTGTCATGTTTACTTCTGTTTACCCATCTGGGAGAATCCTGTATGGTACAAGTGTCCTTAATAAAGTTTTTTTTTGTTGTTGTTGTTTTATTTTCTACGCTAGAGAGTCAAAACAAATTATATCCTATTTTTAACTTAGATTTTTCATTTTTGACGCATAAAACTTTAAAATTTCACTTTCGTTTTACAAGTTTTATCAT
>CP092877.1:47926575-48078689 GCA_030710605.1 Cordylochernes scorpioides
TTCAAAAAAAAAAAAATCGTATATTTTAAACTGTATAATAATGACAGTTTTAGTATATGTCACATATCTTCCAATTAGAGCCGATACCTTAAAAGATCCTGCCCTTCTTTTGGGATGTACACCGTTTCTGTTTGCTGCCACCACTATATTTTGTATATATGCTATATCTTTATTGATAATACCTGTAAACCCCTATTTGTATGTGTGCTGAGAACATGTAAGAAAAGATCTACCTATGTTTTCCCACGTGACGCAGCGGAGCGTGACCTTGGCTGCACGGGTGAGTCAGTTGTTGTTTAGCTCTCTGAATCGATGGACATTAAAACATGGTGGCAGCGATAGCTGGATAAAATACGAACCCGTATATTGCAAAATATCGATTTTTGTGTACCTTGGAAGATAATTCAACATGGCTCAGATTCAACCTCCAGAAACTTTCGACTTCTCGACTCCCAACGAATGGCCCAAATGGAGGAAGAGATTCGAACGATACCTCGTGGTCAGTGGAATGAAGAAGAAAGAGGAGGCGGACAAGATCGATTTGTTCATGTACTTGATGGGCGACCGCGCGGATGATATATTCAGGACCTTCAAGTTCGAAAAGAAGGAAGAGGCAACGAAAATTGATTCCGTCCTCAAGGCGTTCGACAGCCACTTCTGTGTCAGAAAGAATATTATCTACGAACGTGCGAAATTTAATTCAAGAATCCAAGAGGATCGGGAGCCAGTGGACGAATTCATCACTTCATTGTACAAATTGGCTGATAGTTGCGAATTTGAGGGTCTTCATGAGCAGTTGATCCGTGACCGAATAGTGGTTGGAGTGAGAGACAAAGCTTTATCTGAAAGAATGCAGTTGGACAGCGAACTGACTTTGGAAAAGGCGGTGAAAATGGTTCGACAGCAGGAAGCCGTTCGACAGCAGCAAGTCGACATGCAGCGTCCCTCAACAAGCCAAAAGGTCAATCAGGTGAAGTTCAACTCGAAGAAACAATCACCGAAACAACAACAGCAGCCTTCGAGGAAGAAGGAGAGGTCAGCCAAAACAAGACCACGATGTCCAAAATGTGGAGGTTTCACCCACAGGGAAGGGCAGGCCTGCCGTGCTGAAGGACAAAGATGTAACCTATGTTCAAAAACTGGCCATTTTGCAAATTGCTGCCCAGATAAGCAGGCGAAGACTGCGGAAGTCAAAGCTGTTTCTGAACTTGATGAAGAAATTGGTTTTCTCCTGGAGGTCTCAGCTGTGGAGGATTCATCTAATCTCGATAATGATGAAGTCGAGTGCAGGAGGCGATGGACAGCAGAAATCCAAGTGAACGGGAAAAAGGTGAAGTTCAAGCTCGACTCCCAGGCGGATGTTACATGTGTTCCTCTGTGTCTCTTCAAGAAGATAATGGGACAGCAACGACTAGTGGAAAGTGATATCAACCTTAGAGCTGCTGAATTTTCCGAACTTCAGACTGTGGGTATGTTTATATCAACGCTGCGAAATGGCAATTATGAAATCAAGGAGAAGATTTATGTCATTCGTCGTTTGAGTGAACCTCTTCTGAGTCGCCGGGCATGTGAGCTCTTGAACCTGGCGAGGCGGATTGAAGTGGTTGCGACAAGAATTAACCCAATCAAGGAATTCCCTGAAGTATTTGAAGGACTGGGACAGATCGGAAACCCTTACGAAATCAAATTGAAACCTGGAGCAAAACCATATGCTGTGCATACTCCTCGACGGGTACCAATACCTTTGATGGAAAAGCTCAAAACAAGATTGGAAGAGCTCGAGAAGGCGGGAATCATAGCACAAGTTAACGTTGCGACTGAATGGTGTGCACCGACTGTGATTGCTGGTAAACCGAATGGCGACATACGACTCTGTGTGGATCTCTCAAGGCTGAACGAACATGTACAGCGCGAAGTGCATCCCATGCCAGTGGTGGAGCACATGCTGGGGCAACTGGGGGAAGCAAGATTCTTTTCGAAACTGGACGCGAACAGTGGCTTTCACCAGATTCCGTTGAGCCCGGACTGCCAGCATTTAACGACCTTCATCACTCCTTTTGGGAGATATAAATACTGCAGAATGCCATTTGGAATCTCACTCGCCCCAGAGTATTTTCAGAAAGTTATGTCAATAATCTTGCAAGGCATGGACGGTGTAATGTGTTACCTGGACGATATCCTGATATTTGCCTCCGACTCCAAGACTCACGATCGAATTCTTCGTTTAGTGCTCCAAAAACTGAAAGAGGCGAAAGTTACACTAAACAAGGCCAAGTGTGTCTTCGGCGTGCCAAGAATTAATTTTCTTGGGCACATACTGGATGAAGACGGTATCCGACCAGATCCAGCGAAAATCGAAGCAGTGGCGGAGATGCCTGCTCCGACCGATGTTCATGGCGTAAGAAGATTTCTTGGCATGGTGAACCATCTGGGACGTAAACTCCGAACGACCTTGCCGATTGCACCAGAGAATCTTAATCCAAAGTTGGTGGACTCTCAGACCCTGAAAAGAAAGGAGGGGAGAAGGAGAAAGGATATGAAATCCAGATATGATCGACGCTGCGGAGCTACGGACATGGAGGAGCTATCCGAAGGTGACACGGTTTGGATTACAGATATGCGAACCTGGGGGATTGTAAAGAAGAAAGCATCGACACCAAGGTCGTATATGGTTGATACTCCAGTTGGGACTTTACGTCGAAACAGGTTCCATCTACGAAAAGGAGTTACAGTGCAATATCCAGCCGACCCATCGACGCCGACCTTTTCGGGGGAGGAACTGGTTGAAAATGAAAAGACCCCAGTTGTGGATTATCCCTCTAACGACTCAGAAGACGGCCAGATAAGAACCCGGAGTGGACGAATTGTTAAACCTGTGGATCGCCTTCATTATTAATTATATTATGCATTTAAAGTTTGTAATGTATATATATATTTCAAGTCTTAAAAAGGGGGATGTGCTGAGAACATGTAAGAAAAGATCTACCTATGTTTTCCCACGTGACGCAGCGGAGCGTGACCTTGGCTGCACGGGTGAGTCAGTTGTTGTTTAGCTCTCTGAATCGATGGACATTAAAACAGTATGTAACACTAAAAATGGCGTCAAAATAAAGATCCAAAGAGTGTTCGGTCAGCTGGTGGCAGGGACAGAGAGGAGGAAAATGCCAAAGCCCAGATGGGGACCCCCCAGGGACTCTTTATAGACAACCCCGGTTACAGGACAGTTTTTGGCGGGGGGTCAGCAGCAGATGGTGCTAGGGTGTCTCTCGGCAGACGGACACACTCTCTCTCTTCATGTCTCGGGGATAAGCATCCAAGTTTGTGTCATGGCATCTACCACTGTCCCGTGGGCTGTCCCCGAAACTTTCGGTGCTAACATCTAGCCCTGCCTCTGCTTCTTGTTGTCCGCGTGTGGGAAGCACATTAACACTCGCCTCACGTACACGACTGCCAGTTCATCCATTCGTCGGCACATTTGCAACAATATCTACTTATATATTTGCCTTATTCTGTCTGTTTGTCTGAAGCTCACGGATAGAATGCGCGCCCATTGGCTGCCAGCAAACACGTGACCTCCCTGCCCGCCCCCCTCTAGACAACCCTGTTATCAGCTGTGTGATACATACACCTGTCTATAGCGGCCATTCTAGACAACCCTGTTATCAGCAGTGTGTTACATCCACCTGTCTATACAGACCACCCTGTCTATAGCGGTCACCTTAGACAACCCTGTTATCAGCTGTGTGATACATACACCTGTCAATACAGACCACCCTGTCTATAGCGACCACTCTAGACAACCCTGTTATCAGCTGTGTGATACATCCACCTGTCTATACAGACCACCCTGTCTACAGCGGCCACTCTAGGCAACCCTATTATCAGCTGTGTGATACATCCACCTGTCTACACAGACCACCCTGTCTATAGCGGCCACTCTGGGCAACCCTGTTATCAGCTGTGTGATACATCCACCTGTCTACACAGACCACCCTGTCTATAGCGGCCACTCTGGGCAACCCTATTATCAGCTGTGTGATACATCCACCTGTCTATACAGACCACCCTGTCTATAGCGGCCACTCTGGGCAACCCTGTTATCAGCTGTGTGATACATCCACCTGTTTACACACCACCCTGTCTAAAGCGAGCCCTCTAGGCAACCCTGTTATCAGCTGTGTGATACATCCACCTGTCTATACAGACCACCCTGTCTATAGCGGTCACTTTAGGCAACCCTGTTATCATCAGTGTGTTACATTCACCTGTATATACAGACCACCCTGTCTATAGCGGCCACTCTAGGCAACCCTGTTGTCAGCTGTGTGATACATCCACCTGTCTACACAGACCACCCTGTCTATAGCGGACACTCTAGGCAACCCTGTTATCAGCTGTGTGATACATCCACCTGTCTACACAGACCACCCTGTCTATAGCGACCACTCTAGACAACCCTGTTATCAGCTGTGTGATGCATCCACCTGTCTATACAGACCACCCTGTCTATAGCGACCACTCTAGACAACCCTGTTATCAGCTGTGTGATACATCCACCTGTCTATACAGACCACCCTGTCTATAGAGACCACTCTAGACAACCCTGTTATCATCTGTGTGATACATCCACCTGTCTATACAGACCATCCTGTCAATATCGACCACCACCCTGTCTATAGCGACCACTCTAGACAACCCTGTTATCAGCTGTGTGATACATCCACCTGTCTATACAGACCATCCTGTCAATTGCGATCACCACCCTGTCTATAGCGACCACTCTAGACAACCCTGTTATCAGCTGTGTGATACATCCACCTGTCTATACAGACCACCCTGTCAATAGCGACCACCCAAGACAACGTTTTTAAAATATATTCGCACTCGGGTAAACCCGGGCGTTGCCCGGGCCATTCGTCTAGTTACATATATATATATTTAATTAAAAAGGCATATATTGGATCAAAATATCTTTTATTCTACCAATATTTCAGTTGGCTGAACGCCAACCTTTATCAAGGTGTTATAACATTTTAAAGTGTGTCAACAACAAACTCAGCGCCACATAACGTCAACAGCATTAGGTTTTTAAAAATATTCTGTTATATTCAATGGAGAGAAAAAAATTGATATATATATGCAATATAATTCCCACACTACTTGTAAATAGTCAACACATTTTTATTTTAATATCCATATATTTTAATATCCATATATTTTAATATCTATAATCAAAGAGTAAATAGCCAATGCTTGCATATAATTTTTTGACCAACGACCCGAGGGGTAAGAGGGAGAAGAGGAGAACAAAGGAGTTGGAAAATAAACAAAGAGAAAATGGCTGCGTTTATTTTTGTCGCGTCTATTATTTCTTATATACAAATTTAGAGTTTTAAATTTATAATTATTCAAAGACTCACCTTAATACGACAGTATTTAGCCGACACAGGATATAATAACCGGTACGTTTTTTCTTTTTTAAAACTTTATTGGATTTAGCCTTTAGCCTACACCCATTCGCCACAAAAATGCCAAAAAGGAAGTCAGATACCGACACTCATTTTTCTGACAGAAACGATAATATGGAATTTAAATTAATGAAAGAACAAATTAATTTACTAACACAAATTATACAACACAACATCAGACGATCTCAAATAAAAATTATATAAGTAAATTCTCTGGCCTCAATCAAGATATAAATATTTTCTTTCGTAACATTGAGGATGCAACGAACAATGAACGAGACAGAAAAAATTTAGTTATTCTAAATTTAGAAGAAGAAGCTAAAAATATATTTTATCGATTGGGCTTAGAACAAGAGACTTATTTAAATATCAAACAGAAACTGTCCACAATCTATATATCAAAGAAGAAAACAACGTTGGAAGAATTGTTCACTCGCCAATTGGAAAAGCCAGAAAAAATTAACGATTATTACCATCTTAAGGTTGTGGGTGCATTAGAGAACTCACTTCCAAACAAACAGATTGTTGAAGCACTTACGGCAGGTGTAACGTATGATTTGAAGAAAATGATATACACCAGGAACCCACAGACGACTGAAGAATGGTTGGACTATGTGAGCACCATCCAAAAGTGGCCAGTAACGAGTGCTCGGGGACAACCAACACCACAGCGTGACCTTGACCGTTGGCGACCCGAATCCACTCCCTCGCCTGGCCAAGGACATTACCGGCCACAATATGGGCATGCAGCGTTTCGCCGACCTGGAGGTGGACGTTTTGCCTTTCGCAACTACGCGGATACCACGCTGCCCAAGGAACCCAGGGAACCAGCCACATCGAGCGGACATCACAAGGATGTGATCCCTCATCAAGGAAAGAACCAGCATAATGTAAGACTATTCTTTAATTTATCTATTTTCACCTTCAATGTTAAATTTCTTGTGGATACTGGCTCTACCATTAACCTAATATCTTTTGATTATTTGCATAAAATTTTGCCATCAGATATATTTCGAAATATAACTAAATATTCAGTTAATAAGCATTCTAGAATTAATACATTGAGTGGACCAATCCAACCTATATTTTATGTTATTTTACCAGTGAGTTTTTTTAAAAGAAAAGTTAGCTTAAAATTTTATATATTTCATCTACCATATGAAATTGCACTAATAGGATTATATACTCTAAAAAAAATAAAAACTAGAATTGACTTCAATAGAAATGTAGTGAGTCAACAAGGCACAAATATTCCTGCTACTCTTTTTTATTTTGAAACAGATTTGGCTTATGTAAATGATGCATACAATGTGATAAATCCAGATAGGAAATATAATATAAACCAACACCTTCATATTGTTAATACATAAATCTTAGATAATCACTGTGCACCTTCAGGAAGTAATCCACTCTATTTTAATCATTTACAACAGACACTTTCCACTCATTCAAGCATTCCAGGGGAAAATAAGTTAACCAGTGATTTAATTGATAAAAGTATCACAAGATAAACAACTTAGTAGACCTTAAGTTAATTAGGTTATTGAAAGAATTTGCTGAAATATTTCCTACAGACCCATTTAAAGTTCCTACCCTACATATCCAACCTGTACAGATTAAACCAAATACAGATAGAGTAATCAGGTTGCGACCGTATAGAATTCCATTTACATATAGGAAAGAAATAGATATACAAATCAATGAGATGTTAAAAAATAATATAATAGAATCGGCCATAGGTGAATATGCTTCACCCATTACTCTAGTAAAAAAGAAAAATGGAACATTTAGAATGTGTGTGGATTTTCGAAAATTAAATGAACACATTCCAGTTGATCCCCAACCTATACCATTAATAGAATCAGTGATAGAAAAACTGTCGAAAGCTAAGTATTTTTCCAGCCTTGATTTGAGCAACGCTTATTGGACAGTTCCTATCCATCCGGATTCTCGACCTTATTTAGCCTTCACCACCCACGCAGGAGTGTACATGTTTAAAAGATTACCTTTCGGGCTACGAAGCTCACCACAGATCTTCGAGAGAGCTATTGGACAAATACTTAGAAAATATAACTTCCAATTTCTAGAACACTACTATGATGATTTTATATTTTTTGCTGATAGTTTTGAAGAACATTTAGAACATCTTCGTTTATTCTTCCAACTATGCAGGGCAGAAAATATCCGCCTCAACCTTAACAAATGTCAATTATGTAAGACCTCCATTAGCTTCCTAGGATACGAAATCACACAGGGCACGTATAAACCTCACCTAACTAACACTCAGGTAATAGGAACCATCCAACCTCCGACTAATGTTAAAACGTTACAGTCATTTTTAGGTGTCGTAAATGTATATCATAAATTCATTCCCCATTATGCACAGCTTAGATCGCCTTTAAATATACTTCTAAAAAAGAATATTCCTTTTAAGTGGACTCTTGAATGTCAGAAGGCATTTGAAGATTTGAAAAGCAGCCTAACTGCATCACCAGTTTCACATATCTTTAAAGAAGATTTACCCTGCTTCTTATATTGTAACGCGAGTACATTAGGGATATCCGGAATTCTAAAGCAAAAGGATGAAAATGGAGAAGAACATCCTGTACAATATTTCTCTCGCTCTCTACGCAAGTATGAACAGAACTACTCCATCTCGGAGCTGGAGTGTTTAGCTATCATTGAGTCTATAGAATACTTCAGGGTGTACCTGCTTGGTAGACATTTCACCATTGATTCTGATCACCAAGCTCTGGTCTATTTGAAAAATATTAAAAATCCGTCAGGTAGGTTATTTAGATGGTCCTTGAGACTCAGCCCATACACTTTTGACATACACTATCTGAAAGGTAAAAAACAACTCGAGGCAGACTTGCTATCAAGACAACCATTTTGCGGATTTCTAGAGGCTCAACAATTGGAGGAACACCAACATCGTGTACCTGAGAAATATCAATCACTCATCAATACTGATGGGCTTGCGATTATTACTAAAAAGGGCGTACCCAGAGTAGTCGTGCCTGATACACTAAGAAATAAGTTACTCCAGAAAGCGCACGAATGGTATAACCATCCAGGAATCACACAACTCACTAGGTTAATCACTAGTCAGTATTATTGGGATGGCATGACCAAAGATATAAATAACTATGTCCGTAAATGCAAAATTTGCCAAATAGTAAAACCTCCGAAAGGACCCCTATATGGAGAAATGGGTACCTTACCACTCGCGAAGGAACCTTATGAACTTATGTCAATAGACACAGTAGCCGGATTTAATAAGTATGGTGGTAACCGAGCTTATTTACATGTAATATGTGATCACATGAGTCGATACTGTTGGACTTTTCCTAGCAAATCTACCTCTACCCTGACCTATATTCAAATCCTAAAAAGGTATTTCAGGAAGGTATTCCTAAAAATCTACTGACTGACCGAGCTCCTGCACATACATCCGCTCAATTTAGAAGGTTTTTAATCTCACAAGGTATAAAACCCTTGTATACCACAGCAAATCACCCACAGTCAAATGGTCTGAGCGAGAGATTGAATGCAACCATAACAGGGAAACTAAAGATACTCCATTTAGAACACCCCAAACAGACATGGACCAAACAGATAGAAAGGGTCACCAGAATCTACAATCTAACTCCACATACAGTGACGGGATTTCCTCCCATCTATTTATTAAAAGGGATAGTCCCTAACAATTTAAACAACCATGTTCAGACATTTCCCGAACTCTCAGAAGCAAGAAGAATAGCATTACAAAAGACTCAAGCAAAGCATAAGGCCGAAACACTAATGTACGATCAAAAACATAAAAAGATTGATTTTGTACCAGGGGATCTAGTATTGGTGAAAGTTTATAGACATCCGAATACTCCAAAGTTGGAACCTAACTATACAGGCCCATATGAGATCTTGGAAATACTATCAGCTCATGTAGTGCGAATTAATAGACCAAATAGACCTTTGCAGTTACAGACAGAAATTATAAATATAGAAAAACTTCGTAGATATGTATAAAATATTCCCCATATCACACCTCCTACGGACCTTCCCGACTCTCCTCCTAGACAAAACTATTTTCTATTTCCTTATAGGCACTTCACTACAGATATCTTGGGTGATCCGGGTTCCTCCAGCCCAAGGAAATGGTTTCAACCGTTTAACCATTTGGACAACAGTATTTTCACGGATGAAAAATTTTATAAGCCTGATTTTCCAATAACATACAAACCAACTTTTTCATCAATAGTAAAGCCCACTAAATCCAGTAATTTGGTCTTAGACCCTAAAATCAATCCATTCGATAATATGGTGGAAAGTAATTTGGGTACTACCAAAGAAAAATTACACAGTAAACTTAATCCAAATGCCGACGACTTTATACCAACAACCTTGGCGACCAAAGAATTTTCACATTATTTAAATAAAGACTCGTTAATAAATAATGTTATCACTCTGTGTACATTTTTGTATAAAACTGTTATATTTAGAATTAAAAATTCCCATTGTTTTTAATTACCACAATTATATTTTGGAGTCTTTATACTCATTTAGCATCTTGTATATACCTTCTTCCTTTATTGTTTTATATCTTGCCTCTACCCACACAAACAAACCTACATATCTCTTATGAAATGTTCTTGATAAAATGGACCGTTAGAATAGTGGAATATATAAATTTGTATATAAATGTAATGTTGGACTATATGAGGCGATATGATAATTTTAATCAAGCTATAAACTCAAATGATATATGACCTTGAAGACTTGAATATATTACTTTAAAATGTGAACATAAAAACACTTAATGCGTGTGTGGGTTTAAATAGCCTATAAATATCTTTAGCCACCTTACAATATGCAGAGGCTAGCGCTTATCGTTAGTCGGGTATAACAACCCCGCATACCTCCGTTCGTTTTGTCTGGTGTAGGACAGACAAGATGTAAAGGCCTACAGATATTTAGGACAATAGTAATAAGTTAATTTACGTATAGCAATACGATAGAACAACTATAGGATTAGTATAAGCGTTTTTATAAGATAAATTATCGAGGGTTAAAAGAAAAAAGCAAATTTTGGATTTTTAAACACATCATCCTCTAAGATATGGTATAACCCCATCGGTAAGTTTCGAAAATCGATGTTCGGTAAAACCTATCCTAAAATGAGCACTTCAAAATGTTAGTTCGAATTAGAGATCATCCTTTAAAAAAAAATTTTGGCTGTAGTGCTTTGACCTATGTACTTCCATTGAGTGAGTCGTAAATCAATGTACGAGTATATCATAGGAAAAAGTACACAGACAACGTTATCCAGACTTCCAGGTTGGAACATAGGTCTAGCCAACTTGTGGCCAACGATAGGAAGAATAGGGATCGTAGGATGAAGAAAGATATGAACATTTTCAAAGTGAGCAATCGTGGCCGAGAGATCTACCATCCATAGTCTTAGCTTTTTAACCCCGCACTGTTCGAATCCTATCGACTTATTAGAGAATAAAGATGTAATAAATAACAGTTTAAAATATCAATAGTATATCATAACCTCGTTAGGATATTTTCAATTCAGAGAAAATTAAAAATTTTATCTAGACTGTGCAGCTACGAATTTCATCTTGCGCACACCCCCACAGGTTCACTGCAATATAATTCCCACACTACTTGTAAATAGTCAACACATTTTTATTTTAATATCCATATATTTTAATGTCCATATATTTTAATATCTATAATCAAAGAGTAAATAGCCAATGCTTGTATATAATTTTTTTACTAACGACCCGAGGGGTAAGAGGGAGAAGAGGAGAACAAAGGAGTTAGAAAATAAAGAGAAAATGGCTGCGTTTCTTTTTGTCGCGTCTATTATTTCTTATATACAAATTTATAGTTTTAAATTTATAATTATTCAAAGACTCACCTTAATACGACATATTTATATTTATATTATTAAAAACATCTTTATAAACCTAAATTCGTACAATCAATCAACAGCTCTGATCAATCAAAAAGGGTTATTGCACCCTCCCTTACAGCTACGGCTCTGAACGAATTGCCAGAGTCTTAAAGAGAAACAATATGATTGCTACATTTAAATCTTCATTCAATTTGAAAAAATTCCTACGCCACCCAGACACCAAACAAATTAGCAAATTAGAAAACAAAAACAATGTAATTTACAAAATACCATGTAATAATTGCCCCGCCAAATACATAGAAGAAACAAGCAAGCCTCTAAAAGATAGAATCAATCAACAAAAATCTGGTTTAAGAAACTATAATCCATTAACACTCCTTGTAGACCACGCTTTGAAAAACAACCACACACCGTACTTTGATAAAACAGATATTTTATACCAGAACATAAATGAAAAACATTGGCGATTATTTCTGGAAAGTTGGACCTCCGCAGAAGACAAAGACAGTATTAATAGGAAAATTGAACTACCAGATATATTCACAATTTAGATCGTCATAAAATATTTACAGTTTAATTTTTCATTTTATTACTTCAAATTCCCAATATTTTAGGTCTATATTTTAATTAATTTTATAGGGAGAGGTACACATTTAGAAGCACGTAAAAAAGTTTTAATGCGCAAAACGCATTTTCCTTTTATATATCTTTCTTTAAATTTATGTAACATCGTTTAAGTTTATTTCAAATACTATCACAGGCTTATTTTATATATTTGTATTTTATTAATATATATACTGATAGTTCAATGTCTTCAATGTTTTATTTGTGTGATATCATTTTTAAAAATATTTCCCCATTTCCAATTATATTTTATTTCGAATTTCACAATTTTACATTTAAATTTTTAATATTTTATTTTAACCAACTTTTCAAACATTTTTTACGCTTTGTGTTTCAGTAAAAATTTTAGTTTAACATTTCTTTCATATATTTTGTTATTTTTATTTATTTTTATACGAAAGATCTTTTAAAACATAGTACAAATAATTTTAAAATATAAAATAGGCGTTATTGTTAATTTTCAAAATATTCACACCTATTTTTCACAAAAATTATTTTGTCCATAATATAAATATATATATCAATTTTTTTTTCTCCCCATTGAATATAACAAAATATCTTCAAAAACTTAATGCTGTTGACCTTATGTGGCGCTGAGTTTGTTGTTGACACACTTTAAAATGTTATAACACCTTGATAAAGGTTGGCGTTCAGCCAACTGAAATATTGGTAAAATAAATGATAATTTGATCCAATATATGCCTTTTTAATTAAACAATAATATATATATATATATATATATATACGAGGGGCATCCAATAAATAAGTTTCCCTATTTTTTTTTTTCGGCGAACGAAACGTTGTAAAAATTAGTTAGTAGGTAAGAAATGGTCACTAGGATGCGTTGGAAGCTGGTGACCTTTCAAAATCACTCTACTCGTACGCGCAAGTCCGTAGCGCTTCAGTTTCCATGGAGCTACCACTGGTGAACGTGTCCACTTGCGAACTCCGTTCTGTAATTCGTTTTTTTTCACAGCGAAAAATGAAACTGCGGTCAATATTCATCGCAATTTAGTGTCAGTGTATGGTGAAGGATGTATGAGCATCCAAATGGTTCGCCGATGGCGTTCATGGTTCTTGGAAGGACGGCAAAACGTGCATGATGACGAGCGAAGCGACAGGCCCGTTACTGCTACGGACAATGCAGCCGTGGCTGCTGTTCGGAATGTGGTGGAAGCAAATCGCCGCGTCACCATTGACGAAATAATGATTCGACTGCCTCCTGTAATCGAAATTGGATGCTCTTCGATTGGAACAATCATGTCAGATGTTTTGAATTTGAATTGAAAACAGGCGGAGGCGAACCACTGGCTACGAAGACAGGACACGGCTTGGTACAACAGTGGTATCAAAAAATCGCTACAACGGTACCAAAAATGTTTGGACAGAAATGGTGATTATGTAGAGAAGTAGTCTATGAGTTGTATAATGAAAATAAAATAACTGCATAATTGTAAATAAAGTTGTTTATTTGTTACAAAATAGGGAAACTTATTTATTGGATGCCCCTCGTATATAACTCAGGTCTTCAATTTTACAACTCTTTCCTTTCTTCTTTATATACAGAGTGATCCAAAAGTCCCGCACTATTTTAAAAATTAATAACTCCGCGAATATTTGCGCTAGAGCAATGCGGTAAACACCATTGTGTTCAGGATGCAATGGGATTTTTTTTATGGCAAATAATGAAAAATTTTAAATTGATTTTAGTTACAATTTTATTCGCCAGATGGCGCACTACCAGAATCAGAGATTCAGCGGCCAAATTGTTTGATAAATTGAAAAATATAACTGATCGACACGTATTTTTCCTTTTTGAATACCAGGAAAAACCCCTAATAACATCAAATAACAAATTAATAAAACACCACTTCGCAAAAAGTATGAAGAATTGGTTAACAATTTTTAAATACAATCAGAGATATGTAAAATAGGTAAATGCAAATTAAACATGTAGCAAAAAAAAAATTGATATTTTAGATACGGTTTGTTTCCGAAGATAATACATTTCTAATATTTTTAATTCAACTCTCTCTCAGTATCGATTATATTTATTTTATATATATATATTATATTCATTTGAAAAATATGTATCTATCTCTGATAATTTATTTTACTCTGGAATGCCTTTGTTGTTGTCGTGTCCAATAAAAAGCCTCAGATGTCTCCATGCATCTCCATCACAGCAGCAGCAATGTCCACATCTTGGGTGTGTAAAGCTGCTGCTCTGGGTCTATGTCAATTTTCTGCAAGGCTGCGGCCATTGCTGGCTATGAGAATATGTGGGTAGGTGTAAGTTCCACACCAGGACAATTGTTGCATGCCCTATAGGTTATTGTGCCATCTGGATGTATTGTTATTCCTTTATAGTGTTTTGTTCTAAATCTTGTTATAGTTTTTTTCATTTTTCTCTCAGAGTTTATTTAGCATTTTGATCTTTTCTTATTTATTGTTCAATTATCTTGTATTTTGACCAAGAATCAGCGTCAAATAATGACATTTGTTCTTTCCTTTGGCTCAACTTTCTGGCTTCCTTTGCCAATTCAAATGCCATTTCATTACCCCCGATCCCAGCATGGGCAGGGATCCATTTAAGAATGCAGTTATTCTCCAATGGTTCCAGTTGGGTAAGTAACGAGTGTATTTTCTGTGTGATTTTAGTATTGCCCTTCTGAATTGCTTCTAGAGCGGATATGGACTCACTGTATAATAAATTTACTTCTGCTTGATGCAGGGATGGTTGGTTAAGGCATACATCAAGGGCTTTCCAGATAGCTGTCAGTTCACAAGTGAAGTTTGACGAAATCTGTCCTCCTTCTTTGATTTTGATGTGCGTTCCATCTTGCAGTATTATGTTAATTCCGGCCCCTCCATAACTCAGGGTAAGGTCTGAAGATCCATCTGTATATGCTGTTGAAGGGGGTGGCCTAGCATTTTTAATCAAGAATTTGTACTATGAGGACATAGCCGTTAATATTTCAAACACATTAGACCTCGAAGCCCAAGATATCAAAGTCTACCTCAATCAAAACAAAGCCATCAACATATACAATATGTATCACCCTCCAAACAATACACTTATTGACGATGGAACAATGGCTCAATTTCTTACAGACAACTCTTATTGTAGGTGACCTTAATGCCAAACATCAACTATGGGGATGTTCCACGCCAAACCCAAGAGGCAAAATACTTTCAAACATATTTGACGACAATGCCATCATGTGCTTAAATGATGGGAATCCTACCCATCATTCCTAAAGCTATAATACTGCACAAGGCCTTGATATAAATTTTTACTATCCTGACATTTTCCACAAATGCAAATAGCAAATATTAAAAAGTATTGGAAGTGATCATTTGCCTAATTTGATAGAAATTAGCACCAACCAGCTCAATTAAAAAAAATTCTGGAACTTCAAAAAGGCTAATTGGATATCTTTCGAAAACACCATTATTAAAGCAGCTACAGTTTCAATACCAAGAGGTAATATTAAGAAATGGATTCCAAATTATACACACCAGGCAAAATATATTCAAACACTTATAACTAAAAGAAATGAACTACAAAAAAGAGCACCCAAAACCAAACAAATTGTAGAACTGAACTGAATATTGTGAATGCAAAAATAAAAAGATTATACGTAAATGTGAAAAGGGAAAAATGGAAACAAATTTGTGAAAACCTGAACCCAAGAAACCCAAATACAAAACTTTGGAATTTGGCAAAACAAATTGACAGATCCCAGTCACAAACTGAAAAAACTAATATGATTAAGAATACAGATGGTACACCAGCAACTAATGACAAAATTTCTGCCAAACTTTTAGGTAATTCATATCAAATAAGTAGTAAAATCAAGGTTGAAACAAAGGCCCAAAGGATTATTCATGACTGTAAAAATGTCAACAGCACTCATAATATTTTCCACGAAAAAAAAAATAAATATGAAAGAGCTAGCTTATGCATTAGAAAACACTGACCTAAACAAGACTCCTGGGCCAGATGGAATCCATGGCCGAATGATATCAAACTTGGGCAAAATTGGCAAAGAAGGACTTCTTAATATTTTCAATAACTCCTGGAAAACTGGAAAATTGCTTCAAGACTGTAAAAATGCAACAATAATTCCCATTTAAAAACTTTACAAATCTGCTGATGACTCAAAAAACTACCGACCTATCTCTCTCATAAGTATTTGGTGAAAATTAATGGAAAAATTATACTCAGACGACTCACCTACCACCCCGACACAAGAAATCTCTGACCAGAAGAACAATATGTATTTAGGAAAGGACATGGGACAATAGACCAACCCTTATTTTTCACACAAAAGGTAAAAGATGCACAAAACAGAAAACCAACTAACCACACAATAGCTGCTTTTTAGACCTTACCCAAGCTTTTGATAAGGGGTATGGAAAAACAAGTTAATTACAAAATTATACAAACATTTCAAAATTGATGGAAAAGCTATCACTTGGATAAATGATTCCCTTAAAAATAGATGCATCAGGGTCAAATATAATGGCACTTTATCTAAAACCTTCAAATTGTATCAAGGATTACCACAAGGAACAGTCCTTAGCCCAAATCTCTTCACCCAATTTATTGCAGGCATAGAATAAATTTTTCTCATAAAACCCATATTGGACTTTTCGCTGATGACATTATTCTATGGAGCAGCAACACTAACTGGAAAAAAAGCTGAAAGAGATTTGAACAAGACTCTTCTCCACCTAGAAAAATTTGCTAATAAACATAAATTAGAATTTAACCCCCAAAAATCTGAGACCTGTCTTTTTACTACCGATAAGAAACTATACAAAATAAGACCAAATATTATTCTGGAAGAACAACAATTGCAATATAATAAACATCCTAAATATCTCGGCTACACCCTGGATCCAGAAATTAACTCCAGTAAACATATTGAAGTTTTAGAAAAGGAAGAGACCGACTAAAAATCTTGAAATATATTTCTGGAAGAGTGGGGAGCTGAAGCAACCACACTAAAATTAACTTACACATCTCTAATGAGACCTATCTTGGAATATGGATATCAAATCTATGGTACAGCATCTGAAACAAATCTAAAATCACTGGAAAGGATACAACTAAATGCAGCTAGAATTATTACAGGTCTTCGAAATACCTGCCATAATAATATTGTACTTTACGAGGCAGAGATTATGCCCTTAAAGGGTAGAAGAAGCTTCAATCTGCCAAAATATATAAACAAAATCAATAGTTATGAAAACAAACACAGAACTTCCAATTACATACTTAATTGGGAATCCAATATAAGACTCAAAAAAGAAGGCCCTTTCCACCTGGCCAAAAGAAATGGATTTTTAAAATATAAAGTGGAAAAATATCATTTAGCATGAAAAATATCCCCATGCGAATCACTAACAAAATGTTATTTTTAATGCCACTTTAAATGAACCCACCAACAAACAATACCAAAATCCAGAATACTTAAAACAATTATCATTAGAAATAATTAATAAAATTCCTAAAAATGTAATAACTATCTATACCGATGGTAGCAGAGACGAGTTGGGACACACTGACAGTGGCTGTCTCATTAAAACCACAAATGGCAATGAGAAAATAAACAGAAGAAACCCAGATTTTTGCTCAGTCTTCAGATCAGAACTTATAGCCATCTATGAAGCCTTAAAATCCATCAGAAACACTAAACATCACGATATATGGATTCTTACTGATATTAGAAGTGCAATACAACACTTGAGTCACACAAGGGAACTTAGAGACAAAGTAAGCAGGAACATAATTGGTTATCTCCAAAAACTCTCAATACCTCAAAAATTCACCTTCAATGGATGTCCTTACATGTTAGCATTGAAGGCAATGAAGCTGCTGATGCGCTAGCGAAAAAAAGGCACAAAAGAAACCTTGCTACAGAAAAATAAACTTACTTTTAAAGAAATAGAAACAGTAGCCAAAACAAAAATAAACAAGAACTGGAGGATTCCACCTAAGTACAGTTGGTACACCCTAGAAGCAGATGGCCACCCAGACCTTTCGGTCCACAAGCCGGCATCCGAAGCATGCACTTCGCTGCTATTCTGTTCAACTCATAAGCCAAGTAATGATATCCAAGCTAGTGCTTGGACATTGTACCTGGAAACACCACCTCCCAGACAACGTGTCTGGAAGGATTTCTATACCGGTGGCCTTTAATCACAGCAAAAGGGGACACTATCTACTGTGTCCTGCAGGGACCGCGGGGAGGCGGCCCCCGGTCGACTCTGTTCACTAACAGCTGAGGAAAAGCTCAGCTGCCACGTCGTGGGCTTTCTCAAGAAGTTTGCTGTAGTTTCTCAGCAGCTTACTCTCGATCGCGCCCCTCGCCCTCCTTCTCTCTTCCTGCACACCTACTACCCTTGGACAATCCAAGACGTAGTGGCGTGCATCCACATCCCTTTCTTCATAGACGCAATCAGGGTTTCTCTTAATTTTAAATCTGTGGAGACTCCTGGGAAAAGGCCCATGTCCCGAACTACCCTAATGAATTTGTGGGACATTACCTTACAGAGGTACTTGGGTGTTGTTGCCCAATTGAATATACCTCTCTCCCCTTCACACTGTTCCTCCATCTGTCCAACCATAAGTCCTGGACGTGCCCCCTGATCCTCCTATAAACTTCTTTCTTGGTCACTGGGGTCCTCAGTGATCTATCTCTAAAGCATCTTGCCTTAGTGAGCCTGTCTGCGAACTCATTACCTTCGATGAGGCTGTGTCTCCTAACCCAATAGAGCTCCGGAGCCCGCGTTGTCATCTCCAGCTCCTGGATTATTTGATGCGCGAGTTGCCCTTTCACCAGATTGATGGCGACGAGGGCCGACATACAATCTGAATAGAGGCGGTCCAGGCTGAAGTTCTTCTCGGCACACACTCTGAGGGCTACCCTGATCGCAACCAGCTCGGCTTAAAAGACCAATTCGTCCACTCTGAGTGTTAAGCTTTCTTGGAAGATCAGCTCTCCATTAGTGAAAATCACTACTTCTGCTCCAGTATTGGTTCCAGACTTACTACCATCAGTGAAAACCTCCGTGCCAATCCCTGTCGGCCCTCCAGGACTCCAATTCCACTTTGGCAACCACTGCGGAGGCTTCCTTGGGTCCCTCTTCCATTCCAGGGCACCCGCTTCAAGTCCCAGGGCATCTTCCCTGTTCTCCCAGATCTTCTGTCTGATGGTCTCCTCCTCTAGTTTCAATCCCAGGGGAATAAGCTCAACGAGGACCAAAAAGGCCTCACTGCTGGTAGTGCGATATCCCCCTGTGATTCTGAGTGCCGCTGTCCTCTGCACGCTCTCTAGAATTTTTGCCACCTTCTGATCCCTGTTATAGCAGGATTGGCTCGACACAGGAGAGGCAGAGGTTGCTAAAAATAGTACCCTCCTTTCCCCCCCCCCCCCTGTTGAGAGCCAACCAGGACAGGCCTGCACAACGCCTCCCTGTCTCTCGCCACCATCTCCTCCGCCTGGTATTGCTAACCCATCTTGTCATCAATGACCACCCCCATGACTACCCTCCGTCCTTTCATCCGGATAGCCGGCTTGTGCTCCCATTTGATCCCTTTCCTTTTAGTTCTTATGTCCCTAGGTTTAAAGCTGAGGGCTTTAGTTTTGGAGACATTGAACTTAAGGCCAGAGTCATGGGCCCAATTCGAGAGGATTTGGAGAGAAGCTTCAACACACTTCTCAGCTTTCGCTCTTGAAGCAGCCTCAATGATGAGGAACTGGTCGTCAGCATAGAGAACCAGCCTGGCTCCCTCAGGGAGCTCCTCCTGGAAAACGGTGTTTACCAGGATATTCCACAGAATAGGTCCGCAGCAAGAGCCCTGGGGGCAACCCCTAGCACAGTTTCTTTCCAACTTCCGCCCACCAAAACTGAGGCTAATCCGTCTATCCCTCAGGAAGTCACGAACCAAGCTGCACAAATTATCAGGACAACCCATGTCCATCAAATTTCTCATCAGCTTGTTCCAGCTCATGGAGTTGAACGCACCATCAATGTCCAGGGCCACGAAAAGAACCCAAGCACCCTTATTTAAGCCCATCTCAACCCCCTCTAACACCTCGTTCAGAGCTGTGGTTGTGGAGTTCCCTTCCCTAAAACCATGTTGGAAAGAGGAAAGGAGCTCATTACTCTCTAGCCAGTGCTTCAGTCGCTGAGCTAGTAGGCTATCCAGGACCATACCTAGACACACTAGTAAAGAAAGCGGACGATAATCATTAGGAGAATTACCCTTTCTACCAGACTTTTCGAGAAGCACTACTCGAGCAACCTTCCATGCCTTAGGAAAAGTACCAGTGTCCAGACACCTATTGAAAAACCTGGCAAGAAGTGATGGTTGCATTCTTAACAGGGCTTTCACGACCGTGTTATCGATCCCTTCGGGACCAGGTGATTTCTTTTTCCCGAACTTGAAAGCCGTCAGTTTCACCTCATTCTCAGAAAAGGGCGGATCCACCAAACCACAAGTGTTCAGAGAGATCTCGTCCTCTGGTTCCTCGTTTCCGAAGTGCCGATCCAAGTTGTTTTTATTTTATCTTCTGCTTTCGAGCGAGAAGGTCTAGAACACATTCTCTCTGATTTTTCTCATTGTTGGTGGATGAAACAGCACCAGTGATTATTTTGGCCGCTTTTGCTTGAACACTGTCTAGTCTTACTTTTAGTGATGAGCTTGAGAGAGCCCAGACCGGTGTTGCATATCCCATTATCGGCCTTATTAAGGTGGTATATGTTGTTCTGAGAATTCTGGGTTTTGCGCCCCAATTTGTTCCACATGGCCTTCTCAGAATGTTTAGTTTTCTGATAGCTCTATTTGAGGTGCTAATTATGTGTTCTGAAAATTCCAATTCCTCATCAATAATAATTAAAATAATTTTGTTGACATCTTGTCAATACATGCACAGTCTGCACTATTAAAAAAAAGATAATATGCATTATATACACTATGTACAATGAATATGGCGCCTCTGCCAGCGCTGCAGGGTTTGGTGGAGAATCGCCAGTGGGTCTCCAGCAACACCACGCATTTTGCGATCTACGATGAAAACGTAGATCGCGGACTTCGCCGCTTAGGAGATGGTGATGGCGTGGTCCTCGAGACCAACTGGAAAGATCCAGGACTGCAGTATCACACCTAGGTATTTTGGATTTCTAATTTTATCAATTACTAGCGGATGTACCCGGCTTCGCCCGAGGTTTTACCCGAGTAAAGGTTTGTCTAACGAACATTTGTTAAAACAATTCTCTATAAACTTATAAAAAAAAAGATATATTTTGATAATTTGAAACTCGTAAATTCGAATCTCTCGATAAAGTGAACATTTTTTCCCGGTCCCTGTGTGCCGTGTCATCCTGAATTTTGTCTTTCCTAATTTTCTACATTACAAAATCATCGTTTTATCTAGTGAACATATTTTCCCGGTCCCTTGAAAAATACCCGATAGGTTGAATAAAATCATGGTCGTTTATGGAAGATGGACGTAGTTCCCGGAGGTCACCCGCGAGGCTTTTTTCTTGTCTACTTTTCACAGCTGTGTCACCAACTCTGCCCCCGCGCGCCAGGACCTCTTGATCCCTCTGATTGGTCGGTGGGAACTTGGACTGTCCAACAACCGGCCGGCGGCCGGACCGGGGGGGGGGGGGGGTTCCGGGGATCCCTCTGATTGGTCGGTGGGAACTTTGGCCGGCGGCCGGACTACATTTTCTCGGTGGGGGGGGGGGCAGACCTAAGCCTATCTCCGTCGCAAGGTGGCGCTGCTTGCGAGTTAAAGCTACAAATCTGCAAATAACTCTAAGGATATTTAAGATATTCAATAAATTATTTTTCGTAAACCTTTCCGGGGATACACCTAAAAATATCCCAAATTTTCACGGCGATTGGATGTATGGTTTTTGAATCCATAGAGGACACACATACACACAGACAGACATTCAATTATATATATATAGATTTGTTTGTTTATGCTTATTTTGTGGTTATATTTATGCTTTTTTCTCTGTCAGTGGAGAAGACGCATAGGTTTGGTTTTATTGGGTTTATGGTCATTTGGAGTTCCATTGCCCACTTCTCCAGTCCTCTCATTGATGTGTTCAGTATTTTTTACGATTTTTCTATGCTGCTACTTATGTGCCATATGGCTATATCGTCTGCATAACAGGCAACCTTTGAGTCTTCAGTGAGGTAAGGATGGATGTCGTTAATATATAGCAGATAGAGTAGAGGACTGAGCATAGATCCCTGAGTTACACCAGCCCATGTTCTTCCTTCCTTGGAAAATTCTCCATTGACCCAAAACTTTAACCTTCTTCCCCTTAAGAAGTCTGCAATCCAGGTTAAGGTTTTTCCTCTTACTCCGATGTTGTGCAGCTTTTCACGTAATTTCTCCCTCCATACTCGATCAAAAGCTGAGGTCATATCAAGGAATATAGCCGTGGTCTTCTTTGGCGGTTTTTCCTGGAAAGAATCTATTATTGATTGACAGAAGTAGAACAGTTGATCAGTCGTACAGTGCTGGGATCTATAGGCAGTTTGGTAGAAGTTTATTTTATTATTGTTAGTGAGCCAGACTATGAGCCTAGAGTGGATAATTCGTTCTGTTATTTTACAAAGTATGCTGGTGAGAGCAATTGGCCGATAGTTCTTGGATTCCTTGCCATCTTTGTTTGGTTTCAGTTTTGGCACATTAATTGATATCTTCCAATTCTTTGGTAGTTTACCAGTTTACCATGAAATGTTTAGTATTCGTAGGAGTTGTTTAATAGCTTTGTCTTCAAAGTGTTTAATCATTTGACCAAACATTAGATTATCTCTTGGTGACCTCTTGGATTTTTTTATTGATGAGTTTAGCTCATTCAGTGTGAAGTCTTTCGAGAAAATATCTTGTTGATGGAAGTTTCTTGCTTGTTAACTAACTGGTTTATATTATTTTTAGAGTCCTGTCTTCATTCGTATATTTGAGTATGGAAGTGCTTGAGAGATATTCAGCAATTATGTTAGCCATCTGTTTGTTCTCGTTTTCTTGCTGTTCTATTCATATCGGTTAGAGTATTGGAGGATTGGTGTTTGTTTTGATTGTTTTCTAACACTCTAATCATATTCCAGTGTTGGCTGTCCTTTCTTGGATCCATTTTTTCGCAGAAATCTGCCATTTTTCTTGTTTGCATATCCAAATTTCTTGTTCTATTTTGTGACTAATTTCAATGTGTTCCTTTCTCTTTTCTTCTATTTTATTTTTTAAAGAAGTTCATTGATATTGTCTCTCTCTGAAATCATTGCCTGGATGTTATGGTTCTTCCAGTGAGGTATATGCAGGTCTTTACGTCTACCTCTAGGTATCGATGCTTTTGCAGCTTTTGATATATTCGAAGAGAAGTTTTCCTAGTTTTTGTCAAGCGTTCTGTAATTAAATTTTTCGTTGCACAGTTCTTCAAGCTTTTCTGTGAATTTTTTCAAGTCAGCTTTCCTAAAGTTCCATGTTCTTTTATTCTATTGGACATTCTCAATTTTGAAGTTTAGGGTTGTTAAAATTCGTCTGTGGTCACTGATTGCACCTCTCAGGATTTTCCATTGATGGGTGCGATGTTGAAATTTATCGCTGTGATGTCTATTGCGGATTCTGTGCCTGTGGACTTGAATAGATAGGTGTTCTCTCCCTTATTTAATGGTGTATGGTCGAGGTCGGTGACCTTTGTTATCCTGGACAGATGATCCCCAAGTTGAACTTTTGGCGTTAAAATCGCCGTGTATGATTGTGATATCCGAAGAGGCTTCACTTAATGTCTCTATTGTGTGTACCCATACAAAATTCAAAGATATAACGAGCTGAAAGTTGGCGATTTTGAGATGCGTCAAGAATTCGCTGCATGGGTTTTCCGGCAAATTGATAGTGATGAAAACTGGCTGTCGAATGTTCTGTGGACAGATGATGCTCACTTTTCTCTAAACGGAGAATTTAACATTCAAAACAGCCGCTTTTGGGCAACAGAAAACCCTAGGATTTTTACAGAAATGCCACTTTATCAGCCTAGAGTTACAGTTTTGTGTGGGTTCACTTCTTCTTTTATTATTGGGCCATTTTTCTTTGAAAAATCAATGGAAGAACTTTTAAAACCGTTTTTGTAACTGGTGAACGTTATGTTCAACTTTTGAGAGAAAAGGGTATTCCCATATTGCAGGGAAAAAGCACTAAGCGAAATAACATTCATGAAAGTTGGAGGACCTCCTCATATCTCCCGCGGTGCCAAACAATTGCTGAAGGATACTGTTGTGTCTCTATGTTCCTACAACTACTCCAGGTCACCGAGATCCATTTAGTGAGAGATAATATTCGGTGAAATTCGTGGGATAAGACGCCATATACCAGTGGCCTCCAAGATCACCAGACTTGACGCCTTGCGATTTTTGTTTATAGGGGTACATTAAATCGTGTGTTTATCGATGCTGGCCTACCATATTGGCCATGTTGAAGGCTTCTATCCGATGGCACGTTTTATCAATTTCAACAGATATGTTATTTAATGCTGTCCATTCTGTCATTTATCGTCTGCAGGCGGTGATTGAGAATGAAGGGTGCTACATTGAGCAAGGATTGTGACCTAATACAAGAGAGAAGGCAGTTACCTCATGTGTTATATAAGCTGCCATGTATTATATTATCTACCAATATTTTGCAGCTCTTTGTGTTGGGATATGGGGATAATAAATGCTGTCCTCACATCTTGACTTTTTTTTTTGTGAACAGTAATTTTTTGTTTGTCATTTGCTCACATATTATGTCGTGCAAACCAGAGTGTTATAACTTCTCGAATAACACTGGTACACACAATTTTTACCCTTATGTTTAGTTTTTCGCTTTTCGCTCATTAGAAGAAATAGCATAAGGAATATTTTCTGTACACCAATAACTTTAGAAATTTTGTGCAAAAAAATAATACAAAATGATTTTACTAACACGTTTTTCAACGCAAAAGGTCGATTTAAAAAAATATTTTTATTTGAGGGGACACATTCTTTAAAATTGGGTACAGTATGAGAGAGAGTTGAATTAAAAATATTAGAAATTTATTATCTTCGGAAACACAAACCGTATCTAAAATATCATTTTTTTTTTGCTACATGTTTTAATTTGCATTTACCTATTTTACATATCTCTGATTGTATTTAAAAAACGTTAACCAATTCTTCATACTTTTGGCGAAGTGGTGTTTTATTAATTTGTTATTTGATATTATTAGGGTTCTTTCCTGGTATTCAAAAAGGAAAAATACGTGTCGATCAGTTATATTTTTCAATTTATCAAACAATTTGGCCGCTGAATCTCTTATTCTGGTAGTGCGCCATCTGGCGAATAAAATTGTAACTAAAATCAATTTAGAATTTTTCATTATTTGCCATAAAAAATCCCATTGCATCCTGAACACAATGGTGTTTACCGCATTGCTCTAGCGCAAATATTCGCGGAGTTATTAATTTTTAAAATAGTGCGGGACTTTTGGATCACCCTGTATATTACCTCAAAATACAACTAAACAAAAATATGCAAAACAATAATTTACCTTATACAAATTTGAAGGTATACACATTACAAGGTATATTACAGATTTATTTGAGAAAAATTCTTATTATGGATCAAATATATTTATTTTATCCAATATATTTTATGGCTATACACACATACTACTTATAAGAATAAATGAATATAAAAATTTATAATTTAAAAAAATAAATAAATCAACAAAATTGTACATATAGGAAAAAAAGTCTAACAAAGATGCGGTGCTAAGTTATGAAGATACAGTATATGGAAGCATTATCAAGGATATTGAGACCTTTAGGGAGGATTTAAATTGGAGGTGTACTTTAAGGAAAGGTATATTTTTTCTATTAATGCTATTGTTATCTTTTATTAAAGTTTCAATTTCTAGAAAAAGCCTGGAATTATCGTCCATAATATGTTGAGTCGAAATTTGGTAGATGGTCCTGTTTTAGAGCTTGATATATAAACGGGAAAGAGGGCTGTAGATTTTGAAGGCTGTCCGGTGTTGATTGATTATTTCCTCTAGCGTTTCTCCTGTCTCCCCTATGTATGTCGTTGGGAATGATTGTCATGGAAATTCTGTAAATGAGGTTCTATTTTTGACTATTGTTTGGATTATGTTTGGTATCGGGATGGAGAAGAAGCATTGTTAAATTTGATGGTGTCTTGTTTACATATTGTTTTGATGTTATATTTCTTGAATGGTCCAATGACTATCCTTTCAACACCAAAGCTGTAGTGGAGAGTACAGCATGAGCTTGGCTATTGGTAGGAGGTGTGAATGTTGATCTGTGAAATTGTCTTTTAACAAATTCTGAAAGATAATGATCGCCTTGTAATTTATTCAATAGTATAATTCTTTCTTTTTGTACATTTTCGAATTAATAATAGAAATGAATTGAATATATTTTCGAGAGGCTTTAAATGACAGATATTTAATGATTAAAAGGACCGAAGGAGTTCAAATTCAAATAACCTTCTGTATGTGTTGGCTTACGGTAAATATTTGTTTCTATTTCAGAGCTGTTTCTGGTGAGGTTTATGTCTAAGATTGATAAAGAGTTTTTTACTTGTATTTTATAAGTAATGGACAGAAATGGTTTTATATTGTTCAAGAAATTTAGAATGCTTGTAATATTGTTATTTTCGGTTATAAGGGCAAATATACACACGATTATCATCAATACATCATTTTCAAAATGTGAATTTCAAATGTTTATTTTCTATTATTATGGTGTGTCAATACTATTTATATATATTTTTGCCAGAGTTGAGGATATTGGGTTACCCATCGTCCGTTTATCTGTTTATAATATTGATTCTTGTAATTAAAGTAGCTGAATGACAGGCACAGTTTGAGTAAGTCGATTATGGCTCTCTTTGGTGTAGATATGGTAGGTCAGGGTTGGTATTCAAAAGGCTGGCTCATCAGTGGTGAACCCTCCCAGCGGTTTCTCCAGTTTAATCCACCAGACCGCTGTGATATTTGTTGGATTTAATTTCCAAGCTTATTATCATTGATGACATTTTTATTGATTTTTGACTACCCTGATGTTGTTGTGGTTGTTCGAGAGCACATATATAATTTAATTGCTGTATTTCCCATTATTTATTTTCTTTCTATTATGTTATAATTGTAATGTTTGTATGATCAAATAAAATCACATTAATTAAAAACTCCTTCCTTAACTAAATCTTCCTTCAATGGTTATGGGCCCAGCACTTCTCCCACCGCGCGAATAAAAAAGGCTTAAGTCGAGCGTCAACATTCTTAAAAAATAAAACAAATTTACCGAAAAGGTAAGATATACACATCTTCAGAAAATGGAGAATAGTGTACAAGTTCCCAAATTTGACGGAAAAAACTTCGCTTCTTGGAAATTTAGGATCGTATCAATTTTAGAAGGCAAAGAATTGAACGACCTTTTGGAAGGTGATCCACCAGAAGATGAGGTTAAATTAAAGAATGGAAGAAGAAAGATGCTCAAGCTAAAGGAATCATCACATGTGCAATGACTGACTCCTTAGTCGCCTTAATATTAAATTGCAAAACAAGCAAAGATATTTGGATAGCGCTGCATGAAATATATGAAGGAGATAAAAAGAAAAGGATCATTGAGGCCCGAAACGACGTTTCAAGATTGACAATGAGGAAAGAAGAAAATTGGGAAGAATATCTCTACAGAGCAGAGAGACTATTAGAACAAGCAAGAAACTTTGGTGCAGATATACAAGATCAAGAATTCACCACTTCAGTGATCAGAGGACTACCCCTAAAGTACAACCTTGTTGCACTTCAACTGAATTGCCAAATGAAAATAAGCATTTCTGATATTAAAAATTGCTTAAAACTATACCACGAAAGATTCACTCATGAAGAAAAGGAAGGAAATTCCAAAGCATTCAATACAATACATAAATAATCTTTCTCAAACAATAAGCATTTCCACAAAAATAGAAATGGCAATAAGCCTATTTGTTTCATTTGTGCTAAGCCTGGCCACAAGGCTATAGAATGTTGGCATAATCCTAAAAATAAAAGAGGGAGGGAAAATAAACAAACCTCAAAGAATAAACCTGAACATCAAAATAAGGCAAAATTTGTAAATTTGCAACCTGAGGAACATGTGTCCAACATCAAAGAATATGAAACTACTCAACAACCTGAAGAATGGGTGATTGATAGTGGGGCTAGCTTCACATGACATCAAATAGAGATCTATTAAAGGAAGAAAGAGAGGTTCACAAAACAATAAAACTTGCAGATGACTCTGAAATAATATCCAATGCAGAAGGAGCAATTGAAATTGAAGGACAGAATAAGATGATTAGGCTTGATGATGTCCTATATGTTGAAAAATTGTCAGGTAACTTAATGTCTGTTAACAAACTGGTAGATGACAATAAAAAAATACTTTTTGATAAGGATGGAGGACATATAATGGAGGAAGATGGAGAGGAAATTTTGATGGCTCAAAGAATAAATGATTTCTACATAATCAAAACATCAGCACCAGAAGAAATTCCATCACAGGCTTTAAAGGCTACTATTCATACCTGGAATGATTGGCACAAAAGATTGGGACACCTAAATGAAGAATACATGAAGCAAATGTTGAAGAATAATTCAGCTCACAATTGCAATACCCAATCCCAGAATATGGACACTTGTCAAGTTTGTATTCAGGCCAAACATCCTAGAACACCCTTCAAACCAGTCCTATATCCTCAATCTACTAGACCATTGGACTTAATACATACTGATTTGATTGGAACTATTCAAGAGGAATCAATTGGAGGTGCTAAATATGTATTAACACTTGTTGATGACTTTTCTAGAAAAATATTTGTAGAATTTCTCTCATCCAAATTGGAAACTTTCGACATCATCAGATCTTTCATTGAAGAAATTGAAAAGGAAAAATAAATCAAAGTCAAACAATTAAGATCAGATAATGGAAAAGAATTCACAAATCATCAAATGACTCAATATTTAAAAGGTAAAGGCATTAAGCACCAACTGACAAATGTTTACACACCCCAACAAAATGGTATCTCAGAAAGGTATAACAGAACACTGATTGAAGGAACAAGAGCTTTGCTGATAGACTCACAACTTCCATTGAGATATTGGGCAGAAACAATGTCAACCTTTGCTTATTTGAAAAATAGAACACCTTGTAAAAATTGGGATGGATAACTCCTGAAGAGAGATTTTCAAATAGAGAGCCAACTGTAGCTCATCTAAAGATATTTGGATGCATAGCTTACTACTATGTACACAAGCACAAAAGAGGAAAATTTCAACCTACAGCCAAGGGTGGAACATTTGTTGGCTATTCAAGCACAATAAAGGCTTGGAGACTAATTGATCCTGAAAATGAAAATGTAATTGAAACAAGAGATGTTAAATTTCTTGAAAATAAATTAGGAGAGGAAATACTAAACAAAAATGATTCAAATGACACTCAAAAATATTTCCTTTACAATTTTCCAGAAGAGACTATCCCAGAAACTTCTGAAGAAGTAGAAAATAATGATGATCATTCTCATTCTGATCTTGAAAATAAAGATGAACATTCTGAACTTCCTTACAATCTCAGACCAAATTTGAAAGATAAACCTTACTATGAGCTTTCTTCAGATGATGAACCTATTGAAGACAATGAAGACAAAGATCCCACCTATGATCCAGCTGTAGGAGCACTCAAGCTTTCCCATGGAAACTTGCTACCATCATCCTATGAAGAAGCAATTAATCATCCTGATTCACCTTTGTGGCAACGAGCAATGGATAAGTAAATT
This sequence comes from Cordylochernes scorpioides, assembly GCA_030710605.1. Taxonomy (NCBI): domain Eukaryota; kingdom Metazoa; phylum Arthropoda; class Arachnida; order Pseudoscorpiones; family Chernetidae; genus Cordylochernes; species Cordylochernes scorpioides. Next base: position 47,956,482 of record CP092877.1, read on the forward strand.
CATTCTCTTCAGAACCATCATGTATGGGACCTTACTGAATTACCTGAAGGTGCTAAAGCAATAAAATCCAAATGGATATTTTCAAAGAAAATGGATCCTCAAACCAATCAGGAGATCTACAAAGCAAGGCTTGTTGCTTTGGGCTGCTCTCAGGAATATGGGACAGACTACACAGAAACCCTTTCTCCAGTGATGAAAACAGATTCATTTAGAACTCTTCTAGCCTATGCTACAATGGCAGGATATGAATTTCACCACTTTGATGTTGAAACAGCATTCCTGTATGGAAAATTTTCAGAGACCATCTACATGACCCAACCTCCAGGCTAACAGGATGACAAGAAAAATACCTCTGTATGTATACTAAATCAGGCATTGTATGGACTTAAACAGAGTGGTAGGGTATGGTGTGAAACATATACAGAATACCTTTCTGAAATAGGTTTAACACAACTTAAATCTGATAAATGTGTTTTTACTTTTAGAAATGGCTATTCAAATTTACTTTTAGGACTGCATGTTGATGATATGATAATCATTAATTCTGATCCTGAAATTTTGCATGATATAATACAAAAAATAAGAATTTACTTCAAATTAAAGGAAAGTTTAACAACTTGTAACATTTTAGGCATTGAAATCATTAAAGAGGATGTTAGACTGATTTTAAAACAGGAAAATTACATAAATAAAATTTTACAAAAATATAACATGCAAGATTGCAGACATATTTCAACCCCATTAGATCCTAACACTAATTTAGATAATTTTAATAGCTCTAAGGAAGTCAATAAGACTCAATGTCAAGAATTAATAGGCTCTTTGCTTTATCTCTCAACTAAATCTAGGCCTTATATTGCCTTTGCAGTTACCCTTTTAAGCAGATATAATCAAAACCCTAGAGAAATGCACATGGGTGCAGCTAAGAGAATTCTTAGGTATTTAAAAGGAAGTAAGCAGTATGGATTAATATATACTAAAGGAGATGCCCAAATAAAGGCTTACACAGATGCATCATGGAATTGTAGCAGATCCAATAAAGCAAGATCAACTGCTGGATTAACCTTTTATTTAGATAAAAATCTCATTTCTTGGTCAAGTAAGACTATTCCTAACACATGTCTTTCAACTTGTGATAGTAAAATATGTGGATTACTTCAAACTGTAAAAAAGGCCATTTACATCCAATACCTTTTTGAAGAAATTACATCTAATTTTGTGTGTTAAAATACAAATATTTTGTGATAACAAAGCATCAATATTTTTGACTAAGTCTGGTCAAACAAATGATAAATCTAAACATTTTTAGTTAGATCTATTGCTTTTTTACATGAGAAATTGAAAAATAATATTTTTGACATTCAATATGTAAAAACTGAAGACAATTGTGCTGGAAACATTGTATGTTTTCCCACGTGCCTGCACGGGTGAGTAGTTGTTGTTTTGAACTCTGATTGGATGGACATTAAGACATGGTGGCAGCGATAACTGGATAAAATACGAACCCGTATATTGCAAAATATCGATTTTTGCGTACCTTGGAAGATAATTCAACATGGCTCAGATTCAACCTCCAGAAACCTTCGACTTCTCGACTCCCAACGAATGGCCCAAATGGAGGAAGAGATTCGAACGATACCTCGTGGTCAGTGGAATGAAGAAGAAAGAGGAGGCGGACAAGATCGATTTGTTCATGTACTTGATGGGTGACCGCGCGGATGATATATTCAGGACCTTCAAGTTCGAAAAGGAGGAAGAGGCAACGAAAATTGATTCCGTCCTCAAGGCGTTCGACAGCCACTTCTGTGTCAGAAAGAATATTATCTACGAACGTGCGAAATTTAATTCAAGAATCCAAGAGGATCGGGAGCCAGTGGACGAATTCATCACTTCATTGTACAAATTGGCTGATAGTTGCGAATTTGAGGGTTTTCATGGGCAGTTGATCCGTGTCCGAATAGTGGTTGGAGTGAGGGACAAAGCTTTATCTGAAAGAATGCAGTTGGACAGTGAACTAACTTTGGAAAAGGCGGTGAAATTGGTTCGACAGCAGGAAGCCGTTCGACAGCAGCAAGTCGACCTGCAGCGTCCCTCAACAAGCCAAAAGGTCAATTAGGTGAAGTTCAACTCGAAGAAACAACAACAGCGGCCTTCGAGGAAGAAGGAGAAGTCAGCCAAGACAAGATCACGATGTCCAAATTGCGGAGGTTTCACCCACAGGGAAGGACAGGCTTGCCGTGCTGAAGGACAAAAATGTAACCTGTGTTCAAAAACTGGCCATTTTGCAAATTGCTGCCCAGATAAGCAGGCAAAGACTGCGGAAATCAAAGCTGTTTCTGAACTTGATGAAGAAATTGGTTTTCTCCTGGAGGTCTCAGCTGTGGAGGATTCATCTAATCTCGATGATGATGAAGGCGAGTGCAGGAGGCGATGGGCAGCAGAAATCCAAGTGAACGGGAAACAGGTGAAGTTCAAGCTCGACTGCCAGGCGGATGTTACATGTGTTCCTCTGTCTCTTCAAGAAGATAATGGGACACCAACGACTAGTGGAAAATGATACCAACATTAGAGCTGCTGAATTTACCGAACTTCAGACTGTGGGTATGTTTATATCAACGCTGCGAAATGGCAATTATGAAATCAAGGAGAAGATTTATGTCATTCGTCGTTTGAGTGAACCTCTTCTGAGTCGCCGGGCATGTGAGCTCTTGAACCTGGCGAGGCGGATTGAAGTGGTTGCGACGAGAATTAACCCGATCAAGGAATTCCCTGAAGTATTTGAAGGACTGGGACAGATTGGAAGCCCTTACGAAATCAAATTGAAACCTGGAGCAAAACCATATGCTGTGCATACTCCTCGACGAGTACCAATACCTTTGATGGAAAAGCTCAAAACAAGATTGGAAGAGCTCGAGAAGGCGGGAATCATAGCACAAGTTAACGTTGCGACTGAATGGTGTGCACCGACTGTGATTGCTGGTAAACCGAATGGCGACATACGACTCTGTGTGGATCTCTCAAGGCTGAACGAACATGTACAGCGCGAAGTGCATCCCATGCCAGTGGTGGAGCACATGCTGGGGCAACTGGGGGAAGCAAGATTCTTTTCGAAACTGGACGCGAACAGTGGCTTTCACCAGATTCCGTTGAGCCCGGACTGCCAGCATTTAACGACCTTCATCAATCCTTTTGGGAGATATAAATACTGCAGGATGCCATTTGGAATCTCACTCGCCGCAGAGTATTTTCAGAAAGTTATGTCAATAATCTTGCAAGGCATGGACGGTGTAATGTGTTACCTGGACGATATCCTGATATTTGCCTCCGACTCCAAGACTCACGATCGAATTTTTCGTTTAGTGCTCCGAAAACTGAAAGAGGCGAAAGTTACACTAAACAAGGCCAAGTATGTCTTCGGCGTGCCAAGAATTAATTTTCTTGGGCACATACTGGATGAAGACGGTATCCGACCAGATCCAGCGAAAATCGAAGCGGTGGCGAAGATGCCTGCTCCGACCGATGTTCATGGCTTAAGAAGATTTCTTGGTAGGTGAACCGTCTGGGACGCTTTGTGGAAAATTTATCTGAAATTGTGGCACCACTGAACCAGTTGTTGGTGAAAGGTCAAGACTTCGTTTGGGATTGCAGCCAGGAGCGAGCATTACGAAAGTTGAAAGAATTGCTCACGACTCAACCCATCTTGGCAGCATACGACGTCAGGAAACCAACTATGGTGTCATCCGACAAGAAGGTAAGAATGGAATCTGGCGACCTGTTGCTTATTCTTCTAAAACTATGACACCGACCGAAAAACGATATGCTCAGATCGAGAAAGAGGCTCTCGCAATTACATGGGCTTGCGAACGTTTTCAATATTTCCTGCTTGGAAAGTGTTTCCGAATTGAGACCGACCATAAGCCTCTCATTACTCTATTTTCGACGAAAGAATTGAGTTCGCTGACCCCAAGATTGCAACGTTTCCGAATGCGTATGATGAGGTTTGGATTCGAAATAGTGCATATCCCTGGAAAGGAGCTGCTCGACGCCGATGCATTATCCAGACAACCACTTCTTACAACCGAGGGAGGTGAAAACGAACGGCAAACCTCAGCGCATATAAATGCAGTTCTCTCGAGTATAACCGTCAAAGACGAGATGTTGACGAAGATTTTTGAAGCTCAACAAGAAGATACGACCCTGAAAGCAGTAGTCAACTACCTTGAGCAAGGCTGGCCAGATAAGAAGAAAATGTCACAGGCTCTGCTCTCTTATTGGCATGTCAAGGATGAACTCGACGTTCAAAATGGTCTACTGATGCGTAGCTGTCGTCTTGTTATTCCAGCAAGTATGAAACTGGAGATCCTAAATAATTTTAAACAAGGTAAAATCCTCTGGAGTAACTTGGTAAAGAAAACAATCAAGACAAAAAAAGAAACTCATCCTCTTTGTCTTGATTGTTTTCTTTACCAAGATCCTAGATAAGTTGCACGCTGGGCATTTCGGGATTACAAAAACAAGACTTCGCGCACGTGAGACGGTATGGTGGCCTGGAATTTCGGAAGAGATCGCGGAAACGGTCAGAAAGTGCAGTGTCTGTGTCCAGGAAGCCGTCTCAAAAAATGAACCTTTGATACCAACCAACTTTCCTACACGACCGTGGCAAAAGATTGGAATGGATTTGTTCAAGTTAGAGAATAAGTGGTATCTAGTCGTCATTGACTATTATTCTCGATTTCCTGAAATGATTCAGCTGGATCGGCTCACAGCCAATGTGGTGGTGCGTAGTTGTAAATCCATATTTGCCCGACATGGAATACCAGAAACTGTTGTAAGCGATAATGGGACGCAATTTGGAGCTGCTCGTGAATTTGCAAATTTCTCAAGGCAGTACGGATTCACACATGTCACTTCAAGTCCTCGATTCCCGCAGAGCAATGGGATGGCAGAAGCAGGTGTGAAAATTGCTAAGTTGATCCTCAAGAAAAATCAAGACCCATCGCTTGGACTCCTGGAGTATCGATCGACCCCTTTGGAGAACGGTTACAGCCCTGCTGAGCTTCTCATGGGACGTAAACTCCGAACGACCTTGCCAATTGCACCAGAGAATCTTAATCCAAGGTTGGTGGACTCTCAGACCCTGAAAAGAAAGGAGGGGAGAAAGAGTAAAAGGATATGAAATCCAGATATGATCGACGCTGCGGAGCTACGGACATGGAGGAGCTATCCGAAGGTGACACGGTTTGGATTACAGATATGCGAATCTGGGAGATTGTAAAGCAGAAAGCATCGACACCAAGGTCATATATGGTTGATACTCCAGTTGGGACTTTACGTCGAAACAGGTTCCATCTACGAAAAGGAGATACAGTGCAATATCCAGCTGACCCATCGACGCCGACCTTTTCGGGGGAGGAACTGGTTGAAAATGAAAAGACCCCAGTTGTGGATTATCCCTCTAACGACTCAGAAGACGGCCAGATAAGAACCCGGAGTGGACGAATTGTTAAACCCGTGGATCGCCTTCATTATTAATTATATTATGCATTTAAAGTTTGTAATGTATATAAATTTTTCAAATCTTAAAAAGGGGGATGTGCTGGAAACATTGTATGTTTTCCTACGTGCCGCGGCGGAGCGTGACCGTGCCTGCACGGGTGAGTAATTGTTGTTTTGAACTCTGTATGGATGGACATTAAAACAACAATATTTCTGATTTTTAACAAAGGCTTTATCAAAGGAAAAATTAGTCCATTTGAAATCTTTATTTAATTATAAGACCAACTCAATGTAAAAATGTGTGTATATTGTTATTTTTATTTGATATCAATGTGTGTATATAATATTCCTTTGGTATTTAGGCCTAAATGTTAACATTTTTTCGGTAAACAAAGAACGGCAAGGGCGCCACCACAAACCGTGGCGTCAGGTTGTGACGTAGCAGCTTAGCTATGAATGTCTGTTGACCTCAGCCTTCAAGACATTTAGCTTGAAATTAAAGGGGGGCTTTGTTGGATTTAACTACCCTGATGTTGTGGTTGTTCGATAGCACATATATAATTTAATTGCTGTATTTCCCATTATTTTTTCTTTCTATTATGTTATAATTGTAATGTTTGTATGATTAAATAAAATCATTAATTAAAAACTCCTTCATTAACTAAATCTTCCTTCAATATTGCATTGGGATGTTTTGCGTTTACACGGATACTGATGCTGACCTTTTGGAAAAGTTTTTAAAATAAACTATGAACGTAAGTTTTTTTTTTTGAGAGGGGGTGCAGTATAATTACATATAATTATATATACTCGTATATATATGCTTTGAGCATTTCTCTTCCTCAAATAGCAAATGTGGGTCTAAATCATGTATTTTCTTATTAACATATAGTAATCTAATATGTACCTATAGCCAAGCAGTGTTATATTCCTCTCTCCACAACATCATTTTTTTAATCCGAGATACATTTTTGGAATATACAAAGCTTAAAAATATCTATACCAAAATCATAAAAGTGACTATAAATTGTTAAGAACGGGGTAATTAAAAAAAGCTCGTGGAGGAAAAGAAAAATTCTGAACGCTCCACAAACCCCCTTTTTAACAAAATAAAAACTTTAACCTAAAGTTTGATATTGTTTTGGGCTGCCTTGGGTGTTCAAGCAAGAAAAAAGGAAGACAACAAAAGGTTACACATATAAAGTTTTGTTTAATGTTAGCTATAAAATGAAGGATAAAAAATATATGAAAAACTTATTATTTTGTGTATTCCGAAATTTTGCATGCAACTTAAATGTTTTTTAACAAAAGAAAATATATAAAATGATGATATTGACGAAATAGAAAAAAAAAACTTAGTAAAAATAAGAAAAGAAAAATACAAAAAAAAAATATGCTAGATTAACATAAAAATATACCAATTTTAGGAAATAAAAGCGTGTGAGGGAGTGCTCACCAAAAACAGTTCCTCGGTTGTTAGGTCGGCTTGCCCGAGCCCCCCTGCCTTGGAAGCACAATTCGTCGTCCTCGACGAACTTCCTGGTATCTTCAGATGAAGCACAATTCGTCGCCCTCGACGTACTCCAACCACTATGCGAATCTCTCAAAGATTCGTCTCGGCTTCACCTTTCTTTGAGATGTCAGCCACTCAGTCCCTTCTCAGACCGCTTGTATGGTCGTTTATGGACGATGGACGAAGATCCCGGAGCTCATCTTGGGCAAGCCCCCGCGAGGCTTTTTTCTTGTCTACACGGCACAGCTGTGACACCAACTCTGGCCCCGCGCCCTGACCTTTTTGACCCCTCCGCCCCTCCGATTGGTCGGTGGGTACTTGGACTGTCCATCCGGCCGGTGGGCGCTTACATTCTCTCGGCAGGAGGGGGGGGGGGGGGGGCGGTGTGTGAAAAGAGGAGAAGAAACAGCAAAAAAATAGATTCCCCTTCGCTGAGGGGTCAGACACACAAAAAACCAAAAATATGAAAATAGTTGTAATATTTACATATATACATACAATATGCCATGAGTTCTAACATACCCCCACATTTTCTTTGTGTGAAAACACAAAAAAAAAAAAAAAAACAAGGAAATGTGCTCCCCTTTCTTTTGTCACTGATTCAAAACATCAGGTGCAAACCTTATTGGTTTGCGGACTTCACGTCCGGAACTTGTTTTGATCGTTAGAGGTTTTTTATCCCCAGAGGCCTTTTCAGGAGTTTCCTCAGAGGAAATCTCAAGGGGAAACAGTCTCTGTACAGGGCGTAGCCATTCGCCTGTTGATGTCTTGACTCTGGCAACCCTGTTCACCCCATCTTTCCCCAAGTAAAGTTTTATTATTTTTCCAACAGGCCAGAGAATTCTTTTAGTGTTGTCCTGGCCTATAAGGACTAAATCCCCTTCTTTTATGCATCGCTCCCTTTATTTTCGGCCCGTTGCATCAGTACCCCCAAATATTCCTTGCGGAATCTCTGTTTAAGTTCCTCATTTAGTTTACTCAAAATCTTGTATTTTCTGCTTAAATAATTCACTCTTATTTTTTCTAGCTCCGGAAACTCATTGTTTGCGTTAGTCTGCAGAAACATTTGAGGTGTCAAGGGAATGAGGTCTTGGTCATCTTCCGATATATATGAAAGAGTTCTATTGTTGATAATACTCTCTACCTCACATAAAGCAGTTTCAAGTTGTACATAATTCAATTTACTAAATCCGAGCATACAAACCAATAAACTCTTAACAACCTTTACCAACCTCTCCCAAAAACCTCCCCACCAAGGCGCTGAGGGAGGGATAAAAATCCATTGGATTCTTTTTACACTCGATTCCCTTTCAATCTCCCCCCAATCCAAGCGTTTAAGTAATTCGTTTGTTTTTGAGAAATTTGTCCCGTTATCACTATATATTTTTCCGGGACGTCCACGCCGACAAATGAATCTTTTTAGAGCTAACAAAAAAGTGTTTGCCTCTAATGTTCTCACAATCTCTAGGTGGGCAGCTCTGTAAACAGCGCAAGTAAACAAGGCCACCCAAACCTTGCTGCCACCTTTAAGATATAGCGGTCCCAACAGATCCACACCTGTCACCTCGAAGGGTTTGCCTAACCCTATTCTTTTAGTCGGCAAAGCCGCGCCAGGAGTCTGAATAGGTTTCTGATTATGCCTCCTACATATCACACATTTTCCAAATTTTGTTTAATCAATCTGCGACCACCAATGATCCAGAATTTCTCTCTCAATTGTGAAATAATGAATTGGGCCCCTCCATGCCCATTTTTTTGTTGTATTTCACGAACCATCTGTTCCACCAAAGGATGATTACGAGGTAGTAAAATAGGTCGTTTAAACAATTCTGAATCTTGTCCATGTAGAAGTTTCGTCTCAACGCACCACAAACCTTCGACTGATTTAATAGTCTTTAATCCATTTTTCGGAGCCTGTTTCCCTGGGAAAGTCTCTTGTTGAACCAATTTCAACAGCTCCCTTTCGGCCCTTTCTAACTCTATTACTTTCAAATTTCCCCTTTCAGTGGGTATTCTTCTCGCATTGTCCAAGAATCTTAAAACCCAAGCCATATTCCTAATGTTTAGGCTATACTTGGATCTTCTATCTAGGAACTATCGATTTGCCTCGACAATGAGAGTGGTGTGGGCCTGCAAGGTTTTTCTTTTTTCTTTGATGATCTCTTCCTCATCAATAATCGGTTCAAAACTAGGCCAACTCTCCTTTTCCCCTTTGAGCCATTCAGGACCCTCCCACCAGTTTGTCGAGACAAATTGTACGATAGAGCACCCTCGAGAAGGCAAATCCGCGGGATTTAATTTTCCGTAAACAAACTTCCAGTTCTCATTATTGACAGTGTCTCGTATTTCCTTTACTCGGTTTCTTACAAACACATTCCACTCATTTTTTCTCTTTAGCCAAGCTATAACGGTTGAGGAATAGGTCCATAAAGTAACAGGGCAACTATTTGTTAAGGCAGTCGAAATAGATTTAACAAGTCTAGCTCCTAAAACGCAGGCCAAAAGTTCTAACCGAGGAATGGTTACCCTCTTGGTTGGCGCAAGCCTAGATTTGCTCCAAAGCAGAGACAAATGTACTCCCCCCTGCACTTCACATCTCATATATGCCACTGCTGCATAAGCTGATTTACTGGCATCGCAGAAGACGTGTATTTCATTCTTATTAGTTTGATCAAACCAAATATGCCTGGGAATTTTGATTTGACTTAATAGACCAATTTGGGAGTACCATGTTCTAAACTCCCGATCCATATCTTCGGGTAATTGAGAATCCCATCCAATTTTCAACTCCCAGGACCTCTGTAATAATAGTTTAGGAGGCAAAAATATAGGACTATAAACTCCCAAGGGATAAAAAACTTGCTGAATTTTAGAAAGGACAATCCTCTTGGTTATTCTTCGGGGGAGATCCTTTTCAATAGAAACATCACGATTAAGTACATCTTCTACTTTGTCCCACACAAGTCCCAACACCTTAGTAGTAGTTCCTTTTTTCCTCCTTTGAATTACTCACTGGTAAATTAAATTCTCACTCACACAAGTCCATTTTTGCCATTTCCATGATATTGACAGCTGTATTCTGGAATTGTTGGACCTCCTCCTGAGAGGAGAGGGATGTTACCAAATTATCCATATAAAAGGATCTCGCCATAGTCTTTTGCGATTTCAGCTGCCGGACCTTGTACAGAATTCAGATGATGATCAATAACTGCACCCAAGATGAATGGACTACAGTTAAGCCCAAATACCACACGTTTATGTCTAAAAACGGTTAACTTCATAGGGTCAGTTTGATCCCACCAAAGGAAGCGAAGAAAGTCCTGGTCTTGAAGCTGCACTGTAATCATCTGAAATGCCTTTCGAATATCGATTAGAACACCAATACCTTTTTCTCTAAACCTAATTAATATTTCAGGTATTTTTTCCAAAAGGTTAGGTCCCTTTTCTAGATAGTCATTCAGAGAAAGACCATTATACGACCTGCAGGAGGCATCGAAAACAGGACGAAGAGGCGTCGTCCTACTTTCAGCCTTGAACACCGGCCTATGCGGTAAATAATGGCCCTTCTTTTGAGGCCTATTCTCCTCTATCCTCTCAATTAGGCCCTCTCTCTCCCATTCTTGAAGAATAGTAGAATATTCAATAACCCTTTTCTCCTTCCTTAACTTACTAGTGCATGCTTCCAATCTCCTCTGCGCTATTTCTAAATTCGAGGGTATATTATTTCTCTCGCATTTCCATGGTAGCGCGACTGAATATCGTTGATCTTCATCCCTCTTTATATTTTTTATAAAATGTTCCCTTAGTTCAGTTTCTCTTTTCTTTTTTGAGACAACTACGATGGGATCTTGGATTCCCAAGACATCCAGCTCCCAAAGATCCTTCAAGTTGTTTCTTGCAACCAACATATTCAATGCAATTTGGACCTTATCCTCCTTACACACCACCGGAGATTGCCCCAAAGGCGTCCATCCTAATTTGGTCTCTACGGCAGTTAGGTCCTCTCCTAGATGGACGACCTTCCCGGTCAGTAATTGTCCAAAGTAGTCACTACCTATTAAAATATCTATTTCCTCATTTCTAAAATTTGACGGGTGAATATAGATCTTTTTCCGTTTTAGTTTGTATAACAAACGTCCTCTTGGAAGTGGCGGTATCCTTGCACAAATTTCCGGTTGATCGAGGGCGACTATGTCTACATCAATTTTATTGGTTAGACTTCCCAGTTTCAAAACATATTTTCCGTGCAACGCCTCCTTCATATTTCCTCCCCCGAAAAGAGATTTTTCCAAACTTATCTCTCCTATTTTGTTAAAACCCAGTTTTTCGACAATTGATCTCTTTATATAGGAGTAGTGACTTCCGGTGTCAAATAACACCTTGACTTCTTTAGTCTCTTTAGCCCCTTTCAATTTCGCCACGGAAGTCATTAGTAAGATGTCATTGGCACATGTTCGCGCAGACATATTAACACCCGTGCATGTTGCATTTCCTTCATTAACAACCTTAGCTTTTTCACCTTTGAAACTATTGTTTCCTCCTTGCTTCAAGGCAATTTTATTGCAAAAGATATCTATATGATCTTTTCCGCAATTTCTACATTTTATGTCTGTTCGGCATTCCTTTTTCAGATGATTGCCCTTTAGACATTTAAAGCAGACTTTAGCCTCCTTTATCTTTTGATCCCTCTCGCTAGGTGTAAACCGCGAGGCAACAAAACATCTACTACTCAGGTGATTATCCCTCTGGCAGAATATGCATTTTCTCTTAAATGCTCTGCCGAATAAATTGGAGACAGTGGGCGGTGTCTTCCGAGGAGTCTTTAATTGAGAACCTGTAGCCCTCAGTGAGCTATTACCCTCAAAATTCTCATTAGCAAATGCCATTCGCTCAGCACCCTTCACCTTATCCCGAAGGAAGTCCATCAGAGCCTGAAGTCTACCGCTGGCAACGCTCTTATCTCCATTCTCCGCTCCTTCTTCTTTTATCCCATAGCCCACAGCAGGATTCCTCTGCCACACCTGAATAATGTCCAATGGCAGACTCGACTCAACCAATGGGTAGAGAAACACGCCTGCCATCTCCGTGTTAACACCCAGTGATTCTGGGTTCTTTAAGTGAGCCGTTAGATCATCGTAGATCTCGTCAAGAGGAAGGTTTTCTTTCCTTGCATTAGAAACAACCAGTTTCAACAGTCTCCTTATGTAGTGTTCTATGAGAAGGTTCTTATCTCCGAATCGATCTTTTAGGGCTTGTATTACCTTGGGGTAATTATCTTCAGTTATAGGGTAACTGCACACAAGACGTTGAGCTCTGGATCCCTCGACTACCGCTTGTAGCAGATAGTGAAATTTATCTACCTCCCCAAGAGTTTCATCGTCATTAATTTTACTAAATTGCCCCCACCATGAGAGCCAATCCTCTAGGTTGCCCTTATATTTTGGTAGCTCCACTTTTGGCAACCTAATAGTTCTTTTAGATTCGGTATTTACAACTGAATTCGCCGCGGACTCCACCAATGAGCCGTTGACCCTATCCCTCGCGGTTTCACACCGAGACAAATATTTATTTTCTATGTCAAACATCCCTTGAACATAGTTTTCACAACCCTCGAATTCTTCTTCTATTTTGACCTCCGATATGGTTACGTCCTCCAGAAAGAGCCCCTGATACCTTGAATAAATTTCACTTATTTCCTTAGAGAGAGCACAAATTCGGTTATATTTAGCTCGATATTTTTCTGCATCGAAATCAGGCTTTTCTATTTCAGTCCAAAACTCGGTGGACAGCCGAGTAAAAATAGCTCTTTTGGGGGCTCTAGCCCTTTTTAATATATCAATACTCTGCATTATTTACTGTATAATATTCCTAGAAGCCTTTCTTTTTTTTTTTTTCCTTTTCTCGATTTGACCAGCCAATGCAGCCCACCCGGGGACGCCAAAAAATATAAATTGTTAAGAACGGGGTAATTAAAAAAAGCTCGTGGAGGAAAAGAAAAATTCTGAACGCTCCACAAACCCCCTTTTCAACAAAATAAAAACTTTAACCTAAAGTTTGATATTGTTTTGGGCTGCCTTGGGTGTTCAAGCAAGAAAAAAGGAAGACAACAAAAGGTTACACATATAAAGTTTTGTTTAATGTTATCTATAAAATGAAGGATAAAAAATATATGAAAAACTTATTATTTTGTGTATTCCAAAATTTTGCATGCAACTTAAATGTTTTTTAACAAAAGAAAATATATAAAATGATGATATTGACGAAATAGAAAAAAAAAACTTAGTAAAAATAAGAAAAGAAAAATACAAAAAAATATGCTAGATTAACATAAAAATATACCAATTTTAGGAAATAAAAGCGTGTGAGGGAGTGCTCACCAAAAACAGTTCCTCGGTTGTTAGGTCGGCTTGCCCGAGCCCCCCTGCCTTGGAAGCACAATTCGTCGTCCTCGACGAACTTCCTGGTATCTTCAGATGAAGCACAATTCGTCGCCCTCGACGTACTCCAACCACTATGCGAATCTCTCAAAGATTCGTCTCGGCTTCACCTTTCTTTGAGATGTCAGCCACTCAGTCCCTTCTCAGACCGCTTGTATGGTCGTTTATGGAAGATGGACGAAGATCCCGGAGCTCATATTGGGCAAGCCCCCGCGAGGCTTTTTTCTTGTCTACACGGCACAGCTGTGACACCAACTCTGGCCCCGCGCCCTGACCTTTTTGACCCCTCCGCCCCTGCGATTGGTCGGTGGGTACTTGGACTGTCCATCCGGCCGGTGGACGCTTACATTCTCTCGGCAGGGGGGGGGGGGGGGGGGGCGGTGTGTGAAAAGAGGAGAAGAAACAGCAAAAAAATAGATTCCCCTTCGCTGAGGGGTCAGACACACAAAAAACCAAAAATATGAAAATAGTTGTAATATTTACATATATACATACAATATACAATATGCCATGAGTTGTAACAGTGACCTTATAATAAATTCTATAATATATTTTAATTGTCCTTATTTAAAAAAATAGCATTTATATATTATTTAATAATGATAAATATATATATTTAAAATAATAATTAAATAATTATTTTATTATAAAATATTGAAACAGGTATTGATTTATAATATGCTAAGTTAAAAATTGAACGCAACAAAAAATATTCTTGTTTCTAATATTTAAGACGAAAAGTAACTCACATAAAACACCTTAAAATCATCATAAAAAAGAAAGAAACACTTATTATCCCGTATTTTCACAGAGTAATCCAGTGTTGTCGAACGCCATGTCTCGTGCTGGTCCGTCACGCAAAGTTCTGATCCCCGTGTCACATGACCTTGTCATACACTCCGACTAATATTATCCCATTGGTGTCGTGATAACATGTCGATTGAATTTACATCCTCAATCCTTAAAACATGACAATTTAGCATTTTTTTTCTTTTTTCTTCAATACAAGAAGTTGAAACTATGTAGCTATTGGGAATTTAAAAATACACCTCTATAACCAGGTCTATGAATATAATATATTAAACAAAGTTCTCTCCTGGAGCGTACAGAAATATCACAAACTACCATATTTGGGTAAAAAAGACACTTCTTCTGACAAAGACAGAAGAATTTTGTTGAAACGTTGTGAAAATAAAACTTTAACTGGCCGAAGTGTCTATTTTTTTACGGAAATATGAATGCCTGCCAGGCAACCTCTATCTTCAAGATCTACAGAACTGAGTATATTTTTATGAAATAAATGAAGCTTCCAGGGTTTAGTTTCTTGTGCAACTTTTTATTTTCATGCTTTCGGAATTGTCAGAATCTTTTTACAATGGAGATGGAACTCTAAGATATTAGATGGCTTCATGCACAGATTTATTTTAGGGAAGAATTTCAAGCGATGCCAGGTTGAGATTTAATGGCCGTCTTACAACCTCAGTATTCATATATAAGAAAATTGGAATATACTTTTATAAAATATAAAAAACCCTTACACAATAAGTGTCTTTAATACAAAAATATCTTTCTTCAGTATTGGAGAGATGGGTAGATGAAGAGAGTTACTTGAGAGGGAAAATATTTCCATCCAGGGAAGAGTTTCTTGTAAAAAATATAATTTAATTGACTCGAGCTTTCGGATTTTGGAACTCTTCTACAGGAGTATGAAGTACAAAATAATCTTCATTCGAGCAATGGGGATGAATCGGGTCTTCTTTCGAAATGTTCGTGTAGTGTTCCTATACGTAGTCATAGCCAGTTAGGATGGTTGTTGGAGCGCATCCATGTTAGATTCTTGGTAGAAAGGAGAGTAAAAGTCTGGTAGGGTATTCCTTAATGTATAGGTCTGTCCATAGATACTGTGCAAGCTGAGTTCTTTTATTGCGGGCAACGCGCTTTTTGGAACTATTTGCCTTCAACAACCACTTTGGTTCTCCTTTTTTCAGTTTCAGACCCCATGTGAAATACCTTAAAGGCCATTCGCTTGTGATATATACAGATTTGACATTATTGTGGCCACACCACTCTTATGCTATATTGAGAGAGCTCAGGTTACAGAAGTTTCGACCTTCGCTGTGGTCACCGCCAACACCTGGGCCCTTTAGTCCATCAGCTGGACGAGAGTCCGTGAGGTGTAGCTCCGCCTATCTAACATGGAGATACCTTCCCACCAGAACTACACTTTAAACACCATAGAAGTTACAGAGATGGAAAGATAACCTACCTCTAATGTAATAACACACGTTAGCTTTTGTGTCACCACAAAATATTTTTATCATAATTTTGTTCAAGTTGTAAGAAGTTTATATAATATATAAAAGTATAGAATTACACTGGTCAACAACATTTTTGCCCAAGAGAACCTGATGGTGTTTCTAGTGTAACTTTTCATGCTGAACTCAATAATCTAATCAGATATTTTCCATCACCCATGGTTTTTGCGCGACAGCCTTTTTTGGTATTGGGATAAATACAGCAAAAAATGCAAATAATATTACGTAAGCATTTTTGCATAAACTTTACACTGGTTTATCAAAAATTATTTTTCTTTGTCCCAAAAGAAACAGATTTTATCTAAATATAACTCTTTGTGCTGATTCCAAATATACCATTAATTTTTTCTATCACGCAAGACTTTCGAGATACACCTACTTGAAATTTGGAAATGTTTTTAATATATAGGCCTATATGAACGAAATTTATTTATTTTATTGAAAAGTAGTGACAGTGGATTTTCTTCTATACTTTGCTTGTGGTACATCCCTCTTAAGTGTCCAGCAGTAGTCAGCAAGCATACCGGGACTCCATTTACCTTGGTACCGCTTCTCCGTGCTTGATATATCTTGATGAAACCTCTCACCATGCTCATCGCTAACTGCACCAAAATTGTCTGGAAAGAAATCCAGATGTGAATGCAGAAAATGGTTCTTGAGAGACATGTTACATCTCAGTGCCTTGTAGGAAAGCAACAGATCATTAACTATTTCTCGGTAAATTTCAACCATGACACTTCCTGAGAAGTTCTTGCAAACGTTTCTAAAGGAATTCCATGCTGCTGCTTCAACTTCATTCAAACTCTTTTGAAAATTTCCATCCTGCAGTAAATGCCTTCTTTAATTTTCGCATCACTTATGCTAGAACATTTTTGTTTTAGGTAGGCAAATCCACTGGCATTTCGATCCATTGCCTTGACAAAGTTCTTCAATAATCCCAGTTTAATATGTAATGGTGTTAAGTAAATATTTTCTGAATCGATCAGGGGAGGATTTACAATATTTTTATGTCCTGGAGTAAAGATTTCACGGTTTGGCCAGCTTATTTTAATGTAATGCCTTTCCCTATCTCTACTATCCCACTCACACAGAAAACAACAAAATTTTGTATATCCAAGCTGTAATCCACGCAAAAGAGCAATGACTTTCAAATCGCTGCATATTTTCCAACCGTATCTTTCATATTTTATCTTTTTCAAAAGCAGTTTCATGTTTTAGTAAGTCTCTTTCATATTGGATGCATGTGCTATTGGCACTGATGGGAACTTATTTCCGTTGTGAAGGAGAACAGCTTTCAAACTAATTTTTGGAGAATCAACGAATAAATGCCACTCTTCTGTATCATGGTCTTGGCCAAGCGCTTCCATTAGACTAACAACATCATTGCAATATACTAAATCATTCTCTTGTGAAAATAAGTCTTGAAATTCGTCTTGACGCTTGCGAAAAAAGCATATTTTTGTGCCTTTATGCAGCAGATTCCAGCCTTTTAACCTAGAGCCTAAAAGTTCACTCAGTTTTTTTGGATAAATCTAAATCACGTATGAGGTCGTTTAAATCTCCTTGGGTTAATAAATGAGGTTCAGATAAAGCACCCGCTTCAAAATTTGTGTCATCCGACTGTTGCTCTCGTCTATCTGAATCATCGTCACTGAATATCACATTATCAGGAGGCTGTGACACAGGTAAAATATCACTATGAGGAACCGGTCTCAGAGCACAAGGCAAATCTGGATATTCAACTGTATATCTTGATTTGGATGTAATACCTGTGGTCTTTGTCAAACAAAAATAACAGTATGAAGAATGGTCTTTAGGTTCCCTCCATATTATTGGAGCCGCAAAAGGCATATGACGTTCAACTTTAATCCACCCTGTAAGACGTCGAGCACAAATTTCACAACAATGATGAGGAGCCCAAGTCTTATCTTGGTCACCGACTTTACAGCCAAAATAAAGTTGATAGCACTTTTTGATGAGCGGTGTAAAGTTTCGCTTTTGAACTTTGAAAGTTAATTGCCTACAAATGTAACAGAAAATATCATGAATATTAATGCAACGCCTCGGCATATTGACATAGTCTAGTGCACACGATTTATAAAAGCAAATCGATAGAGAAGAATAAACTGATCACTTCAAATTTACCTGTCACTTCAGATGCAAATCTATTAAACAAATCGTTAGGTTGAATTTAAATATATATATCAAAACTGTTATTCAGCAAATAGCATTCCAGAGCTTGCCGTTATTTTTAATTTGAAAGCAAAACAGATTGCATTATAAAAATTAAAAAAAAACATATTCAATTAAAAATTCAATAATACGTTATTTAAATTAATATTTATGATTCTTAAAGAGCAAAATCTAATTAATAACAAATAAATGAAGCTTTTGGCTCCACATATCAACTCTTCTTGTCAAAAATAAAGCGCTAGCTTATGAAATAATGTTTACTTAAAAATGCTTATGTAACATTTTCTGCATTATTACTGTATATACCAATTTATAGAAAAAATGGTTATCCTGCAAGAACTATGGGCGATGAAAAACTTCTGATTTCATTTTTGAATTCAGCATGAAAAGTTACATTAGAATCAACATTAGGGTTTCTCCGGAAAAAAAAAAGTTTTTTTTTGTAGACCTGTGTTATTGATTCATTTAACTTCAAAAGAGAGTTGACACCGCATGAAGGCCAAGTTATAAAGAAGGGACTCGGTGACCTAAAGAGGAAGCTTAAAGAAAGACATTTACCTAAATGTTAACTAGACACGGTGAGGGCTCCACGTGATATCTAGATACATAACACAGAGGGGGTTAGAGGTAGACTACTATCTCACACCGTCATGTATTGCTCTACACCCCTGAACGCAAATTCCTAATTCCGACAACTCGATGAACTCGTTGAGTTCACTATTGGACAACAAAGTAAAATTGAGCGGACTAGAGACCGAAGACAGAACTGCTGACACTGCCAACGCTGAAAGCCGGACTTAACGTCACACGCGAGGCCTCCCATTGGAGTTTTGCACCAGAACCAGCAGACTAGTAATCAGTACCTAGTCCTGGGTCTGTGGAGCGGGCCAAGCTGCCGGAGGAGAAGTTGAGTACCAATCCACGTTATGTGACATAGTATTAAAATAGTGGGTCCTCCCGCCCAACGTGAATGGTAAATGACCACAGCCCCTGCTATGATCATCACAGGAGTGTAAGCGCTAAAACCCGCCCCGCTGTCAATAGCTACTGTCTAACACTATCTAGATCCTGCAACAACGTCGTTAGTAGAGCTGGAACACAGGGAAGTCACGGCTCTCCATCTGGAACATCTGTTACACACAGCAGCCTAGAATTCAGACTTTATGGTCAACAGATTGTTATTGTCACCGAGCCCCATTTTTATTCTTGGCCTTCATGCAGTTTATAGGTTTTTGCTCTATATAATTCTTGGTGATTTAAATTAGAAAAGAGCAAGATTGAAAAGAAGAGCTTTCAAAGATACTCGTTACAATTTCGTTGAAACCAAACAATTCATGGAGAAACTGTAATCAGCAACCCAAGACACCAGATTCCTCCAAGAATTTTAGGAAAACTTACAACCTCTAGATTCAAATCGTATTTCTCCGAGTTATATAATATTGTCAAGAAGCTAAGCGGCTCCAATCACGAGAGGCCCCATGGGACGTCTGTTAATCATCGCTGGACACCGGGTGTGAGGGGTTCTGGGGAATCTGGCCGGCGGGGGGAGCTGACGTCCCTCATTAGGATTAACTTTAACTTGGGGTATAAGTTGTACTTTATCCATCTCCCTATAAATACCCCTTATAATAAATTAATTATCCCCAAACTTGCCCTTGCTTTATTTATCTCCGCGACATATTTTAGAATAAGACCCACACTTTGTGTCGGCGATGTGGTAAAAGCAGCTACCATATTCAGAAGAAAACCTGTGCCAGTTGCGGTCACCCCTCCAAGAGAATGAGGAGTTACAACTGGAGCATTAAGGCCAAGAGGAGGAGGACAACTGGCACTGGCAGGATGAGGCACCTGAAGATCGTCCACAGACGTGCCAAGAACGGTTTCATCGAGGGTCGCCAGATGAAGAAGCAGAAGCCTGTTGCCCAGTCTGCATAAAGGACTCCCTCCTTCTCTATGTTGGTTGGTAGGGCAGAAAGATCCTTCTGGCCGTTTGGCAAGATGGGCGCTGAAGTTGCAAGAATTTGACTTGACCGTTATCTACAAGAGCGGACGCAAACATAAGGATACCGATTGTCTGTCAAGGAGCTCGCTTGAGAACGATCAACCAAGTGCTGTGATGTCACTAACCAACGTCGATATAGAGCAGACTAAAGACCCGGATTTAGCTAAAATAATCGATAATTTAAACTCGGGCTACACCAGAAAGGAATTCAGCATTATCGACGGCATCTTATACAAGAAAAACTATAGCACAACTGGAAGACCCTGGCTTATGATGATCCCTAAGCACTTAAGATCGGAAGTTATGGCAGATTTACATGATGCTCCTACATCTGGGCATTTGGGTTTCGCCCGGACGTATGACAAAGTCAAAAAACGATTCTATTGGCCTGGCCTTTATTGAACTGTTCGCCAATATGTAAGCCATTGTCGGGAGTGTCAACGAAGGAAGAAATTACCTCGACGTCCGGCTGGACAACTTGTATCCATACCGCCCGTAGAAAAGCCATTCCATAAAGTCGGGGTTGATCTCCTTGGAAGATTTCCAGTTTCTAAAGATGGAAACCGTTGGATCATTGTGTGCACCGATTATATGACAAGGTACGCCATAACGAAAGCGATCCCAGACGGAGGAGCAATCGAAACAGCTAAGTTCCTGGTTGAAGACGTCATCTTGAAGCATGGAGCTCCTAGAGAAATGATAACAGAGCGCGGCAGAAATTTCATCTCTCAAGTAATAAAATAGATCAATGCTCTGTGCGGAATTGTGCACAGATTTACAACGGCCTACCATCCCCAGACCAACGGCCTGACTGAAAGGTTCAACAAAACTCTGGGAGACATGTTGTCCATGTACACAGGTGTTGAGCAGAAGGACTGGGACCAAGTTTTGCCCTATGTAACGTTTGCTTACAACACTGCTAAACAGGAGACGACCGGCTACACCCCGTTCTTTCTTGTCCACGCCCGCGAGGCCGAGACCTACATCGATGCCGTACTACCCTACCTACCAGATGAGATCTCTAACGACTACGTTGGAGAACTTGTGACCAGAGCTGAGGAAGCGCGTCAACTCTCCCGATCACGCCTTCTACAATCACAGGCGAAAGACCGTAGACTATACGACCAGAAACATACTCCAGTCTATTACCAGAAGGATGATCTTGTGTGGGTTTTTACTCCCATCCGAAAAGTAGGACTATCAGAAAAGCTACTGAAGAGATACTTCGGTCCCTATAAGGTGACCAAGAAGCTTTCAGAAGTTACGTATGAAGTATAGCCCGTGGACCCCTCTCCCCGATCACGGAAAGCCAAGGATATCGTCCATGTCATTCGGATGAAGCCCTACCTGGACCCTGAAGAACAACACTCTATTCTGCTAGGGAACACCAGCCGTGATATATTTCCTTCCAGAACAAGGGCTGAGACAAGCTAATCAGCGGGTCGCTGTTTTTTTTTTCTAAGAAGGGAGTAATGTCAAGAAGCTAAGCGGCCCCAATCACGAGAGGCCTCATGGGACGTCTGTCAATCATCGCTGGACACCGGGTGTGAGGGGTTCTGGGGAATTTGGCCGGCGGGGGGAGCTGACGTCCCTCATTAGGATTAACTTTAACTTGGGGTAAGTTGTACTTTATCCATCTCCCTATAAATACCCCTTATAATAAATTAATTATCCCCAAACTTGCCCTTGCTTTATTTATCTCCGCGACAATATACTCTGGCAAAATAGAAAATGTCAAGGAGAAGTCCGATCTACGCGGAACGCTGTCCAACTTCAGGGCGGAATGTGACATCATACCAGACGACCCTCAGTGGGATTCGTCTGATGAAAATTATATTCAAATTTAAATTTTTTAAAATATATATTAACCCTATATAAAATTATATGTACGATTAATAAATATATTTCAATCTCAATCTCTCTACGCTAGGTATATCTTCTAAAAAATGTAAAACATACACAAGTTCAAAATATTTGTGGCTTAAACCACTATATTTCTCTAAAAGGTAACAGAATAGTTTGTGAACATATGCTTATCACTTAGTCCTTTCTTTGATATTTTAAATTCAATTTTACCCGAGTGTTTAATATTGGCAAACTATTATTTTTAGCCATAAATTTCGAAAGGCTATACTTATATTTAGCTTAGATTGCTAATTACACTTTCCAAAGTTATTTTGGAAACTTTTAATTATTTTTGTTGTTGTGTCGTCAAAATGTTGGGAGAGTACTCCGTTTCAATTTTAATCCACTTGACTGAAATATGAAGCTTTCCTTGAATACAATAGAGCTGAGTTAGAACTATCTTGATAATTGTTTCTTTATCCGCATATATGAGTTGGTCAGAGTTAGATAAATTCTGGGAAGATTATTATTGCATAATATAATAATATAAATATAATACGTAGAACAGATTTCTTAAAGAATATTAAGATTTGACTGAAAGAATCTAAACTGGCGTCTTGTTGATTTCTATCAATCCAACAAATCAGATGGGCCAGTTTACATCACGTGATATTTATCCAACTTCTGGCTGGCTGATGGTGTATCAAGATTTGGTGATCAAGAAGCTTGGTCTGTCCAGCTGACATTGTGGCCCTCATCAGTTGACACCAGAGTTGACATCTGAGATTGATACAAGAGTTGGATTTATCTGGTTTAATTGTTTTCGGTATGATTGTCGGAGTGATCATAGGAATTCTTACCTGCATTCTTCAACGTATTGGCATATGAATTCACAATTTAATTTTTAATTTTGTTTTAATATATTTGCATATCACTTCTTCTTTATATTCTTTCTTTTATATATTCAGTATATTTTCTCGCCTTATCATTAAATATGGAATTATATAAAATTTGTACCTTTCAACATCAATGAATTTTTTTTTCTGAAAATTACTATGATATGGATTAGAATATTTAAAAATCATTTTTGTTTCATTAGCTAATTAATCATTTAAATTCTAAATTTTCTTTGTATATAATTCAGATTATATATTAATTTAAAATGTGAATATTTATAGAAATATATCTAATTATAAATGGTCATATATTTATAAGGTAAAAATAGAATCTTTTTTCCTAACTAAAATAAGTTTAATTCAATTGTTATACTTGAAATATAAATTTTAAATTATTTATTTAAAATAAAAACAATTTATAAATAAATATAGCATTTTAAATTAATTTTTGGGGGGGTCGGTGGAAGGCTGGTTAAACCGTTTGGTTTTCAACCACTACGACCTGGGTTCGATTCCCGCATTGGACAATTTTTTCTGTTAAAAAAAAATGCTCCAATGGCCCCCCGATTCTTGCAAAAGTCCAACCCCACCTGCGAGTGCAAGTAACCAAACGGGGCTCTGGCACATTTGTAAGTGCAAAGTCGAACTGCTTTTCACATGTGTAGACATGTGGTGCGCTTACAGTAAAAAGCAGTCGCTAACTACCCACCATGATTATCATGGCCTGTACCACGTGTACTAGGGATAAGCAAAAAAAAAATAATAATAATAATTTTTAATAAAATGATCATATTAACAATATCAAATTCTAATAATATTCAAATCATTTTAATATTATTTATCAAAGGAATAGCTCTACTTTGGATTTTATACCATTTATAAATAACCTTCTTGAGATGGCTGACAAAATAATAATGATAATGTGAACTTTATTTTTATATTTATTCATCTACTTATACACTGCGTGACATTGAAAATGGAACACCAAGAAATAGTGGCCAGAAAGTGATGAAACTCGGCAGACAGAGAGAGACAGGGACGAAAAGTAAATGATCTTTATTTCAAAATGATAGTCATAATACAGAGCGAGAACGGCGTCGGCTTAGTAGCAAGTAGGACCACCGCGGACGGCGATGCACGCAGCAACACGTCTAGGTAGAGAGTCAATCAGAGTACGGATGGCGTCCTGAGGGATGGCTCTCCATTCCATCTCAACCATTTGCCACAGATCGTCTTCTGAACGCGGCTGTGGCAAGGCATGCAAACGGCGTCCAATGATGTCCCAGACGTGCTCGATTGGTGAGAGATCAGGAGACTACGGTGGCCAGGGAAGCATCTGTACATCTTGCAGAGCTTGTTGGCTAATGCGAGCAGTGTGCGGTCGGGCGATATCCTGCTGATAAAGGGCATTGGGTACCCCCTGAAGGTAGGGGAGTGTCACCGGTCGCAGCACATCATCAACGTATCGTTGGCCCGTCATAGTGCCCTGAATACGAAGTAAAGGTGACCTGGAATCATACGCGATTGCGCCCCAAACCATGATTCCACGTTGTCGCACAGTGGGGCGTTCCACAATTGCTGCCGGATTGGACCTTTCTCCACGTCGACGCCACACGCGTACACGGCGACTATCACTGGACAAGCAGAAACGCGACTCATCTGAGAACACGACCCTGTGCCATTCCGTCATCCACGTCGATCTATCCCGGCACCATTCCAAACGTTGGCGCCTATTCGGTGGGGTCAATGGCAGTCTTCTTAGCGGACGGCATGAGTGCAAGCCATTAGCAACCAATCAACGGGAAATGGTTCTGGTCGAGATGGAATGATCTAGGGTGTCTTGCACATGTTGCAGGATGGCGGTACAAGTGGCTTGTGGGGCCGCCACTGCTTGTCGAAGGATACGCCGATCCACACGTGCTGACGTCACTCTGGTTGCACCGACATTCCTATAAATTGCCACATTTCTTTGTTCCAACCATCTTCTCCACAGTCGGTGCACCGTGGACGCATCAAGGTGTGTATCAGCTGCGATTTGACGTATGGACCAACCTGCCCTTTTCAGTCCGATCACCATGCCCCTCGTAAAAGCGTCTGTCTGCTTGAACTGCCTCCGTTTACGATGACCTGGCATTCTCTGTTATTACACGTGTCTTTTGACACAAGAACAAAATTTCTACAATGATTTTCCTTGAAGAAATAACGACACGAATACTGTCCTTTCTGCAAGTTCCTTCCCTTATATCTTACTCCATGTGCGCACGAGAGCTGCGCATTTTACATCATTTGCATAACTCGGTTAGGCGCGTCTACCCTGAAATTTGCATAATTTTCTGGCCACTATTTCTTGGTGTTCCATTTTCAATGTCACGCAGTGTATAATTGCCTTATTCTGTCTGTGTGAAGTTCACTGTGTGAAGTTCACGGATAGATTTTGGTAATCAACGCGCGCATCATCATTATGATCATTATCATAATCTAATGATAATTTTTTATTTATTATATAATATAATTGCCTTATTCTGTCTGTGTGAAGTTCACTGTGTGAAGTTCACGGATAAATTTTTGGTCAGAATGGATAAAATAAAAAAAAGTGTCAAGGGATGGGAATCGAACCCACGACCTTCCGCTTACTGGGCAGATGCCATGACCATTAGGCTACCCTGGACATATTTTTCAGTTCACATTTTTATTTTTATATTTTCAAGACACACACAGTTTGGGGCGGGACGTTTCACAAGAGAGACATCCACGGCGCCAATTTATAATTGTAACGAATAGTATTTTAATTAAAACATTTTAAAAACACACAGTTTGAAACGGGACGTTTCACAAGAGTGACATCCATGGCGCCAATTTATAATTGTAACGAATAGTATTTGAATTAAAACGTTTTTAAAATATATACGCACTCGGGTAAAACCCGGGCGTTGCCCGGGCCATTCGTCTAGTATATAATAACTAGCGAATGTGTACCCGGCTTCGCCCGGGTTTTATCCGAGTGAAAGTTTGCCTAACGAATATTATTGATAATAATATTCCGAAACACACAGAATATTATGATAATAATGATAATAATATTCGTTACATTATATATTTATATAATATAGAAAATATATTTTTCGAGCAAACATATCCACTCTCTCTACTGAATAGAATTTTAATAAGATATATATAAATGAAAATATCTAGAGATATACTACATGATCTTAGCCAAAAGGCCGAGAAACGATATTTTATATGTAGAGATGAACTGGCTTCGTGTGCCTTCTGCTTAAGTGAATGTTTCGCGGTAGATTTTGTTCCTGCCTACTAAAAATTATTATCTGGCTCCGCCCGTGGACTACTTTAGTGAATATTCACCTAAAGAATTTTGTTTATGTCAATCAAGCATGATACAGCAATATTGTCATTATCATTTCTGACTAAAAAAATATTGTTGCTCAGTACTATAATTTTTCTTGGTTGAAGTGCGACAAAAAACTCTTCCAGATTTAACTCTGTCCTTTTCAAAGTTCAGCGAGATTAGTTACATATTGAGGGCGTGCGTAGCCGACAAACATATATATATGTTCCCGGCTTCGCCTGATTTTTACCCGAGTAAAAGTTTGCCTAACAAACATTTGTTAAAACGATTCTAGCAAACATCCAATCCCTACTGAATCTATACTTGTCATACTCTCGATAATTTGAAAATTTTCCCGGTCCCTTGAAAAAATACTCGATAAGTTGAAAAAAATCAGTATTAATTGGTCCACTCGGTAATTTGAAGTTGAAGGAATAGTATCTTGCCACAAACGAAGATTTGTAAATAACTGTATTTAGCGAATGTACCCGGCTTCGCCCGGTTTTTATCCGAGTAAAAGTTTGCCTAACGAACATTTGTTAAAACGATTCTAGAAAACATCCAATCCACCTATATATTGATTTATAAACGTATATAAATATAATAATTGTTATACGCGTTTAAATATAATTTTGAAACACATAATTTTTTGAAAACATTTATTATATTGTCACTGAATAATTATTTTAAATATTCTGTGGTATATCATCATTAATATTTGCATAGTCACTCCTTACGATTCTTATATATTTTACTTGTAAATAAATTTTTAGATATAGTTTTGCATTTTCTAAATAAACTATTTTTACTTAAACTTTTGTAGTGCTCGTTATCTCTACCGTGACAACTGGTGGAGAAGCTGGAATATTCCCTCGACGCCCAAGCCATTAGAAGAAGCCGAAGACTACAAGGACTAGAACCTGAGGAAAACATCGCTATGGTCAATCAAGAGACACAGACAAAAATAAGTGAGTACCACTTTCAACCTTTTAGAAACCCTTCTATTTTTACTGGAGAACGCAACCAGAATCCAGAAAAATGGTTGAAGGAGTTCCATCGCGTCGCCCGCTATAACTGCTGGGATGATTCAATGTGACTCGCAAATGTTTATTTTTTCCTCCAAGGAACAGCGCACAGATGGTACGAAAATGTTGAAGAGAAAATTAATTCATGGGATATTTTTGTGAAAATGTTTTCTCAGAATTTCGGACATCATGTCACCCAAAAAGATCAGCTCGCAGAGAGACTCAAAACTCGAGCTCAGGGGAAGGAGGAGAGCAGTGATTCCTACATTCAAGATGTTCTCCATCTGTGCAGAGAAGTAGATCCGGCTATGATGGAAAATGAAATAATCGCACACTTGACGAAAGGAATATCGGAGGAGATATATCAGTCAATGATCATTTTAGACATCGCAACTATCGATGAGTTCATCAAATGGTGCCGAAAAATCGAGGCTTCAAATAAAAAACGTGTAAAGTATTCGACAGACTACCGAATGTTGCTGCCATCGGTTCAGCAGACTCTGAATCAATGGAAGACTTGGTCCGACGTATCGTGCGTGAAGAGGTTCATCGCGCACTAAGTCCGGAGTCAACTACCCCTGAACCATCTTCTCTGAAAGAGATTATCCGAGAAGAGATTGAAAAAAACGTAGCTGCAATTTCGAAGCCTATTCAAAGGCCTCCACCACGACAGTCGTACCCCAACCAAACACGTACATTCAACCAGGTTCCACGATGTCAGTACCCTACCCAAACACCCATATATAACCAGACGCCACCACAACGAAGAACGGATGAATGGAGGACGCATGACAACATCCCAATATGTTTTAATTGCGGCCGCCCAGGCCTTGTTAAGCGATATTGTAGAGAACGCCGACAATGGACGCAGATACCCGAAGGACATGCACCAAGCACCCAAGAACCTCAAATGGGTAACCACCAAGCCATAAGAAGCCAAACCTACCGCAGACAATCGCCATATCCAAACAGAGGAAGATCCCCAAGACGCCAGTCCATCTCCCCAGGCCGCCATACAAGCCAATCCCCACGCCGCTACAATCTAGAAAAAAAACTAAGCGTCGCGTCTTCTTTCGAGGGGGAAGCCGCGGGTGTGAAAAACCCTCCATCGTCGACAGCCGCTAAATGACAACAAAATTATCTCGAAATCATCATTGATGACATTGCGTTTTCTGCTCTAGTCGATTCGGGTTCCTCTTTTTCGGTTATCTCTGATGGATTAAGACGACAATTAAAAAATACCATTTTCAAGGATAGCGGAATGACTCTGAAAGTTGCTGATGGCAAGAATGTTACATCGATCGGCCGATGCACAATCAGCTTGAGCATCAATGGATTGGAACAGCCGCTTGAGTTTATCGTCCTCCCTAATAGTAACCCAAGTATTATCCTCGGATGGGATTTCCTAGAGGCATCAAATGCCGTGATTGATTGTGGACGCGCCGAAATCAGATTGGAAGAGGCCAAAGATGTACTAAATTCACCAGCTTCCATGGGAAAGGTTGTGGCTAGCAGAAGCGTCGTAATACCAGCCGAATCTGCCAAACTAATAAATGTTATGAGTGAAGAGCTTAATGGGCAAAATCAGGTACTTTTTGAACCTTCGAAAAAGGTATCAATAGGAAAAGGGTTAACACTTCCCTGTGCATTATTCAGGCTTTCCCATAATAAAGGAAAACTTTGGATCGTAAATTCTGGCACCACAGCTCAAATAGTCCCTAAGGGAATGTTCCTGGGAAAAATTCAAAGGGTTGAAAAAAATAACTTGACGGCTATTTCAGAATGTTCTGAATTTAATAAGGAGGTGAAAGATGTGAATCATACCAGTCATGCTGATAAAGGTGACTTTAAATTTTTACAAAATCTAATTAGTGATGATTTATCAGAGGAGCAGCAGTCTCAAATCTTATCAATTTTAAAGCGACATGATAAAATATTTGATAAAAATAATGAACCAGTAAAGCAAACTTCAGTAACCAAACATAAAATTGAAACTGGAATCCATCAGCCTATTAAGCATAGACCATATCGAGTCTCCCCTACAGAACGCCAAGCAATCCAAACGGAAGTGGACAAAATGCTAGACGCCGGGATTATACGTCATTCAGAAAGTCCATGGTCATCGCCGGTAATTTTAGTGAAGAAGAAGGATGGTAACTGGCGTTTCTGTGTGGATTACAGACGACTAAACAAGGTTACTAAAAAAGACGTTTACCCACTACCTCGAATCGATGATACACTTGACTCCCTGAAAGGAGCCAAATTTTATTCATCAATGGACCTTCGTTCGGGAAATTGGCAAATAGAAGTCGACGAAGCAGATAGAGAAAAAACTGCCTTTATTACCCCTGACGGACTCTATGAATTCCTGGTCATGCCCTTTGGCCTATGTAATGCCCCTGCAACATTCGAGCGCATGATGGACAAGATATTGAAAGGCCTGAAATGGACGATGGCCCTCTGTTATTTAGACGACATCGTGGTGTATTCCAAATCGTTCAACGAACATTTACACCGGCTTGAAATCATACTACAATGTCTCGACAAAGCCGAGCTGCGCCTCAACCCCAAAAAGTGCCTTTTCGGAACCAAACGAATAAGAGTGTTTGGACACCTCGTCGATAGTAAAGGTATTTATCCCGATCCAGAAAAGATTGAAGCTATCGCCAGGTTTCCGACCCCAAGATCTATAACAGATGTGAGAAGCTTCATTGGCTTATGCTCCTATTATCGTAGATTTATCGAAAATTTTGCTGAGAAAGCTGCTCCTCTACACGAAGTCCTCAAAAAAGATAATAAATTCACGTGGAACTCTGGCCAACAGGATGCTTTTGATTCCTTGAAAAAAGCATTGATGTCTGAACCTGTTCTTGCCTATTTCGAAGAACAACTGCCAACCGAGCTTCATACTGACGCCAGCGGTTATGGAATTGGAGCTGTCCTCGTGCAGATCAACGATGGGAAGGAGCGGCCAGTTGGTTATGCTTCAAGAACTTTATCTAAGGCGGAGAGGAATTACTCAACAACGGAAAGAGAATGCTTGGCCGCAATATGGGCCATCAACAAATTTCGACCGTACCTTTTTGGTCGTGAGTTTGTCATCGTCACTGACCACCACGCTCTTTGCTGGTTATCTAACCTGAAGGACCCGACATGAAGACTAGCAAGATGGGCTTTAAAACTCCAAGAATACAACGTAACAGTTGTTTATAAAAGTGGACGCAAACACCAAGATGCGGACTGTCTTTCTCGAAATCCTCTCCAACTTGAATCGGAGGAAGCATACAATGATGAGGATGATGATATACCCTCAATAACTGCTCTGACGTGCTTTGAGGCTGAACAAAGAAAGGACCCTAAAATTAGTAAATTGATAGAAGAAACAGAAAGATTTGGTGCAGAATCGAAAGGATATGAAATGTTAAAAGGAACCTAATACAAAAAGAATTTCGACCCCCTGGGAAACCAACACCTTTTAGTTGTTCCCAGGCACTTACGCTTAGAACTACTGAAAAGTTTACACGACGCTCCCACAGCAGGTCATCTTGGATTTTCGAAGACATATGAGAGAGTTAAAAACAAATATTTCTGGCCAGGACTTCTCCGGGACATACGGAAGTATGTCGCTCATTGTAAAGAGTGCCAAAGAAAGAAACAATCAACTCAAAAGCCACCCGGACTACTTAAGGCAATACCTCCTGCAACCTCCCCTTTTCAGAGAGTTGGAATGGACCTCCTTGGAAGATTTCCCAAGTCTGATACTGGTAATAAATGGATCATAGTCTGTACTGACTATCTTACTCGATTTGCCATTACTAAAGCCTTACCCACAGGGGAAGCAAAAGAAGCAGCCAAGTTTTTAATGGAAGATGTTGTTCTCAAGCACGGAGCCCCCAGAGAAATCATCACGGACCGAGGACGAGTATTCCAATCCAAGTTGATTGCGAAGCTCACCAATCAATGCTCGTCGATACATCGGTTCACGACAGCGTATCATCCCCAGACGAATGGACTTACGGAGAGATTAAACAAAACCTTAGCCAACATGATCGCTATGTATGTAAGTGTTGAACAGAAGGACTGGGACGTAATCCTGCCCTACGTTACGTTCGCCTACAACACGGCCAAACAAGATACGACAGGTTTTACCCCTTTTAAACTGATTCATGGACGCGAAGCAGAGACAACTGTAGACACTCTTTTCCCAAATCCGCATGAAGATCTCCAAGAGGATTACAGTCAGAAGATTGCCTCGCGAGTCGAAGAGACTAGGCAGCTAGCAAGATTAGAAACCTTGAAAGCCCAAGAAAAGGACAAGGCCAGATATGACTCAAAGCACGAGGCAATGGATTAC
The DNA here is from genome assembly GCA_030710605.1 of Cordylochernes scorpioides. Classification (NCBI taxonomy): domain Eukaryota; kingdom Metazoa; phylum Arthropoda; class Arachnida; order Pseudoscorpiones; family Chernetidae; genus Cordylochernes; species Cordylochernes scorpioides. The sequence continues at coordinate 47,987,904 of CP092877.1, forward strand.
AACGTTGGTGACCTGGTATGGATTTTCATCCCGATAAGAAAGGTGGGACTCTCAGAAAAACTGATTAAAAAGTACTTCGGGCCATACAGGGTTACTCGGAAACTCTCTGACGTGACCTTCGAAGTTGAACCTGTGGACCAACCAACCAGGAGACGCCAAACAAGAGACCTGGTCCATGTACTGAGAATGAAACCCTACCATGATCCTGAGGACCAAGCTGATCTGTTCAAGTGATAATTACAGCGGGACGCTGTTCATCTAGGAAGGGGGCAATGTCACTGAATAATTATTTTAAATATTCTGTGGTATATCATCATTAATATTTGCATAGTCACTCCTTACGATTCTTATATATTTTACTTGTAAATAAATTTTTAGATTTAGTTTTGCATTTTCTAAATAAACTATTTTCACTTAAACTTTTGTAGTGCTCGTTATCTCTACCGTGACAATATTTTAAATAAGATATTGTCACTTTTGTGAATTTGATAATTATTTATTTCTTTTTTTTTCTCAATGAATTATATATATTAATTTGAAAATTCATTTTTGTTATCATCATCACATACAATCTAAGTTTTTTATATAAACAAACGATAATAAATAACAGCAACAATGTAATTTGCATCTTCACTATTATAAAACAACAACAAATGAAATTAACAATGTAAAAATATATTTTAACATTACATTTAAACATTTAACACAAAAGCGTTACAATATTTTCTTTAAATATATATTAATATTGAAATTCCAAGTTTTTTTACGTCATTGGAATATTATATTACTAAATTCTCAAATTAAATTTATTATACTTGGAACACATTTTAAGCATTGTTACAATTTATAAATATAATTACACCAGATGCCACTAGAGGCGCTGCTTGCGAGTGAAAGTAGAAAATTTGCAAATAAAATTGCAAAGAATATTTATTTCAAACCAAATTCAAACCAGAAACCTTCCCAGTTGTATAGTAAATAACTTCCTAAAGTTTCACGGCGATTGGATAATCTTACCTTTTAAAAACATTCATCATGTGAACAAACTAACATTCATCGTATAAACAAACCACGTGTTAATTATTAACCAATCAAATTCATTTATCGTCGCGACCAGTGCTGCGCCCAAGCGATAAAAGGCTAGAACTAACGCTTTTTTGTTTTATATTATTAAAAAAAAGCACATTAACCTTTTTAGTTTTTTGAATAGCCTATATGTTAAACGAAATCTTCAGCTACCTACATGCGAAATTTCATAATGATTTATTCTGTAGATTTTGCGCAACGCGATAACAAACATCGATTTTGGATTTCTTTTTTATAGATATAAGGATTATTTATAATAAAATAATGAAATAATATATAATAATAATAGAAAATTCATATATGATTATATGTTTTAATAATATTTTAAGGGGGAGAGAGAAACTACGCTCAGGTAATCCTATCTTTTGAGAGAATATCTTCATCTCATTTGAAGCTGATATCGTTCTGTGGAATTTCTAGTTATAAGCATTGCTATCATTGCTAGTTATCAGTCTTATAAAATATATTAATATTATGTGAAATCTACCTTTTTAAACTAAAGAACAAAAATCTATAAACTCTCCCAGTATTAGAGCTCTAAAAAGCGGTCTGGAAGATTAAATTGGCGAAACCGCTGAGAGGGTCCACTATTGATGAGCCAGGCCCTCCTGATATTTTCTCATCGCAGAAAGGATAGTAGGAGTCTATTTTATGCGTAAAAAAACAATCGTGCGTTAAAGATTTCCTTTCTTATATATATGAGTATATATTTTTACACTAATGAACACACAACACTCTGATAGAGTATCCCTACATATAAAAGTAAATACAACGTTATATAATATATAATTCAATTATAAAAATATATATATATATAGATGTTATGTGGTGAGAGATACTCAGTCAATATGAAACTTGATAAATTACCTCCAAGTTGGATTAAGTCAGGTCAAGTTAGGCTAGACGGACCTGATTGGACATCTATCTAGTGTGTTCACTGAGTGTTTACATTGAATGATCGAATGTAAAACTGTGGTTGAGGTCTTATGTGTCTGGTGTGTGAGATGTTGACGTTGTTACTCACGTAATGGAGGGAGGTCCGACAGTTAGACCGTGGTGGTCCAGTGGTGTGGAATGAAACAATCCTGTAGGTTCTCAGTATCAGGGGGTCCTAGGTGTGAGGATTCATTCCTCGTTCATCATAGATAAGTCCTCAGAGTCCAGCGGAATTGAGCAAGTCTTTGGTCGTCAGGTCCAGGTCGGGGATCGTCGAGGACAATAATGTCTGTAGGCACACGGACTTCATTGTTGCTGCTGTCAACAATCAGAGCTCTCAAGTGATGTCTCTACATAATCTAACACAACTGTCTAGGAAGTGGTAGACGTAAAGACTATTCTGAATCTGTCACTCTAAGTAGATGAAACGCTATTAATTTAACTATGATGTTTGCTACCCAAAACTCTAACTATATCAGGGAAATCGATGAAAACGTTTCAAAACAAAATTCTTCCTAACTCTTAACTCTCTCTCTCACTTTATAACCAATAATTCATAGATTGACTGAGAATGTATGAAAATTTATATCTACAGAATTTTCATGAAATTATCTCGTGTCCTAATGGAGATTTATTGTATTGTGATTTCTCCTGTTGAAGGGCTTTCATGTCTAAAAGCTAGAGATTTGTGAATTAAATTTATCTTTTTTTATCCCTGGTAGCTGATGTTCATTCACCTAAATAGTGCACATTTCATTATCTGGAAATTAATGAACCTTTAGGTTTCGCTCCTGATGAACCTTCCTTATTGCTCGTAGGTTTATAGTGAAAATTCTACAACATCGTTTCATATAAAAAATGAAGGCAATAAATATTCACTATATATCTTAATGAATTTTTGGCTCGAGGTAATTATTTATTAGCAAAAAACACCTTTCTAGTAAATAAATACAAACTAGGACATATTTTCTTTGTCATACTTAACTAGCAGTATTCTGATAGGTGAATATGCCACAAAACCAACACTGATAAAAATAAACGAAAGACAACCTCTATGCCAGTTCCTAATCAGTACAGGGAATGTTAGGAATGCGTGACTTCCTACGGGAAAGAAGTTATGAAATAGCTCGAAGCTGCTAAATTATGTTTTACCTGATAAAACAATAATGGCTTTCATCTTAAAAGCCATTTTAATTTATATTCAGGAGGATTATATTTCTATATGCCGAAATATATTTCGTTATATCATTGCTAGAACACTAGCCAGTCGCAATCGCGACGTAAAATTTCAAGACGAGATAGACGGAAAATAATTTCCGACGCTATTCATTTGACAATTTGGAATTATTTTAAAGAGTTAAGTGTGAAGCCTCGTGTGTGTTACTACACTATGAATCTACATGGATACTACACTATATGTATATAATAATCGGGACTTTTGGGGTGATTGTTTTAGTGATTGGTTGTTTGTTGTAGTAAGTAGACCCTGTTGACTTACTTGGTGGTTGATGTGGGCGCAGTCGTTTGGCTGAAATAGTAAGGTGTTCTCACAGGGGAAAATAACGAGGACACAGGATTGGATTGAGAAAATAGGCCAGCGATCAAGGAAGAGAGGGGTGAGACTATTGACGTATTTGACTAATGTCTATGGCTGTTCACATATTGAACATTGGACTTATCTGGGTGCTGAGAAGATGGTGGCGAATTCCAACTGTCTGCGATGGTGTCGAGCTCCTAGCTGTTTGCGATGCTGTCCAGGTCCTGACTGATTAACTTGAGTCCGAGATTTAACTCGTTAACTCTTCAATGTTCTCATTGGATGACTGTCGACTCGTGGCCGTCTCTGATTGGATCTTAGCTAGTCCTTTGTCTTTGTCATGTTTTAACATGCTCCCGAAAGAAGAAGGTTCTTGAACTCAGTTTTATTAGTTCCTGGGTAATAACTTTTGCTTCCTGGATAATGAAAACCTGCTAATGATTGTTTCCTCTCTGATGGCCTTTCTCCCAGATTCGCTAGGCCTAACCTTTATTAAAATCTTTAGATCATACATTGCATACATATTGTGGTGGGGTTACATCTAGTTATATACAAATTATGACATGTATATTTACGATGTACCTACTGAATTCATCAGATATATCTTTTGATATTTCAGAGTATATATACTCATGGACAATGTTTAAGGAAGTGGAAAGTCTTTGATCTCGCCGGTTGTCTTTTTTTTTTTTCTTGAGACAGAGTCAAATTTGTTCACACTTGATTATATTGTGTGTCTTCAATAAAGGAGAAACAGTAAAATCTTTCAGAGTTATTGTCTGAATCTCAATATACATGCTTAAAGGAAGTTTTGACCATGAGTGTAAATGCAGATTAATGATTATAATTACAATAATATACAACGGGGAACCGAATTCATTCGAAATTGTTGTATCTTGTCAAATTGATAAAGACATTATTTAATCAGTTTATTCAGAGAATAAATACAAACAGTACGCCGGGTTTAAAGGTCGCAAACATGGGGAAATAACGTGATACAACACTTGATGAGCCCAAAGACAAATGATGCAGGATTTGTCACCACCACTTAGCGACAGCACTCTCTCTCTGGTGTGACGATAACGTTAATTTATCTTCTTTAATTCAAACTCTCTCTCTCTCTTAGATATAGGCTAAATTTGGAATTTGTTCCCTTGCTCATTACTTCTTGAAGGTGTACACTCATGGACAAAACTTTAAAAAGTGAAAAGTCTTTGATATCGTCGGTCGTCTTATTTTTTGAAAGAGACAGAGGCAATATTGTTCACAATTTGTTATCTAGTGTGCCTTCAATAAAGATCACCGTCTATCAAATACCCCCATAGTTATTATCTGAATCCTGATATACATTATAAAATGCTATACATTCTTTGAATTTTGTCAATGGGTTTAAATTATTTGTAACATTTTTGAGTTGGTCTCTCTCCCTATATATATATTATCTAATATCATATTATATGAAATAGTTTTGTACAGCTTGTATGAAATTTTTGGAGACTTTTAAGTTTTCATCTTATCAACTGTTCCACCGGTTTATTCTGAAGAATGCTATTATTATTATATTTGTGACCAGTTGTTTGCTTGTGTAGAAGGAGTTGTCGTATAAGTAAGTAACCCATATGTCATACCAGGCTGTGTTAGAGTCAGGATATATAGAGGCTTGTAACTACTTGTACCGTAATTCCTCCATATTTCTATGCATTCCATAATGCCAAACCATGATATCATGGTGAGTAAAAGGTTGTGACTGCTTATACTGTAGGTACACCTTATACATAGAGTAAGTATAAATAATAAACAAAACACACGGGGTTGTAACAACCTGTACTGTAAGTACATCATATGTCTACACAAATAGTATCAGGTCATGATAATCATGGTGGGTAGAGGACTGAGACTACTTGAACTACAAGTACACCATATTTATAAATTTGTACTTCCAGATCATGATAATCATAATGGATAGCAGGGTAGTATGGAGTACTGGATCATGATAGTCATGGAAGATATATAGATTCAGAGAGAGAGATTGTATACTTGTACTCTACCGTATTACTATACAAGTAGCTCCAGGCGCCTAGTTGGATAGATTATTGTACTCTAAAGTAACTACGTATCTACATAGATACGTGACCTTTTCTATCCTTTTCTATAAATTTACAAAGCCTGGTTTGCCAAATTTCTTATTTAAAATAACTTGTGCTTCTACAAAAATTGATAGTCATTTTAAAAACCTGGAAATGAACGGTTGTTCACAGAGCGGATAATAATAATTCCATCACCAACATCCCCAAACACCGACAATTCTCTCGGCCAGGACAGAAGAGAGGCCAAGAAGCCAATCCCAAAGTGAGAGACAGAGTTATGAATGTGTGTTCATATTAAAAGATGGAACGAGCAATAAGTGACACGGTGGTTGATTGATGGCATAACTTTACTATGGGGTGTGGAGGCTTGATTTGCATATCTCGTTCTTCAATGTCAACACAAGAAATTGACAATTATGATGGGTGGATGTCACTTAATAACACCACCCTCTCTCTCTCTCTGCATATCTCTCTATCACCCTTTTTATCCGCCGTTTTATTTAATGGAGTAACAGGTTTCTACTTGTACCTATAGCTATAGCGCTTTTACATATATATATATATATATATATATATATATAGATTTAGTAAAATAATAGTTTGTATAAAGTGTCTATCGAAAATTAAGTATTATTTCAGGTAATTTAACACAATGGCAAATCACGTAAAGCAGGGGTCGGCAAACTTTTGAGTCGGAAGAGCCAAAAATTACAATTTACAAACTTTCAAAGTTTTTTAAGAGCCACACATTATTTTCTTGCCAATAATAAATAGTACTCGCATAAAAGATTATTTGCGTATGGAACTATATAAAGAGCCGCAGCTTCACATCCAAAGAGCCGCATGTGACTTGCAAGCCGCAGTTTGCCGAACTCTGACCTAGAGCAAGCAGATATGAAAACATTTTGCTTTATGCTTGCCATATATGAAATTCATATTCATTTATTTTATTGATGTTGTATATGTACATTATGTACCTTATTTGTTATTAATAAATCTCACTTTGTTGTGGTTGGTTGAGTTTTAGTAAACATAAAGATTTAAGTGATTGAAGTGGATCAAATCAAGAAAAATCTTACCAAAAAAAGATGAGTCAACAAAGAATGCAACTATTTATTCTATGTGAATATCTTTATTTGTGTCTTTAATTATTTTAAATAGAATCTTATGGTTTCTTACTGCGCGCTCTCCAAAAGAAATATTATTTCCTGGATTCTGTACATAGTCTTTTAGCTCCTTTTTGAAGCGAACAAGCTGGCATGGCATGTGATAATGACTAAACCCACAGAGTTGGTCAATTTTATTTTACTCAATTTTTAACTGAATTTATGAAAATATCTATAATATTATACTCACAGTAGGGGGTCAGTGGACGGGTGTTCTAAACCGTTGGTTTCCTCCGCTACGACCAGAGATAGAATCCCGAATTAGGAACTTTTTCTAATTATTAAAAAAAATGCTCTAATGGCCCTCGATTCTTGTAAAAGTTCAACCCCATCAGTGGGTTCAATTAACCATACGGGGCTCTGAAAAACATGTAAGTGCAAGAGTCAAACAGCTTTTCACATGTGTAGACATGTGCACATACACTAAAAACAGTCACCAACCTCTACCCACCATGATTATCATGGCCTGTACCACGTTTACTAGGGATAATAATAAAATTACTCACAGTAATTGTATTTTATACTAGAAAAACTATACAGAATTATGATTTATCATTATAAACTTATTATATGGATAATTAACAATTTTCTTTAACTACGACTACAATCTCATAACCAGAAGAGGATATAACAATGAGTTATTTACTTCTTCAAATAGAGGAAATGAAATAAATCTTTGAAATCTGTATAAACTCTCATTATAATATTCATATATAACGGATTACTCCATATTTAGAGAGAGAGGAATTATAATAATATTTATTCTTGATGGCATTATTATACTTACAGCGTTATCTATCAAAAATAAACATCTAGTATATTTCAGTTCTATATCAAATGACAAAACGGAGCTATATCTGTGATGTAATTAAAAGATGAATAGACACAGGCGGTGAGTAGAAATACCAATCCTACAACTCCCTTCCTAATCCGGCCATCTCGTGTTCCAGATACATTTCCTTGGCTGATTGTGGTCCCATAGTTTTCTTATCTTGATACGTTGGGCCATAATGGTTATCTGTGTCTTATCATTATGGCTCGGCCACATAATCCTGCCTGCTCTACTATATCCTAGCTCTACCCCAGGGTGTTATATTATACCATAGTATAGCTTTACTCTGGATATTATATAAGCCATATATATATTAGATAACAAAAGGCATATATTGGATTGAATAAAATATTTATTTTCCAATATTTCGGTTGGCTGAACGTCAAGGCATTACATGGCATATATTACAAGGCATACATTACAAAATGTAATGCCATGATAAAGATGGCGTTCAGCTAACTGAAATATTGGTAAATAAATATTTTATTCAGTCCAATATATGCCTTTTTATTATATAATGATTTGAATTAGGATTGCTCTATATTTATAATCAATTATTTATTTTAAATCTTTTTCTTCGGCATGGTGATGAAAAAGAAATATATTTACATCTCTCCATTAAGCAACTGAACATGGAAAAATAGCTACTGCCATATATCGAAATATAGTAAAACTTCGCTAAAAATTACCTAGGATCTAGTGCGAAACTTCCCTTATAAACGTACTTGAATTACACATATATAAAAAGAAAGTTATACTTTTTAGCATGTACACAGTCTAGCCATAAATTCTGTTACAAACAATTTTATAAATGATTATGAACAAAAACTAATGGAATAGAAATACATATTTTATTAGCCAATAGGACATAGCTTTTAATTATATACAATCATTTAAAATGTCCTCCCTTATTTTTGACACAGGATCTCAAACGTTCGGGCCACTGATCTATGGCGGCATGCACATTTTCTAAGGGCATTTTTCTCATTGCTCTCACCAATGCTGATTTTAATTGATCCAAATTATGATATCTTTTAGAGCACAACTTCTCCTCTAAATATGCCCACAAACTGTAATCAAGGGGCTTCCAGAGGACCATTCATTGGCCTTTATGAACCCCGGAACATTCGTCTCCAGCCATTGTTGAGTTGACTTAGCTTTGTTAGCAGGAGCTGAATCTTGTTGGAATATCCAATGTTCTCCATTAAACATTTTTGTATTCAGAGGCTTTACTATTTGTTCCAAAATATCTTTGGCACAGAAGTGGAGATCTGTTACACCTTGGTAGCTAACTCCCCACCAAACCATGACAGAGGAAGGATGGTGACTTTTTTTTAAGTCTTCTGACTTTCTATAAGCTTCTAGAGAGCTACGAGCATATATACTATCATTCTGACGATTAATATTTTCCTCGACAGTGAAAATTTATCGTCTGTGAAAAGGATTCTCTCATGCCACCGACCATCATGCCGCGCCAACAACATTTTTGATCTAACCCTTCTAATATCTCTAAGAGCAGGGGTTATCAAATAACCTGTGCGTCGTTTGAAGGCTCTCAGTCCAAGGTCTTCGTTGATTATCCTGGAAACGGTTCTTGGAGCTAAATTCATCTGCTTTGCTAAGATCTTTTGTTTGCGGCGTGAATTTCGACGAATTCTTTCGCAAATGGCTTTTATAGCTGCTTTCGTTCGTTGCCCGCGCGGTGTTGTGTCTCTATGTTCTTACAACTACTCCAGGTCACCGAGATCCATTAAGTGAGAGATAAAACCTTTTATTGCCTCACAAACACTAATATGACTGATGAACTATTTACAAATTAATGATATATATACATAAAAATAATTAACATAGTACAACAAACAAACACTATGCAAAACCTTATTTGCATATCCAGACAATTTATCTAAACATAACTATTGTTATGCAAAATACCACATCTTCTCACCCCCAATTTGTTACACAATCTTTTAAGTATTCGGGGAGTCTCAGGTTTCTTATTGGTCTACTTGGCCCAGGTGTTTCCTCCAGCCTTTCCTGTGATTCGTTTGGGTCATTCATTTGTTCCCCCCTTCTTTCGGTGTTACACTCCTCCTTCTTCTCCACATCCTCAGATACTTCTTCCTTGACTCTTCTCATCAATTGGTCCTGGTGTCTTTTTGCTGTCACTCCGTTCTCCATAATTACCTCATAGTTCCTGGGTCCAAGTACTGTCTTTATCTTCCCCGGTTCCCACTTTCCCTTTCCATTATATTTACGTGCATACACATTCTCTTGGGACTTGAACCTATTTTGGAAGTGTTCTTTTCCATTTTCGCTATCTTCACTTTCTTTGGGGTGCAACCGGTTCATTCTTGTGGTCAGTCTGCGACCCATTAGTAGCTCAGCTGGTGTTAGTCCAGTTGTTCCATGAGGTGTAGTCCGCATTGCAAACAGAGCGCGTGGCAGCGTAACCGATATGTTCTCCCATCCATTCTTTCTTATTAGCTGTTTGAGTGTTTGTACCACTCTTTCTGCCTGTCCGTTTGTCTGTGGGTGGTAGGGAGCCGATGTTATATGCCTTATTCCGTTCATCATCAAAAATTCCTGGAACTTATGACCCACAAACATGCGACCATTATCCGAAACAACCTGGTCGGGCAAACCATGAACAGCGAACAGATTTCTTAATACTCGCACTGTAGCTGTTGCCGTGCAGTGATCCATGATGATGGCCTCCGGCCACTTAGACATTGAATCAACGACTATTAGAAACGTTCTCCCATGGAATGGACCTGCATAGTCTATATGAATGCGTGACCATGGTTTAACTGGTGCCGTCCAAGGGTGAACTGGGCTCGGTTTAGGATTATTTCGCACCAGTTGACAATTTTCGCATCTTTCGACCCTATTCTCTATAGCCTTATCCATTCCTGGCCACCACACATGGCTCCTTGCAATTGCCTTCATTTGTACAATTCCAGGGTGAGTTTCATGAAGCTGTTCTATTGTTCTCCTCTGTAGAACGGGCGCTATTACTACCCTATTTCCCCACAGGAGACACTCTCTATGTAGGGATAATTCATTTCTCCTATTGAAGTATGGCCTAAAATTTTCTGCTGGACAGTGAGCTGGCCATCCTATTCGAGTCCATTCCACAATTATCCCCAGAACTGAGTCTTCCTGCGTTAATTTTGCCACTTCCTTCGCCTCTAATGGTGACTCTTCATTAGTTTCCATAAGAAAAACATCAACTGGTTCCGGTGTTTCTTTACTTGTTTTTTCGTGGGGTGCTCTACTCAACGCATCCGCATTTGCGTTCATTCTCCCAGGTCTATGTTCAATCTGATAGGAGTACGATGCCAATGTAAGACTCCACCTCATCATCCTCGGGGAAAGCATTTGAGGGATAGGTTTATTCGGATTAAAGATTCCCAGTAGAGGCTTATGGTCAGTGATTATCTTAAAGTCACGGCCATACAAATATTTGTAGAATTTTGAGATGCCAAATATTATGGCCAGGGCTTCCTTATCTATTTGTTCATACCTTCTTTCCGTCTGAGACATAGTTCTCGAAGCAAACGCAATGGGTCTCTCCATTCTTTCCTCCACGTGCGAAAGCACTGCTCCTGCTTCAAAGGGTGATGCATCATAAGCCAAGACCAGGGGTTTTCTGGCATCATAGGGTGTTAGCACTAAATCGGATTGAATCAAATTCTTTGCCTCCCTGAATGCTCTATCCTCCACTTCTTTCCATTTCCAACAATTTCTTTTGTTTAGTAGTATATGCAGTGGTTCAAGTACAGTGGTTCGGTCTTTTAAAATTTGCTATAAAAATTCAATAGTTCAAGGAAACTCTGTAACTCTTTTTTGTTTTCGGGTTTCGGAAAATTCTTAATTGCCTCACATTTCTCTTCAGTAGGGTGTATGCCTTCCGCATCTATTCAGCACCCAAGAAAAATTAACGAAGATTTTTTTAAAATCGCACTTCTCCTTCTTGAGAGTCAATCCCATTCTTTGAATACTCTTCAGTACTTCTCTCAATCGGAGGTCATGTTCCATTTCATCTTTCCCTGTTACCAGAATGTCATCCAGGTAAACGACTACTCCTGGAATTTTGGCTATTAAACTTTCCATTGGTCGCTGGAATATTCCTGGCGCACAGGAAACACCAAAAGGCAAACGGTTTACCTTAAACAATCCCTTGTGCGTGTTAATAGCCAATAGCTCTGCTGTCTCCTCATCCACCACCAGCTGCTGATATGCATCTTTAAGGTCCAACTTTGAGAAAACCTTTCCTCCTGCCAAATTGACTTGCAAGTCGGCTGCCGCCGGAACTGGGAAAGTATCCGACTCCACGATGGTGTTAACAGTACTCCGATAATCTCCACATATTCTTATTGAACCATCCCTTTTCAGTACTGGGACAATTGGGGTAGCAAACCTTGTAAATTCAACAGGAGTCAATATTCCTTGTTCCTCCATCTTCCTCAAAGCCTCTTCAACCTTAGGTCTAATTGCGTATGGCAATGTTCTAGCCCTTAGAAATGTGGGTTTCCCTAGAGTTTTGATCTTTATATGGATTGGTGGACCTCTGTATTGTCCTAATTTCTCTTTAAACACATCCATAAATTCCTCAGTGATTTGACATACACTGTCGCCATAATTTATCCATTCAAGACCAATTCCAATCTGGTCAAACGCCTCCCTTCCAATCAGATTTGGGCCCGGACCTTCGACCACAAGCAATTCCATTGTGATATTTCTTTTGTTCACTTTTACGTCTGCCCTTATTTTACCCAGAATGGATAACCTCTGTCTGTTCCATTGCACCAACTTGGTAGCATCCTTCTCTATTCTAGGCCTTTCTGACTTCACCCAAGTTTCTATATACGTCTTCTCAGAAATAATATTTTTTCCTGTTCCTGAGTCAATGAGCATATTAATATCTTGATCGCTAGTCTGTACCCTTACCATATAATTCCGCATGTTACTTGTGTCCTTCACTTGATTTACATTAAAAAGGCCATTAGTTGCCTCCGCCTCCTCATCTATCGAGCAATTATTGCGATCGCTCCTCCAGTTCCCGTTCTTACAGACCCTAGATATATGCCCTAACTTCTGGCATTTAAAACATCTTTTATCTTTAAAGAAACATTGCTCTTCTCTGTGATTTGTGTTTCCACAGCGGAAACATTTAAAAATCTTCTTCTCATATCTCAGTCTCATTTTAACAGCTCTTCCCATTACATTCATTTCTTCCTGAGGTTTTCCATTTTTAATTTCTGCAACGTTCTTTACCGCAGCCTCATGTGCCAATGCCATTTCTTGAGCCACTTTAAATGTTAGCATACTGTTCATTAACAGCATTGATTGTATCTCTTCGTTTAGAATACCGCATACTAGGGCATCACGCAACCTATCTTCCAAGTCAGGGAATTCACACTTCTCGGCAATTTTCTTTAGAGCTGTTATAAATTCAGATATTGTTTCATTTGGCATTTGAAGCCTTTTCGTAAATTTAAAACGCTGCACTATTATATTTGGCGTTGGATCAAAGTATTTTTTAATCCTTGTTACCACCTCCTCCCATTCTGTCTCCAATGGACTCTTGGGAGAGGTCAACGTCCGTATTATATTATAAGTTTCTCTTCCACATAACGAGAAAAATGTTGCCCTTTTTTTTATCAACCTTTACTATATCATTCGCTATGCAATAGGAATCAAAGCGCTCTAAATAACCCGAGAGTTCATTTCCGTTGTTTGGATTGAATTGCTCAATGTTCATCATTGTTCGCTAACTTTACCTCGTCGCCAATGTTGTGTCTCTATGTTCTTACAACTACTCCAGGTCACCGAGATCCATTAAGTGAGAGATAAAACCTTTTATTGCCTCACAAACACTAATATGACTGATGAACTATTTACAAATTAATGATATATATACATAAAAATAATTAACATAGTACAACAAACAAAGACTATGCAAAACCTTATTTGCATATCACGACAATTTATCTAAACATAACTATTGTTATGCAAAATACCACAGTTTGCGGCGTGAATTTCGACGAATTCTTTCGCAAATGGCTTTTATAGCTGCTTTCGTTCGTTGCCCTTGCGGTCGACCAGATCTTTCAAGGTCATTAATAGTGCCAGCCTTGTTGAACCTTTCAATGGTTTGATAAACAAATTGACGCGTAATATTCAATTTTTGTAAAAATTTAAAAATGGATGAAGGACTTTGGCCTACCTTGTGTAGAGCTATTACAGCTATACGGTTTTCATTATCATCCATTATCAAAAAAACAAATATATTCCGATTTTTTTCTAAACACGTGTGCACGAGATATTCAAATATCAACTAATGTATTTTGAATACTTCACGCGGTCAAATTAAAATTTTATGACTGATTTGGTTTTGTAACAATATTTATGGCTAGACTAAGTATATTGGAATTCAGACAATAACTATGAAGAATATTAGATACACAGTGACATTTATTGAAGACACACAAGATAACCAAGTGTGAAAAAATGGCCACTGTTTCCTTAAAAAAAAAAAAAAAAGACGATCAAAGACTTTCCACTTCCTTAAGTTTTGTCTATGAGTGTAAATCCCCCTTTATTAGTCAACCGTGTCTATAGGGGATCCAAAGTTTAGTCATTTGGGGTTCTCTATAGCGAGGTGTCACTGGGATTATAACATAAATATTATTTTTCTTTTATTACAGAAAATTATCTAGGACCATATTCTTGGTGAACTAAATTTTCTGTAAATATAACCATGTAAAAAAATCTCATTACTAGACCTTTAAAACCTATTGTATAGAACCTTCTCCAAAGTATCTTGTCTCTATGAAAAGAATATTTATTGTTGTTCTTTTACGCATTATCTCGTTATTTATAACAAGCGTCTCTATTTGGTTCCACAAACGAGTTATTTTCTATATATCCCTTTTTTAAGATATAGAGCCATCTATATTATTGAGGTTAAAAAAATAAAATAAGACCTATTCCAAATAATTTATTAGAGTGTGACGTTTCAGCAACTGCATTGTTACCATCATCAGACAAAAATATATATATATAATATATATATCTCTCATATAAATATAAATCTATATAAAATCATTTTTTCTTTTGTCTGATGATGGTGACAATGCTGTTGCCGAAACGTCACACACTAATAAAATATTTGGATTAGGTCTTATTTTCTTTTTTTTTATTATAATCTATAATCCAAATTGTGCTTTATCATTATTATTGAGGTGTTATCGCGATCTCAAATAAATGTTTCAACTCGAACATTGGATTTAATTTGCAATAATTTTGAAGAGTAACTACGATTGAAATTAAGGGGGAAATTGTTATAGTATCTTATTCACTGTTCTTGATATTGGTTAGTTGATTTTATTCTGATATAGATGTCAATTCCCATTCTGGCAGTCGTATTGTATTATCAGGGCATTCTACAATGTGTGCCTTATGTCGGTTTTCATTTGAAGGACTCATATTTATCAACACTTATTAGAATAGGGTAAGCCTATTCCGTTTCGAAGTTTATAGACCAGTAACGAAGGACATCCTACTTTATAAAAATAAATAAATAAACATATATATATATATATATATATATATATATGTCATAATATATGCTCTTCCAGGATTAATAAAACAATCCAACAGCCAACGAGAGAGAGATGGGCAGCTAAAGCTAAGAAAACTAACTTACGACCATTTGTTGACCACATTCCTGGAGGGGGCGTCACCACCTGGCGCTTATCTTTTGTTAGCCCCGCTTGTGTACACAGGGAAAAACAGTCGTTCAGCAGATAACGTCTCACTCGCCACCACTTTCTCTCTCGGCTGGCTGCCTGGATTTTGCCTCTAATAACTCGTCGTGTGATTTTTTCTCTCCTCACCACATTTACCACTATATTGTCACATATATATAGTATATTTTGAGTTTGATAGCTCACAACCTTCTTCTGATATTAATTATATAACCCCATATCTATGTATAAAAATATGTATCGAAAAATGGAAGTGACAAATAAAACAAAGAAGGGGGTAGACCAGACGACAAAGACCAGACGAAAACAACGCGGCGCCAGAAAGTGACGTGATTACAGTAGCCAATCAGGAATCGCCACATATGCGGGCGTCCCAGAGTATATAAACGCCCAGAATTTAGACAAAAGTAGTTGTGTAGTAGTTGTTTTCAGAGCGACGCCGTCATACGGTCGGGTCTCTCCCCCTTCTATCCGCGATGTAGGCATCCGTGGCGCCCGTGGTCTGTCTGCCTTCGTCCGTGGTCTACCTCTACCTTCTTGGAGTTACCATCTAGACCTGCCTCTGTTCCTTGCTGTCCCAGTGCGGGAATCCCATCACGCACCCACTACCACGACTGCCCAGTACATTCCACATCGGGTTTACTACATATATATAACTATTTCTTTAAATTGAAGATACCCCAGCCAGTAAATATTTTTATTGTAATTATTATTTTTACTGATCGAAGTATCGTTAATTTAAAGAACTATGAATGCCGGCCAGGCAGGCTCTATCTTTACGATATTTCTGAAGTGATCGCTGATTGATAGTGGGATTAGATCAGGTTGAGGTTATTTTGATTTTTTTTTCAAAGTGGTGACTGAAGGAAATAATGTCCAACTGTCAGACAGATTGGCTGTCTGTTCTTTCATTATAACACACATACAACAACAGAATTATATTTATATCACTTGGAAATTTATATTCTTAATAATATAATCACTGGACTAAAATGTTTATTATTAAGTTTTTTTTAACTATCGATAGAATTTCAACTAAAGATAAAAAGTAACTTATAATACATTATAAAGGACTGCGGCGTATGATTATAAAACAACACTTAAAGTTTTACCGCATAAGTTTCTTTTCTGTGAAAAAATCAATATTTATTTCAAAGAGAAATATTTACTATTTCTAACTTTTTTGGATGAAGTATGAAAGGGTGAAAATATGAAGAGTAATGGCGAACGGAAAAATAAAAGTGTCCAGGGGCGGGAATCGAACCCACAACCTTCCGCTTACCGGGCAGATGCCATGTTCACTAGGCTACCCTGGACGTATTTTTCCGTTCGTAAATAATATTTAAAGTAACTTATAATACATTAAAAAGGACTGCGGCGTATGATTATAAAAAACAACACTTAAAGTTTTAAAATAAAACTACCACCTTTCGCAATAAGTTTCTTTTATTATGATATGCGCGAGCTTTCGGCCCGAAAGCTCGCGCATATCATAATAAAATAAACTTATTGCGAAAGGTTGTAGTTTTATTTTAAAATTTGTAGCGCAATTTTTTCGTTTACTTAAAGTTTTACCGCATAAGTTTCTTTTCTGTGAAAAAATCAATATTTATTTCAAAGAGAAATATTTACTATTTCTAACTTTTTTTGGATGAAGTATGAAAGGGTGAAAATATGAAGAGTAATGGCGAATTGTTGTGGGTTCGATTCCCGCCCCTGGACACTTTTATTTTTCCGTTCGCCATTACTCTTCATATTTTCACCCTTTCATACTTCATCCAAAAAAGTTAGAAATAGTAAATATTTCTCTTTGAAATAAATATTGATTTTTTCACAGAAAAGAAACTTATGCGGTAAAACTTTAAGTGTTGTTTTATAATCATACGCCGCAGTCCTTTATAATGTATTATAAGTTACTTTAAATATTATTTACGAACGGAAAAATACGTCCAGGGTAGCCTAGTGGACATGGCATCTGCCCGGTAAGCGGAAGGTTGTGGGTTCGATTCCCGCCCCTGGACACTTTTATTTTTCCGTTCGCCATTACTCTTCATATTTTCACCCTTTCATACTTCATCCAAAAAAGTTAGAAATAGTAAATATTTCTCTTTGAAATAAATATTGATTTTTTCACAGAAAAGAAACTTATGTGCTAAAACTTCAAGTGTTGTTTTAAAGATAAAAAGTTGGAAATTTAGCCGAGAGGATAATGATCTAAAAAGATTACCTCTCCCGTCAAAACAGACATAAAAACTGTGACAAATTGACATTTTGAATTTTTCAATTTTAATTTTGTGGCTTTTTTATTGTCCCGATTATGCTAAAATGTAGAGACGCTCAATAGATAGGGAATAATTTTTGTGTATATTTTGATGGGAGAGGTGAACTTTTTTTTATATCATCTCGAGGCAAATTTCCATCTACATGCATGGAAAACTTAAGGAAGTTGTACCTTTAAGCATGTATATCGGGATTTAGACAAAAACCCTGAAATATATTACAGTGACCTTTATTGAAGACACACGAGATAACCAAGTGTGAACAAAACTGCCTCTGTCTCCTTCAAAAAGAACGACGATCGGCGCATCATAGACTTTCCACTTCTTTAAGTTTTGTCCATGTTGGTAATGCATATTTTGGCCATATAATCTCTTTGGCTAATTCTGAGGCATTCACGAATGCCATGTAGATATAATGAATCAAAGCCAGCATTCGATTGGCCAGTTACAATCAGCCCTAAACACTGGGTTCCATGTGTATATTAAAAAAAAAAAAACAGTTTTGTGGCTTTGTCGAGTCTTCTAGATTGCAGAGAGGGATGCAAGAGCTGCATAATATTTGTGTCTGGTTTGACGAGATAAATACCCATGTCTCTTTTTTCAACCAGTAATAGTTAGATCAAATATGAGAGGTCGGTGAAGGATGGTCTAAGCTGTTGGTTTTCGACCATTACGACCTGGGTTCGATTCCCGCATTGGGTACTTTATTATGATTTTTAAAACATGCTTCAATGACCCCCGATTCTTGCAAAAGTCCAACCCCACCAGCGAGTGCAAGTAACCAAACGGGGCTCTGGCACATTTGTAAGGGCAAAGTCGAACTGCTTTTTCACATGTGTAGGCATGTGGTGCACTTACAGTAAAAGCAGTCGCCTACTTATACCCACCATGATTATCAGGCTTGTACCACGTGTACTAGGGATAAGCAAAAAAAAAAAAAAAAGATTCAAAATAGTTGTTTCGTTATTACACCATTCAGCTTATTGCTCGTTGACATCATAGTCTGGTTCTATAAATGTTTTAAAATTTCCATTTTTTACTTTTGTTTAGTTACACAAAATAATTGAATAAAATATTTTCTTAAAATCTATAGTTAGGTAATAATATATATTTCAGAGTATCACCATAACGCTTATATACATATTTACCGCTTATATTTATTTTGGCGGAATATTTGAAGATTATTTTTGTTATTCTGAAATGTCATAAAACACCAAAATATACATTTTAAATTGAGCGCTTATAGAATATTCAAGGTATTGCAATTTCTAAGTTAAACTTCTAAAGTAATCCGAAACACAAAAGCAAAAAAATTATCTATTTACATTTCTCTATTTAATAGTTAAAAGTTAATATCTAGTTAAAAGTAAATATAAATTTTCAACGAAGTATAAAAACAAAGAAAAATTACAAATCTAATCTAGTTCTTATTCAAAAAATGCCTTCTTTCTCTTCTTAAAATTAGATTTTGACTATATTTGATTTTTTCTTGTTACAGCAACAACAAAAAATGGAAGGCAAATAATGAATTAGGAAAGCAGACGAAAATGATTTTGGCGCGCAAATATTGAATTAAAACCAGATGATATATTTATGTTAATAGAAAGCTATAGAAATCTAAATAAAGAATAGATGGAATAATAGTTGGATGTAATAAATTTAACATTCTCTTCACCAAACTCTTTACTAATTTGTTTTAGCCTTTTTTGTCTATCTTACCAATAAATAGCAGACGGTGCCTAGCAATTTATTGAAGCAATTCTCCTTTGTTTCTATCGGCTGCAACCTATTGCACCATAAGAACTCACTAAATAATAAAATGGATAATAACGTATTGATTTTCATAGCTTGATATTTCTGTTGCTATTTGTTCATCAAGTTCTCTATTCTTAGTTTTATATATTTTATCTATTTTTTCCTTTTATCTATAAATATGAAATATATGAAAGAAGCTTTATGTCTGTTTTCTAGAAATATATATTAGTTAATAGAAGTTAATTAAATAACTTTCCGCAAAAGGTTTTCTCTTTTCTTCTTATATCTTATTTAAACTCAATCGTATTAGGGTATCAATCCTGTAGAGCTTGAGATTTTTGATGATGTCTGCTGGGGACGTTTAGAGCTCATCAAAGGATATTTGAGAACCATAATGATTGGGTGAAGAAGAATGCGTCTGATTTTATCATTAAGACTGGGAGCTCTACACTCAGTAGCAGGCTGACTTAGCTCCAATATGAAATGGCCGCCTCTGACATGAGGAACATGAGGTACAGCCACTCCTAACATGGAGTACAAATGCTACTCATCCTGGATCAGGAGCTTTTACAAGGTACTATCAGCGGAGGTTTTAAAATATATTTTTATAAATATTTTATTGAGAGAGAGCTTTCGTATCTTGCGCCTTTTCTCAATCTGTATAAATACAATGGGGAAAAATACTATTTGTAATTAAAGGTCGAGAAAAGGATAAACTCAAAATCTCCCGTTAAAAATTATTAAAGAGAAACCCTTGGAGTAATGTTTTCTTTGTAAATCAATTTCAATCAACATATTTATCTCACAAAATTTTCAATCTATATGTTTCTGTTTGAAAATAGAAAATATTTGTAAAGACATTATATATTTACACATAGAATATTTTTATATTTACATAAAATTTGCGCCGTCTATATGTCGAAATTGGAACTATTTTTAGTGCTAATTATTTCGTTTTCCTATGTAAGAATAATTTAAATGATAAAAGGAAGAAGAAATATATTTAGGGGAAAACTGGCTTACACACATCAATGATAAGGACTGAGCTCTGAATTTTTTTAAATGCATATTTGAACGGCTTTTTACATGTGATGTATTTACAGTACATGACGTGTATTAAGTCCACGGTGGTTATTGAAGCCACAGACCGAAGTCTCGCAAGTTTGGAGGAAATGGTCAGGATAACGATTTCCCAGTTGAAGAGAAGATTGGCAATCTCAAGAGGAAGTGTTCCTAAACTGCTATCTCGGATATCGAAAGTTGTGTCAAAATGAAGGATAAAGCTTCTGAAGCTGATTCCAACTCTGAATTAGATTTTGTCAGACTCTTTCTAGGGATCATCCATTGAGGCTTTTAAAGACGTCTCGTCATAGAGTGTGACTTGGATTAATTACCACGACCCTGTAATAGGGTATCTATAGTACAATGGACCCATCAAACATTGTCAATCAAGAAAAAAAAAAAAAAATCCGAGGCTTTTCCTTTCCAAATCGTGATCACCGTGTTTTTCGATCACCATGGGATTATTTCATGGGCATCCTAGAAATAAATGCTTTCATCGTTAAGGAATGATATTCAAAATAATCCGAAAAGCTCAAAAGAGCAATTCCAACAAACATTTCATTAGGATAATGTAGAACCTCACACTCTGCCCCAGACGATGGTACAAATTGTACGTAATGGGTGGACTTTGATATCTCATCCAGCTTACTGTCCTGAACTGGTTTCATCGGAATTTTGACCTTTTTTGTGTAAAATTAACATCGGAGAGAAAGAGAGAGAACATTTGAGCAAAACGATAAAAACGTTACTCCAAGAAGTTAGATAGTGATTCCTTTAGCATAATGCTACGTTTTACTATGGTGGTTTTGTAAGATGGATAGAATACTGTGTTCCAAATGTGCACAGCTGGATGGAAGGTATATAAAACGGTGGTATTGCTGTATAGAGGATAGTTTGGAGTTCATACCAACCAAGTTTCATTTCTGAGGCTTCTCAATAAAAAAAAAAACACTTTTCAGAGTCTGTACCGTACTTATTGACCGAATCTTGGAGCTGAAGTCACGTAGCTGATGGGCCAAGTAGATAGATGGAGAACTCCATTGAAGATCTATCAACACGTGAAATCTCTACAAGTAAAAAACTTGAAGGATAATGTGCTGCAAAAGATTTAGAAGGTCATCAGAAAATCACCAGATGCAATTCGAGCAACTGTCCTATACGCGAACAGAATGGAAAGGTTTCAGCTACCATCCAGAGGACTAGTAATAAAGAAAGAATATTTGCTTTAAGAGATAAATTATTAATTGTTAAGCAATGTGTTGATGACAAATTACCGTATGGAGATTGTTGATGTCTCCACAATGTCATTATTCAACTTGTTTTTCAATTAAATATTGTGAACGCGCGTTAACCTTTTTAACATAATTAATTACAATTTGTCATTAATCAATACGGTGTCATTTTTATAGTTTGGCCGTTTATAAATTATTACTGGCTCCGATTTATTTTTAATGATACGAATAGGTTAATTTGTTATAGATTGATCTATATTTGCTAATCGCGGGTTGTTTTTTTTTTTAATTATTATTATAGTGTGGCGCAAAGACACAAAAAGCACCTTTTATTCAAAAAACATCTTCAACATTATAATGGATATCTATATAAAACAGACACTACTACTCTACCAGTTAAAACACCTTTTTGGTAGATTAAATTAATTTCATGATTATGTCTATAGCAAGATTTTACTTTCCCGTCTGCACTGTTGATGTGCAAATGTTGGGGCTTTCTGATTTGCACCAAACCTGGTTTTGAGTAAAATTCATTGATCTAAATTTTCGCAAAAAATATCAAGAAAATTCAGTCTTGAAGAAATTTAATTGTATTAATTTACACATGGTGGTGCTTGTAGTGTATTATTTTGTTTGAAATATATTTCACTTTCTTTTTAAATCTTGTAATATTAAAAATATGGTACTATATGTCTGTTAGATTGATGTGGTGACACTACTGGGGGTTTTCACCACTGATGCGCCGGGCCCTCCCAATAGTTTTTAATCTTAGAAAGGAATGAAAGAAGTTGCTTCATTTGGTGAAAGTCGCGCTACATAGTTCCTATTTTCTCATTCAGATTAGTTCTCGGTAAAAGTCTTTAAAGAAACTCTAGGCATAGTCTTCTGAAACTGTAACTACATTCGTCGTTTACCGAGATCTCTTCAACCTCTCTACACCTCTTATTAAAATTTAGAAAATCCCAGCCACGGCAATGGTAGACCATTGTGTATCTTAATACATAGCAATAACACGCCATCTATATAATACAAATGAAAACACCAAAACGCGAATGTTTCTTTTCACAAATAAATCAAACTTCTACTGCCCTTACTGCGATGAAAAATATATATTGGGAGGGCTTGGCTCATCAGTGGTGAATCCTCCCAGTGGTTTCGCCAATTTGATCTACCAGACCGCTTCTTTAGAGTTCTAATACTGTATTGGATCATTCTGTTTTTATATGCTACACTGAAGGGTTGAATCTTAGAAATGGTATTCAAGCAAACTATGGACATAAGCTTTTAGGACAGTAGAATTACATTTAATTTTGTGTATCAACATTATGTATCTATTATAGAAGAGCATTATCTATTTTATCCAACTATCGATTATCTATTATATTCTATGTATTATATCTATTATATTTTTGACAGGTATAATTCTTTTTGAATTAAAACAATTTTCTACTCCTCTTACTGCGATGATATGGGAGGACCTTTATCATTACAGTAAGGGCAGTAGAAAAAGGTTTTAATTAAAAAAGAATCATACACGTCAAAAATAGTTTAAATTTATTATAACAGATGGCGCGCTAATGCACCATATTGATGCTCCTATTGTTGGCGAAATAGCATTGCTCGATGTAAATATTTATAAAACAACACTTAAAGTTTCACCGCATAAGTTTCTTTTCTGTGAAAAATCAACATTTATTTCAAAGAGAAATATTTACTATTTCTAACTTTTGTGGATGAAGTATGAAAGGGTGAAAATATGAAGAGTAATGGCGAACGGAAAATAAAAGTGTCCAGGGGCGGGAATCGAACCCACAACGGAACATTTACGAACGGAAAAATTCCCTCAGGGTAGCCTAGTGGACATGGCATCTGCCCGGTAAGCGGAACGTTGTGGGTTCGATCACCGCCCCTGGACACTTTTATTTTTCCGTTCGCCATTACTCTTCATATTTTCACCCTTTCATACTTCATCCACAAAAGTTAGAAATAGTAAATATTTCTCTTTGAAATAAATATTGATTTTTCACAGAAAAGAAACTTATGCGGTGAAACTTTAAGTGTTGTTTTATAATCATACGCCGCAGTCCTTTATAATGTAAATATTTATATTTAATTAAAAAGGCATATATTGAATCAAAAAATCATTTATTTTACCCATATTTCAGTTGGTTGAACGCCAACCTTTATCAAGGTATTATAATCACACATTACTATGTTATAACACCTTGATAAAGGTTGGCGTTCAGCCAACTGAAATATTGGTAAAATATGATTTTTTGATCCAATATATGCCTTTTTAAATAAAATATTTATTTATGGATGGCTCTATTTTCAAAATCTACTTATATAATTGCCTTATTCTGTCTGTCTGTATGTCTGAAGCTCACGGATAGAATGCGCGCCCATTGGCTGCCAGCGAACACGTGGCCTCCCTGCCCCCCTCTAGACAACCCTGTTATCAGCTGTGCGATACATACACCTGTCTATAGC
This sequence comes from Cordylochernes scorpioides, assembly GCA_030710605.1. Lineage (NCBI taxonomy): Eukaryota > Metazoa > Arthropoda > Arachnida > Pseudoscorpiones > Chernetidae > Cordylochernes > Cordylochernes scorpioides. The sequence goes on from CP092877.1 coordinate 48,012,138, forward strand.
GGCCACTCTAGACAACCCTGTTATCAGCTGTGTGATACATCCACCTGTCTATACAGACCACCCTGTCTATAGCGGCCACTCTGGACACCCCTGTTATCAGCAGTGTGCTACATCCACCTGTCTATACAGACCACTCTGTCTATAGCGGCCACTCTAGACAACCCTGTTATCAGCTGTGTGATACATCCACCTGTCTACACAGTCCACCCTGTCTATAGCGGTCACTTTGGGCAACCCTGTTATCAGCTGTGTGATACATCCACCTGACTATACAGACCACCCTGTATATAGCGGCCATTCTAGACAACCCTGTTATCAGATGTGTGATACATACACCTGTCTATAGCGGCCACCCTAGACAACCCTTTTATCATCAGTGTGCTACATTCACCTGTCTATACAGACCACCCTGTCTATAGCGGTCACTTTAGGCAACCCTGTTATCAGCAGTGCGATACATACACCTGTCTATACAGACCACCCTGTCTATAGCGACCACTCTAGACAACCCTGTTATCAGCTGCCTGTCTATACAGACCACCCTGTCTATAGCGGTCACTTTAGGCAACCCTGTTATCATCAGTGTGATACATTCACCTGTCTATACAGACCACCCTGTCTATAGCGGTCACCTTAGGCAACCCTGTTATCAGCAGTGTGATACATCCACCTGTCTATACAGACCACCCTGTCTATAGCGACCACTCTAGACAACCCTGTTATCAGCTGTGTGATACATCCACCTGTCTATACAGACCACCCTGTCTATAGCGACCACTCTAGACAACCCTGTTATCAGCTGTGTGATACATCCACCTGTCTATACAGACCACCCTGTCAATAGCGACCACCCAAGACAACTTTTTAAAATATATTCGCACTCGGGTAAACCCCGGGCGTTGCCCGGGCCATTCGTCTAGTTATTTATATGTAATTATACTGTCTAAAAGCGTATTTCAATAAATTGCTTAAATATCATTTTTAAGATTCCACTCTTAAGTGTATCATATATATGTATAATGATCCAATGCAGTATTAGAGCTCTAAGAAGTGGTCTGGTAGATGAAATTGGCGAAACTGCTGAATGGGTTCACCTCTGATGAGCCAAGCCCTCCCAATATTTTTCCATCGCAGTAAGGACATTAGTTTTTTTATGTGAAAAAAAAAAAAAACATTCGTGCTTTTATGCTCTTATTTCAATTGTAAAAATAAAACTCTAAACTGATCATATAATAGAGAAATAGGGAGTGAAAGATAGGATTAAACTAGGTTAATAGTTTTAAAAATGATATATAAGTTACAATAAGAGGTTCCGGAGAGCAGAAATATTTGAAAATTAATGCATCGACCTCTTCAGCAAATATATCACATATAAACCTGTTACAGAAGAATCAACACAGATAAACCTGCCATCTATCGATTGAAATGGAAACTTTTAGCGCCGCCTTTTCTTGCTTTATTTCACAAAAAATCAATGAACAACATTTTATATAATTTGAAGGTAAATGACCACAGAATAATTCACTCTCCCTATCTGATAATTTAATTTTAAGGTTTAGTTGAGATTCCTGATTTGTTCTTTTATCATTGATTCCTTCATAAAATTAAATATTAAACTTTAAAAATTAGGATACTGTGTGAATTGTGTATCTATGTTAAATTTTGGAACAGCTCTCTACAAGTCGTATATCTTTTTTTTTGTAGAATAATGGTTACAGATGGTGGAATGGTATTCCACTGATGTGAAAACATTGTAAATATTATTAATCAATGCCCCTCACATGTCACTGTATGTTAAAAAAAAAGCTTGCGTAGAAAGAGCAGCCAACTAGCTAATTGATCGGCTGTTATTGAGTCTGGAATTATTAATGTCTTCCTGATTGGCTCTTCGATTTTATTGGTTGCCTGGGCGTGCCTTCCTATTGGCTTGCTCTATGAAACTACGATAATCTGCTGTCTTGTTGAACTTCTTTAGTTTTTTTTCTAGCAGTATCGGATTGGCGGTGATTTTATCTGTAGGGATATTATCTGGTTCGAAGTTACACAAGTGGTGTCTGCTCTCTATCGTTGATCTTGCAAGATTGTTCTCTGTTGTGAGTGTGTATAGGCACTGATCGTGTTTTTATGTTTTCTTTGTCTTTAAATCAAATGAATTTGAACTAAAATATTTTATGTATCAGTGCATTCGTATTTTATATACAGGGTGATCCAAAAGTCCCGCACAACTTTAAAAATTAATAACTCCGCGAATATTTGCGCTAGAGCAATGCGGTAAACACCATTATGTTCAGGATGCAATGGGATTTTTTTATGGCAAATAATGAAAATTTCGTAATTGATTTTAGTTACAACTTTATTCGCTAGAGATGGCGCTCTACCAGAATCAGCGATTCAGCGGCCAAATTGTTTGATAAATTGAAAAATATAACTGAACGACACGTATTTTTACTTTTTGAATACCAGGAAAGAACCCTAATAATATCAAATGATAAATTAATAAAACACCATTTCGCTAAAAGTTAGAAGAAATGGTTAGCGATTTTTAAATACAATCTGAGATATGTAAAATAGGTATATGCAAATTAAACATGTAGCAAAAAAAAAAAACCTGATATTTTGGATGGGGTTTGCTGGAATCCTCTCAGCTAGTTAAATTTCGAAAATAATAATTTTCTAATTTTTAAATTCAACTCTCTCTCAGTATCGATTATATTTATTTTAATTCATTTGAAAAATATGTATCTATCTCTGATGATTTATTTTACTCTGGAATGCCGTTGTTGTTTTTGTCGTGTCCAATAAAAAGCCTCAGATGTCTCCATGCATCTCTATCACACCACAGCAGCATTGTCCACTATCTTGGGTGTGTAAAGCAGCTGCTCTGGGTCTATGTCAATTTTCTGCAAGGCTGCGGGCATGAGAATATGTGGGTAGGTGTTAGTTCCACACCAGGACAGTTGTTGCATGTTCTATAGGTTCTTGTGCCATCTGGATGTATTGTCATCCTTTATAATGTTTTGTTCTAAATCTTGTTATATTTTTTTCATTTATTCTCTCAGAGTTTATTTCACATTTTGATCTTTTCTTATTTTTTGTTAAATTATCTTGTATCTTGCAAAAGCATTAGCCTCAAATAATGACATTTGTTCTTTCCTTTGGCTCAACTTTCTGGCTTCCTTTGCAAATTCAACTGCCATTTCATTACCCCCGATCCTAACACTGGCAGGAATCCATTGTAGAATGCAGTTATTCTCCAATGATATCAGTTGAGTAAGTAACGAATGTATTTTTTGTGTGATTATAGTATTGCCCTTCTGAATTTCTTCTAGATCGGATATGAAGTCGTTGTACGGTATATACGGTTAAGGCATGCATCAAGAGCTTTCCAGATAGCTGTCAGTTCACTAGTGAAGTTTGACGAAATCTTTCTTGCTCCTTCTTTGATTTTGATGTATGTTCCATCTTGCAGTATTATGTTAATTCCAGCCCCTCCATTACTTATGGTAAGGTCTAATGATCCATCTGTATATGCTGTTAAATAATTTATCTGATCGCATAAACCAATTGTGTAAAGTCCTTTCTTTTTAAGTATGTTTTTGTTCTCTTTTTTTTTTAATTGCAGGGTTCATTCAGGTTAAGATTGATGATTACATTTGATGGCAATGGGATAGGAAATATTGGTTATTCTCGAATTTGAAATTCATTATGTTTCATATTTATGCTCTTTCTAATATTGTTGTCGTACTGAAGTGTTGAAGATCTTTTGACCCTTTCTGTGTCCAGTTTAAATAGGTTCTATGGGATATATGTTCGGTTTCTTTAGTTTTTAAGCTATTGGTGAATTTTATTGTTTTTAATTGTCATCTGCTTTCAAGTAGGTCTAGACCACATTCTCTCTGAATTTTCTAATTGTTGGCATTTTAAACAGAACCAGTGATTAATTTGGCCGCTTTTGCTTGAACACTGTCTAGTCTTCTTTTTAGTGATGAACTTGAGGGAGCCCAAACAGGTGTTGCATATTCCATTATTGGCCTTATTAAGGTGATATATGTTGTTCAGAGAATTTTGGGTTTTGCTCCCCAATTTGTTCCACATAGCCTTCTCAGAATGTTTAGGTTTCTGGTAGCTCTATTTGAGGTGCTAATTATGTGTTCTGTAAATCGCAATTCCTCATCAAGTATCACACCTAGGTAATTTGGAGATCATATTTTATCAATTATATGGTTGTTTATGCTTATTTTGGAGTTAAATTCATGCCTTTTTCCCTGTCAGTGAAGGAGACCTATAGGTTTGTGTTTATTGGGTTTATTGTCATTTTGAGTTTCATTGCCCACTTCTCCAGTCCTCTCATTGATGTATTCAGTATTTTTCTGATATTTCTATACTGCTACTTGTGTGCCATATGGCTATATAATCTGCATAACAGGCAACTTTTGTGTCTTCAGTGAGGATGGATGTTGTTAAGGTTGTGTCGTAATTAGATGTACAACAACTCAAACTTGACCATGACTCTTTATTTAGCTCTTATTCTTTTCGTATGGCCAACAAAAAATGTCCAATTTATATACACATATATTCTTACATAATGAGACTTTAAAGAATGTAAATAATCTTCATCTATTTACATACACAACACATCTCCCCCCTTAATAATACTCCAGTCGGTCTGGGGGTTTCCTGGCTCTCTGAGGTCTAGGACTGCGGACGGGCACTTGCACAGCGGCAGGCTCCGGTTTTAGGAGTGCAAGAGGGCACGTGCACAGCAACAGTCCCTGGTCTAGGAGTGCAAGAGGGTACGTGCACAGAAGCAGTCTCCTCCTTGTTTCCTGATGTAATTCTGAAACCTCCTCTTTACTTTATTTCTGACTTCCACATACAGGCTTCTCTCCTGATGTTCGAGGAAGTATCAAATTTCTTGTCTCCACTTGTTTCTTTCTCACAGGTCGCAATTGATTGATATGCCTCTTATACACGACGCCCTCGCAACTTATAAGGTAGTGACGGTAGCTCAATAATTTCAAAATGGTACCTTTTTACCGTTTAGGTCCAGTTGCATAGTTGCGGAAATAAACCTCGCAACCTGTAGTAAACTGCTCCTGCCTTCTTACGGCCTCATGAAATACCTCTCGCGGATTTCCCTTCTTGGTATTAAATTCGAGAATCTTGATCTTAAACTTCTCTTCATTAGCAGTTCCGCTGGGAAATTCCTTTATTACAGTTTGGGGGAATGCTCTATGAGCAAATATGAATATTTGTAGATTCGTCTCTAAATCATCCTTCCCATTATTCTTTCTCAAAAGGTTTTTGAACTCTCTTACATATCTCTCAGCTAAACCATTTATACTAGGATTATTCGGACTGGTCTTAGTGTGTCGTATACCATTCATTTTGGTAAATTGCTCGAATTCACCGGAGACAAACTGTCTTCGGTTATCTGTAACCAAAATTTAGGGCAATCCAAATCTGGCAAAAATTTCTCTAAGATTATTTATAATCGTTTTGCTGGTAATATCTTCGATGATAAAAATTTCTATCCACTTTGAGTATGCGTCCACGAGAACCAAAAACATTCTTCCCATGAACGGACTCGCTAGATCAAGAGGAAGTCGATGCCACGGTTTTTCGGGCCAAGTCCATTCCGAGATGGTAGCCGGAGGCATGCTTGCCGATTCTTGGCATACTCTACATTCTCTAGTTAACTCCTCAATGTTACTGTCTATGCCTGGCCACCAGAAAATACCGTCAGGCAATCATCTTCATTTTAACAATCCCCATGTGTATTTCGTGCAAGTCATTTAAAATTAAAGATCTTAATTTTTGAGGAATTACCACTCTTTCACGTCATTGAAGACAACCAAACTCCAAACTTAATTCCTCATTGATCTTATAATGAGGAGCTAGTGGGTTTTCCCTCGGTACCCTTGTGAATTTCCAGTTGCCTTCTCTAACATTCCTTGATACTATAGACAGTATTTTATCTTGGGGCGTCTCATATGCCACCTCCATAAAAGAGAACAGTACCTCATTCAACTTCCTGAGAAGAAGTACCTGGTTATCATCAAGAGACTCCCTGACACTCGATTCTAAAGGAAGTCGTGACAATGCGTCAACATTGGAATTATCACTAGTTTTTCGAAATTCCACAGTATAATTAAATGCAGCTAATTTTAAGGACCATCTTTTAATTCTGTATGATGCACATATGGTAATTGGTTAATGAGGTGAAAATATATGAATTAAGGGTCGGTTGTCTGTGACTAATACAAAATTTCGTCCCAGTAAGTATTGTCTGAATTTCTCAACGCCAAAAGTTATGCTCAACGCTTTCTTTTCTAGTTGAGAGAAACGTTTTTCCACTTCAGTTAATGTTCTAGAAGCAAAAGCTATAGGGCATTCTTCCTTTCTACCATTTCTATGACTCCGAATTACGCCTAGTCCAAAGTCCATTAATAATAATTTACATTTTTAAAATAACATTCGATATTCTTTCGTCCAATTCCATCTACAATTTTCATTCAAAAGTTGATAGAATAGCGCTAAAATGTTTGCTATATTCTTTATGAATCTGCAATAATAAATTAAGAGTCCTATGAAAGATCTTAATTGCGAAACATTCTTTAGGTTCAGGCGCCTCTATCACTGCTTCAATTTTATTTTCTAAGGGATATTTATCCATTTTAAACCCTAAATATTCCACCGATTTCTTTTTAGATTTACATTTATATCTGTTTAACTTTAAACCTTTTTCTAGCACTCATCTGAACACTAGATCCAAATTTTGTTCATGATCTTCAAAGTCTTTTCCTGCAACCAAAATATCATCTATGTATCAGGCCACACCTGGCAAATCAGCAAATAGACCTTCCATAATCCTCTGGAATTTATTTGGTGCTACCGCTACGTCATATGGTAGTCTTTTATAAGAAAACAACCTTTTTGTTGTGTTTATATTAACAACAGCTTTGGCTTCTTCCGCTAACATTACTTGTAAGTAAGCCTGTGATAGGCCTAGAGTCGAAAGTTACCTTGCTGGTAGATAATTTTGAAAAGATCTCATCGATCGATGGATGGAATGGGATACCTAATTCTATTGCTTTATTAGCTGTACATCTCTTGTATTTATCTCCGCCAGTTCGAACGAGATCGCCACTGCAAAACTTTATCCAGAGAGACATCGTCGTTTTCTTGTAGTAGCTTCTTTTGCAGGCTTTCCAACTTGATTCCAGCCACAAAACGGTCTCGCATCATGGTTCCCAGCATATCGCCGAAATTACAATTTATTGCTAAATGTTTCAATTCTCTAAGATATTCCGAAATTGATTCTCCTTCCTGTTGAATTATCTTTAAAAATCTGCATAGCTGTGGTATCATTTTCTTCTTTGGATCCAAATGCATCTTAATTCTTAGAATGAGAGTATCAAGGGTTGATCTTTCATTAGACCAGGAAGAAAATGTTGTTTCCCTGCTTCAAAGTTTCAGAATCTGGTAGCGAGGTAAAAATCAGCACTTTAATCTCCTCCTTTAGATGCCAAAAAGAAAGCCTCAAATTTTTGTACAAAAAGATCGAAGTGTCCTCCACTGGGCTATAGCATCTAGAAGGTACTATTAACTTTGAACTTGTCATGCTGATCTTTTATACTCCTTTGTTTTCTTGATCCAGATAGTTTAAAAGATGTAGTTGTTATACTTGCATAGACGCCGTTTCCCTCAGCTTTTTACTGGCTCTGTAGATCGCGCATCCTCGTCGCCACCTTTGTTGTGTCGTAATTAGACGTACAAGAGCTCAAACTTGACCATGGCCAACAACAAATGTCCAATTTATATATACATATATTTTTACATAATGTGAGGCTTTAAATAATACAAATAATATTCATCTATTTACATACACAACAGTTAATATATAGCGAGAAGAGTAGAGGACTGAGCACAGATCCCTGAGGTACACCAGCCCATGTTCTCTTGTCCTTGGAAAATGTTCCATTGACCCGAACCTTTATCCTTCTTCCCCTTAAGAAGTCTGCAATCCAAATTAAGGTTTTTCCTCTTACTCCGATGTTGTGCAGCCTTTCAAATATTTCTACACTCGACCAAAAGCTAAGGTCATATCCAGGAATACGGCCGTTGTCTTCTTTGGCGGTTTTTCCTAGAAATCTATTATTGATTGACAGAAGTAGAACAGTTTATCAGTTGTACAGTGTCTGGATCTTTAGGCAGTTTGGCATAAGTTAATTTTTTTATTGTTAGTGAGTCAGACTATGAGCCTAGAGTGGATAATTCATTCTGTTATTTCACAAAGTATGCTGGTAAGAGCAATTGGCTGATAGTTCTTGCATTCCTTGGCATCTTTATTTGGTTTCAGTATTGGCACTATAATTGATATCTTACAATTTTTTGGTAGTTTACCAGTTTTCCATGAAATGTTTATTATTCGTAGGAGTTGATTTTTAGCTTTGTCTCCAAAGTGTTTAATCATTTGACCAAAGATTAGATCATCTCCTGGTGACCTCTTGGATTTAACTTTCCTATTGATGAGTTTAGCTCATTCAGTGTGAAGTCTCTCGAGTAAATATCTTGTTGATGGTAATTTCTTGCTTGTTTAACTAACCTGTTTGCATTATTTTTTAGAGTCCTGCCTTCATTCGTATAGCTGAGTCTGGAAGTGCTTGAAAGATATTCAGCAATTATTTCAGCCATCTGTTTGTTCGTTCTCGCTATTCATATCGGTTAGAGTATTAGAGGATTAGTGTTGGGTTTGATTGTTTTATAACACTAATTATATTCCAGTGATGGCTTTCCTTTTTTGGACCCATTTTTTCGCAGAATTCTGCCCATTTTTCTCTCTCTTGTTTGAATATCCAAATTTCTTGTTCTATTTTGTGACTAATTTCAATGATTTCCTTTATGATATCCTCTGATTTATTTGTTTAAAGAAGTTCATTGCTATTGTCTCTCTCTGCAATCATTACCTCGATATTGTGGTCCTTCCAGTAAAGTATTCACTGGTCTTTACGTCTACCTCGAGGTATCGAAACCTTTGCAGCTCTGGATATGTCGAAGAGAATTTTTCCAATTTTTTGTCAATCGTTCTGTGATTTAATTCTTCGTTTCACAGTTCTTCAATTTTTCTGTGAATTTTTTTCCAGTGTTCTTTTATTCTGTTGGAAATTCTCAATTTTGAATTTTAGGGTTGTTAAAATTGGTCTATGGTCACTTATTGCACTTTTCAGAATTTTCCATTGTTTTGTGGGTGCGATGTTGTAATTTATCGCTGTAATGTCTATTGCGGATTCTGTGCCTGTGGACTTGGATATATAGGCGTTATTCGTGTAAGGTCGAGGCCGGTTAGCATGTCCTCAACTTGCTGACCGTTGTTTTCCTGGACAGGTGATCCCCAAGTTGGTCTTTCGGCGTTAAAATCACCAAGTATGATTGCGATATCCGGACGCTTCACTTAATGTCTCTATCAGGCCTGCATTGATGCTAGTATTATCGTGGTGATAAACATTTATGATTGGAATTGTTTTATCTGTAAGATAGATTTCTATTGCCTGAGCTTCTGTCGTGCTTTCTCTAGGCTTACTCTGATTATAGGCGATTTCCTTAAATTTGATTTCTAGAGTTTTAATCAAAACGGCAAGTCCTCCTCTGAATATTCCCGGTCTGTCCTTTCGTAGTGTTGTATAATCTTTGATATTGAATCTGAGATTCTGATTCAATTTTGTCTCCTGAAGACAAGTAATACTCGTGGTAACATTGATGTCACAGAGAAGACAAGTCAGCTCTTTATTTTCCTCTGGGTACCATTTATATTGAGTTGTAGTAGATTGAATTGTGTCCTCGTAGTAGATTTCTCATCATGAGCTCGAGCTGCAGCTCCTGACGCGGCGGTTACCCCGGACGCGGTATCATTACTGGATATATCAGTTTTGCTCTTCATTTGAAAATGGTGCCGTTGCAACGTTAGTCATCTTGGAAACGAACCAGAATTTGGTCGAATATTCCAAGGGTCCAGGGGGGACCGCAAGGAGGTGTGGTCGGACTTCTCCCCTTCCCCCTGGAATGCCCTCACTACAGGATAAAGCACTCTTGGCGAATTTTTTAAATTGTGATTCAGAATCTTCCACTGAAGCTTTACGAGCGTTTCGTTCTTTTAAAGATATTCGAAGCGGTGAAGGACCAATGAGTTGCTAGTATCTAAAGCGATTGATTAAAAGTTTTGAGGAAACTGGGTCTCTGGAAGCAAAACCTCTGAGTGGAAGACCATCGACATGCAAGTCAGTGGCTGTTACGGTTTTGCAGAATGCTGAAGCTATTGAAACGTTATCCACGTATGGAGAAGTAAGTTCTAGACAAGTTTCTCGACAAACGGAGATTTCGTATGGAACAGTTTGGAGAGAACACACATTTAGATTTTTTTCTATAAAAATACCCTAAAAAAATTCAAAGTTTTCACGAGTTGAAAGTCAGTGATTTTGAGAAGCGTCAAGAATTCGCTGCATGGGTTTTCCGGCAAATTGATATTGAAGAAAACTGGCTGTCAAATGTTCTAAGAACAGATGATGCTCACTTTTATCTAAAGGGAGAATTTAACATTCAAAACTGCCTCATTTTGGCAACAGAAAACCCTAGGATCTTTATAGAAATACCACTTCATTACCACAGAGTTACAGTTTTGTGTGGGTTCACTTCTTCTTTTATTATTGGGCCATTTTCTTTGAAAAATCAATGGAAGAACTTTTAAAACCGTTTTTGTAACTGGTGAATGTTATGTTCAACTTTTGAGAAAAAAGGGTATTCCCATATTGCAGGACAGACAAGCACTAAGCGAAATAACATTCATGCAAGATGGAGGACCTCCTCATATCTCCCGCGGTGCCAAACAATTGCTGAAGGATACGTTCGGTGAAATTCGTTGATAAGTCGCCACTTTATATACCAGTGGCCTCCAATATCACCAGACTTGACGCCTTACAATTTCGGTTATGGAGGTACATTAAGTCGCGTTTTTATCGATGCCGGCCTACCACATTGGCCATGTTGAAGGCTTCTATCAGATGGCACGTTTTATAAATTTCAACTATTTAATTGTGACCATTCTATCATCTATCGTCTGCAGGCGGTGTTTGAGAATGAAGGACGCCACATTGAGCAAGGATTGTGACCTAATACAAGAGAGAAGGCAGTTACCTCATGTGTTATATTTTGCAGCTCTTTGTTTTGGGTTATGGGAATAATAAATGCTGTCCTCACATCTTGAATCTTTTTTTCTGTAAACAGTATTTTTTTTTGTTTGTCATTTGGCCACATTTTATATTATATCGTGCAGGCCAAAGTGTTATAACTTCTCGAATAACTCTGGTATACACAATTTTACCCCTTATGTTTAGTTTATCGCTTTTCGCTCATTAGAAGAAATAGCATAAGGAATAATCTCTCTATCCCCCCCCAACTTTAGATATTTTGCGCAAAAGATAATACAAAATGATTTTACTACCACGTTTTTCAACGCAAAAGGTCGATTTAAAAATGATTTTTTTAGGGGATACATTTTCAAAATTATGTACAGTATAATAAACAATGATAACATTTGACAAACCCATAGGATATTTGGAATAAAGTACGACAAATATATTTTGTCACTCCCCTCTATATTTCATTTTTGGATCATGACAAATATCCAGTTAAATAGTCAAGTGTCGCCAATTAGTCAAGAAACTATACATTCCTTATAGCACGAAATCCTATTGGTAGTGCCATCATAATTTTTGGTACTATATTAACATTTCAAAAATCGTGTATTGATATCAGTAATTATTTTCAAACATTCACTTCATTTCACAAAACTCCATCTAAAATATAAATATTTTTTGATATATGTTTTAATTTGCATATACCTATTTTACATATCTCAGATTGTATTTAAAAATCGTCAACCAATTCTTCTAACTTTTAGCGAAATGGTGTTTTATTAATTTATCATTTGATATTATTAGGGTTCTTTCCTGGTATTCAAAAAGGAAAAATACGTGTCGTTCAGTTATATTTTTCAATTTATCAAACAATTTGGCCGCTGAATCTCTGATTCTGGTAGAGAGCCATCTAGCGAATAAAGTTGTAACTAAAATCAATTTCGAATTTTTCATTATTTGCCATAAAAAATCCCATTGCATCCTGAACACAATGGTGTTTACCGCATTGCTCTAGCGCAAATATTCGCGGAGTTATTAATTTTTAAAATTGTGCGGGACTTTTGGATCACCCTGTATAATATGTTCTGCATTTTTGAAATTATATTTGATAGTGCAGTTGTGTGATAAAAGAAAACTAGAAAAATAATTATTTATTATATATTAAGTAGTTTATTTTTAATTTCTTGAATATAAATTGTAAGAAAATATTTACACAGTTATATAGGAATCATAATATTAATCTTATATTTAGTGAATTATATAAATAGGTAAATTAATTATGTACGTATTTATAACAAATTAAATATAGGCTTCTAAAATTATGGTCAAAAATTTATAATTATAAATGAAGAAAAATAGAATACATATTTTTCTAAAATTATATAATAATAATTTTATTTTAAAAATCATATAGTATAATATAATGTTTATGAATTAACACAATTTTCTACTCCTCTTACTGCGATGATATGGGAAGGTCTTTATCATTACAGTAAGGGCAGTAGAAAATTGATTTTTTTTTTTCAAAAAGAATCATACAGGTCAAAAATAGTTTATGTTTCTTATAACAGATGGCGCACACCATATTGATGCTTTTATTGTTTGCGGAAGAGCATTGCTCGATGCAAATATTAATATGTAATTATACTGTCTAAAAGCGTATGTCCATAATTTGCTTAAATACAATTTCTAAGGTTCCACCCTTCAGTGTAGCGTGTATAAGCAGAATCATCCAATACAGTATTCCAGTTTAGTTGATATATATTCCGATAGGTGGCAGTAGAGTACAACCTTACTTGAGCGGTCACTCAATGAAGTAACACCCGTTCACATAATATGTAGTCAGGTGATTTCAACTTCATGCTTAAAGTCCAATGCCTCAATAACGGTGGAACTGTAACCAAATTTGCGACGTTCAATTAAATCGTCATATAACATACCTTTATATATTCTCCAAATAAATCCGGTTTAAATAGAGAATTAAAAGATATTCATTAATTTCACGACGCGGTAAAAAGTAATGTATCCTCATTATATTCACACTAGGTAGGCTTTCGAGCTGGTCTCTTTAAACGATAAAGAGACATATATTTCTTCATAACACGCCGTGTATTGAATATTTCAATTTTTGATTTGAATGCACATCGTGATTTTCATTGATATATTATAATTTAGATGAGATATATAATCAACTGCCACATCTAGACACCTCTCCTTTTAAACAAAGTAATTTACTTGGACCATCGCTGAACAGATCGCATAGATTGAAGTTATTGAATATGCTATAGCATCAGCTTTTCCAAATTCAGACAATCTGTAGACTCGTAAAGATAGAGACTGCCTAGCCGGCATTCATATTTCTTGAAAATTTGTCATGGCGAAGACAAAAGCTTTTTGTCGAAACGTTGAGGTAATAAAAATATTTACTGGGCGAAGTATCTTTATTTTTAAGAAAAATAAATCTGTAGACTGTGATTTCTCCCCCATCACTACAGGATCGGCTTCGCTTTCATAACATCCTAGGGAGGAAGTAGGAAATTGGCCTAATCTAACAAAAATGTGTTTTGGCTGAGTGTTATGCAAATTTCAGATCAAAATACATTTGAAAATTAAGAGGATGGGAGTGGCATTGTTGTGCAAAAAATATACCTCTTCCATTTGGAAATGAATAAAAGAATCAATATAAATGTGAGAATACAAGGTGTTACCAAAAAGGGAATTAATGTGTGAACACAGAAGTTGTAGCAAGAAAGGCGATAGAAAGGAGAGTCAATGGTTGCTAGGACGTTAAGCCTAGTCTTGCAATCAAACAGCTGTCCAGTCCTCTAATCCCCAACTTTCTAAACACTCCTGTTTTCCCCAAACTTTTCCACTCCCCACATCTTTGACGACTATTTTAAACCCAACTTCCAAACTTGTTTACATACAATAATTATTGTTTATATACAACAATTACATACAATATTCACCAGTGATGATCTGTGCATCTCATTCAATAACTTTTATCAGTTATATATAAGTAAGTTTATAGAGATTATATTTGATGATATCTTTGAAAGAAACACATTGCCATAACTAATTGTTACAAGATTTTTTATATAATCTAATCTACATATGTATCTTGAGTGTAAACAGAAATGTAAACCAGTGAGAGCAAATAAAGTAAACACTAAATCGACCAATTGAAACTGTAAGTGCTATAATTATATACTTAAACGATGCACTTATTGTGAGATGTAAATAAGGAGTATGCAAATGTGCCCATGATAAATATGCAAAATGACAACATCGTTCTTATGTTGTTGTGTGTTGATTGAGTTATTTTTGTACTTTCTTCGGAGAAACAACAAAGCTTTTGTTCTCCGAAACTTTGAGTAATATAATCATTTCATAATCTTATAATATATAAATAAAGGGTAACCTCTCCTGTCAAAATGAACGCAAAAGTATGTGTCGAGTTTTGAACAAAGAAATTCGTATCACTGGACGGTGTAACCAGTATAAAATAATTAAAACTATAGCAACTCAATGATTACTGTGAAGAAGGGAAATTTATTTATAATTGATATAAAAATTACAGGAAAAGTATTACTTCAAAAGAGAGAGAAAGAGTTTTGGGAGCTCAAGACGCGAGCACGCGCCCCGACCACAACAACAAGTTAAGAACAAAAGAGAGATGGGGGGGGAGGGCGGAAGTTGCATCATAGGCGTGACCGCCGCCGCTCGCGCCGCGGGGGAGAGGGGGGCGTCTTCTTACACGGCTTTCTTACATTTTGAAGGCCTCCCTCTGGTTATCTTCAAATAAAATGTGAAATTAAAATGCACACACAAAAAAAGACAGTGGATCTGCAACATACTCCCACCAATAATTATGGAGTAATTATTCTTCTGGATTCACTAAGATCAATATCTGTCAGGCGGCTTAACGATTCTTCCTGATCTTGTGATAACAGGTGAATCTTTCCCTCGGATGCTCCGTTGTGATATACTTGGTGTGTCAAGATTTATCTTCTTCTCTTTCTCTAGATCACGTCCTTTTCCGAAACCTTCTTTAGAATGGTTTTCGCATGATTCAAGAAAGAACAATCGTTGAACAGGTCGCAAAAAATTTCCACGCTTAGTTTTTATCATAGCGACTCTAACGATGCCATCTTTTCCCGGGTAGGTCTTCTCAATAACTCCGATTGGCCATTCTGTTCGCTTTTTGTTATCGACCTCCATGAGTACAACATCGCCTTCTTTAATTGACTTTGTCTTGTTTCTAGTATTTTGTCGCAGAAACCCTAAGTACTCTTTTCTAAATCTTTGTCGAATTGTATCGCGTAACTTTTGTACTTTTGCATGACTTTCTTTCAGGAACTTAGAGTCGACAATGTCCGCTTCAGGTACAAATAAGCATGATGCGTTGTCACACATGAATTTGGCAGGTGTTATTGGTACCAAGCCAGATTCTTCACTGATCGCGGTCAAAGGTCTCGAATTCATTGCTGACTCCACTTCACATATCACAGTCTGTAGTTCTTCATATGAGACTGTTTTGTCTCCCAATACTTTTCGGATCAGTTGCTTCATGAGACCCACAAGGCGTTCCCACCTTCCTCCCCAAAATGCTTAATACGTTGTACAGTGGCATAACGTAGGACATCATTCCAATTAACTTTCTTGAATAAGTTATTGCATCCGACAAAATTGAGGCCGTTGTCAGAGTACACAATGCTTGGACTACCACGTCTTACAACAAATCTTCGAAAAGTGTCAAGAAATCCTTCAGTAGACACTGTTTTTGTGAGCTCCAAATGTACAGCTCTGTACACAGCACAGGTGTACAACACTACCCATATTTTCTTTCCACTGGTCTCAGTCAAAGGTCCAGCTAGATCCACACCTATCACTCCAAATGCTGGTGTTGATCCAATCCTGGTTGCTGGAATTGGAATGCTCTCAGTCTGGACTCTCTTGGAATTGTAACGACGACACGTAGCACATGCAGAGATGATACTTCTTATGGTTCTCTTGCCTTTTAGAATCCAAAAACGGCGTCTCACCAGTTGTTGAGTTGTTTGAATCCCGGCATGGGACATCATCTCGTGCTCATTTCGAATCAAAAGCTTGACTACTTGGTTTTCCCCCGGAAGAACTATTGGGCATCTTGTATCATAGTCGTCTTCTCCAAAATACAGTTGACTCTTGATTCGATATATTCCATATTCATCTGTAAAAGCGTTGAGCTTGTTTATTCGCTTGTCATCTCTCCCAAAACTTATTAGTTGGATATGCCGTAATACTACCTTTTCAGCTTCTTCAAATTCTTCTACAGAGATTTCTTTTGACATCTTATCATGTTGTCCGGGTCGCGATTCATCTGAGACGGTCTTCCTTTTAAAACGCAGTAAATAAGCAACAATCCGTACTATACGATGATAATCTCCATACCTCTCAAGTTTGTCCATGAAATTATCTTTCGTGCTGTTGACAGCGATGTTTACCGTCTTCTTCAATTCCTTATTGATTTCTTCTTCGTCAAAAATCGGATCAAATTGATTCCAGCTTGCTTCTTCTCCCCAGAGAAAAGAGGGTCCCTCCCACCATTTATGTTCTATCAATTTATTTACACTGCTCCCACGTGATGGAAGGTCAGCTGGATTGCTTGCCCCTGACACATGATGCCAATTCTCTTTCTTCGAAATAGAACAGATTTCGTTGACTCTGTTTCTGACAAATGTTGCCCACGGTTTCTCATTTTGGATCCAACGAAGTGCAGTTGAGGAGTCCGTCCAAAACCAAATATTATTCTCTGAAATTGCAATTGATTCTGATATAATCTTCATGAAATTATAAAACTATTTTAGAGGCGTATTATTCTTTTTAAAATAAAACAATTTCTACTGTCCTCACTGCGATGAAAAAATTAAAGGGAGGGCCTGGCTCATCAGTGGTGAACCCTCCCAGCGGTTTCGCCAGTTTAATCTACCATACCGCTGTTATATTGCATTTTTGGAACTTCCTTTTATAGGTGACCGTTGTAAGAATCTTGGAATCCATTCCAAGATTCTTACAACGGTCACCTATAAAAGGAAGTTCCAAAAATGCAATATAACAGCGGTATGGTAGATTAAACTGGCGAAACCGCTGGGAGGGTTCACCACTGATGAGCCAGGCCCTCCCTTTAATTTTTTCATCGCAGTAAGGACAGTAGAAATTGTTTTATTTTAAAAAGAATAATACGCCTCTAAAATAGTTTTATAATTTGATAACAGATGGCGCTCTAGTACATCATAATCTTCATGACTTGCTTAGTCAATCTGGATCCGATGAGGCATGACATTAATTCTAATCTCGGAATAGTAAGTTTCTTTTTGGGAGCTACTCTTGACTTTGATGCGATGAGTTGTACATTTACTTCTTCATTTTTCACTGTTCTTAAATAAATGCAGGTTGCATAGGCATCTTGACTCGCATCACAGAACACATGCAGTGATGGCTGTTCAAACCCATCTCTCGTCACCCACCTTGGAATCCTGACAGACAACAATTCGGGAATTTGACTCTGCCATTTCACAAACTTCTTCACAATGTCCTCTGGGACCGGCTGATCCCATTTCAACTCCGACTTCCAACATTGTTGTAGGATGATCTTCGGCACTATGGTGATGGAGAAGACAAACCGAGAGGGTCAAACACCGCATGGGCCTCCGATAGCATAATCCTCTTTGTCAATTTATGAGTATGATTTTCTATTTCGGCATCATTCTCTTGATCCAATGACTGATGGGTTGGAGTCATCATTAGCTTATCCGAAATTGTCAAAGTGTCATCAGCTGTGTCCCATTTCATACCTAGCACAGAAATATTCTCACTGTTAACTATGCCGGGGCCTCCCATCTGCCACTCTCTTAGATTGAATCCTGCTGGGCTGAGCAGGTCAATAGACTGCTGTTGAAAGACTTGTGCCTCTTCTAACGAAGTAACACTATTGACGCAGTTGTCCATGTACATACATTTTAGCAATGGGATTACTTCTCTTTGATATTGCTCCAAATGTAACTTCAATGTAGCTGCTAGGAGGAAAGGACTTGATGTAACTCCGAACACCACTCTCTTGTGTTGATAAATCCGAAGATTCTCTTGCTTGCCGTCCTCCCACCATAGAAATCTCAAAAATTGTCTGTCTTCTTTTGCCACTGATATTTGAAGGAAGGCCTTTTCTATGTCTGCTACTACGCCGATTTTATTGAGTCGAAATCTCAGCATGATATCCGGAATGAGCTCCAATAAGTTGGGTCCCTTTGCCAAACAATCATTCAGAGACCATCCACCCTTTGTCTTACAGGAAGCATCAAAAACCGGTCGTACTGGTGTCGTGCTGCTACCAGATTTCACTACTGCTCTGTGGGGTAGAAAGTATTCTAATGTATCATCTTTATCTTTCTGGATTCTTTCGATGATCCCATTTTCCTCCCATTCTTCAAATATCTTGTTGTAATGGTGATAAAAGCCTCTTTTCTTTAGATCCTCTGTCATCTTCCGGAGTCTTTTCTCGGCATGGCTTTTATTTTCTTTTAGCTTTTGGGCTGGTTCTATCCATGGAAGGTGCACCTCGTATCTACCAGATTCCAATCGCTTTGTTTCAGTCCGAAACTTATCCATAACAGCCTGATCTGTCTCTTTCTTTGACTCTGCTTGCCCGTCATCCATGACTCCAAAATTTTCCAGAGACCATAAATCGGAAACCTTTATTTCTTGTGTCATTAAAGATGTGATCAGCATACTGTTATGAACCTGGTTAGGATTTTTATCTGGGAATTTTCCTTCCATTTTGCCTTGAACTACCCAACCTAGCAATGTTTCTCGAGCAATAAGATCATCCGATAATCTTATCATATTGGCTGTAGCTATTTTTGGGTTAATGTCTGCACCGAGGAGAAGCTCTACCACATCACTTTCGGCTTTAAATGCTGAGAGCTGTATCTTCTTTGACGCAAGTTCGCGAGCCCATGAACCAAATGTAGGCTTTCTTATACATCTGGCTATTTGATTAGTGGCTGATGCCGGACATGAAATGCATCTATCGTTCTCAATACTTGATAGAGTCAGGCAGTAGATCCAATGTCGATCAGTATACCTGATCCCACCAAATATTTCATGATCAAGCTCTTCTTCTCCCATGATAGGAACACCCAAATCCTTTACAATGTGTTCCAAAATGTACGATTGGGATGATCCACTATCAATTACTGCCCGTACCACTTTGCTACCTTTAGGACCCCAAACTTTCACTAATAATGTCTCAAGGCATGCTTTGAGGCTTACACAGTTGGACATCTCGTTCGCCGTAGCTACATCACTCGAACCTGGAGTTGGCATTGAATTCTGTGGTCGTTGTGGACTCTTTCTTTCAGATTCAGCATGAACTACACCTCTACACATGATGGCATAATGCCCATCCCTTTTGCAGAAATCACAGCGCACTTTCTTTTTACATTGCCTGCTTCTGTGGCCTGGAAGCAGACATTTAAAACATCTTTTATAGCTCTTGATTTTCTCATTTTTCTGGTCCATGCCCATTTTCATTCCTTTTCGACAGTCTTGACTTGGATGACCATTGTCGCAGAAAATGCATTTAAATTTCTCACGCAGTGTTGGTGAGATGTCGGAATGCATAAATCCAGAGGTTGTAGCAATTTTACGCCTTGCATTGAAACTTCTTTTCTTCGTTTCTATCTTCCCTGGTGTAGGCTGAGCTAAGGAATCTGAATGCTTATTGTAGGCCATTTCTCTATCCTTAGTCTGATTGACCTCACGACGAAGAAATGTCATCAAGCTTTCTAGGTCTTCCGGTTCGCTGCTGCGCTGCCATGAGATGAGAACATCCTCCGGTAAACATGATTCAACTACTGGATACAATATATCGGCACACTTGTCCGTAGTTACACCAAGCATACTTAAATGCCTAATTTGAGAGTTCAACTTTGTCACAAGATCTTTATAGTTGACCTTTCTCTCTTGTGCACTTCGGATGACCAACCACAATAGATCTCGAACATAGACCTTTATTAGCATGTTATCTCGCCCAAATCTTTCTTTAAGATCTTTGATTACCGAATCATAATTCTTTCCTGAGACAGGATAACTTAAAACAAGTTGCTGAGCTTCGGAATTTTCCAACATGCAGTCTACAAGATATTGGTACTTATCTGAGTCTGAGAGATCCTCGTCGTTGTGGATGTCTTCAAACCTTGACCAGAAGGTTATCCATTCACGTACATCACCTCCAAACTCTGGGAGTTTTCTCTTGGGAAGCAGAACTCTTCTCCGGCTTGTACTGTTGCTCGTTTCCGAAGATGTTTCATCAGGCTGGGGCGACACACCTTTCTTCGGATTCAGTACTTTCTCTAACTCTTCTCTCATCCTTTTGATAAGTCTGTCGTACCTCAGACGTTCATCATATTCTTTGTCCTGTTCATCTTCAGTCACTTCTTCATCCAACATGGCCTCGGTTACTTTCTCATCCCATTCATGAAGATCTCGACATAAATCTTCAAGCTGTAGTGCTGAGACCCTCAAGTCTGTCTTGTCCAGTTCTTCTACTGGCTTCTTCAGGGCTGTTTCAACACTGTTGATGAGCTTTGTAATTTGGCCACGAACAGGCCTTCTTCCTTTCTTGAGGCGATTCATTTTGAGTTACAAAATATGCTGTTGCACCATCCTGTCGCGGACGCCAAAAAATGTCGAGTTTTGAACAAAGAAATTCGTATCACTGGACGGTGTAACCAGTATAAAATAATTAAAACTATAGCAACTCAATGATTGCTGTGAAGACGGGAAATTTATTTATAATTGATATAAAAATTACAGGAAAAGTATTACTTCAAAAGAGAGAGATAGAGTTTTGGGAGCTCAAGACGCGAGCACGCGCCGACCACAACAACAAGTTAAGAACAAAAGAGAGATGGGGGGGGAGGGCGGAAGTTGCATCATGGGCGTGACCGCCGCCGCTCGCGCCGCGGTGGAGAGGGGGGCGTCTTCTTACACGGCTTTCTTACATTTTGAAGGCCTCCCTCTGGTTATCTTCAAATAAAATATGAAATTAAAATGCACACACAAAAAAAGACAGTGGATCTGCAACAGTATGCTTATACATCTTTTGTATTTTTATTATCTTCATCAAATTTGCAAACAGAAATATCAAAGAGATTCGATTAAAATTTCCCTTTATAAAAACGTCCATATTAAGGTTTTGTTAATTTTGATGGAGATGGTGGGGGTGGTTTTCTTTCTTTGTAACCTTAATTTGACCTAATCAGGTTGATAGCTCCTGTTCTATGAAATTTAAAATTGAGAAAAACCAATGAATTATGTTTTTATAAATAATGTTTAATTTCAAAGACTTTTAAGAAAATTAACTTTTATTGGAGCATCAAGAGCTATTTAAAAAGAAAAGTAATTTCCAAAATGGAACAAGATAAATATCCTTTCGTTTGAATTATTATATATATATATGCAAATATATTTATATACTATGTACATAAAAGGGAATATTTCTATTATATAAGAAATATAAAATCTCTCATGTGATATGCAAATTTGATAAAAAAAAATTCTGAATTCCTTTTTACATAAGTGTTAGTTTTTCTGAAAATATATAAAACATTGTTTCTCTCTTTCGACATTTTTTTTTACGTCGAAGGCAATACACGAGCCACAAATTTCTCTTTGAAATGTTTGAATATAAAAATTGTAAAACAGCGTTTTTTTATGTTATATTCTTTTTAGAAAACTGGGTTAAAACGCCTTTTCAACCTTCGGATGGTTTTTTCCCTTCTTGTGCTGGAGAATTGCCATTGGATTCCACTCACGTTCTCCACTTGTGTTTCCATTCAAATCAAATTTGTATTCGTCTTCCACCCTTAGCCTAATATACAAATTATTGAGTTTGTATTCTCGTGTTAAGACTCGAAATATTCGCTGCAGATAAAAAGTTTTCTAAAATAATATTTTTAAATTGTCTAAAAAGTGTCTATAAATATATTATTCACAAAGTGTTTTCAGTAGTAAGGAGATTCTCTCTGACAGATTTTTTTTTTACTGAAAAACAATTTCAAATGAAGATAGAAACTATAGTAAATATATGGTGTGTTATATTTATATGTAAATTTGTTAAATATATTAATCATTCATTTAAAAAAAAGTTATTAGGGGGATCATTTGGAAGAAAATTATATAAAAATACAATTAAACTATAATTTCGAAACGTATTATAGACGCGTATGATTCTTTTAAAAAATAAAAGAATTTCTACTGCCCTTACTGCAATGTAAAAATTAATGGGAGGGCCTGGCTCATCAGTGGTGAACCTTCCCAGCGGTTTCGCCAGTTTATTCTGCCATACCGCTGTTATATTGCATTTTTCAATCTTCCTTTTATAGTGATACTGATGCTAGACTCTTGAAATGGGCATTTTAGATGGGAGGGTTCACCACTGATGAGCCAGGCCCACCCATTAATTTTTCCATTGTAGTTAGGGCAGTAGAAATTGTTTTATTTTTAAAAAGAATCATACGCGTCTATAATAGTTTCAAATTTTCATAACAGATGGCACGCTAATGCATCATAATATAATGTTCTGATAAAAGACACAAATTGATGCTTGCGGAATAGCGATTAATTGAAGAATATTTATATATTTATATTTGTATGTAATTCTACTGTCCTCAAAGCTTATGTCCATAGCTCATCTTAAATACCCATTCCAAGAGTCTAGCAACAGTATCACTATAAAAGGAAGATCGAAAAATGCAATATAACAGTAGAAATTGTTTTATTTTTAAAAAGTATCATACGCGTCTATAATAGTTTCGAATTTTCATAACAGATGGCGCGCTAATGCACCTTAAACTATAATTTATTTATAAGGAAATTTATCTATTTGTATTTTCATTTTTTTTTTTTGTTATGAAGAACTGTCATTTTACTATAAATAGTTGTCTAAAATATATTTCCATATTTTTAAAACAATAAAACGTTCACCAATTATGTTCCTGAAAATTTTAAATATTTTTATTCTTCGAAGTATTCACTGATGTCAAATATATTTGCTCCATTCAGATGAAACTCTCCGCGTTGAAGAAATTCTTTGTTTCATATAGTTGATTTCCTGCAAGGAATTCTGGGATTGGATTCTATCATCGTCTGGAAAGAATTCCTTAGACGCCATCTTGGCATAATACGAGTATATACGCCGTTCTTCCGCCTTTTTTTCAATGCTAAATATAAACAAGGATATTCTTTCAAATATATGTGAATATATATTTATATTGCTCTTTATACATATTTTACATATTTACATATTTAAATAAATTGAACAATTTTCCCGCTAATAATATATATATATTTATTATAATTTATATAAAACAAAATTCTATAGTTACTAAACGAAAGGTGTTACGCAGACTTTGACTTTATCATCATCGGTGCTGACGTCACTACACACTCACTACGCTTCATGACTTTTCTGTTTTTGATTCTTCGCTCACTTGTTTACAATTGTATTGGAACAAGTCGTTCCTTAAATAAATATATATTAGTTTATATCAAAAGGGATGTCCTCGTAACTACAAAATAAGTGAGTACAAAACAACTTGAAATCCTTAAAAGAAACATCGTATTTTTGCTAAGCCTATCAAAAGGTGTTGAGAAAATAATTTAAGAGTTCTGTTAAGGCATTAAGAAAACTAGCTTTATAATAATTTGAAAAATAAATAATTTACAATGTGTTTATCGTAAAGGTTTACTTTTTAACACATTGAAGCTAATGTAGTTTTCATATTTTACATAAAAGATACAGTAGAACTTGGATAATTCGAACTTCTTTAATTCGAAAACCTCTTTAATTCGAATATTTATCTTGGTCCCTAGAATTTCATATAAATAGAATTTCCGTTTTTAATTCGAATTTTTGGATAATTCGAATTTTTTTATGGTCCCTTGGGGTTCGAATTATCCAAGTTCGACTGTATAATAAAATATACATGTTGTAATATAAAAATGGACTTTGATACATAAAAGAATATTAAATATCATTATTACATCTTAAATATTCTCACAAAATCTCATAAAGTAGATTATATATAACAATGATTGTTATAAGAATTTTAAAATAGCGTTTTTATCATATTTTATTTTAAATAATTCAGAGATAAAATTTGTTTTCGGTGATATATTTCGAAAATATCTCTCAGATATTAATTTTATTTTAATTAAAAATGTTTCGAATTGTTGGCCAAAATGAATTTATGTAAAAAAACATATATTAGCGATTTTCAATAACTCAAAAAATATAAAATTATTATCAGTGATTTTACAATTGTTAAAAAAAAGTCATCGTTTATATTTAATGTTTCCAGCCGATCCTGACATCTTGATGGTGGAGTTAATGGACGAAACGGTTAGTTAAGAGCAAGGAGGTAAATCGCGGGAAAACATTGTCGTCGTCTGACATTGATTTGCGATAAATCTTCTCCCGTGTTGCCAGATAATTATTGGTCCCTTTCTCCAATTACTCTGTGATAGATTAAATTCAAACCGTATAATTCAACTTTCTAAATAGAGATATTCATTAAATCACTTTTAATCATAAATATATATTTATTATAAACACATATATATTAATCAAAGATATTAAATAGAGATCAATTTGAATATAGATTTGTGTTTTATACATTTTGTTTTATTTTGGGGACATTTTGACAGGATTTTTGGATGGTTAAGCTGTCATTATTTTGCTATCTGATGGTCGCGTGAGAGTTGACCATTTATTTTCTGCCTTTTTTACAGTATTTTGGTACGCGCAATGAATGCTGGGATCGCATGACATTGTAACCTCATCAGTGGTGTTCTTTTTTTTTTCTGATTGGTCCCCTGACGATAATCTTCTGCTGCTATTATTAGCTCTGTACTGATCGTCTGCTATTCTATTTACATATAACGCCTTGAGATTGTATTTTGGGGAAGACACTCGATTTTGATTCTAATAATAACTTTTGCGTTTGTATAAATATTATATCAATATGATTGCTTTTCTGATTGAGCAAGAACATTGTGTTTTTACTTATATACAATTTTTACACGCATCTTACCGCCATATTGTTTTTATTTGGAAAAAAAAAATCTATACAATTATAAATTTTAAAAATCATTATAATCTATAAATAACAAATATAAAATAAGATATTTAAAAAAAAGTAAAAAGGGACAATTATATGTTTTTTTATTAATTTTGATATATGGATCGCAAAATTTAAAAAACTCTATGAATATTCAGAATATCGATTTTTGAATTTTTTCTAGGGATCTTTATTTTATTATTTGTGTGTTCACTTTTAAGTGAAGGAAAAAAAAAAAGAGATTTAGAGAAATTATGGACATATAGGCTTTTCTGAGATCCTTTTGAAAATATACCAATGAAGGTACCTCCCCATATACTCCAAATTGTTACATTAAACGATATAACAGATTTAATTATTGGTAACAACATAGAGGTACAAAGACCAAGTAGCAAGTAATAGGATTCTTTCCTCGTTGTAAACTAAAACATCTCATTATATTTTAATATTAAATTTCTAAAAGTGATCTTTGAAATCTGATAGGTATTTGTTATTCTTTTCATACCGAGATTATTATAGAAGGATGGCCTTGTTTTAAGGATTGTTGGAGTAACCGCTGATGACCAGGTGAGCTACGGGTGCCGGCATCATGGGGGAATGTGTTTACAGCTAAGAAGCCGCTCGTAACAACTTTGATTTTGTTTTCATTTAATCTCTAAACTAAGTTTTATATTAAAAACAAAGAAGGCATATACTGACCACGAGCACATGTGCTTTTTAGATGGCAGAGCGTCATCTAGTTGAAAAGAAATCAACTAAACGTTGATTTAGCCTGTTCCCTGATATTTGGCCAACACATTTTCTTGATAAATCAAGAAAAGCCATTCACGAACGCGTTTCGGAAGTTGGCCCTCATCATATATATTTACAAACATGTTCCTCTATTCCCTGATAGATAGCGGTAACAATGGCAGGACTCTGAGAGAGATTGCATATGGCACTTTCTCCCCTATTTTAGGGTTTTACTTTCCATATTAAGTTCAGCCTTTTTTTATCCTAGGTTTGTTTAATTCTTCTAAAGATAATCTTCGATAAAATATAATTTATTGTTTGAATCTTTATTGTGTGTTCTATTGAATTTCAACATTTTAAAGCATCATATATACCTCCGTTTGAAAATATTAAGGCACAATATATTGATAGATAATGCAAAATTACGACAATTGCAAAGGTATCTTCAATCATACTGATTTTTTGTAATCTGTCAATTTCACATAGTACAATTTTCTAAATAAGACAATTATCTAGAAATATGTTTCCGTGTCTCTTCGTACCTTATTTTTATATAATATTCACTCATGAACAAAACTTAAAGAAGTTGTACCTTTTAGCATGTGTATCGGTTTTGTAAATAACTCGGACATATATGTAATATGATCCAAAATTAATACACTGCAATATTTGATGTATTACACTGTTGTAGAATCCTGTCGACTTTAGGAATAGCTGTGGTATTCTACTATGTTGGGAAACCTTACTCTTGGTGTTGAAGGTTGTTGAAGTGGTGACGCAGTCGTGGTGAATGATGCAGTCGTGGTGGATGATGCAGTCGTGGTGGCTGAGTGAAAGGATTACACACAGGGGAAATAAGCCGGGACACTTGATGGTTGAAAATATAAGGCAACGGGTTGGAGGAAAGAAAGCTTGAGAAGAGCTGAGCGATTTGACTTATTAATTATCTGATCACATGGCGATGATTGGATTTAGATGAAATGAGCGGAGAGAGAAGTCTCTAGTGAGCAGACATTACCTTGGTGGGGTCGAGTCGATGACTGGGTCTGAACTCGGTGGGAGTGAATGAAGAACTGTAGATGTTGTTCAGATGGGAGCCAAAACACTACTAGGTCCGAACTCGGCGAGAGCGAGTGAACAACTGACCATTCTTGCTTTTCGATTTAACACCACGAGTTGGCTTCCTTCCCATTGGTCGAAAATGGAACGTCCCCGTTTTCCTATTGGTTAAACTACTTAAGGGGAGACTTTCTAATTGGACCGCGGTTCTCTTTGGTGAAAGATATGGTCTGCTTGATAGGAAGTGTCGGGTGCTATTTCGACTTTATTTACTTCCGCGTTATCAAAATACGTCCGGTTCTGTCCGGAAATGTTGGGCGTCTCTATACTAATATAACTTCTGCGGATACCAGATACGTCCTGCTTTGCCAGGAAGTATTGGTTTAAACTTAGCTCGCAGGGTTCCCGGGGTCAGAAGGTCAACTGTGACGTTATTAATAATTATGTTCTCTTCTAGATCTACTTCCTATGTCTTTTTGTTACTTTCTTTCCTCCAGTTACCTTATTCTTTTATTAAATCTTTGGAAATCATACATTTGTACATGCATAGTGGGTCGGGGAGCATACAATTATATACAAATTATGACATATATATCAGATATACAGTGACCTTTATCGAAGACACACAAGATGAAAAAATGTGAACAAAATTGCTTCTCTCTCTCCTTGAAAAAAAAAAAAAAAACAGACAACCGGCGACATCAAAATATGAAACTTCCTTAAGTTTTGTCCATTCGTGTATGTATACCATTATATGTTAACATTTAGTTTTCCTTATATTTTTACGAATCAAATAAATATAATTCAATTAGTATATCTCTTTTAATACGATCACTGAAAATTATTACATTTAAGGTAAACGGAAAAATGTCATTTTTATTTTATGTATATTGTTAAAAAAGAGAAATCCATTTTTTTGAATCAATTAAATAAAATGAGTTATTTAGAAACATCCGATATTCCGATGTTCATCACATGTTTGGTGTTTTATTTTTCAAATTATTTGACTTTAGAGTGATCATCATAACTTCTAGACCGTGACGGCAGGCGGCTGGCTTCGGCAACACTGGAGCTGACGTCACTTCCTGTTGATGTAACCTGCAAGCGGCGTCGCCACGCTGACTTATTCTTTCTTTCTCCATGTTTACTATTTATTCTATATATAATCCTTTTACCTTGTAGTTAATTAAATAATAATCAACGTTGAGCGCTGTGTGTAATCAATTGGAATACAACAAAGATTATGAGACTGAAGAAGCGCAAGACCTAAACGTCAGACTGAAGAAGCGCAAGGCCTAAAACGTGAGTTACCAAATTTCCTTTGATTACTTGGCCCATCCTTTTTTCTACTTGCCAAATATTTTGTAAAATAGCAAACACGACGATTACAAAATTAAATGGTGCTAATTACTCCAGCTGGAGCTTCCAGATGAAACTCGTTCTAATCGAAAACGACTTGTGGAGTTTGATCAATCCAGGAGAGGCTAAGCCTGACCCTAGTGACCTTGTTGCAACAAAACTTTTTTTGTCGCGGGAGGGTAAGGCGTTTGCAAAAATTTGCCTCGAGATTAATGATGACCAACAATTGCATGTTCAACATTTGAATACTCCGAAAGAGGTCTGGGAGGAACTGGAAAAATTATACGCACCAAAGGATAGTAGATATCGAGCCGTACAACTAAGAAGGCAGTTATATGGCGAAAGGTTGACTCAGCACAGCAATATGGAAGGGTATATGGGGAAGATAAACCACACAGTAAACGAACTGGCCCAAATTGGCGACAAAATTGATGATGGCGATTTGGCTATGGTTCTTTTGGGTGGATTACCAGAGGATTGGGACACCGTTGTCTCAACCATATGTAACT
Organism: Cordylochernes scorpioides; assembly: GCA_030710605.1. Classification (NCBI taxonomy): domain Eukaryota; kingdom Metazoa; phylum Arthropoda; class Arachnida; order Pseudoscorpiones; family Chernetidae; genus Cordylochernes; species Cordylochernes scorpioides. The sequence goes on from CP092877.1 coordinate 48,041,151, forward strand.
TGCCTGATTCAGACTTCACGACCGCCACAGTTAAAAGGCGGCTGTTGGCAGAAGCAGAAAGGCGTTCGTCTAATCTACCAAAAGATGTGGGTGCCATGGTCGTTAATGCCTCTGCGAAGCCCATTGAAACAGAAAAACAATTTAAAACAAAGGTTGTTTGTTTCAAATGTGGAGGTTAAGGCCATTATGCAAGGGAATGCAGGAAGAAAGGAAAGAATAAACAAAGAGGTTTGACCAGAACAAAAGCGTAAATATGTCGGCAATGTGCAACACTTTGTTTGGAGCTACCGCCGAGACCTGGATCATAGATTCTGGAGCGACGCACCATATGACTCCCAAGAGAGATTACTTCACATGTCTGAAAGAGTGCACAAACAATATGAGTTCCATCACTGTTACGAATGGCTCTTCTATAGAAGCATGTGGTATCGGTACTGTCAGTGCCAACATTGTTGGACACAAGGGGGATGCCAGCAATTTGGTTTCCCAGAACACCTTGTACGTTCCAGATATGCGTCACAGTGTTCTGTCTGTACTCCAAATGATAGAAAACGGTATAAAGGTTGTCTTCAACAAGAGTGGTTGCCACATTATGGACATGAAAGGTAAACTCTTGATAGAGGGAAAGAAGCTGGGCAGACTTTACTACGTCCAGAATACTCCATCCTCTCCGATAGATCAGAATGATCGTGTTTCTCTTGCATCTGAATGCAAGGTAGAGCTTACACTGGAACTTTGGCACAAAAGGCTGATGCATGTAAATGCATATACGATAGCATAGATGGCCAAGAACCAAAGCGTAAGAGGACTTGATTGCAGCCCGGCAAAGCCAGAAAAGTGCGAAGACTGCTTGATCGGCAAGTCTTACCGTCTGCCATTCCTTCAGCACTCACACAAGGAGGAAAAAGAAATCATGCCGTTGGACTTGGTGCATGCGGACTTGATGGGTCCACTTGACGTATTGAGCTGGGGAGGAGCCAAGTACGTCTTAACCATCATTGATGAATCTACGAGATATACAAGTGTATTTTTCTTGAAAAACAAAGGCGGAACCCTGGGAAAAGTCAAAGAGTGGATTCAAGAATCTGAGAAACAAACCAGCCGGAAACTAAAACGGATACGTACAGATAATGGCTTGGAATTTTGTTCAAAGGAATGGGACACTTTCTGCACGAGCGTTGGAATAGTTCATGAAAACACTATGACGTATACACCCCAACAGAATGGTGTGGTAGAAAGAATGAATAGGACACTCCTAGATCTTGTCAGGAGCACTATATCTGGAAGTGGTCTGCCAAAGGCTTCCTGGGCGGAGCTGACTTACACCGCAGCCTATGTCAGAAACAGAGTTCTCAACAATCATAATGGTGAAAGCACGCCATATGAACTGTGGACAGGGAACAAGCCTAGTCTCAAACACATAAGAGCTATTGGCTGTCAAGTATTTGTCCATATTCCAAGTCCGTAAATCCAAATTCGAAAGGAGAGCTGTCAAAGGTAACCTTGTTGGATATGCACTCAGAGGACGTGGCTACAGAGTGTGGATTCCTGAGATGAAGAAAGTGGTGGAATCTCGGGACTGTGTCTTCAAAGAGAGTGATGTATCGAGGAACGACAGCAACCGGGAGGTGCTTCCATCAGTTGAACACTACAGCTATGGGACTAAACGGGAATTTGAAGAGTATCCAGTGTCTTTATTAGATCAAGAAGACGTGATACTTACAGAAGAGGACAGACATAATGAAGATACTGTGAAGCCATCTCCTACTCGATCTCATCCAATGATCCTAAGGAACCAGAGAAATGCTCAGAACTCAATTGAACTCCTCAGTACTGAAGTAAATAAGGGAGATCCTACTTCGTATAAAGAAGCTATCCAAGGCCCTGAAGCTGAGCATTGGCTTGAAGCAAGTGGAAGAAACCTAGCGGACATTTTGACCAAGCCAATGGGGAGAAACCTACACGAACCTCATCGTTCGGGACTTTTAAACGGCGAAGTAATCCATAAAGAAGGGATCACTTCGAGGGAGGAGATTGCTAGACCGTGACGGCGGGCGGCTGGCTTCGGCAACACTGGAGCTGACGTCACTTCCTGTTGATGTAACCTGCAAGCGGCATCGCCACGCTGACTTATTTTTTCTTTCTCCATGTTTACTATTTAATCTATATATAATCCTTTTACCTTGTAGTTAATTAAATAATATTTACGTTGAGCGCTGTGTGTAATCAATTGGAATACAACAATAACTAATAATATATTCGTTAAAGTATTATACATTGAGCAAACATTCACTTGGGGATAACCCGGGCAAAGCCACGGGTCATATTATATAATTGTAACGAGTTTTATTTTAAAAACAACCTTTTATTTTCTACAAATATACTCATTCAGCGAGTATTATATAATGTTTCTATAGGATGAACGACCTGTGAATAGTTTTTTATTGTTATAAAATTACTTTCTACGTTACTCTTGGTTAATGGCACCCATAATAATAAACTTGAACTGAACTTTCTCCACGTCCACGTGGGGTAACTCTGCTTATTCCTTATATCTTATAACATCTTTACATATTTAATAACATCTTCACATATAACATTATCTCTTACATATATAATATCTTTATATCAAACAACACCTTATATCTTAAATATCTCTTACATTAATATTTTGACATCTATGATGCCTTTACATCCAACAACATTTTACATCTAACAACATCTTACAATATCTTCATGGCTAATAACATCAAGAAGGTGAAACTTCCATACCGATGACACCTTCCCGGCATCCAAACCGCCAATTTGGGCATAAAAGAAGTTGAGAAGAATCGGAAAACCAAAAGTAATAGTAGGGTTCCAATATTACATGTTCGGTTCCCTTACTCCTCACAGGTGAACTTCCAATTATCCCTGCAGGGGACTGGAGAGAGATCCCCAAATATAGCGAGATAGGATTTAAATTTATTTGATATTAAAAGTGAGTGAAAGCCGCGGAAAGACAAATATATAAAGAAGGGACTCGGTGACGTTGGAGGGGAGCTTAAAGAAAGACATTTACCTAAATGCTAACTAGACACGGCGAGGGCTCCACTGTGATATCTAGATACATAACACAGAGGGGAGTTAAGGCTGTCTGTCTTCTCTTACCCCATCAGTGTCTTACACCTCTGAGTCCAACTTTACATTCCGACAGCTCGCTGTGAACTCGTAGAGTTCTCTATTGGCAACAAAGTGGAATGTAGCGAACTAGAGACTGACTACAGCCCTGCTGATACTGAAACGCTGAAAGCCGGACTTACGTCATCACGCGAGGCCTCCCATCGGAGTTTTGCGCCAGAACCAGCAGTCTAGTAATCAGTACCTAGTCCTGGGTCTGTGGAGCGAGCAAGCTATCGGAGGAGGGAAGTTGAGTTCCAGTCCACGTGCACACGGCCACCGTAGAATGGACAATAACGACACTCGCCTGACCGACCCGAAGGAAAGGACATATTATGACTTTATAATTACCTCAGAGGTGTAAGTAACTGAATCTGTAACCCCAACCCATTGTCCCAGTATTGTACAGTCACTAGATATATCCTTGTAACCACGCCGTTAGTGTCACTGGAACGAAGACAAGTCCGTGGCTCCATCTGGAACATCTGTTACACACAGCAGCCTAGAATTAAGACTTTATGGTCAACAGATTGCTATTGTCACCGAGTCCCTTCTTTATCTTTTGTCTTCACCTGGTTTGTAAATTTTAAAACATTTTTTTAAAATATATATTTCTTAATATTTTATATTTGCTGATTTCAACCTAATCAAATAAGTTTCCGATAAAATCCTATATTCAGGATCCACCTCACACACGGAGTTTAACACCTCGTAATCAGAGGCAATCTAAAAAACATGCAAACGTTTCAGAAGAACCCTCAAGAAACCAACAAATACCACTCCATTCCCATTCTCCTTTACCTACCAACTTTGTTTTAATTTAGATCTTTTGTTCCTCAATAGTTCTCTTAATATGTTCTTTATAATATAATAATTCTAAAACCTTCATATATTCAATTTCAAATTGTTAAAATCATTTATCTTCCATTCTCCACACTATAGTGATATAGACAGTTTTGTTGTGTATATGTTCTTCTCTTCCGATATATATGTGATATCTTGGGACCTCTGGGACCAGTGTTACCTGATGCTCGACGAACCTCGATGTCAACTCTCCCGTGCAGTCGTGGTGGAAGGCGACACAGCTGGGCCAAAGGTGAAATAAACAAACAGAGATTCCACTAAAAGCGTCTGACGTCAAGAAGGAATGGGATGAGGAGAGAGAGACTTTAGAGCAAGTGTTACCGTTGGAAGCCAAGCGAAGACTGCCTATTCTAGGTCTTCGATTTAACACCACGACCTTGCTTCTTTCTGATTGGCTGACCTATTTAGGTGATTCTTTCCTAATTGGTGGGACTTTTTCACGTGGCCGTAGGCTATTGGTTGACCTACTTAGGTGATGTCTTCTGTAATTGGCCTTGCGGCTTTCTTTGATTGAAAATACGTCCTGTCTTGGCCCGGAAATTGGGCGTCACTCTTAGATTTTATGGTTTCCTCGATATTAGATACGCCCTGTCCTGTCAGGAAGTATTGACTTGTAACTTATTTATAGTTGGGCTGGTTTTAAGCCTCTTTGGCTAGGCCTTGCTTCGACTTCTGTCCTAAACCTGATTTGTTTTAACCTTAACTTTCTCCTGTCTCTCTCCATTCCTTCTATCTGTACAGTTGCAAAACTTTATTAGATTCTTACGCGGTACAGATTGATGTTAGTTGAGGTTTTCTATGTGCAGTACATAAGAAGTTATATACAGTCATGGGGTGGAACATGTGGTAGTGGATATTTAGACTATTTACAACAATTCCATGGTCTTAAATCATCACAGATGGCCCCGGATGTGAGAGGGTTCATATGGAGGGATTTAAGAGAGCGGAATAGGAAGACTGTTATTAAGGAAGTAATTTTTTAAAAATTAATTAAAGTGAGTTGGTATATAACATGGGGTTGATTTCTGTATATCCATAAGAGATAATAAAACATAAACAACTAATATTAAACATACAAGTAAAAATAAAAATATGAATAAAATATTTAATAGGGAACATATAATGATTATAGGTAAAAATATAAATGATTGGATGGGTAAATCATGATCTTTTCGTGATGGGCGTTAGAAAGGGTTGAGGGGTTAGTTATTACTTGGTTGAGGCAAGGTCACTTTGACTCAAGTCCCAAACCATTTAATGTGCACGGCGCGGAAAACCTAGGCCATGTTTCACATGTAAATTTAAGGACCTAATAAAGTTACAGTACCACAATCGAAAAGTAAGATAAGGGGATTGTTATGGGTTTTAGTAATTAGTCGTTAAGACGTACGCATGCAGGATAAATGAGGGCGAAGATCAGTGACCAGAAATCAAAGTTTTAATTAGAGTCGTCAGGGGCTTAGCGAGAAAAAGAGTAAAATAAAAAATAAAAAAAATGTGCCAGCGTGTGGCATGAGAGTGCCCTGGAATAAAAAAAATATACAATTTGCACGTATCCAATCCAGAAGTTGGGATAGGTAAATCTGGGGGACGGTGTGTCAAGATTGTTAATTACGAAATCAAAGTAGGTCAAGTCTAGCCTGCGAAGGAGTTAAAAGTTCCTGCGGAAAAGGAAGGTTAGTAATTCTTAAGAAGTAACCTTTAAAGTGGTTGTTTAAGAGGTTATTGAAGATTGCCCTGTTTTTAGATCGTGATTTTTAGTTTGATTATAAAAGAATATATCATTGAGATATGAAATTGCGAAAGTAAGGCTTTGCATATAGCGTTAAAGGATTTGAAAAATCGAAAATAGAATTGCGAAGTTAAATGCAAAGTAATCTTTAAAAAAAAAGTAAAAATAGTGATGATATGATACAAAGATTAACACACTACAGCAGTATATAAGGGGTAATAGAAAGTGAAAATATTAAATGAAAAAAAAAATAATGAGCAATAATATACTCGATAGCATTGACATGGTAGCGGAAGGTGAAACAATGTAAATAACATCTAATTTATAAAGTGAGAAAAAATATAAAATGATAAATGCAAATTAGTGATATAAACATGAAATATAAACTTGAGATTATTAGATATGATATGAAAGATAAAATATAAAGTTGATTATAAAATAGAGTCATGAAGCAAAAGTAAATAAGTTTTGGTAAAGAAAAATAATAAAAAAAGACAATAATCTAAACTAATTGGTTGACGTAAAAAAAACAATTATAAGAGCTATATAATGATTATATAAAGGATATTAAAATGAAAAATTTTAAAAAAATGTTCATCGAGAAAGAAGAGTAAGTAAGATTATATATAGAAATTATATATCGTGAAAGAATGGAAAGTTGTAGGCCAAATGTAATGTTCCTTTTTTTTTTTTTTTTAGGATGGGTGGAGAGAGCTTTAAATTGTCCTCGATCGATATCTTTGGTCTTGTTGGCCTAAGTTGTTCTAACTTATCGAATTTGTTTAAAGTTTGATGCGACTCGTGGATCACATTGTTTCTAACTGTGAAACTTACTGAGTCCTAATGTTGTCGATTTTTTAAACTTATGTGGGTGTGTGTGATTTTTGTAGGTAAAATGTTGTCTTTGGATCTAAGTGTCGATGTTAAGTTGACAAGTTAATTGAGGGCGAGAGAATCTAGACCTGGTGACGGGCCGTAACAAGATGTCGGGTGGTTGTTTGCTCGGGGGGGCGAGGGGGAGCGAAGCTATTTTTAATGCGATTCCGGATTTAGGTCAAGGGGGGAGCGAGGGGGCTTGCTTTCTTTCAACTTATTGGAAGTTAATTCGAACTACGTTCGGAGATATTATTTCTAAAATTGTAAACACAAAAGCGTTTTGATTTGTCACTTTTGGTGAAAAGCGTTATGGGATTGATATAGGGAGATACAGAGGTTGAGTTATTCCGTGTGTTCAAGCATTTGTTAGATTTGTGTTTGTATTTCGAAAATTCGGATATTGTATCTGTTGATATTAAATCGAATGGTTTTTTGGCGGACTTAGAAAAAATGTTATTCAATGATATCAGGTTAGAATTGAATGAAATTGCGACTATCGACGTGGACAATGTGTGATTAAATAAATGTGTCACAGGCGTGTTGAAGGCGTCTTTGGCCTGAGAAGTGAAAGAATTTAGTGGTGTGGCGCTGTGACACGAAGCGAAAAAATTGTAAATGAAAAGGTGTCGCGTGAAGTCTCTGTTTTGTACAAAATCTAACCTGTTACACTAAGAATAACAAATTTACTAAAGTCATGGGTGCTGGTTGTACGAACATATCTAGAATTTTTATATTATTAGTGGATATGACACGTTTAATGTGAAAAAAAAAAGATTGTGTGTGTTTCGTAGGGCGACGTTCTAAAGCTTGTGTGGCTCGAAATTTGATTTGGGTGTGAAGTCGCGCATTGAAAATTGTCGTCAATTGGAAAAGGTTATGTGATAGGGTGTTGTTCATTTTGTTGAGAGCGATTTGTCGATATTTAACTATGCGTGTAAAAGGAAGGTACGAGGGAGCGTAGCTATTTTGGACTTTAACGATTGGAATAGTTTTGGAAGGCTGTGACTTAAGTTACTTCTGTCCAAAGATATGAAAGAAAAGGACATAGGGGCGTTGAAAATGGGATTAGGAACATTATAATGAGGTTAAATAAGAGTGTTGGAGTTCACCACGTGTGAGCAACCTGTTCCAGGAGGGAAAAATTTAGTAAATGGGACAGTTGTATTGACCTGTCCATGGGACACGTGTTGCTTGCACGAAGTGAATTGGTACAAGGTAGTTGGTAGAAGTACATTATCTTGATACAGGAGTAGCTGAGAACAGTTTATAATTAGTAGAAATCGTTTTATGGAATTAAGGAATAAAATGACAAAAGGCAATGGTGTATCGATGATATGGAATTTTAGATTACGCGTTATGTTACTTATTTTTAAGATCAAAAAGATATAATCTATGGTGAAAATATTGTTAGCTATGGCATTAATAGTTAAGTTAAATGGATGGACAGGTATTTTTCTTTTACAAACTGATTTCTATTATTTTAAAAGTATTCTGCCTAATTATAGCGATAGATGCTCCTGTATAAAGTAGTAGAGTAGGTTTACATTATTGGACTGTTCAGCTCGAACGAGACATTGTTCAATAAAAATTATAGAAGTAGGAACCTACTGTTGTGTGGTCTTGTATGTCGGGACAGTCCTGGTCTTGTGTCGTGGTTGGCGGATTCTTGGGAAGGTCAGAGTTCATTGTTTGCGCTGGGCTCGTGGTTTAGAGATGGTCGGGGGAGCAGGTAACATACGCTCGCGTGTTGGTAACTCGGAGGGGCGCTTGCAGGAGGTTTGCTGGCTTTCTCAGGCTTGTAGAGTATTGTAGTTGGGCCCGATCTGCTTGGGCGTCGTAGTTGGTGAAGAAGCTCTGCGCCTCGTACGAACCATCGTAGCGATTCCACCTCTCGCGATGTCCGGTCACGGCAGAAAGCTGATGTAGCGTCGTCGTCAACCTCCCTCGGACATCTGACACCGGCGGCGGGGGTGTGACGTCTTCCTGGCCGGGGACAATTTCCTGCGTCTTACCGAAGGTTGTTTCTTTCTTCGGAAAAGTGGGGCTTCCGCCACTTTCGGAGTCGGGATCGGACTCCATGGGTTCCTTTGGATTCTCCTCTCTTCCCTGTTCCATCTTTCTGTACAGACAGTGGTCTACTTGCTTACTTGTACCTTGGCGTCCACTATCCTGTCGACTCTTCGTTACGGGGGAGTCTGTGATGTCTTGGGACCTCTGGGACCAGTGTTACCTGATGCTCGACGAACCTCGATGTCAACTCTCCCGTGCAGTCGTGGTGGAAGGCGACACAGCTGGGCCAAAGGTGAAATAAACAAACAGAGATTCCACTAAAAGCGTCTGACGTCAAGAAGGAATGGGATGAGGAGAGAGAGACTTTAGAGCAAGTGTTACCGTTGGGAGCCAAGCGAAGACTGCCTATTCTAGGTCTTCGATTTAACACCACGACCTTGCTTCTTTCTGATTGGCTGACCTATTTAGGTGATTCTTTCCTAATTGGTGGGACTTTTTCACGTGGCCGTAGGCTATTGGTTGACCTACTTAGGTGATGTCTTCTGTAATTGGCCTTGCGGCTTTCTTTGATTGAAAATACGTCCTGTCTTGGCCCGGAAATTGGGCGTCACTCTTAGATTTTATGGTTTCCTCGATATCAGATACGCCCTGTCCTGTCAGGAAGTATTGACTTGTAACTTATTTATAGTTGGGCTGGTTTTAAGCCTCTTTTGCTAGGCCTTGCTTCGACTTCTGTCCTAAACCTGATTTGTTTTAACCTTAACTTTCTCCTGTCTCTCTCCATTCCTTCTATCTGTACAGTTGCAAAACTTTATTAGATTCTTACGCGGTACAGATTGATGTTAGTTGAGGTTTTCTATGTGCAGTACATAAGAAGTTATATACAGTCATGGGGTGGAACATGTGGTAGTGGATATTTAGACTATTTACAACAATTCCATGGTCTTAAATCATCACATATATATGATATAATCTAAGCGCTGGACTCTCAAGGTCGACAACTAGGTCTAAAGAAAGATATAGTGACGTGTGTCAGAGCACTTCTTTATATATATGTGATGACATTATATTCTCACATCTAGGTTAGTTTACAACAGGAATAAGTTTTAGTCAATCATAAAATTGTTTTGAATCAGTTAAAAGACATGAATCTGGGTTGATATTCCATGCAGTCTAATGACCCAATCCATTGATTCAGAACACATTATATCCAATATCTGGTTGGTACCTGCTGTAATAGATCTTGGTAGAATAAATCCAACTTCAGGTTGTTTCAATTAGACAGTAGATTGTGGCCCTCATCAGTTGAGAAGTTCCAAGAAATAGGCGATTCTAAATGAGGTTGATAGGAGATATGAATTCCTTTACTTTAGAATTTTGAAAATTTTAGTGTAAAAATAATTTTTAATTATAGAAATTTCTTACCTGATATCTTCGACATTTAAAAATAAAAATTATTCTCACTTTAAATTAACTATTTTATCTGTATTATTTCATTTTTCCGGTGATATTCTCTTTTAGATTAAAATCGGTTTGTTTCTTTAGAACATCAAATAGTAAACTTCGTGCAATTTCGTGAGCTCCTCTTCAATCTTAACTCACAGATTTCTTGAGCATATTTCTTCATAATTTGTTATTTACTCTTACGCCTGATCAAATTCAATCAAACGCTTTGACAAAGAATTATGAGAATTGAGATATTTATAAACTGTAAGGTTTCTCATTTTCTTTTCTTCTTTATCTTCGAAAACAACTTTTTAGTGAAATTTCGTTTTTGACTTCGTAAATTTATATGACCGCTCCAATGGCCCCCCGATTCTTGCAAAAGTCCAACCCCACCAGCGAGTGCAAGTAACCAAACGGGGCTCTGGCACATTTGTAAGTGCAAAGTCGAACTGCTTTCACATGTGTAGACATGTGGTGCGCTTACAGTAAAAAGCAGTCGCTAACTACCCACCATGATTATCATGGCCTGTACCACGTGTACTAGGGATAAGCAAAAAAAAAAAAAAAAGACCGGTGGAGAGTGTAATTCATTAGTATGCTCTTTCCACCATAATATTAAAAAAGAAACTTATACCAACTATCTTTGAAACGTTAAACTATTTTTTAAAATAGAAATAAATTATCAACCTTTGTTATTTTAGAAAACATAACATTTGTTTAATTAAAGTGTCCAAGATAAATATACTATCGAATAATCAATTCTTCAGTTATATTTTTATTTTCAATGTGAAATTACAAATGGCATTGATTTATTGAATAAATTTATCTCTAGGTGATTTGTTTCTATCAGCGATGTTATGAATATCACTTCTTATATGGAATTTCTCTTATAATTTAAAATTTAAAAAATACTCTCACACTATTTTCTTTTCATAAGAAAATATTTAAACCAAAATAGATTTGTATAGAAATTTTAAGGCAAAATATTCATTTTAATGAAATCCACTCAACATATTCATAATATTTTGGTTATATATATTTATATTAAAAATGGCATATCCTGACCAGGAGCACATGTGCTTTTCAGAAGGCAGAGCGCCATCTGGTGGAACAGAAATCAACTATTCATTGATTCAGCCTGTTCCCTGATATTTGGCCAACCCAATTTCTTGATAAATCAAGAAAAGCCATCCACGAACGCGTTTCGCGCTTTTGGCGCTCGTCAGCGTGGAGTAGGCTGAACCATTGCGACCAAAAAATAATTTTTGATCCCAATGGCTTCCTGAAAAACCAAGAAATGGGTATTTAAGGCCAAACTTGCGTAAATACGCTTAGCACATTAAAAAACGAAAGAAAAAAATAAAAGATAAAAAGATCAGGTGTTGAAATCAATATTAAAAATGGCATATCCTGACCAGGAGCACATGTGCTTTTCAGAAGGCAGAGCGCCATCTGGTGGAACAGAAATCAACTATTCATTGATTTAGCCTGTTCCCTGATATTTGGCCAACCCAATTTCTTGATAAATCAAGAAAAGCCATCCACGAACGCGTTTCGCGCTTTTGGCGCTCGTCAGCGTGGAGTAGGCTGAACCATTGCGACCAAAAAATAATTTTTGATCCCAATGGCTTCCTGAAAAACCAAGAAATGGGTATTTAAGGCCAAACTTGCGTAAATACGCTTAGCACATTAAAAAACGAAAGAAAAAAATAAAAGATAAAAAGATCAGGTGTTGAAATCAATATTAAAAATGGCATATCCTGACCAGGAGCACATGTGCTTTTCAGAAGGCAGAGCGCCATCTGGTGGAACAGAAATCAACTATTCATTGATTTAGCCTGTTCCCTGATATTTGGCCAACCCAATTTCTTGATAAATCAAGAAAAGCCATCCACGAACGCGTTTCGCGCTTTTGGCGCTCGTCAGCGTGGAGTAGGCTGAACCATTGCGACCAAAAAATAATTTTTGATCCCAATGGCTTCCTGAAAAACCAAGAAATGGGTATTTAAGGCCAAACTTATATTTATATATTATATACTTATATATTTATATATAAAATAGAACAGGTTAGCTCATCACACAGGATATTTAAACAGAATCTGAACATTGCTATAGAGCGGGGAAAACGCTATTTCACTTTAAAATGTCGAATTGACACCATATATGGTATTAAGGTATATAGGTAATTAGTGATTTTGATACCGATGTGTGAATGTATATTTTATTCATAATGGATATTTTAATATATGTTTATAAAAAAAACATAATATTTTAAATAGATTACTCTCATTAACCACAAATCATATATATAATACGTCAAACATAAATTGCTTATAAATTTCTTTTGATTATGTATAAATAGTGCATGGATATCTAGGTTATAATTTGTGAATCATCTAAAGAATTGTCCTCTACGACATAAACAAATATGATGACATCATATTTGTGTCATAAGGCATCATTGCAATGTCGTCATATCGATGTCATAATACAAATATATAAGCTTCTCTTTAGCGAATAAGCATAACTTCCATTTTAAATTTTAAAATAAGTCGCCAACATTCCTCTAACATCAAATAGAAATATACTCTATAACAAAAAAAAATCGACGCACCAAGAAGCAGTTATCCAATTTATATGAAAATACGTATACAAAGAGGTTTCGACCAAGCATGCAAATGATTGAAATTTGGTGGCCGATTTATGCAAAGCAAGAGCTCCAGCTCATCTGAACTGCGCATCCAGCACGAGCATTCTAGAATCAATATTCGGCGCGGCACGAACTGATTTTCAGAATTTCCGTTTAATAATTTAGCAGTACGCCTATTTCTACTGTATCAATGCCTCGCCGAAAGATTCGTGCTCATTACGAACATATGTCAGAGTTTGAAACTGGTCGTGCCATTGGATTGAAAGAGGCTGGTTGGTCTAATCGACTAATCGCGCGACATCTGTGTCGAAGTGATGCGGCTATTAGGCGATGTTGGCAAAAGTGGGTCAACAACGGAAGTATGCAACGTCAGGACGGCGGCGGTCGATCAAGGACAACAACAGAACGGGAGGACAGAGCAATTGTCAGAATAGCTGTCGCAGCACCGGAATCCACGTTATCTACCATCCAACGTGTGACCGGCACACAAGTGTACAAAATGACCATCAACAGGCGACTGAGAGAGCGGAATCTAAGAGCTCGCCGACCGTTACGATGCCTACCCCTCACACCTGTGCACCGACAAGTCCGACTACAGTGGTGTCGGGAGCGATCAACTTGGAACTGCGCTGACTGGGGACGTATAGTCTTTAGTGACGAGTCCCGCTTCTTACTGTGTCCTGACGACCGTCGCAAACGTGTCTGGAGACGTCCTGGGCAGCGTGTGGATCCTGGCCTTACTGTCGAACACCACACAGGTCCACAACAGGGCGTTATGATCTGGGGTGCCATTTCATTTGATAGCAGGACCCCATTGGTAGTCATTCCTGGCACCCTGACAGCACAACGGTACGTAGATGACATTCTATGGCCTGTTTTGTTGCCGTTCCTCTCACATCTCCCCGGGCTTACTTTTCAACAAGATAATGCCCGGCCACACACGGCACGTGTTACTATGGATTGTCTTCAATCTTGCCGAACTCTTCCGTGGCCAGCAAGGTCGCCTGATTTCTCGCCCATAGAGCATATCTGGGACGTGATGGGAAGGCGATTGCAACCATCCCGGAATGTTGACTATTTAGCCTGACAGTTGGAGACAATTTGGCAAGAAATCCCGCAGCACACCATCCGGAATCTTTATCACTCCATGACACGCCGGGTGACAGCCTGCATCCAGGCCAGTGGGGGTCCAACGACATATTGACATTCTCAATTTGTGACGATCAAACTATGAAATAAAACAATTAATTTTTTTGAAATTCTAATCGTTTTTCCTATACATGCTCTTTACATACATCAATTTTTGTCCTAATCTGACAACTCCTTCTTGGTGCGTCCATTATTTTGTTATACAGTGTATATAACAAACGTGGGAGATAGAGTACAGCTATATTAGCGGACAAGATGACTAACCTATAGCAGGGTGGTTGAGTTAGGTTTAGCGTCTTCTTGAAGTTACTTGGCTAGAACTCGGTGGGCCATCACTGATAAGAGACGCCGAACGCCCGGAGATGGAGTTGTAGGGAAGAGGTAGATTGTGAGAGAACACAACTCACGGACTAAAGTCCACGTAAATACCGAGGTCAGCCGTCCACCTAGGTTTTCGGTGTCAAGAGATCCAGAGAGCTGAGTCCATAACATGCCCGACAATCCAAGTCCGAGGAAGTCCAGCGGGATGATTCTCGCCATGTTCAGCAGGTCCAGGTTGTCAATATTGGCTGTAGAAATACCCAGACAGACATAATTGTTGCGGCTTTCAATAATCAGGAATTCCAAATAGAATGAAAAGATTTATCTTTCACTTTCTGCTAATAAAAATAGGTTTCATAGCTATCTGTGATTTCGATGACCGATTACCTTTATGAGTCATTTCGAAAATAATATTTTGAATAATATTAACCTAAAATTTCACCTATAAAATAGAGATAAAACATAATTCTGTTCCGTTTTAAATCAAGGACTCTTGGGTTCTGAATCTGCTTATTTACCTCTCCAAATACTTTACAAATGTTATATTTTCTATTGTCAAAAATATGAGGAGAATAAATGAGAAAAAAACTATTTTTGAGACTTTATTTTTAAATAGATAGTTATATATATATTAAAATTGAGAATATAATGGTTTATAATAAAGATTCTTCCCTTCCAAAGTGTAAAACATTTTGAAAAATTGATAATGAATCTAGGGCTAGGTTTCTTTTTACAATTGTTTTATCTCGAGCTAACCCAGAAGTACTACTTCTAGCCAACGGTTTATATAAAACATTCCGGCAAAAGGTGTGGCAGTTACCCGTCATATATTAGAATTGAAGTAAATAATATAAGAGAAAATATAAAGAAAAATGCTAGAACACCATACTAGTTATTTCTCAATATATTTTAGAGCTGAAATTTATTCTCTGCAAAAAGAAAAATTTATAAACATCTAAAATGTAAGATTTATATAGTTTTACTATGAAGCAATCTATTCCAAGTTTAAGAAACCTATTGGGAATATAATAACGCAATTAAATAAGGCAACAGGTTTCTGGAGATGAGTTTGTTTTCATTAAACACCGTTAGATTATTGTTGTACTCCTGTAGAAGGGAGGTAATGCCCAGAAGCTTGAGGTTGCAATAAAAATGAAAATAAACTCATCACCAGAAGCCTGTTGCCTTATTTAATCCAAATACAGGAGATTCACATCTATCCCATAATAATTTAATAGGACAACTTATCCTATTTGTCTGTTTACGGACACATATATTCAATACGATTGTATATATGCTTAAAAATATATACCAGGTCTATTAGTATGAAACGCGAACATTTTCAGTGAATTCAAAAGTTCACCAATTCCATACAACAAAAGATTCTTTATTCAAAGTAATTGCCCTGCTTAGCTATACTCTCGGACTACCTTTCAGGCAATTTTCGAATTCCTTGTATGAAAAATTGCAAAAGTTGCACTGCGCACTCTGGCGGCCATTTTCTCATTTCATACTAATAGACCTGGTATGTACTCTTTTTCAGAACATAATTTACATATCTCTATATTATCTGCTCGGTTTCTTCATGACTGAAAATTTTCTCAACAAATATGTATATTAAAATATAAGCTATTCAAAGCTTGGAATTAGACGAATCGAAAACCATTTTGCATGATTTTTGGAAAGAGTTATAAAATTCTATTTATTTTATACAGATTGATTGACCCAGCTTCGCCCGTCTTCTGCGTGAGTAAATGTTTGTCAGACCAATATTTTTTAAACATTTTTTAAAATTAAGAGATTATATTATGTTCACTATAATTAGTATAGTTATAAGAATTAAAATTAATTTAACATTATTACACTATCTTCATAGTCATTTTGTTTATTTTTCAAATATTTCACGTTAAAGTGACAATATGATCATAATAAATAAAATTTTGCTATAACATTCTTCGTTGAGCAAACATTCACTAGGGGAGAACCCGGGCAATACCGGGTCATGATATATAATTGTAACAAATATTATTTTATCAAAAATAGACGACCGGTGACATCAAAGACTTTACACTACCTTAAGTTTTGTTCCTGAGTGTATTCCAGATTGCGCTCTACCATCTAAAAATGCTCATACGAACGGTCAGGATATGTATTTTGTGGTTTTAATGTCAACATCTGGCCTTTTTTCTATTTTTAGTATTTTTATACATTAACAGCGTATTTGCAAAAATTTGGTCTTAAATACCCATTTATTGATTTCTCAGGAAGCCTCTTGGACAAAATATTTGGTCGTTGAAGTAAAGTCTGCACCACGCTGATAAAGACCAACATTCCGAAACGCATTTGTGATTGACTTTCCTTGATTTATCAAGAAAATGGTTTATATCATGGAAGAAGTAATATCAACATTAATTTGATTTTTGTTCCACCTTTTAAATATTTATTAAAAATTCCATAAAAGGAAAAACTATTAAAAATAACTTTTAAAATTGGCTTATGTCATTTATGAATATAGAATAATTTTTAAAATCAGGTGTGTTTTCTATTAAAAACAATATTTATTTAATGAATATTTGTTAATTAATATTAAAGCTCAACATAATTAATTAACTCCTAAAATACGTTAAATCAATTTCAATTTGAAGTATAATGGTAAACTCAATTCACCTTTTTAAAAAAAATAATTACTTAAACAACAAAATACACCCAGCACTCACCTAATCTCAAACTAATTTACAACCTTAAATTAGCCCCGTGAAATAAAATCAACTTGAAATTGGAAAATTGCCAACCAATAAGGTGGATGATAGCTTTAATGAACATTTTTAAAATCTCATTTTACATTAAAGAGAGATGATGATATATGATGATACTCATACAGCATCTCTCCATTAAATAAAAACCGCTAAAATAATGATAGAATGGAAGTAAGCTGTTTATCTACACAAAATGAAAACATGCAATGCATTCAAGTCTATATTTCCCCTATTAAAATAAAACTACAAAAAAAAAAAGAATTAAAAAAATGGTGATACAAGAGTAGGGAAGCCGTTGCTATAGTTACGTGAAAGTAAGCTCTATTGATTTGCCAGAATTCTTTCGTGTGCTCTAGTTAATTATTAGTTTAAAAGTTTTCTCCCAAATTTTTGCATCGTCTGCATTGGAAAATCTCCATCGAAGCTTGCTAACAGATTTAAAATAAATCAAAGCTAATTAAAATGCAAATTTTTACCATAAGGTAATATCTGAAGTTTATTTTCGATTATTTATTCATTTATTTATTTTTTACAAAAATAAAATCGTTTTAATTTAAGTTTTCGCTTATTTGTGTCAAAGTTGTCAGTTGCTATAAATATTAGAATGAATAAATAATAATGTAAGGGATATTTTGTAATAAATTTGTATACATTGAGATACTTCTGGTCATTATGTATATAAACTATGTATGTAATTATGTTTATATTTTACACTAGTCGAGTGACCCTGACAACGCCCGGGTTGTTCCAGAGTGGATTTCTACCAGAGTGCATATAGAATTAAAAAAAAACTTTTATTATAATATGAATATTATAATATATATAATATAATATAATATATAAATATTATAATATAAATATAAAATAGTTTGGATCCTAAAATTAGAATGTTAGAACCAAGTTGCTGTTATAATGAGGTTCCCTTGGTAACAAGCTGTGTTATCCATTTATTTGGTCTGAGTGGCTGTTATATATATATACAACCGGAACACCTCCTATAACCAGTTCAACAGAACCCAAGGCTCAACGATCTCATCACCCTAGTGACTGTGGCCCACCAAAAGATGAATTACTCCCCATAATAAACCCTTTGAGACCTACAAATAAAACACCTTTTTGAAAATAAATTATTCACTCATGGAGAGAAAATTTAAGGAAGTGTAAATTCTTTGATGTCACCAGTCGTCTTTCTTTTTTTTTTTAGGAGACAGAGGCAATTTTGTTCATACTTGGTTATCTCGTGTATCTTCAATAAAGGTCACTGTAATATATTTCAGAGTTATAGTCTAAACTCGATAAACATGCTGAAAGGTATAACTTCCTTAAGTTTTATCTCCATAAGTGTATTTTATAAAATCAAATTGATGCTATAATTTTAAACAAATATGATAGAAAGATTGCTCTTTATTTATTTATTTCAACACACAAACGCGATATCCCGGCTAGGGATAATTGTGTCGATTCACATTTTTTAAACAGAAAGAGTTATAAAATTTTTACAAAAAAAAAAGTAATCGAAATAAAAAGAGAAAAAATATATATATATATTAGGAACCTGAACCTTTCAAGTTTGAAAGAAAATCATGAATATATTTACAAAAATAGTTAAACTTATGATAATTCTCTCTGCTATTTACAAATTGATATAGATCTACAACATTATTTATTGTCTGTTGTCTAGCGGTGAAGAAGAGTGGACATTCCAGCATTAGGTGTCTCGAGTCCTGGAATTCGTTGCCACAATGACAGCTAGAGTCTTCAATCGCGCCAATTTTTGATAAAATTCCTTAAAATTTCCATGGTTCGTTATAAATTGTGAATTATAATAGTTTGGTCGAAAATATTTCGGAATTGCATAAGGAAAGAAACTTTGAAATGTTTGATTAGTATTCTTTTTCAGTAAATTAATCCTTGATATAATGAAATCTTTGAGTATACCTGGAATATACAAATCATAAAATTGTTTATCTTCTGTTGATAAATTATTCAACTCATATATAACCTATAATTCTAGATTCCATATAATCAGTGATCAATGGAATATTGGCTAAGGTGTGAACACAGTTATAACTGGTTGTTTTATATGTTTGGGTACACCATAGCAGAATTTGATATTGCATTGAGTTCAGTTTGTACTTATATTTTTTGCTAATAAATTGAAACCATATTTCTGTTCCGTAAGTTAACGTTGGCCTTATTATAGATTTATAAAGTGTAAGCCTTTTTTGGGTGCTAAGACCCCAAGATTTTCCACATATTGAAAAAAGAAGGTTTTTCAATCTTTGGGTTTTGTTTAGTATAATGTTAAGGTGAGGGCCAAAATTCAATTTGTTTTTCCATCTATGATTCGCAATCGTAATTCCAAGAATTTCAATTTCTTCTACGGGCATAATAATATTGTCTCTAAAATTAATTAAAATTTTGTCTTTATTGTGCAAGTGTAAAATACTAGTTTTATCAAGATTGATATTCAGCTTATTATCATTACACCATTGATCTATCTTTTCCAAATTAAACTCAATCGACTTTTTTAGATTTGTTAACCCATTATTCCAACATATAATAGTTACATCATCAGCATAGCAAATGATTTCAGAGTTTGGTGATTGCAAATTAGTTAGCAGATCATTTAAATATATCAGCCATAACAACGGAGACAATGGTCCACCCTGAGGACAGCCCTATGTTAATATCTTTGAAACTTTCATATTAATATACTTGAAAATCGTTTTTCTATTTTTCAAAAAAGAACGTAAAATTTTGATCAATTCAACTGGTAAATTGTCTTCGTCTAATTTTTTAAACAAGGCTGGCCACCATGTATTATCAAACGCTCCTTGTATATCAATTGCAATCAGCGTAACTAGTTGTTTCTGTCAATGTTCCATTATGATCTTTGTGATTTTTTCAAACAGGTTGTTGTTGACTTATTCTTCAAGAACTCATGTTGTCTGGGGCTAAGGAGATTATTTTTTTCATAGTATTCGTATATTTTATTTTTCAAAATTTTTTCAAATATTTTTGATAAGTTAGAAATTAATGAAATAGGTCGATAACTCTTTACTAATTCTAAATTCGTTTTGTGAGGTTTTGGAATTATCCTGAGAGCTGCCTCTTTCCATCTATCTGGATAATATCCGAAGTGAATGCATTTATTAAATAAATCGCATATTAATGGTAAATATTTTGGAAGGGCACTTTTGATCATGTTGTTACTTATACTGTCAACCCCAGGGGCTTTTTTTGATGTCTATGTTAGATATTAGGTTCACTATTTCCCCTTCCTCAACACAGACCTTATTCTTGTTAATCATTTTTAGTTTGTAATTTCTAATTAGTTGATGGTAAAAATCATCCGTATCGAAATTATCATCTGGTACCAACTCATTTAACAAGTTGCTCATTGATCGTTCTTTTAGGTGTTCTGGGGCATTGTCAATTAAGGGTATTCCCCTTTGTTTATCTAGTGTTCTTAATTTATTAAAAAATTTATATGCGTTACCAAATGGATTGTTTGTATAATTTTCTTCTATAAGATATCGCCAGTTAATTTTCTTTGCTTTATCAATTGCATTAGTGTATCGATTCCTAGTCAACTTGAGTGTGTTATAACTGATTGCTCCGTGGCGATAATATAGGTTTCTTATGTAGTGAAAATGATCTTTCTTTTTTTTTCAATTCATTATTCCACCAGTTATTACTAGAATAATATTTAGAGTTGGAGGATATAACTTCCAAAGATTTAAAGGCAGCTTCTGTTAAAAGGTTTGTAAGTCCATTTACTATCATATCAATATCTAAATCTGAATTAACTCTTTCCACTTTACTTTTAAGTCTTATTATTTCTGTTAAAGATATATTATGAGAAAATCGAGACCAATCAGCATCGTTTTCTTTGAATTTCCAAGTGGAGTTTTGATTATTGAATAAGTATTCGTTTTTTTTTATTTCGAATTTTATAGCAACATGGTCCGAAATATTTGTTAGTTGGGAAGTTTGCCAGTTATTTATTAAGCTTAATGAATGTTTATTGGAAATAGTAAGATCGATTATACTAGTTTCGCGACAGGTAGGCGTTTTCACACAATAGTTTTCATTCATTTTTGGTGTTTTTTTTTGGAGGGGGGGGGAAAGGGGGAAGGATAAGAGAATTCTAAAAATAGGCTCAAAGCCAACCCAAGATTTAAAAATACATATGGAATGTAGATATATAAATTAAGATATATATGTGAAAAAAATGATAGAAAATGATAAAAATGTCAGTTGTTGATATTAAAAATAAAGATGGCATATCCTGACCAGGAGAACATTTGCTTTTTAGATGGCAGAGCGCCCATCAGAGATTTATTAAGAAAATAGTTTGGCCAAATATCAGGGAACAGGCTAAATCAACTTTTTGTTTATTTCTGTTCCAATAGATGGCGCTCTGCCATCTAGAAAACACATGTTGTCCTGGTCAGAATATGGCTTCTTTTTTATATATATATTTGCGTAAAGAATAGATTTTAAAATGCCTAAATTTATATACATACTGATAGTTTTATAATTTTCACTTGAAATTTTAGAAAATAAAATAGAAAATCAATAAATCATTTTTTTCTAAACATTAGACTAACATCTACCGCACATTCCAAAATGGGTTACTTGGAAAATTTGGTTATATAATATAGTAAGATAAGATAGATATAAAGAGAAAAGGATTATGAAATTTTCATTATCATTAATATATATCATTTCTTTAAAGAAAGATAGGAATATAGAGAAAAAAGGTGACGCAATATAATAATTATCTCATTTTAGTTTATTCATTATCAATGTTCATCAGTTAACTCATTCAATCATTTAAAAATGTTAACAAAATATTCATAGGTTAAATGTGTATGCATATTTCAGGGAATCTTTAGTAGTAATTTTCCATAGGCATATTGTCAAAGAATAATTGTGCAGAACCTAGCATATTGTTGCACCAAGTTGCAGCTTTGCAGGGTCGTCGACCTTGGTTTCCTCCTTCTTGGTGTTATACACGTTTCCATACTTAAAGCAAATAAAGAAAAGTAAATAAATTACCTTTTAAAGTTATTGTGTTTACTTATTTGTTGTCTTTCTCGTAGATTGTGATCCGCAGTCTTCGTCTAGGTCCTCTCTCGCTCTAATAACCAATCAAGATATATGTACACTAACAATATTACAAAAGGAATGAAACTATAAAAAGGAACAATACTGTTGTATTTCAATTCGATTACACACAGCGCTTAACGTTAATTATTATTTAATTAACTACAAGGTAAAAGGATTATATATAGATTAAATGGTAAACATGGAAAGAGAATAAGTCAGCGTGGCGACGCCGCGTGCAGGTTACTTAAATAGGAAGTGACGTCAGCTCCAGTGTTGCCGAAGCCAGCCGCCCGCCGTCACGGTCCAGCAGTCTCCTCCCTCGAAGTGATCCCTTCTTAGTTATGGACCATTTCGCCACCCCTAAGTCTCGAACGATGAAGTTCGTGTAGGTTACTCCCCATTGGCTTGGTCAAAATGTCCGCTAGGTTTCTTCCACTTGTAACATAGTCCAGTTGAATCACACCGTCATCCACCTTTTCTCTGACGAAGTGATATCTAATAGCGATGTGTCTGGTCTTGGATCGGCTGATGTAGCTCTTGGCGTGTGCTATAGCCGCTTGGTTATCGCACCACACCGGAGTTGGCTCAACCATATTATGTGGTATATCCAAATGGTTTAGGAACTCCCTGATCCATGTCACTTCCCTGACTGACGATGATCGGGAAATGTATTCCGCCTCCATTGTGCTGAGGGCGGTGACAGTTTGCTTTGAACTTCGCCATAGGATTGGAACGCCTGCAAACATCACTACGTTACCCGATGTACTCTTTCTGTCTTCCAGGTTGGTTCCCCAATCTGCATCCGAATAGACACAGTTGTTTCCCCAGTCCGTCTATAGGTGATGCCTAGATGCTCTGAATATTTTAAGTATCTTAAAATTCGTTTCGCAGCAACCCAGTTTTTTCTAGTGTACTTTGAACAATAGCGAGCCAATTGACTTACTGCATAGGCAATGTCTGGCCTTGTCCGCTGTGAAATGTAGAGCAGTTCACCAATTAGTTCACGGTAGGGAAGGTCTTGGCAGTTTTCTTCATATTCTTCCTCAAGAAGTTCTGGTCTGGTTTCCATCGGCGTTGAGACTTCTCTTCCTTCCTGAAGATTGAACCGTTCCAGTAGACTTTTTTTATAGGCTCTTTGTGCTAGAGTTACGCATCCACCCTTTGATCGAGTGAAGTTGACACCAAGCAGGTAGGATACTGGTCCGATGTACTTTGTTTCGAAGTGACCTCTCAGCAGTTCAATCCACTTTTCTCTCACTTCTTGATTCTCCGTCAGAGTAAGAATATCATCCACGTATAATGATAAGATTATCATTCCTTCGTTCAGCTTGAGCTTGTAGACACAAAGGTCAACTGGATTCCTCATAAATTCCTTTTTCTTCAACCACTCATCAAGGCACTTGTTCCAACATCTGCCGCTTTGCTTCAGTCCGTACAGAGATCTTTTGAGTTGGCAGTAAAGATGTTCCTCACCAGGGTTAACAAAGCCTTCTGGTTGTTCCATGTAGATCACTCGGTCAAGCTTGCCGTAGAGATAAGCACTTTTCACGTCATATTGGTCTATGAACCAGTTATTTTCAACACCTATTGCTGTGAGCAGTCTTGTCGTTTCAAAACTAGAAACAGGTGAGTAAATCTCATCATAATCGATTCCCTTTTGTTGCTTGAAGCCCTTTGTCACGAGTCGGGCCTTGTATCTAACTACTTGACCCTCGGCGTTGGTCTTCTTGTGTAGTACCCACTTACAAGCAATTGGGGCAGAGTCTTTTGGTAGTTCTGTTAGTTCCCAAACTTTGTGCTTTCTCAAGGATTCCAATTCTTCTTCGATTGCTTCAAGCCAATGCTCAGCTTCAGGGCCTTGGATAGCTTCTTTATACGAAGTAGGATCTCCCTTATTTACTTCAGTACTGAGGAGTTCAATTGAGTTCTGAGCATTTCTCTGGTTCCTTAGGATCATTGGATGAGATCGAGTAGGAGATGGCTTCACAGTATCTTCATTATGGCTGTCCTCTTCTGTAGGTATCACGTCTTCTTGATCTAATAAAGACACTGGATACTCTTCAATCTCCCGTTGAGTCCCATAGCTGTAGTGTTCAACTGATGGAAGCACCTCCCGGTTACTGTCGTTCCTCGATACATCACTCTCTTTGAAGACACAGTGCCGAGATTCCACCACTTTCTTCATCTCAGGAATCCACACTCTGTAGCCACGTCCTCTGAGTGCATATCCAACAAGGTTACCTTTGACAGCTCTCCTTTCGAGTTTGGATTTACGGACTTGTCTTTGAATTTGGACAAATACTTGACAGCCAAAAGCTCTTATGTGTTTAAGGCTAGGCTTGATCCCTTTCCACAGTTCATATGGCGTGCTTTCACCATTGTGATTGTTGAGAACTCTGTTTCTGACATAGGCTGCGGTGTAAGTCAGCTCCGCCCAGGAAGCCTTTGGCAGACCACTTCCAGATATAGTGCTCCTGACAAGATCAGGAGTGTCCTATTAATTCTTTCTGCCACACCATTCTGTTGAGGTGTATACGTCATAGTGTGTTTATGAACTCTTCCAACGCTCGTGCAGAAAGTGTCCCATTCCTTGGAACAAAATTTCAAACCATTATCCGTACGTATTCGTTTTAGTTTCCGGCTGGTTTGTTTCTCAGAATCTTGAATCCACTCTTTGACTTTTCCCAGGGTTCCGCCTTTGTTTTTCAGGAAAAATACACTTGCATATCTCGTAGATTCATCAATAATGGTTAAGACGTACTTGGCTCCTCCCCAGCTCAATACGTCAAGTGGACCCATCAAGTCCGCATGCACCAAGTCCAACGGCATGATTCCTTTTTCCTCCTTGTGTGAGTGCTGAAGGATTGGCAGACGGTAAGACTTGCCGATCAAGCAGTCTTCGCACTTTTCTGGCTTTGCCGGGCTGCAATCAATTCCTCTTACGCTTTGGTTCTTGGCCATCTTTGCTATCGTATATGCATTTACATGCATCAGCCTTTTGTGCCAAAGTTCCAGTGTAAGCTCTACCTTGCATTCAGATGCAAGAGAAACACGATCATTCTGATCTATCGGAGAGGATGGAGTAGTCTGGACGTAGTAAAGTCTACCCAGCTTCTTTCCCTCTATCAAGAGTTTACCTTTCATGTCCATAATGTGGCGACAACTCTTATTGAAGACAACTTTTCTACTGTTTTCTATCATTTGGAGTACAGACAGAACACTGTGACGCATATCTGGAACGTACAAGGTGTTCTGGACAACCAAATTGCTGGCATCTCCCTTGTCTCCAACAATATTGGCACTGACAGTACCGATACCACATGCTTCTATAGAAGAGCCATTCGCAACAGTGATGGAACTCATATTGTTTGTGCACTCTTTCAGACATGTGAAGTAATCTCTCTTGGGAGTCATATGGTGCGTCGCTCCAGAATCTATGATCCAAGTCTCGGCGGTAGCTCCAAGCAAAGTGTTGCACATTGCCGACCTATTTACGCCTTTGTTTTGGTCAAACCTCTTTGGTCTTTGTTCATTCTTTCCTTTCTTCCTGCATTCCCTTGCATAATGGCATTTACCTCCACATTTGAAACAAACAACCTTTGCTTTAAATTGTTTTTCTGTTTCAATGGGCTTCGAAGAGGCATTAACGACCATGGCACCCACATATTTTGGTAGATTAGACGAACGCCTTTCTGCTTCTGCCAACAGCCGTCTTTTAACTGTGGCGGTCGTGAAGTCTGAATCAGGCAAGTTACATATGGTTGAGACAACGGTGTCCCAATCCTCTGGTAATCCACCCAAAAGAACCATAGCCAAATCGCCATCATCAATTTTGTCGCCAATTTGGGCCAGTTCGTTTACTGTGTGGTTTATCTTCCCCATATACCCTTCCATATTGCTGTGCTGAGTCAACCTTTCGCCATATAACTGCCTTCTTAGTTGTACGGCTCGATATCTACTATCCTTTGGTGCGTATAATTTTTCCAGTTCCTCCCAGACCTCTTTCGGAGTATTCAAATGTTGAACATGCAATTGTTGTTCATCATTAATCCCGAGGCAAATTTTTGCGAACGCCTTACCCTCCCGCGACAAAAAAAAAGTTTTGTTGCAACAAGGTCACTAGGGTCAGACTTAGCCTCTCCTGGATTGATCAAACTCCACAAGTCGTTTTCGATTAGAACGAGTTTCATCTGGAAGCTCCAGCTGGAGTAATTATCACCATTTAATTTTGTAATCGTCGTGTTTGCCATTTTACAAAATATTTGGTAAGTAGAAAAAAGGATGGGCCAAGTAATCAAAGGAAATTTGGTAACTCACGTTTTAGGCCTTGCGCTTCTTCAGTCTGACGTTTTAGGTCTTGCGCTTCTTCAGTCTCATAATCTTTGTTGTATTCCAATTTGATTACACACAGCGCTTAACGTTAATTATTATTTAATTAACTACAAGGTAAAAGGATTATATGTAGATTAAATGGTAAACATGGAGATAGAGAATAAGTCAGCGTAGCGCCGCTTGCAGGTTACTTAAACAGGAAGTGACGTCAGCTCCAGTGTTGCCGAAGCCAGCCGCCCGCCGTCACGGTCCAGCAGATACCATAGTAAATAGTCTGTTTTAAATAAATAATAAATATCATAGAATATTTTGAATAAATCTAGGGCGCATTGATGCAACAATATCTACGCCGATACGCAGTCCTAGAAGATTTAAACTAAGCGACACGTCTGATTCAAAAAACCAAAGCATGTTTACCAAAAATGATAGTAAACAAATTAGACTTTAAATATATGATCCAAGTGTATGTGGAAGACTTCGGATTTTTCAATGCTCTGGTAGACACAGGCGTAGACATGTCAGTGGTCGACATTATTACTGCAAAAATAAAATAGGAGCCGAAATAAATAACAGGTCGATTTTATATAAATAGAGATACACTGCGTGACATTGAAAATGGAACACCAAGAAATAGTGGCCAGAAAGTGATGAAACTCGGCAGACAGAGAGAGACAGGGACGAACAATAAGTGATCTTTATTTCAAAATGATAGTCATAATACAGAGCGAGAACGGCGTCGGCTTAGTAGCAAGTAAGACCACCGCGGACGGCGATGCACGCAGCAACACGTGCTCGATTGGTGAGAGATCAGGAGAGTACGGTGGCCAGGGAAGCATCTGTATATTTCGCAGAGCTTGTTGGCTAATGCGAGCAGTGTGCGGTCGGGCGTTATCCTGCTGATAAAGGGCATTGGGTACCCCCTGAAGGTAGGGGAGTGTCACCGGTCGCAACACATCATCAACGTATCGTTGGGCCGTCATAGTGCCCTGAATACGAAGTAAAGGTGACCTGGAATCATACGCGATTGCGCCCCAAACCATGATTCCACGTTGTCGTACGGTGGGGCGTTCCACAATTGCTGCCGGATTGGACCTTTCTCCACGTCGACGCCACACGCGTACACGGCGACTATCACTGGACAAGCAGAAACGCGACTCATCTGAGAACACGACCCTGTGCCATTTCGTCATCCACGTCGATCTAGCCCGGCACCATTCCAAACGTTGGCGCCTATTCGGTGGGGTCAATGGCAGTCTTCTTAGCGGACGGCATGAGTGCAAGCCATTAGCAACCAATCGACGGGAAATGGTTCTGGTCGAGATGGAATGATCTAGGGTGTCTTGCACATGTTGCAGGATGGCGGTACAAGTGGCTTGTGGGGCCGCCACTGCTTGTCGAAGGATACGCCGATCCACACGTGCTGACGTCACTCTGGTTGCACCGACATTCCTATAAATTGCCACATTTCCTTGTTCCAACCATCTTCTCCACAGTCGGTGCACCGTGGACGCACCAAGGTGTGTATCAGCTGCGATTTGACGTATGGACCAACCTGCCCTTTTCAGTCCGATCACCATGCCCCTCGTAAAAGCGTCTGTCTGCTTGAACTGCCTCCGTTTACGATGACCTGGCATTCTCTGTTATTACACGTGTCTTTTGACACAAGAAAAAAATTTCTACAATGATTTTCCTTGAAGAAATAACGACACGAATACTGTCCTTTCTGTAAGTTCCTTCCCTTATATCTTACTCCATGTGCGCACGAGAGCTGCGCATTTTACATCATTTGCATAACTCGGTTAGGCGCGTCTACCCTGAAATTTTCATAATTTTCTGGCCACTATTTCTTGGTGTTCCATTTTCAATGTCACGCAGTGTATATTAACATATGTTATGTTTCGGTGTGTGCCTGTGACAATTATAACGTTCAGGAAAAATATCTGAATAAATTAATTTGTTATTTATTCACAGATATATTACTGCTACCAATTTGCATAATTCCCTCGTTGCCTCTCTGCTCTTTTATGCAAATAAGTTGAGGTTGTTTTGTGATCAAAATAAATTGCCTTGTCAACCTGACGTTTGCTATTCCTCATTTTTCTACCTAAATGTATAAATTTATTGCTGAGATTTTTTAGATGTTTTTTACTTTTATCAATATATTTCTTGAATGAGTAAATGAATATATTTTATATAATATTTTTTAATATCTCAAAGTGAGCCATATATTCCATAGAAGGTGCAAACTAAATTGTTATTTCGTAATATAAAGCATTTAATTTTTGGATAATTAATATATATATTTGGAATTCTTTCAA
The DNA here is from genome assembly GCA_030710605.1 of Cordylochernes scorpioides. Lineage (NCBI taxonomy): Eukaryota > Metazoa > Arthropoda > Arachnida > Pseudoscorpiones > Chernetidae > Cordylochernes > Cordylochernes scorpioides. The sequence goes on from CP092877.1 coordinate 48,069,882, forward strand.
AATTTTAATTCAAATCTACTGTCTAAATTATAATTGTGAATAGAAAAACAATTTAAGCGTTTTAAAAATAATTTTCAAAATAAGTTAGCAGATTTAAAATGTTAGTTGAAACCTTTCTAATTTTGTATATACACTCATGGACAAAACTTAAGGAAGTTGTACCTGTCAATATGTATTTCGGGATTCAGATAATAACTTTGAAATATATTTGATACACAGTGACCTTTATTGAAGACACACGAGATAACCAAGTGTGAATATAATTTCTTCTGTCTCCTTGAAAAAAAAAAAAAATAGACGACCGCTGACTATATCAAAGACTTTCCAGTTCCTTAAGTTTTGTCCATATTTATTTGTTCAGTTTAATTAAACAAATAGTAATTCATAGACATTCTTATAGGTTCGTTGATATCTCTATATGTTCTGAGACCAGTCTATTCATTCACTGGTTGTCACCAATGATGATGATATGCTTGCAGCACATCATCATCAGAAGTATATCTGGAATTGTGGAAGTTGTTTGTTGACTTCCAAACACCTTACGGTATTCCAACCAATGAAACTGCTTCCCAATCTTGTTTACAATATTCTGGTCAGGAAAGTTCGCCATCTCTTGCCAGTACTGATAGTTGCTGATGCATTCTATCTGGGTTGTTTAGAAACTATTTTTTATAGACATACTGTGAACCGTTTCTGAACTGTAGACACCACCAGGCACATACGGCCTTGTTAAAAGAGAGGCCAAATACCTAACTTGTGTGAATTTATAATTGCTTGAACTTCACCTTAGTTGTGTTATAGTGATAAATATAAATACTTTTCTCTAATATTTACTCATGGACAAAACTCAAATAAGTGGAAGGTTTTTGTGTTTGTCGGTCGTCTATTTTTTTTTAAAGAAGATAGAGTCAATTTTGTTCACCCTTGATATCTCGTGTGTCTTAAATAAATGTAACTATGTATCAAATACCTTCCAGAGTTATTGTCTGAATCCCGATATACATGTTAGGAGGTAAAACTTCCTTAAGTTTTGTCGATGAGTGTAATTGATTCTTCCTCCATATCTGTCACCATCCCGATGAGCCAACATGTAAATAACGCTATTAAATGATATATTCGTTGTTATTCTATGGAACTGTGGTATTTATCCCATGAGGTCTTTCGGGCTTGAATCCTACTATGTCGTTATAACGACAACTCGCACAGTAGGCTATTTCTTTTTAATGATACGAAATACAACAGTTAATGTAACTTCAAATTTGTATATGCCAACAAGAAACTTCATTTACATGCACTTCGAGAGATTTCCTGTATTCCCGCGTCAACAGCTGGTAGTTTATCTCGTGCTATAGATAATTATGTAATGATTACAGGAAGTTGTTAGCTTTTGATGCATCTTGTAACGGTTGTGCCAATTATTCTTTAGCTGATAAAAACAGAAGAAAGAGAGACTTAACGGATCAGGTTGATACAGTAGAACCTCCATGAGAAGACATTCCCGCTAGAGTATACCTCTCTACAGAGGACCGTTTTCATCGCCAAAATTACCATTTTTATTATTTTGCTACTATCTCGTAAGAGGATACCTTTCCCTAAAGAACACTTTTGCTCTGCATTTAGGTGTCCTTCACAGAGAGGTATTCTACTATAATAATAAAAGATAAAGATAAATTTTCTGATTATTTAACTCAACGTTGCTGATATAACACGCCGTCTATCGGTATAAATATAAACTAAATCAGCGATTCTTTCAGTCGATATTTACCCTTATCGACGGATCAAACATTCAGCTCCCAATTAAGAGATATTTGCACATCCATCTTTTTACTTTCGTAAATATTATGATTTAAAACATATTGTCGCGTGTTGACCCTACCGGTTCTTTGCGACAACGCGCTTCTTCCCTTCGTGGATCACCTGCTCAGGCTCCCGTTGCTCTTCCCTGCGGCTTTTCCCCACAGGCCACCCAAAGACGTCCCGAGTTCCACCACTCAAGTGGAAACTCCCTTCCTCTGGCAGTATCTCTCGGCCTTACCACTGGTGGGGGGACACGAGAGACTTACCAGAAGAGTAGCAGCAGCAGCAGTAGGCTGGCGATGATGGCAGTGGCGAGAGTAATGACAGGAGGCGGGACGGAGACTAGAAGCACTTCCTTTATTGTCATCTATTACTAAACATTACATCTAAATAAAATAACAGACAATGTGTATTTACATTACCCTACATCCTGGGGCCAACACAAAAGCGTATTTACAGCCAACCTCCCCAGGAAACGGGACCACAGCAGTCGGCGACTCCCACATCGGCCAGCAAGGGAATCCGGCGAAAGTGCCATCTATTGGCGGAGATTGCAACCGTTTAGAGGCCTTACACGTAACAATATTAACAAAAATTACTATTTATAATGGCAAATATACACTCATAGTCAAAACTTAAGGAAGTTGTACCTTTTAGCATGTATATCGGGATTAAGACAATAACTCTGAAATATATTTGATACACAGTGATCTTAATTGAAGGCACGAGATAACCAAGTGTGAATAAAATTGCCTCTATCTCTATGAAAAAAAAAAACACACACACAACTGGCGACATCAAAGACCTTCCACTTCTTTAAGTATTTTCCCCATGAGTGGATATTAATCAGAGATATAATACACATTATGTTATATTGCTAGAGAAACAACAAATGTAGAAGTACAGTAACTGCTACATATGCTGAAGATAGAGGTTGCCTGGCCGGCATTTATATTTCTGTGAAAAATAGATACTTCGGCCAGTTACTCTAACTGGCCTAAGTGTCTATTTTTCACAGAAATACTACATATGCGATCGTCGTAACACTCAAGCAGGCCGCCGTGTTGGAGCAACAAATATATCTCAGCATCAAGCCAACTGGTTGTGATATAGTCTCAGGTATAAAAGACAAAGGACGTCATAAAACTTGTGTCAATCAGCTAGATCACTGCAGCTAGAACACTTAAAAGTTCGAAACGTGGGTTATATTTACAGATAAATTTTAATGTAATAATATGCGTATTTATAACCCAGGTTCCTTTCGAAGGTTTAAGAATTAGGGCTAGAGTCCTCTTTGGTAGACCTCCTCCTCCAGATGTCTGGGGGGTACATGAAGGTCCATGCTACTAACAACGCTGTTGATATATTCGTTTATCAATCTCTGAATTTCCATATCGCTGTCGCTATCTACCGAGATCGAATAGCGTTTGCAAGTCTTTCAAATTGAGGCTTTCCTCTGTTCTTTTCTATTTATGGTCTCAAATTTGCAATATTGTCTACAGAACTCGTCGACAATGTTAATTTTGATAGTTAAGAGAATGCTTGATATATACCTTTTCTTCAAATCCCTTAATGAGGTGTGCGATTTTATCCTTTTCTCCCATTGCAGGATTAATATGGCGACAGAAGTTGAGCATGTCCTGAATGTAGGAATCTGATGACTTCTCAATTCTTTGGACACAAATTTTGATCTCGGCCTTCTGAACAAATTGATCACCATCGCCAAACCTCTCACTAAAATCGCATATGAATTTGTCCCATTATGTCAAATATTCTTCAATATTCTCGAACCAGCATTTAGCAGTTCTATCTAAAAAGAAAAAAGCATATTGATTCAAATTAACCATTATTTTAAAAATAGAGCAAACCTTAAATTAATCTTTAATTAAAAAGGCATACATTGGATCAAAATATATTTTAATTTACCAATATTTCAGATATTATATGATATTTTAATCCAATATTCGAAGGATGTCCCATAAGTCCGTGGCCCGACATATAAAGAAAATGACTAATAAAATGATTATGATTTATCTCCTTCAACATATTCCCCTTTAAGGTCTATACACTTTTTCCGGCGAGGTTCTAATGCTTTTATACCCTCCAAAAAGAACGATGTTTCAAGTGACTCAAATATAGGTTACAGCATCAATGACCTCTTCATCTGACCTGAAATGAATGCCAGAAAGTTTTTTTTTCAAATGAGGAAATAGGTTGAAGTCAGACGGAGCTAGATCTGGTGAATAGGGTGCATGTGGTAAAAGTTCAAAGCCAGAATCGTAAATAGTAGCCATGGCTTGCAGCGACCGGTGACTCGGAGCATTGTCTTGATGGTAAACAATCTTCCTGGACAGCTTTCCTCTTCTTTTTTCTTTAATAGCTTCTCGTAGTTGCTTCACAAGATTTGCATAATAATCGCCAGTGATTGTTTGACCCTTATTTAGAAAGTCTAGAAGAAGTACACCCTCGGAATCCCAAAAGACAGAGACCATAACCTTCCCTGCTGTTGGAACTGTCTTGGCTTTCTTGGCGGGAGGGGAACAGGAGTGTCTCCATTGCATGGATTGTTGCTTGGACTCTGGTGTAAAGTGATGGGCCCAAGTCTCATCCATGGTAACAAATCTATTAACAAATTCCTCTGGATTGGCTTCAAATTTCTCCTTACAGCCTTTTGATCGGGTGTCAAAAGTTTGGAAACCCAACGGGCAGAAAGCTTCCTGTGGCCCAAGAGTGTTCTCTCATGATCCGATCCACTGTTGTTTTTGGAATACCCAAGGTCTCTTCTATCTGACGAACTGTCATTCTTCTGTCCAACATAACCAAATCATGTATCTTGTCGATGTTTTCTTGAGTAACTGACTCAACAGGTCTTCCTGGTCGATGTTCGTCTTCGGTGCTGATCCTCCCTACTTTAAACGCAGCTACCCGTTTTTTTTTTTACTGTGCTATAGGAAGGAGCATCCTCCCTTAATGTATCCACCATATCTTCATATATTTCCTCCGGCGACATTCCTTTCTTACAAAGATATTTTATTACAGCACGAATCTCGTTTGCCTACATTTTAGATTATTCCTGTTTTTTGTCCTCTTTCAGAAACTATAACAAAAATTAAAAAAAGGTTAGTTGTAGAAACTTAAAATTGTACATATCTTTATACAAGGCTTTAAGGTATATTTGGTAAAATTTATTAGTTTCTAAGATTTCGTTCTCATGGTCGGGCCACGGACTTATGGGACACCCTTCGTATGTCTTTTTAATTAAATTAACCATCATGTTCGGCTACTCGATCCAACTCTTTGAGCCATTTTAGAGGGCAATCAAAAGATTTACTTGTAAAAGGTAGGTGGGTTTCTTAATTGAGGTAAGCAGGTGAAGGTTGTTCTTCTTCCTCTACTGTCCTTCTTGTTCAGTTTTAACTGACTTCTTTTATTTCAGTCGGCGGTAAACCTTGTAGTCTTTGGATTTTTCTTCGGTTGTCCACTCTAGAGTAGCATACTTACAGCAGCTCCACCAGATTGTAAGGTAATTGATTAAGCAAATATAACTTATCGATCAGAAAAGATGTAATAATTTATTTTTAAGAGCTTTCAGATAAAAATCTCTGTCTATAAAGATAACCAAATTAATTTTAAAAAGCTCTCGCTTTTCTACTAGACGTCTCTAGATGTCATTGATCATCATACAGTAAAGGGGTTCGGTGGAAGGGTGGTCTGAACCATTGGTGTTCGACCGCTCTGATCCGGGATCGAATCCAGGTTTGGCACTTTTTTTCTAATAAAAAAAAAAAAAATATATATATATATATATATATATGTAATATAGGAATTACCACTGTAATATTTGATGTATTACACTGTAGAATCCTATCGACTCACTGTAACGTTGGGACAATACCTTTTTGGAGATGGGGTGAGTTGTTGATTGATTGATTGAATTGTGGTGGGCGCAGTCGTTGGCTGAAGTGACAAGGTGTTCTCACAGGGGAAAATAACGAAAAACACAGGATTTGGATTGGAAAAGGCTAGCGATCTAGGGAGAAAGGGGTTGAAGCTAATTGCGGATTTGACTATTCTATGGCTGTTCACATTATTGAGGATTGAACTTATCTGATGGTTGAGAAGATGGGGGTTGGCTCCAAACTGGTCTCAACGGCGGCGAGCTCCTTGACTGGTCTCTATGGTGCCACGGTCCTAACTGACTAAACTCCGTTCCCGATTTAACACGAAAACTATTCAGGGCTCTGATTGGCTGTTGGTTGTCTCGTGGAAGCTTTCAATTGGTTCCTAGCTAATCTTCCTATACTCTGATTGTATCTTTGCTATCCCTTTGTTCTCGACCTGTTCTGACATGATCCAGGAAATACTAGCTTCTTGAACCCAGTTTTATGAGTTCCTGGATAATAAAACCTGCTAATGATTGCTTCCTCTTTGATGGCCTTTCTCTCCCAGATTTCTAAGCCTTGTCTTTATTAAAATCTTCAGATTATACATTGCATACATATTGTGGTGGGATTACATCCAGTTATGTACAAATTATGACATATATGTTTCAATAACCACTGATTCTTTCAAAGGTCCAACCCCACCAGCGAGTGCAATTAACCAAACGGCGCTCTGGCACATTTCTAAGTGCAAAAGTCGAACTGCTTTTCACATGTGTAGACATGTGGTGCACTTACAGTAAAAGCAGTCGCTAACTACCAACCATGATTATCATGGCCTGTACCACGTTTTCCTGGAGATAATTTTAAAAAATCATACAGTAACGGATTATGCAAATTTTATTGTATTCAGAGTTAAATAAATTAAATGCTATAAATATATAAACTATATTTCAAATAGAGAATTTTGGGGCAAGATTAAATGACATAAGTAAATATAGCACAAAACACTTCCATAATTATTTTTTGAAAACAAATTTTCGATTTTAAAATATATATATTTTTTTATTTTTAGTAAAAAAACATATTGGAATCATTTTCCATTTAGAGATTAGCTAAATTAAATAGCAGGTGAAACGCATCCAATGTGACCGAATCGATTTCGGATCTTTGTCAAGTTGTATTTTCTTTGAACTATTTTCTCCTTCGTTCTCTCTGTATTGCTTCAGTGAACGGATATTTGACGATATGAAAATATCTTTTCTATTTTCTCTCACGGAACAATATAAATTTAGGGCGTCTATATTTTTGTTATATATACAGTATTTGTTTTTATAAATATAAAAAGAGCGTTATAATATAACGTTAACATAACAAAATATATTCTATTCTATAGAATTGTTAAGCCTATATTTTATATTTTCATAGAATAGAAATTTTGTTTTCCGTATAGCTAAAATAAAATTGAATTATCAGTGAATAAACTTAATTGGTGCTATTGATTTGATAACATTGGATCTATATCTACGAGGGCCATCCAATAAATAAGTTTCCCTATTTTTTTTCTTCGAACTAAACGTTGTAAAAATTAGTTAGTAGTGTAAGAAATGGTCATTAGGATGCGTTGGAAGCGTGTGACCTTCAAAAATACGCTACTCGTACGCGCAAGTCCGTAGCGCTTCAGTTTCCATGGAGCTACCACTGGTGAACGTGTCCACTTGCGAACTCCGTTCTGTAATTCGTTTTTTACGGCGAAAAATGAAACTGCGGTCAATATTCATCGCAATTTAGTGTCAGTGTATGGTAAAGGATGTATGAGCATCCAAATGGTTTGCCGATGGCGTTCATGGTTCTTGGAAGGACGGCAAAACGTGCATGATGACGAGCGAAGCGGCAGGCCCGTTACTGCTACGGACAATGCAGCCGTTGCTGCTGTTAGGAATGTGGTGGAAACAGATCGCCGCATCACCATTGACGAAATAATGATTCGACTGCCTCCTGGAATCGAAATTGGACGCTCTTCGATTGGAACAATCATGTCAGATGTTTTGAATTTTCGCAAAGTCTGCGCAAGATGGGTCCCGCGTTTGCTCTCGGAAAATCACAAGCAACAACGGATAGAGGCAGCATGAGCTTTCCTGGAAATGCATCGAAGAGATGGAGATCAACTGTTTTCCCGTATTGTCACTGGAGATGAAAGCTGGGTGCATCATTCAACTCCAGAAACAAAACGACAAAGCATGGTATGGAAGAAGCCTGAGGAAAGTGCACCAAAAAAGGCGAAGGTCACAATCTCTGCAGGCAAAGTTAAGGCTATCGTCTTTTGGGACTGTAAGGGTGTTTTATTGGTTGACTACCTGCCCCCAAACACTACGGTTAACGCTGCGATGTACTGCGAAGTCCTCACTAAACTCACAGCTGCAATAAAACGGAAACGTCCTGGACTTTTGTCTCGGAAAGTGTTACTCGTCCATGACAATGCTCTCCCTCACGCAGCTCGAACGACCCAAACGTTGCTGGAAAACTTCAAATGGGAAATTTTCACACATCCACCTTATTCTCCGGAACTTGCCCCAAGCGACTACCATCTTTTTCCAGCACTCAAGTAGCACCTTGGAGGCAAGCACTTTGCGAATGATGACGAAGTGCAGGCGGAGGCGAACCACTGGCTACGAAGACAGGACACGGCTTGGTACAACAGTGGTATCAAAAAATTGCTACAACGGTACCAAAAATGTTTGGACAGAAATGGTGATTATGTAGGGAAGTAGTCTATTAGTTGTATAAGGAAAATAAAATAATTGCATAATTGTAAATAATGTTGTTTATTTGTAAAAAAATAGGGAAACTTATTTATTGGATGGCCCTCGTATATATATAGTGTGTGTATTACTGTTGTTTACAATTTAAACTTCAGGATGAGTGAACCCTAATCAACGAAATCTATCCGATATCTAACCATGTATTATCAATTGTAGAATTGTATATGTGGAATACCTAACTAATTATCTATCTACCCACAAATCAAAAGATAATCGAAGACAGCAAATTACAACTTTCCTATACTTCCATTAGGGCTTATAATAACTATCATATAACTATCAAAATACTTGAACATTTCTTCTGGATC
>CP092877.1:48078789-48200013 GCA_030710605.1 Cordylochernes scorpioides
TATAAAAAAAAAAGATATATTTTGATAATTTGAAACTCGTAAATTCGAATCTCTCGATAAAGTGAACATTTTTTCCCGGTCCCTGTGTGCCGTGTCATCCTGAATTTTGTCTTTCCTAATTTTCTACATTACAAAATCATCGTTTTATCTAGTGAACATATTTTCCCGGTCCCTTGAAAAATACTCGATAAGTTGAATAAAATCATGGTTGTGAATCTCTCGATAAAGTGATCATTTTTTTCCCGGTCCCTGTGTGCCGTGTCATCCTGAATTTTGTCTTTCCTAATTTTCTACATTACAAAATCATCGTTTTATCTAGTGAACATATTTTCCCGGTCCCTTGAAAAATACCCGATAGGTTGAATAAAATCATGGTCGTTTATGGAAGATGGACGTAGTTCCCGGAGGTCACCCGCGAGGCTTTTTTCTTGTCTACTTTTCACAGCTGTGTCACCAACTCTGCCCCCGCGCGCCAGGACCTCTTGATCCCTCTGATTGGTCGGTGGGAACTTTGGCCGGCGTCCGGACTACATTTTCTCGGTGGGGGGGGGGGGGGGCAGACCTAAGCCTATCTCCGTCGCAAGGTGGCGCTGCTTGCGAGTTAAAGCTACAAATCTGCAAATAACTCTAAGGATATTTAAGATATTCAATAAATTATTTTTCGTAAACCTTTCCGGGGATACACCTAAAAATATCCCAAATTTTCACGGCGATTGGATGTATGGTTTTTGAATCCATAGAGGACACACACACACACAGACAGACAGACATTCAATTTTATATATATAGATTTGTTTGTTTATGCTTATTTTGTGGTTATATTTATGCTTTTTTCCCTGTCAGTGGAGAAGACGCATAGGTTTGGTTTTATTGGGTTTATGGTCATTTGGAGTTCCATTGCCCACTTCTCCAGTCCTCTCATTGATGTGTTCAGTATTTTTTACGATTTTTCTATGCTGCTACTTGTGTGCCATATGGCTATATCGTCTGCATAACAGGCAACCTTTGAGTCTTCAGTGAGGTAAGGATGGATGTCGTTAATATATAGCAGATAGAGTAGAGGACTGAGCATAGATCCCTGAGTTACACCAGCCCATGTTCTTCCTTCCTTGGAAAATTCTCCATTGACCCAAACCTTTAACCTTCTTCCCCTTAAGAAGTCTGCAATCCAGGTTAAGGTTTTTCCTCTTACTCCGATGTTGTGCAGCTTTTCACGTAATTTCTCCCTCCATACTCGATCAAAAGCTGAGCTCATATCAAGGAATATAGCCGTGGTCTTCTTTGGCGGTTTTTCCTGGAAAGAATCTACAAGGTGTGTCCCATAAGTTCCCGGACTGGGTCCATAAAAAAAAAGGTAAGATATTTTTTTTTTTTAATTATTAAAACTTTTTAAAGTAATCCCCCCTTGCTTCAACGCACCAGCGCCATCGTTTCCCCAAATTGTCGAAACAGTTTTTATAGAGCTCTTTTGGAATGCTCTTCAATGCCAACAGCGATTTTTCGATTATGTCATCCCTGGTGTCAAAATGTCTTCCTTTTAGAACTGCTTTAAGTTTGGGGAACAGGAAAAAGTCATTTGATGCGATGTCTGGGGAATAGGGTGGTTGAGGTAGGATTTCTGTCCCGTTTTTAGCCAAAAACTCGTCACCAAGTGCGCTGTGTGAGGGCGGGCATTATCATGGTGTAGGATCCAGTCACCATTAGGCCATTTTTCTGGCATTTTTTTCGAATCGCTTCCCTTAGATGGCGAAGAATGTCCAAATACATTTCCTTAATAACCGTTTGGCCTGCAGGAAGATACTCGTGATGAACAATGCCCTTGTTATCCAAAAAAGCGTCCAGCAACACCTTGTTTCTGGATTTCAATATCCTGTATTTTTTTTGTCTAGGCTCACCCTGACCTCTCCACTCGGCATATTGACGCTTGGTTTCAGGGTCATAGTCATAGACCCATGTCTCGTCGCCTGTGATTATCTTGTCTTTCCATTCCCGATCCGTTCTTGTCATTTCCAACATGTTCTCACAGGTTGCAAGCCGACACAGTTTTTGCTCATTAGTGAGGAATCTTGGGATGAATTTTGCAGGAGTCTTTTTGAGCTTCAAATCTTTGGTTACGATCCTTCCAATCGTTGTTTTAGAGATGCCTGTGTCTTGCTCTAGCTCCAGCAAAGTGGTTCGAGGATTTTCTTTTATCAAATCGGTGATTTTTTGCACATTTTGGGCGTCCTTGCCGAGGTTCATCTTCAATGGAAATTCTGCCAGCTTTAAATCTAGAATGCCATTCAAAAACAGTTGTTCTCTTTGGAGAGTCATTGGGGAATACTTTATTAAGCATTTCAAAAGTTTCGGTTGCAGATATTTGAAGTTTCACACAAAATTCTATGCAAATCCTCTGCTTCAGTTTTTGTTCCATCGTAAAATCGCCGCAGCGCTAGGTGTGACCTTTAAATAAATTAGAATAACTTTGGCGCGCGCTAATGTACCGCCTCGATATTGGTACCACCGTGTTGCCAGATATTTTTTCTATAATAAACTTTCAAATTAATTTACATTTTTCATTTATTTATTTTTTTATGGACCCAGTCCGGGAACTTATGGGACATACCTTGTATTATTGATTGACAGAAGTAGAACAGTTGATCAGTCGTACAGTGCTGGGATCTATAGGCAGTTTGGTAGAAGTTTATTTTATTATTGTTAGTGAGCCAGACTATGAGCCTAGAGTGGATAATTCGTTCTGTTATTTTACAAAGTATGCTGGTGAGAGCAATTGGCCGATAGTTCTTGGATTCCTTGGCATCTTTGTTTGGTTTCAGTATTGGCACAGTAATTGATATCTTCCAATTCTTTGGTAGTTTACCAGTTTACCATGAAATGTTTAGTATTCGTAGGAGTTGTTTAATAGCTTTGTCTTCAAAGTGTTTAATCATTTGACCAAACATTAGATTATCTCTTGGTGACCTCTTGGATTTTTTTATTGATGAGTTTAGCTCATTCAGTGTGAAGTCTTTCGAGAAAATATCTTGTTGATGGAAGTTTCGTGCTTGTTTAACTAACTGGTTTATATTATTTTTAGAGTCCTGTCTTCATTCGTATATTTGAGTATGGAAGTGCTTGAGAGATATTCAGCAATTATGTTAGCCATCTGTTTGTTCTCGTTTTCTCGCTGTTCTATTCATATCGGTTAGAGTATTGGAGAATTGGTGTTGGTTTTGATTGTTTTCTAACACTCTAATCATATTCCAGTGTTGGCTGTCCTTTCTTGGATCCATTTTTTTGCAGAAATCTGCCATTTTTCTTGTTTGCATATCCAAATTTCTTGTTCTATTTTGTGACTAATTTCAATGTGTTCCTTTCTCTTTTCTTCTGTTTTATTTTTTAAAGAAGTTCATTGATATTGTCTCTCTCTGAAATCATTGCCTGGATGTTATGGTTCTTCCAGTGAGGTATATGGAGGTCTTTACGTCTACCTCTAGGTATCGATGCTTTTGCAGCTTTTGATATATTCGAAGAGAAGTTTTCCAAGTTTTTGTCAAGCGTTCTGTAATTAAATTTTTCGTTGCACAGTTCTTCAAGCTTTTCTGTGAATTTTTTCAAGTCAGCTTTCCTAAAGTTCCATGTTCTTTTATTCTATTGGACATTCTCAATTTTGAAGTTTAGGGTTGTTAAAATTCGTCTGTGGTCACTGATTGCACCTCTCAGGATTTTCCATTGTGTTGTGGGTGCGATGTTGAAATTTATCGCTGTGATGTCTATTGCGGATTCTGTGCCTGTGGACTTGAATAGATAGGTGTTCTCTCCCTTATTTAATGGTGTATGGTCGAGGTCGGTGACCTTTGTTATCCTGGACAGATGATCCCCAAGTTGAACTTTTGGCGTTAAAATCGCCGTGTATGATTGTGATATCCGAAGAGGCTTCACTTAATGTCTCTATTGTGTGTACCCATACAAAATTCAAAGATATAACGAGCTGAAAGTTGGCGATTTTGAGATGCGTCAAGAATTCGCTGCATGGGTTTTCCGGCAAATTGATAGTGATGAAAACTGGCTGTCGAATGTTCTGTGGACAGATGATGCTCACTTTTCTCTAAACGGAGAATTTAACATTCAAAACAGCCGCTTTTGGGCAACAGAAAACCCTAGGATTTTTACAGAAATGCCACTTTATCAGCCTAGAGTTACAGTTTTGTGTGGGTTCACTTCTTCTTTTATTATTGGGCCATTTTTCTTTGAAAAATCAATGGAAGAACTTTTAAAACCGTTTTTGTAACTGGTGAACGTTATGTTCAACTTTTGAGAGAAAAGGGTATTCCCATATTGCAGGGAAAAAGCACTAAGCGAAATAACATTTATGAAAGTTGGAGGACCTCCTCATATCTCCCGCGGTGCCAAACAATTGCTGAAGGATACTGTTGTGTCTCTATGTTCCTACAACTACTCCAGGTCACCGAGATCCATTTAGTGAGAGATAATATTCGGTGAAATTCGTGGGATAAGTCGCCATATACCAGTGGCCTCCAAGATCACCAGACTTGACGCCTTGCGATTTTTGTTTATAGGGGTACATTAAATCGTGTGTTTATCGATGCTGGCCTACCATATTGGCCATGTTGAAGGCTTCTATCGGATGGCACGTTTTATCAATTTCAACAGATATGTTATTTAATGCTGTCCATTCTGTCATTTATCGTCTGCAGGCGGTGATTGAGAATGAAGGGTGCTACATTGAGCAAGGATTGTGACCTAATACAAGAGAGAAGGCAGTTACCTCATGTGTTATATAAGCTGCCATGTATTATATTATCTACCAATATTTTTCAGCTCTTTGTGTTGGGATATGGGGATAATAAATGCTGTCCTCACATCTTGACTTTTTTTTTTGTGAACAGTAATTTTTTGTTTGTCATTTGCTCACATATTATGTCGTGCAAACCAGAGTGTTATAACTTCTCGAATAACACTGGTACACACAATTTTTCCCCTTATGTTTAGTTTTTCGCTTTTCGCTCATTAGAAGAAATAGCATAAGGAATATTTTCTGTACACCAATAACTTTAGAAATTTTGTGCAAAAAAATAATACAAAATGATTTTACTAACACGTTTTTCAACGCAAAAGGTCGATTTAAAAAAATATTTTTATTTGAGGGGACACATTCTTTAAAATTGGGTACAGTATGAGAGAGAGTTGAATTAAAAATATTAGAAATTTATTATCTTCGGAAACACAAACCGTATCTAAAATATCATTTTTTTTTGCTACATGTTTTAATTTGCATTTACCTATTTTACATATCTCTGATTGTATTTAAAAAACGTTAACCAATTCTTCATACTTTTGGCGAAGTGGTGTTTTATTAATTTGTTATTTGATATTATTAGGGTTCTTTCCTGGTATTCAAAAAGGAAAAATACGTGTCGATCAGTTATATTTTTCAATTTATCAAACAATTTGGCCGCTGAATCTCTTATTCTGGTAGTGCGCCATCTGGCGAATAAAATTGTAACTAAAATCAATTTAGAATTTTTCATTATTTGCCATAAAAAATCCCATTGCATCCTGAACACAATGGTGTTTACCGCATTGCTCTAGCGCAAATATTCGCGGAGTTATTAATTTTTAAAATAATGCGGGACTTTTGGATCACCCTGTATATTACCTCAAAATACAACTAAACAAAAATATGCAAAACAATAATTTACCTTATACAAATTTGAAGGTATACACATTACAAGGTATATTACAGATTTATTTAAGAAAAATTCTTATTATGGATCAAATATATTTATTTTATCCAATATATTTTATGGCTATACACACATACTACTTATAAGAATAAATGAATATAAAAATTTATAATTTAAAAAAATAAATAAATCAACAAAATTGTAAATATAGGAAAAAAAGTCTAACAAAGATGCGGTGCAAAGTTATGAAGATACAGTATATGGAAGCATTATCAAGGATATTGAGACCTTTAGGGAGGATTTAAATTGGAGGTGTACTTTAAGGAAAGGTCTATTTTTCTATTAATGCTATTGTTATCTTTTATTAAAGTTTCAATTTCTAGAAAAAGCCTGGAATTATCGTCCATAATATGTTGAGTCGAAATTTGGTAGATGGTCCTGTTTTAGAGCTTGATATATAAACGGGAAAGAGGGCTGTAGATTTTGAAGGCTGTCTGGTGTTGACTGATTATTTCCTCTAGCGTTTCTCCTGTCTCCCCTATGTATGTCGTTGGGAATGATTGTCATGGAAATTCTGTAAATGAGGTTCTATTTTTGACTATTGTTTGGATTATGTTTGGTATCGGGATGGAGAAGAAGCATTGTTAAATTTGATGGTGTCTTGATTACATATTGTTTTGATGTTATATTTCTTGAATGGTCCAATGACTATCCTTTCAACACCAAAGCTGTAGTGGAGAGTACAGCATGAGCTTGGCTATTGGTAGGAGGTGTGAATGTTGATCTGTGAAATTGTCTTTTAACAAATTCTGAAAGATAATGATCGCCTTGTAATTTATTCAATAGTATAATTCTTTCTTTTTGTACATTTTCGAATTAATAATAGAAATGAATTGAATATATTTTCGAGAGGCTTTAAATGACAGATATTTAATGATTAAAAGGACCGAAGGAGTTTAAATTCAAATAACCTTCTGTATGTGTTGGCTTACGGTAAATATTTGTTTCTATTTCAGAGCTGTTTCTGGTGAGGTTTATGTCTAAGATTGATAAAGAGTTTTTTACTTGTATTTTATAAGTAATGGACAGAAATGGTTTTATATTGTTCAAGAAATTTAGAATGCTTGTAATATTGTTATTTTCGGTTATAAGGGCAAACATACACACGATTATCATCAATACATCATTTTCAAAATGTGAATTTCAAATGTTTATTTTCTATTATTATGGTGTGTCAATACTATTTATATATATTTTTGCCAGAGTTGAGGATATTGGGTTACCCATCGTCCGTTTATCTGTTTATAATATTGATTCTTGTAATTAAAGTAGCTGAATGACAGGCACAGTTTGAGTAAGTCGATTAGGGCTCTCTTTGGTGTAGATATGGTAGGTCAGGGTTGGTATTCAAAAGGCTGGCTCATCAGTGGTGAACCCTCCCAGCGGTTTCTCCAGTTTAATCCACCAGACCGCTGTGATATTTGTTGGATTTAATTTCCAAGCTTATTATCATTGATGACATTTTTATTGATTTTTGACTACCCTGATGTTGTTGTGGTTGTTCGAGAGCACATATATAATTTAATTGCTGTATTTCCCATTATTTATTTTCTTTCTATTATGTTATAATTGTAATGTTTGTATGATCAAATAAAATCACATTAATTAAAAACTCCTTCCTTAACTAAATCTTCCTTCAATGGTTATGGGCCCAGCATTTCTCCCACCGCGCGAATAAAAAAGGCTTAAGTCGAGCGTCAACATTATTGAAAAATAAAACAAATTTACAGAAAAGGTAAGATATACACATCTTCAGAAAATGGAGAATAGTGTACAAGTTCCCAAATTTGACGGAAAAAACTTCGCTTCTTGGAAATTTAGGATCGTATCAATTTTAGAAGGCAAAGAATTGAACGACCTTTTGGAAGGTGATCCACCAGAAGATGAGGTTAAATTAAAGAATGGAAGAAGAAAGATGCTCAAGCTAAAGGAATCATCACATGTGCAATGACTGACTCCTTAGTCGCCTTAATATTAAATTGCAAAACAAGCAAAGATATTTGGATAGCGCTGCATGAAATATATGAAGGAGATAAAAAGAAAAGGATCATTGAGGCCCGAAACGACGTTTCAAGATTGACAATGAGGAAAGAAGAAAATTGGGAAGAAAATCTCTACAGAGCAGAGAGACTATTAGAACAAGCAAGAAACTTTGGTGCAGATATACAAGATCAAGAATTCACCACTTCAGTGATCAGAGGACTACCCCAAAAGTACAACCTTGTTGCACTTCAACTGAATTGCCAAATAAAAATAAGCATTTCTGATATTAAAAATTGCTTAAAACTATACCACGAAAGATTCACTCATGAAGAAAAGGAAGGAAATTCCAAAGCATTCAATTCAATACATAAATAATCTTTCTCAAATAATAAGCATTTCCACAAAAATAGAAATGGCAATAAGCCTATTTGTTTCATTTGTGCTAAGCCTGGCCACAAGGCTATAGAATGTTGGCATAATCCTAAAAATAAAAGAGGGAGCGAAAATAAACAAACCTCAAATAATAAACCTGAACATCAAAATAAGGCAAAATTTGTAAATTTGCAACCTGAGGAACATGTGTCCAACATCAAAGAATATGAAACTACTCAACAACCTGAAGAATGGGTGATTGATAGTGGGGCTAGCTTCACATGACATCAAATAGAGATATATTAAAGGAAGAAAGAGAGGTTCACAAAACAATAAAACTTGCAGATGACTCTGAAATAATATCCAATGCAGAAGGAGCAATTGAAATTGAAGGACAGAATAAGATGATTAGGCTTGATGATGTCCTATATGTTGAAAAATTGTCAGGTAACTTAATGTCTGTTAACAAACTGGTAGATGACAATAAAAAAATACTTTTTGATAAGGATGGAGGACATATAATGGAGGAAGATGGAGAGGAAATTTTGATGGCTCAAAGAATAAATGATTTCTACATAATCAAAACATCAGCACCAGAAGAAATTCCATCACAGGCTTTAAAGGCTACTATTCATACCTGGAATGATTGGCACAAAAGATTGGGACACCTAAATGAAGAATACATGAAGCAAATGTTGAAGAATAATTCAGCTCACAATTGCAATACCCAATCCCAGAATATGGACATTTGTCAAGTTTGTATTCAGGCCAAACATCCTAGAACACCCTTCAAACCAGTCCTAAATCCTCAATCTACTAGACCATTGGACTTAATACATACTGATTTGATTGGAACTATTCAAGAGGAATCAATTGGAGGTGCTAAATATGTATTAACACTTGTTGATGACTTTTCTAGAAAAATATTTGTAGAATTTCTCTCATCCAAATTGGAAACTTTCGACATCATCAGATCTTTCATTGAAGAAATTGAAAAGGAAAAATAAATCAAAGTCAAACAATTAAGATCAGATAATGGAAAAGAATTCACAAATCATCAAATGGCTCAATATTTAAAAGGTAAAGGCATTAAGCACCAACTGACAAATGTTTACACACCCCAACAAAATGGTATCTCAGAAAGGTATAACAGAACACTGATTGAAGGAACAAGAGCTTTGCTGATAGACTCACAACTTTGCTTATTTGAAAAATAGAACACCTTGTAAAAAATTGGGATGGATAACTCCTGAAGAGAGATTTTCAAATAGAAAGCCAACTGTAGCTCATCTAAATATATTTGGATGCATAGCTTACTACTATGTACACAAGCACAAAAGAGGAAAATTTCAACCTACAGCCAAGGGTGGAACATTTGTTGGCTATTCAAGCACAAGAAAGGCTTGGAGACTAATTGATCCTGAAAATGAAAATGTAATTGAAACAAGAGATGTTAAATTTCTTGAAAATAAATTAGGAGAGGAAATACTAAACAAAAATGATTCAAATGACACTCAAAAATATTTCCTTTACAATTTTCCAGAAGAGACTATCCCAGAAACTTCTGAAGAAGTAGAAAATAATGATGATCATTCTCATTCTGATCTTGAAAATAAAGATTAACATTCTGAACTTCCTTACAATCTCAGACCAAATTTGAAAGATAAACCTTACTATGAGCTTTCTTCAGATGATGAACCTATTGAAGACAATGAAGACAAAGATCCCACCTATGATCCAGCTGTAGGAGCACTCAAGCTTTCCCACGGAAACTTGCTGCCATCATCCTATGAAGAAGCAATTAATCATCCTGATTCACCTTTGTGGCAACGAGCAATGGATAAGTAAATTCATTCTCTTCAGAACCATCATGTATGGGACCTTACTGAATTACCTGAAGGTGCTAAAGCAATAAAATCCAAATGGATATTTTCAAAGAAAATGGATCCTCAAACCAATCAGGAGATCTACAAAGCAAGGCTTGTTGCTTTGGGCTGCTCTCAGGAATATGGGACAGACTACACAGAAACCCTTTCTCCAGTGATGAAAACAGATTCATTTAGAACTCTTCTAGCCTATGCTACAATGACAGGATATGAATTTCACCACTTTGATGTTGAAACAGCATTCCTGTATGGAAAATTTTCAGAGACCATCTACATGACCCAACCTCCAGGCTACCAGGATGACAAGAAAAATACCTCTGTATGTATACTAAATCAGGCATTGTATGGACTTAAACAAAGTGGTAGGGTATGGTGTGAAACATTTACAGAATACCTTTCTGAAATAGGTTTAACACAACTTAAATCTGATAAATGTGTTTTTACTTTTAGAAATGGCTATTCAAATTTACTTTTAGGACTGCATGTTGATGATATGATAATCATTAATTCTGATCCTGAAATTTTGCATGATATAATACAAAAAATAAGAATTTACTTCAAATTAAAGGAAAGTTTAACAACTTGTAACATTTTAGGCATTGAAATCATTAAAGAGGATGTTAGACTGATTTTAAAACAGGAAAATTACATAAATAAAATTTTACAAAAATATAACATGCAAGATTGCAGACATATTTCAACCCCATTAGATCCTAACACTAATTTAGATAATTTTAATAGCTCTAAGGAAGTCAATAAGACTCAATGTCAAGAATTAATAGGCTCTTTGCTTTATCTCTCAACTAAATCTAGGCCTTATATTGCCTTTGCAGTTACCCTTTTAAGCAGATATAATCAAAACCCTAGAGAAATGCATATGGGTGCAGCTAAGAGAATTCTTAGGTATTTAAAAGGAAGTAAGCAGTATGGATTAATATATACTAAAGGAGATGCCCAAATAAAGGCTTACACAGATGCATCATGGAATTGTAGCAGATCCAATAAAGCAAGATCAACTGCTGGATTAACCTTTTATTTAGATAAAAATCTCATTTCTTGGTCAAGTAAGATTATTCCTAACACATGTCTTTCAACTTGTGATAGCAAAATATGTGGATTACTTCAAACTGTAAAAAAGGCCATTTACATCCAATACCTTTTTGAAGAAATTACATCTAATTTTGTGTGTTAAAATACAAATATTTTGTGATAACAAAGCATCAATATTTTTGACTAAGTCTGGTCAAACAACTGATAAATCTAAACATTTTTAGTTAGATCTATTGCTTTTTCACATGAGAAATTGAAAAATAAAATTTTTGACATTCAATATGTAAAAACTGAAGACAATTGTGCTGGAAACATTGTATGTTTTCCCACGTGCCTGCACGGGTGAGTAGTTGTTGTTTTGAACTCTGTATGGATGGACATTAAGACATGGTGGCAGCGATAACTGGATAAAATACGAACCCGTATATTGCAAAATATCGATTTTTGCGTACCTTGGAAGATAATTCAACATGGCTCAGATTCAACCTCCAGAAACCTTCGACTTCTCGACTCCCAACGAATGGCCCAAATGGAGGAAGAGATTCGAACGATACCTCGTGGTCAGTGGAATGAAGAAGAAAGAGGAGGCGGACAAGATCGATTTGTTCATGTACTTGATGGGTGACCGCGCGGATGATATATTCAGGACCTTCAAGTTCGAAAAGGAGGAAGAGGCAACGAAAATTGATTCCGTCCTCAAGGCGTTCGACAGCCACTTCTGTGTCAGAAAGAATATTATCTACGAACGTGCGAAATTTAATTCAAGAATCCAAGAGGATCGGGAGCCAGTGGACGAATTCATCACTTCATTGTACAAATTGGCTGATAGTTGCGAATTTGAGGGTTTTCATGGGCAGTTGATCCGTGTCCGAATAGTGGTTGGAGTGAGGGACAAAGCTTTATCTGAAAGAATGCAGTTGGACAGTGAACTAACTTTGGAAAAGGCGGTGAAATTGGTTCGACAGCAGGAAGCCGTTCGACAGCAGCAAGTCGACCTGCAGCGTCCCTCAACAAGCCAAAAGGTCAATTAGGTGAAGTTCAACTCGAAGAAACAATCACCGAAACAACAACAGCGGCCTTCGAGGAAGAAGGAGAAGTCAGCCAAAACAAGATCACGATGCCCAAAGGTTCCACCCACAGGGAAGGACAGACTTGCCGTGCTGAAGGACAAAGATGTAACCTACCTGTATGTTCAAAAACTGGCCATTTTGCAAATTGCTGCCCAGATAAGCAGGCGAAGACTGAGGAAGTCAAAGCTGTTTCTGAACTTGATGAAGAAATTGGTTTTCTCCTGGAGGTCTCAGCTGTGGAGGATTCATCTAATCTCGATGATGATGAAGGCGAGTGCAGGAGGCGATGGGCAGCAGAAATCCAAGTGAACGGGAAACAGGTGAAGTTCAAGCTCGACTCCCAGGCGGATGTTACATGTGTTCCTCTGTCTCTTCAAGAAGATAATGGGACACCAACGACTAGTGGAAAATGATACCAACATTAGAGCTGCTGAATTTTCCGAACTTCAGACTGTGGGTATGTTTATATCAACGCTGCGAAATGGCAATTATGAAATCAAGGAGAAGATTTATGTCATTCGTCGTTTGAGTGAACCTCTTCTGAGTCGCCGGGCATGTGAGCTCTTGAACCTGGCGAGGCGGATTGAAGTGGTTGCGACGAGAATTAACCCGATCAAGGAATTCCCTGAAGTATTTGAAGGACTGGGACAGATTGGAAGCCCTTACGAAATCAAATTGAAACCTGGAGCAAAACCATATGCTGTGCATACTCCTCGACGGGTACCAATACCTTTGATGGAAAAGCTCAAAACAAGATTGGAAGAGCTCGAGAAGGCGGGAATCATAGCACAAGTTAACGTTGCGACTGAATGGTGTGCACCGACTGTGATTGCTGGTAAACCGAATGGCGACATACGACTCTGTGTGGATCTCTCAAGGCTGAACGAACATGTACAGCGCGAAGTGCATCCCATGCCAGTGGTGGAGCACATGCTGGGGCAACTGGGGGAAGCAAGATTCTTTTCGAAACTGGACGCGAACAGTGGCTTTCACCAGATTCCGTTGAGCCCGGACTGCCAGCATTTAACGACCTTCATCAATCCTTTTGGGAGATATAAATACTGCAGGATGCCATTTGGAATCTCACTCGCCGCAGAGTTTTTTCAGAAAGTTATGTCAATAATCTTGCAAGGCATGGACGGTGTAATGTGTTACCTGGACGATATCCTGATATTTGCCTCCGACTCCAAAACTCACGATCGAATTCTTCGTTTAGTGCTCCGAAAACTGAAAGAGGCGAAAGTTACACTAAACAAGGCCAAGTGTGTCTTCGGCGTGCCAAGAATTAATTTTCTTGGGCACATACTGGATGAAGACGGTATCCGACCAGATCCAGCGAAAATCGAAGCGGTGGCGAAGATGCCTGCTCCGACCGATGTTCATGGCTTAAGATTTCTTGGTAGGTGAACCGTCTGGGACGCTTTGTGGAAAATTTATCTGAAATTGTGGCACCACTGAACCAGTTGTTGGTGAAAGGTCAAGACTTCGTTTGGGATTGCAGCCAGGAGCGAGCATTACGAAAGTTGAAAGAATTGCTCACTACTTAACCCATCTTGGCAGCATACGACGTCAAGAAACCAACTATGGTGTCATCCGACAAGAAGGTAAGAATGGAATCTGGCGACCTGTTGCTTATTCTTCTGAAACTATGACACCGACCGAAAAACGATATGCTCAGATCGAGAAAGAGGCTCTCGCAATTACATGGGCTTGCGAACGTTTTCAATATTTCCTGCTTGGAAAGTGTTTCCGAATTGAGACCGACCATAAGCCTCTCATTCCTCTATTTTCGACGAAAGAATTGAGTTCGCTGACCCCAAGATTGCAACGTTTCCGAATGCGTATGATGAGGTTTGGATTCGAAATAGTGCATATCCCTGGAAAGGAGCTGCTCGACGCCGATGCATTATCCAGACAACCACTTCTTACAACCGAGGGAGGTGAAAACGAACGGCAAACCTCAGCGCATATAAATGCAGTTCTCTCGAGTATAACCGTCAAAGACGAGATGTTGACGAAGATTTTTGAAGCTCAACAAGAAGTTACGACCCTGAAAGCAGTAGTCAACTACCTTGAGCAAGGCTGGCCAGATAAGAAGAAAATGTCACAGGCTCTGCTCTCTTATTGGCATGTCAAGGATGAACTCGACGTTCAAAATGGTCTACTGATGCGTAGCTGTCGTCTTGTTATTCCAGCAAGTATGAAACTGGAGATCCTAGATAAGTTGCACGCTGGGCATTTCGGGATTACAAAAACAAGACTTCGCGCACGTGAGACGGTATGGTGGCCTGGAATTTCGGAAGAGATCGCGGAAACGGTCAGAAAGTGCAGTGTCTGTGTCCAGGAAGCCGTCTCAAAAAATGAACCTTTGATACCAACCAACTTTTCTACACGACCGTGGCAAAAGATTGGAATGGATTTGTTCAAGTTAGAGAATAAGTGGTATCTAGTCGTCATTGACTATTATTCTCGCTTTCCTGAAATGATTCAGCTGGATCGGCTCACAGCCAATGTGGTGGTGCGTAGTTGCAAATCCATATTTGCCCGACATGGAATACCAGAAACTGTTGTAAGCGATAATGGGACGCAATTTGGAGCTGCTCGTGAATTTGCAAATTTCGCAAGGCAGTACGGATTCACACATGTCACTTCAAGTCCTCGATTCCCGCAGAGCAATGGGATGGCAGAAGCAGGTGTGAAAATTGCTAAGTGATCCTCAAGAAAAATCAAGACCCATCGCTTGGACTCCTGGAGTATCGATCGACCCCTTTGGAGAACGGTTACAGCCCTGCTGAGCTTCTCATGGGACGTAAACTCCGAACGACCTTGCCAATTGCACCAGAGAATCTTAATCCAAGGTTGGTGGACTCTCAGACCCTGGAAAGAAAGGAGGGGAGAAAGAGTAAAAGGATATGAAATCCAGATATGATCGACGCTGCGGAGCTACGGACATGGAGGAGCTATCCGAAGGTGACACGGTTTGGATTACAGATATGCGAATCTGGAAGATTGTAAAGCAGAAAGCATCGACACCAAGGTCATATATGGTTGATACTCCAGTTGGGACTTTACGTCGAAACAGGTTCCATCTACGAAAAGGAGATACAGTGCAATATCCAGCTGACCCATCGACGCCGACCTTTTCGGGGGAGGAACTGGTTGAAAATGAAAAGACCCCAGTTGTGGATTATCCCTCTAACGACTCAGAAGACGGCCAGATAAGAACCCGGAGTGGACGAATTGTTAAACCCGTGGATCGCCTTCATTATTAATTATATTATGCATTTAAAGTTTGTAATGTATATAAATTTTTCAAATCTTAAAAAGGGGGATGTGCTGGAAACATTGTATGTTTTCCCACGTGCCGCGGCGGAGCGT
This sequence comes from Cordylochernes scorpioides, assembly GCA_030710605.1. Lineage (NCBI taxonomy): Eukaryota > Metazoa > Arthropoda > Arachnida > Pseudoscorpiones > Chernetidae > Cordylochernes > Cordylochernes scorpioides. The sequence goes on from CP092877.1 coordinate 48,094,276, forward strand.
GACCGTGCCTGCACGGGTGAGTAGTTGTTGTTTTGAACTCTGTATGGATGGACATTAAAACAACAATATTTCTGATTTTTAACAAAGGCTTTATCAAAGGAAAAATTAGTCCATTTGAAATCTTTATTTAATTATAAGACCAACTCAATGTAAAAATGTGTGTATATTGTTATTTTTATTTGATATCAATGTGTGTATATAATATTCCTTTGGTATTTAGGCCTAAATGTTAACATTTTTTCGGTAAACAAAGAACGGCAAGGGCGCCACCACAAACCGTGGCGTCAGGTTGTGACGTAGCAGCTTAGCTATGAATGTCTGTTGACCTCAGCCTTCAAGACATTTAGCTTGAAATTAAAGGGGGGCTTTGTTGGATTTAACTACCCTGATGTTGTGGTTGTTCGATAGCACATATATAATTTAATTGCTGTATTTCCCATTATTTTTTTCTTTCTATTATGTTATAATTGTAATGTTTGTATGATTAAATAAAATCATTAATTAAAAACTCCTTCATTAACTAAATCTTCCTTCAATATTGCATTGGGATGTTTTGCGTTTACACGGATACTGATGCTGACCTTTTGGAAAAGTTTTTAAAATAAACTATGAACGTAAGTTTTTTTTTTTTGAGAGGGGGTGCAGTATAATTACATATAATTATATATACTCGTATATATATGTGACAATATCGTTGCGGAATTTCTTGTTGTTTGATTTGAATGGTGAGGATTGGTTGAAACGCAGTCGTTTGAGTGGAAGTTGAAGCATACAGTTAGGAATAATCAGGACACGTGATGGGGTTTGAAAATAAAAGGCAACTGGGTTGGAGGAAAGAAAGCTTGAGAAGAGCGGAGCGGGTTTTGATTGTTAATTATTTGATCACATGGCGGTGATTGTACTTAGCTGTGGGATGAGCAGAGGGAGAGAGGTCTAGAGCAGATGTCACCTTGTTGGAAGCCAAATCACAACTGACTATTCTTGCCTTTCGATTTAACACCACGAGTTGTCTTCCTTCCCATTGGTCGAAGGATGGGACGTGCCCGTTTTCCTATTGGTTGACCTACTTAGTGGTTGCTTCCTAATTGGACCGGCGGCTGCTTTGATGGAAGATACGCCCGGCCTGGGTCAGGAAGTATCGTGTTAGTTCGACTCTATTTTACTTCCGCGGTATCAAATACGTCCGGTCTTGTTCCGGAAATTGGGCGTCTCTCAAACTTTTATAACTTCTGGTCACCAGATACGTCCTGTCTTGTCCGGAAATATTGGTTTAAACTTAGCTCGCAGGGTTTCCGGGGTCAGAAGGTTAACTGTGACGTTATTAATAATTATGTTCTCTTCTAGATCTACCTCCTATGTCTTTTTGTTACTTTCTTTCCTCCAGTTACCTTATTCTTTATTAAATCTTTGAAAATCATACATTGTACATGCATAGTGGGTCGGGGGGCATACAATCATATACAAATTATGACAGATGCGCCCCCTACATGTGAAGAATTCAAGAAGGGGTTAGCTTGAGAGAATTCTGTAAGGTGAAAAATAATTTTGTGGGAAAATTAGTTGTGGGTATTGAGAGTCTATATACAAGCATTGGTGGCGATATAAGAAGTAAAATAGAATGGTGTTGTTGATATAGGTTGAGTATAATTAATAGAAATCAAAAATTTTTTAATTGTAAGAAATCAAAATGAATGCTATGGTACATAGTGGATTAAAAAGAAAGGAAAATGCGCCTAACTAATTTCTACTCGAAATTGGAGATAATAACGAGGGAGTTCTATTAGGGCTTTTGAGAAATCAAAAATAAAAATGAAAAGTTGGAAGAAATCAAAGTAAATGCTTGGTTGCATGTTGGAAAAAAAAAAATGCTTCGTTGCATGGTGAAAAAAAAAAGAAAAATGCCTAACTAATTTTTGCTCGAATTTTGAGAAAAGAAATCGAGGAAATTTCATAAGGTCTTTTGAGAAATCAAAAATAAAAATAAAAATAAAAAGTTGGAAGAAATCAAAGTGAATGCTTGATGCATGGTGAAAAAAAAAAGGAAAAATGCCTAACCATATTCTCGCTCGGAATTGGGAATGGAAATCGAGGGAATTTTATTAGGTCTTTTGAGAAATCAAAAAATAAAAATAAAGGTTGGAAGAAATCAAAGAAAAATAAAAAGTTGGAAGGAATCAAAGTGAATGCTTGGTTGCATGGTGGGAAAAAATAAATGTTTTGTTGCATGGTGGAAAAAGAAATAGGGAAAAAAAAAGAATGTTTTTGTAAATCAAAATAAAATATAATATCCAATTTTAAAAGAAAACCAATGAGTTCTCGTTGATTTGAAATTATGATAATATAAACTAATTGGTAAAAAAAAAATGATAATTAATGATTAAAAGTGATAATAAGTTGAATAAATTGATAAATTGATTATATTTTTAAATTTTAATTGAGAGAAAATAATGAAAATGATTAATATGAACAATAAGGTGTATTGTTTTGAACCCTTTTGTATCTACATGCCCTGTAAATTTTTTAATTGCTCAATTATGCCCTATATATTTTTTGTCTTTGTGTGTGTTGTGAAAAATGTTAGAAGTCTGTAAAGTAATTGATTACTTATAATAGGGATGTGAACTCATTTAGAATGTTTATGTGTCGTTTTGTGGATGTGGAATTGGATGGTAAAAATCGATATGTAGACTCGAACTGGAATCCAAAATCGGTGGCATAGAGAGGTTCCCAGTTGACCTCAATAGGGGACCTTCTCATTGTAATTAGAGATACGGAAGTGGGGTGTGTCGGGCAAAAGAGAGGGAATGAAATTGGAGATCGGACGAGGCGCTCCCCTTTGTTTGCATAGGCCGAATTTATCGCCGCGGAACTACGCTTCCTGTCGCGGCGTCTCAAAATTCTCACTTCCTTCCGCTTATTTATTTTGGGGTGCGGCTCGGGTCTTGTTTTTGGAGTATGACTTCTCCGACATTGGTTGGTCATCTTTCAGTTACTTCTATCTCTTCGGAGTTTATTTAGATTTTCTGCAAAAATGGTTCCTAAAATTATGAGAAGTTTTATAAATGCTTGTCCAAAATTGAAAATTGCCTCTTGTAGTTCGAAAATTTTATGAGCGGGCATGGTATAGATAAACAAGTAATTAATGAATAAAATTGGGATACATTTGTATGGTAGAACTAACATACAAAGGATGAAAATCAGATGAAAGATAGGGTATTGCCCCATGTTCTCCCATATTTTTGTAAACGGGGACTCTGAAATATTTGTTCGAATCTTATATATTGTTGGTCGTTCAATTTCGCACTGTTTGATATATTTAGGGAGTGGTGTGATATGATTGAACTGGTTGTCAGGTTTGCAGTTTTTAACATCGGGGAAGAGTGATGCAAATCGCCTTGTTGCAAAAATGGCAGGGTCTAAATGCCTGAAAGGTTCGCTGCTGGTGGGTTTGAACCTTAATGACTCTGTTGGGAATAATTCGGGTGTTAAATGTTTGAAAGGGAACGTGTAATTGGGGTTGTGCTTTATGTGATATGTGCTAACGGCGGGTGGTGATATATAATGGATTTTTTCTGTAAACAGCTTAAGTTTGTTGACGTGGATTGTGTCAGTGTCTCTTTGAAGTGGTTGATTTGGTCGATCTATGCGGACCACATTTGGTGAAATAATTTCTAATATTGTGTGAGGTCCTGTGAAATATGGCGCAAGTTTCCCTGTATTTGGGTGGTGATATAATTTTACTAACACTAGATCACCTACTTCAAAATGTGGTTGTTTGTGTCGTTGATCATAAATGTTTTTGTCTTGTAAATGTTTGTTTTGTGTGCGTGTGTGTGCAATTTTTCTAGCTTTGTCGATATCTGGGTAAGGTGTGCTATGGTCAGAGAGTTCGGGGGTAGGATACCAAACATTAAGTAGATGGGTGGAAAACCTGTGGTAGAGTGTGGGGTTTTGTTATATATAATTGTAACTCTTTTGACCAACTTGGTCCATGCGATCTTAGGATTTTCTAGATGCAATAGCCTAAGTTTTCCCGTGAGGGTGGCGTTCAGGCGTTCACATAGACCGTTGGCCTGTGGATTGTTGCTGGTTGTGAGTAATGGGTGAATATTTCTATTAAGTAGGAAACTACGGAATTTTGGCGAAGTGAAAGCAGGGGCTCTATCCGTAAGAAGGCGTTTTGGAGAGCCATCCTGTAATACTCGCTTAAGTACCTGTTGGTAGGTGATGATGCTGGTGGATTTAGATGGAAAAGTCCACGCGTAGCGCGAAAAATGATCGACTACCACATGGAGGTATATTTTGGTGTTGCCATATTTGGCAAATCCTGCTATGGTGTCAAGGGATAATAGGTCAAAGGGTTCTTTGGCTTCCGGAGGCTGACTTAATTCCCCGTAAGTGGGTCCCAATGGCCGTTTTGTTAACTGGCAGGTGGGGCAGGTCTTAACCTTTTGTTTAATATCTTTGGACATACCTTGCCAGTAATATTGCGTGGAGATGAGTCGTGACATTTGTGAAATACCGGGGTGATTGTATTGTGTGTGTACTGTTTGTAAGAGTTGTTGTATGAGTGGTTTTGGAATTATAATCTTGGTTACACCTTTTCGGGAAACTGTATGTAATCCATTATGATCAATGGTCAAACTAGACTCTTTCGATGGAGGAGGTTGGTGGGTCTTGATAAGGGTGGCGTCCAAGAATCCACAAAACGGGTTACGGGATAAGAGATCTGCTTCATATTGTAGTTTTCCCTTTATGTAGCGGACCTCATATTCGTAACTCGATAGTCGTAAACTCCATCGAAACAGTCTGCCGGACGGGTTTTTGATGGTTTTCAACCACTGTAATGCGTGATGGTCAGAAAATATAGTGAATTTTCTGCCCATAAGATAGATGCGAAACTTCTCCACACTCTCAACGATTGCTAAGCACTCAAGTTCAGAGATGGAGTAGTTTTTCTCGTGTGGGCGCAATGTTCGGCTGAAATATTGAACTGGATATACGTTCCCGTCAGGGTGAACTTGTTTGAGAATGCCTGCTATACCGAGGGTGGATGCATCGCAATACACTTGGCATGGCAGACCTTCTTTGTAAAGGTGTAAGATGGGGTGTTGTGTGAGGTTTCCTTTCAGGTCAATGAACGCCTTTTGACAAACTTCATTCCAGTTCCACACGACATCCTTTTTGAGGAGGTTATTGAGTGGTGTTCGCAAGCGAGCGTATTCCGGAATGAATTTGTTATAGACGTTCACAGCGCCTAAAAAGGATTGTAGTGTTTTTCGGTTGTGTGGCTGTTTGATGGCGTGGATAATGTCGGTGTTGCGTGTGAGTGGTGTAATTGTACCAGCTGTAATGGTGTAACCTAGAAAATCTATGGACTGCTTAAAAAATTCGCATTTCACGAAGTTAAGTTGTAGCTTCTCCGCTTCGCAAAAGGCGAAAAATTGTCGCAGGTGGTTTTGATGCTCCTCCAATGTGTTGGAGTAGATGATGAAATCATCAAAGTAATGTGCCACACAGTCAAGTCCGTGTCTCTGTAGGACCTGACTTATGGCTCGTTCGTAAATTTGAGGGCTGGTTTTTAATCCGAAAGGTAATCGAGTGGGTTGGTATAACCCTTCGAGGGTGGTAAATGCTAACAGTGGTCGAGAATCGGGGTGTATCGGGACTTGCCAATACGCGGAGGATATGTCTGCCGTGGAGAAATATTTGGCCTGTGCGAGGCGGTCTAGGATATCCTCGATTCTCGGGAGGGGATGGACATCAGAGCTGATTAGCTCGTTCACCTTTCTGTAATCGATACAAAACCGTTTGGTCTTGTCGCGCTTAGTGACGAGGGTGACAGGGCTCGAGAAAGGTGAAAAAGATTGCTCTATGATGCCGTTCTCCAGCATTTGTTGGATTTGATGACGGATTTCTTGTTGGTCACATATCGGAACACGATATGGACGTATGGTAATTATTTTATCGGAATTCGTGGGTATTTTTACTGGTGGAACCCGTAAGCATGGTACGTGGAATTTGTTCTGGGTGAAAATGTGAGTGTATCTTTGTAGAAGTGTTGTGAACTGCGGTGTATAGTGAGTGTTAGATGTTGTGTTGTAGCATGTATGTGGCAAAGGATTTTGTTGTGTATCAATGGGAGTGTCGAGTTCGTTGTGTGGTTTTGTCATGTGGTAGTTGTGTGACGGTGTGTGATCACCTATGTGCTTGGTGTGCGAGTTGTCCCGCTGTGTGGGTGCGTTTTGGGCATGTTTACAAGTTGAAGTCGTTGTGACTTGGTTATTTGAGGGCATGTAAAAAGGGCAATTGGCCTTAGTGAAAAAAAGGCATGTAGGTAAGGGGGTGTTTTTCAATGAATGCACGCAATGGTTGTCATAGGCGGAAGATTTGGTTGTATGGTGAGGTCTTTGTGACATCGCCTGACACTGCCAGTACGTGCATACATTTGGTACCTTGTTAAAATGGTAGGATGGGGTAGACAATGGGGCGCCCAGCTGGAATATAGTGCATTTATTAAAATCTATGGTTAATCTGAATTTATGAAGGCTATTGATACTAAGAATTCCAAATGGTAACGGGGCATTCACTACATGGAAATTCTCTCTTCGGGATATTTGTCCTATTGTCAGTGGGATAGACAGTTTACCCATGGTTTTTGCAAAACCGTTTAGGGTTTGGAGGTTCAGTGAATGTCCCTTAAGGTTTAAATTAGGCAGGTGGGTTTTTAACATATGATAAAGATTATATGGCACTATATTCAGGCTGGCGCCTGTATCAATTAAAAAGGGGCATGATATATTAGGGGCTAGAAAAAGTTTGACAGTCAGTTGGTTTAGGGATCCTACCTCAGTCTCGAAAGGGCTGCTCGGCTGGGGTGTCCCTGGCTTGACTTGGTTGTTGTGGAATCGGGGCTGGTTGTTTTGGGACTGTTTGCACCGTCCGCACTTTTTCGTGGGTCGTCGGGACTGGTCGATGTCGGCATTCGCTGTGCCAGTGCCTCGCGCCGCAGAACTTGCACATTGTGGGTGGTTGATCTTCTCTGGATCGCGTTGCCGGTACACTGGGCCCGTGGATCCGCTGTACCAGTCGGAACCATTCTCCTAGGTTCTCGGGAGGTACTACGCGGACTAGGCGCTGGTCGTTGAATGGCAGTCCTTCTGTCAGCGTCTCGAGGATCACCTCCTGTGGAAGTCCTAGTTGCAATCCCATGGCGGTTTTCTCCCGGTAGTAGGTCTCTAGGTTGGCTTGCCCAGTAAGCTTCATGGCGAAATATTTCGCAAAGGACGCTTCGCTTGACTCAGGATAGAGATCTAGGAGGATTTGCCTCACCTGGAAGTAGCTCCGGTCGGCCATCCGAAGTTTCCTGAAGAGCTCCAGGGGTTGTCGCGCCAGATAGTTTGGCAGGCGGAGTAATTTTTCTTGTTCTCCCATGGATGCGTCTTCCATTTTTCGGTCGAATGCTTGGAAAAACTGTGTCGCGTTGTATGTGCCATCGAAAGGCGGGATTGTCGCCTCAGCTCCATCAGAAATTTTTACTCGGGTCAGGAGCGCCGATAGCTGGGTGACGGCGTCCGCTAGGGGCGCAGTTGTCTCTCGGCCGGTCACTTCCTGCCTTTCTCCTGCCTGTTCGTTCTCTCTTACTTCTTGCCTTCTTTCCGTTGTTTCCGTCGGGCCGTCCGACTTTACGCCTATGGGATCCTGATTAAATTCCATCTCTTTATCCTGTCGACTTTTCCGTTCTGTGACAATATCGTTGCGGAATTTCTTGTTGTTTGATTTGAATGGTGAGGATTGGTTGAAACGCAGTCGTTTGAGTGGAAGTTGAAGCATACAGTTAGGAATAATCAGGACACGTGATGAGGTTTGAAAATAAAAGGCAACTGGGTTGGAGGAAAGAAAGCTTGAGAAGAGCGGAGCGGGTTTTGATTGTTAATTATTTGATCACATGGCGGTGATTGTACTTAGCTGTGGGATGAGCAGAGGGAGAGAGGTCTAGAGCAGATGTCACCTTGTTGGAAGCCAAATCACAACTGACTATTCTTGCCTTTCGATTTAACACCACGAGTTGTCTTCCTTCCCATTGGTCGAAGGATGGGACGTGCCCGTTTTCCTATTGGTTGACCTACTTAGTGGTTGCTTCCTAATTGGACCGGCGGCTGCTTTGATGGAAGATACGCCCGGCCTGGGTCAGGAAGTATCGTGTTAGTTCGACTCTATTTTACTTCCGCGGTATCAAATACGTCCGGTCTTGTTCCGGAAATTGGGCGTCTCTCAAACTTTTATAACTTCTGGTCACCAGATACGTCCTGTCTTGTCCGGAAATATTGGTTTAAACTTAGCTCGCAGGGTTTCCGGGGTCAGAAGGTTAACTGTGACGTTATTAATAATTATGTTCTCTTCTAGATCTACCTCCTATGTCTTTTTGTTACTTTCTTTCCTCCAGTTACCTTATTCTTTATTAAATCTTTGAAAATCATACATTGTACATGCATAGTGGGTCGAGGGGCATACAATTATATACAAATTATGACATATATGCTTTGAGCATTTCTCTTCCTCAAATAGCAAATGTGGGTCTAAATCATGTATTTTCTTATATGTACCTATAGCCAAGCAGTGTTATATTCCTCTCTCCACAACATCATTTTTTTAATCCGAGATACATTTTTGGAATATACAAAGCTTAAAAATATCTATACCAAAATCATAAAAGTGACTATAAATTGTTAAGAACGGGGTAATTAAAAAAAGCTCGTGGAGGAAAAGAAAAATTCTGAACGCTCCACAAACCCCCTTTTTAACAAAATAAAAACTTTAACCTAAAGTTTGATATTGTTTTGGGCTGCCTTGGGTGTTCAAGCAAGAAAAAAGGAAGACAACAAAAGGTTACACATATAAAGTTTTGTTTAATGTTAGCTATAAAATGAAGGATAAAAAATATATGAAAAACTTATTATTTTGTGTATTCCGAAATTTTGCATGCAACTTAAATGTTTTTTAACAAAAGAAAATATATAAAATGATGATATTGACGAAATAGAAAAAAAAAACTTAGTAAAAATAAGAAAAGAAAAATACAAAAAAAAAAATGCTAGATTAACATAAAAATATACCAATTTTAGGAAATAAAAGCGTGTGAGGGAGTGCTCACCAAAAACAGTTCCTCGGTTGTTATGTCGGCTTGCCCGAGCCCCCCTGCCTTGGAAGCACAATTCGTCGTCCTCGACGAACTTCCTGGTATCTTCAGATGAAGCACAATTCGTCGCCCTCGACGTACTCCAACCACTATGCGAATATCTCAAAGATTCGTCTCGGCTTCACCTTTCTTTGAGATGTCAGCCACTCAGTCCCTTCTCAGACCGCTTGTATGGTCGTTTATGGACGATGGACGAAGATCCCGGAGCTCATCTTGGGCAAGCCCCCGCGAGGCTTTTTTCTTGTCTACACGGCACAGCTGTGACACCAACTCTGGCCCCGCGCCCTGACCTTTTTGACCCCTCCGCCCCTCCGATTGGTCGGTGGGTACTTGGACTGTCCATCCGGCCGGTGGGCGCTTACATTCTCTCGGCAGGAGGGGGGGGGGGGGGGGGCGGTGTGTGAAAAGAGGAGAAGAAACAGCAAAAAAATAGATTCCCCTTCGCTGAGGGGTCAGACACACAAAAAACCAAAAATATGAAAATAGTTGTAATATTTACATATATACATACAATATGCCATGAATTCTAACATACCCCCACATTTTCTTTGTGTGAAAACACAAAAAAAAAAACAAGGAAATGTGCTCCCCCTTTCTTTTGTCACTGATTCAAAACATCAGGTGCAAACCTTATTGGTTTGCGGACTTCACGTCCGGAACTTGTTTTGATCGTTAGAGGTTTTTTATCCCCAGAGGCCTTTTCAGGAGTTTCCTCAGAGGAAATCTCAAGGGGAAACAGTCTCTGTACAGGGCGTAGCCATTCGCCTGTTGATGTCTTGACTCTGGCAACCCTGTTCACCCCATCTTTCCCCAAGTAAAGTTTTATTATTTTTCCAACAGGCCAGAGAATTCTTTTAGTGTTGTCCTGGCCTATAAGGACTAAATCCCCTTCTTTTATGCATCGCTCCCTTTTATTTTCGGCCCGTTGCATCAGTACCCCCAAATATTCCTTGCGGAATCTCTGTTTAAGTTCCTCATTTAGTTTACTCAAAATCTTGTATTTTCTGCTGAAATAATTCACTCTTATTTTTTCTAGCTCCGGAAACTCATTGTTTGCGTTAGTCTGCAGAAACATTTGAGGTGTCAAGGGAATGAGGTCTTGGTCATCTTCCGATATATATGAAAGAGTTCTATTGTTGATAATACTCTCTACCTCACATAAAGCAGTTTCAAGTTGTACATAATTCAATTTACTAAATCCGAGCATACAAACCAATAAACTCTTAACAACCTTTACCAACCTCTCCCAAAAACCTCCCCACCAAGGCGCTGAGGGAGGGATAAAAATCCATTGGATTCTTTTTACACTCGATTCCCTTTCAATCTCCCCCCAATCCAAGCGTTTAAGTAATTCGTTTGTTTTTGAGAAATTTGTCCCGTTATCACTATATATTTTTCCCGGACGTCCACGCCGACAAATGAATCTTTTTAGAGCTAACAAAAAAGTGTTTGCCTCTAATGTTCTCACAATCTCTAGGTGGGCAGCTCTGTAAACAGCGCAAGTAAACAAGGCCACCCAAACCTTGCTGCCACCTTTAAGATATAGCGGTCCCAACAGATCCACACCTGTCACCTCGAAGGGTTTGCCTAACCCTATTCTTTTAGTCGGTAAAGCCGCGCCAGGAGTCTGAATAGGCTTCTGATTATGCCTCCTACATATCACACATTTTCCAAATTTTGTTTAATCAATCTGCGACCACCAATGATCCAGAATTTCTCTCTCAATTGTGAAATAATGAATTGGGCCCCTCCATGCCCATTTTGTTGTTGTATTTCACGAACCATCTGTTCCACCAAAGGATGATTACGAGGTAGTAAAATAGGTCGTTTGAACAATTCTGAATCTTGTCCATGTAGCAGTTTCGTCTCAACGCACCACAAACCTTCGACGGATTTAATAGTCTTTAATCCATTTTTCGGAGCCTGTTTCCCTGGGGAAGTCTCTTGTTGAACCAATTTCAACAGCTCCCTTTCGGCCCTTTCTAACTCTATTACTTTCAAATTTCCCCTTTCAGTGGGTTTTCTTCTCGCATTGTCCAAGAATCTTAAAACCCAAGCCATATTCCTAATGTTTAGGCTATACTTGGATCTTCTATCTAGGAACCATCGATTTGCCTCGACAATGAGAGTGGTGTGGGCCTGCAAGGTTTTTCTTTTTTCTTTGATGATCTCTTCCTCATCAATAATCGGTTCAAAACTAGGCCAACTCTCCTTTTCCCCTTTGAGCCATTCAGGACCCTCCCACCAGTTTGTCGAGACAAATTGTACGATAGAGCACCCTCGAGAAGGCAAATCCGCGGGATTTAATTTTCCGTAAACAAACTTCCAGTTCTCATTATTGACAGTGTCTCGTATTTCCTTTACTCGGTTTCTTACAAACACATTCCACTCATTTTTTCTCTTTAGCCAAGCTATAACGGTTGAGGAATCGGTCCATAAAGTAACAGGGCAACTATTTGTTAAGGCAGTCGAAATAGATTTAACAAGTTTAGCTCCTAAAACGCAGGCCAAAAGTTCTAACCGAGGAATGGTTACCCTCTTGGTTGGCGCAAGCCTAGATTTGCTCCAAAGCAGAGACAAATGTACTCCCCCCTGCACTTCACATCTCATATGTGCCACTGCTGCATAAGCTGATTTACTGGCATCGCAGAAGACGTGTATTTCATTCTTATTAGTTTGATCAAACCAAATATGCCTGGGAATTTTGATTTGACTTAATAGACCAATTTGGGAGTACCATGTTCTAAACTCCCGATCCATATCTTCGGGTAATTGAGAATCCCATCCAATTTTCAACTCCCAGGACCTCTGTAATAATAGTTTAGGAGGCAAAAATATAGGACTATAAACTCCCAAGGGATCAAAAACTTGCTGAATTTTAGAAAGGACAATCCTCTTGGTTATTCTTCGGGGGAGATCCTTTTCAATAGAAACATCACAATTAAGTACATCTTCTACTTTGTCCCACACAAGTCCCAACACCTTGGTAGTAGTTCCTTTTTCCTCCTTTGAATTACTCACTGGTAAATTAAATTCCCACTAACACAAGTCCATTTTTGCCATTTCCATGATATTGACAGCTGTATTCTGGAATTGTTGGACCTCCTCCTGAGAGGAGAGGGATGTTACCAAATTATCCATATAAAAGGATCTCGCCATAGTCTTTTGCGATTTCAGCTGCCGGACCTTGTACAGAATTCAGATGATGATCAATAACTGCACCCAAGATGAATGGACTACAGTTAAGCCCAAATACCACACGTTTATGTCTAAAAACGGTTAACTTCATAGGGTCAGTTTGATCCCACCAAAGGAAACGAAGAAAGTCCTGGTCTTGAAGCTGCACTGTAATCATCTGAAATGCCTTTCGAATATCGATTATAACACCAATACCTTTTTCTCTAAACCTAATTAATATTTCAGGTATTTTTTCCAAAAGGTTAGGTCCCTTTTCTAGATAGTCATTCAGATAAAGACCATTATACGACCTGCAGGAGGCATCGAAAACAGGACGAAGAGGCGTCGTCCTACTTTCAGCCTTGAACACCGGCCTATGCGGTAAATAATGGCCCTTCTTTTGAGGCCTATTCTCCTCTATCCTCTCAATTAGGCCCTCTCTCTCCCATTCTTGAAGAATAGTAGAATATTCAATAACCCTTTTCTCCTTCCTTAACTTACTAGTGCATGCTTCCAATCTCCTCTGCGCTATTTCTAAATTCGAGGGTATATTATTTCTCTCGCATTTCCATGGTAGCGCGACTGAATATCGTTGATCTTCATCCCTCTTTATATTTTTTATAAAATGTTCCCTTAGTTCAGTTTCTCTTTTCTTTTTTGAGACAACTTCGATGGGATCTTGGATTCCCAAGACATCCAGCTCCCAAAGATCCTTCAAGTTGTTTCTTGCAACCAACATATTCAATGCAATTTGGACCTTATCCTCCTTACACACCACCGGAGATTGCCCCAAAGGCGTCCATCCTAATTTGGTCTCTACGGCAGTTAGGTCCTCTCCTAGATGGACGACCTTCCCGGTCAGTAATTGTCCAAAGTAGTCACTACCTATTAAAATATCTATTTCCTCATTTCTAAAATTTGACGGGTGAATATAGATCTTTTTCCGTTTTAGTTTGTATAACAAACGTACTCTTGGAAGTGGCGGTATCCTTGCACAAATTTCCGGTTGATCGAGGGCGACTATGTCTACATCAATTTTATTGGTTAGACTTCCCAGTTTCAAAACATATTTTCCGTGCAACGCCTCCTTCATATTTCCTCCCCCGAAAAGAGATTTTTCCAAACTTATCTCTCCTATTTTGTTAAAACCCAGTTTTTCGACAATTGATCTCTTTATATAGGAGTAGTGACTTCCGGTGTCAAATAACACCTTGACTTCTTTAGTCTCTTTAGCCCCTTTCAATATCGCCACGGAAGTCATTAGTAAGATGTCATTGGCACATGTTCGCGCAGACATATTAACACCCGTGCATGTTGCATTTCCTTCATTAACAACCTTAGCTTTTTCACCTTTGAAACTATTGTTTCCTCCTTGCTTCAAGGCAATTTTATTGCAAAAGATATCTATATGATCTTTTCCGCAATTTCTACATTTTATGTCTGCTCGGCATTCCTTTTTCAGATGATTGCCCTTTAGACATTTAAAGCAGACTTTAGCCTCCTTTATCTTTTGATCCCTCTCGCTAGGTGTAAACCGCGAGGCAACAAAACATCTACTACTCAGGTGATTATCCCTCTGGCAGAATATGCATTTTCTCTTAAATGCTCTGCCGAATAAATTGGAGACAGTGGGCGGTGTCTTCCGAGGAGTCTTTAATTGAGAACCTGTAGCCCTCAGTGAGCTATTACCCTCAAAATTCTCCTTAGCAAATGCCATTCGCTCAGCACCCTTCACCTTATCCCGAAGGAAGTCCATCAGAGCCTGAAGTCTACCGCTGGCAACGCTCTTATCTCCATTCTCCGCTCCTTCTTCTTTTATCCCATAGCCCACAGCAGGATTCCTCTGCCACACCTGAATAATGTCCAATGGCAGACTCGACTCAACCAATGGGTAGAGAAACACGCCTGCCATCTCCGTGTTAACACCCAGTGATTCTGGGTTCTTTAAGTGAGCCGTTAGATCATCGTAGATCTCGTCAAGAGGAAGGTTTTCTTTCCTTGCATTAGAAACAACCAGTTTTAACAGTCTCCTTATGTAGTGTTCTATGAGAAGGTTCTTATCTCCGAATCGATCTTTTAGGGCTTGTATTACCTTGGGATAATTATCTTCAGTTATAGGGTAACTGCACACAAGACGTTGAGCTCTGGATCCCTCGACTACCGCTTGTAGCAGATAGTGAAATTTATCTACCTCCCCAAGAGTTTCATCGTCAATAATTTTACTAAATTGCCCCCACCATGAGAGCCAATCCTCTAGGTTGCCCTTAAATTTTGGTAGCTCCACTTTTGGCAACCTAATAGTTCTTTTAGATTCGGTATTTACAACCGAATTCGCCGCGGACTCCACCAATGAGCCGTTGACCCTATCCCTCGCGGTTTCACACCGAGACAAATATTTATTTTCTATGTCAAACATCCCTTGAACATAGTTTTCACAACCCTCGAATTCTTCTTCTATTTTGACCTCCGATATGGTTTCGTCCTCCAGAAGGAGCCCCTGATACCTTGAATAAATTTCACTTATTTCCTTAGAGAGAGCACAAATTCGGTTATATTTAGCTCTATATTTTTCTGCATCGAAATCAGGCTTTTCTATTTCAGTCCAAAACTCGGTGGACAGCCGAGTAAAAATAGCTCTTTTGGGGGCTCTAGCCCTTTTTAATATATCAATACTCTGCATTATTTACTGTATAATATTCCTAGAAGCCTTTCTTTTTTTTTCCTTTTCTCGATTTGACCAGCCAATGCAGCCCACCCGGGGACGCCAAAAAAATATAAATTGTTAAGAACGGGGTAATTAAAAAAAGCTCGTGGAGGAAAAGAAAAATTCTGAACGCTCCACAAACCCCCTTTTCAACAAAATAAAAGCTTTAACCTAAAGTTTGATATTGTTTTGGGCTGCCTTGGGTGTTCAAGCAAGAAAAAAGGAAGACAACAAAAGGTTACACATATAAAGTTTTGTTTAATGTTATCTATAAAATGAAGGATAAAAAATATATGAAAAACTTATTATTTTGTGTATTCCAAAATTTTGCATGCAACTTAAATGTTTTTTAACAAAAGAAAATATATAAAATGATGATATTGACGAAATAGAAAAAAAAAACTTAGTAAAAATAAGAAAAGAAATATACAAAAAATAAGCTAGATTAACATAAAAATATACCAATTTTAGGAAATAAAAGCGTTTGAGGGAGTGCTCACCAAAAACAGTTCCTCGGTTGTTAGGTCGGCTTGCCCGAGCCCCCCTGCCTTGGAAGCACAATTCGTCGTCCTCGACGAACTTCCTGGTATCTTCAGATGAAGCACAATTCGTCGCCCTCGACGTACTCCAACCACTATGCGAATCTCTCAAAGATTCGTCTCGGCTTCACCTTTCTTTGAGATGTCAGCCACTCAGTCCCTTCTCAGACCGCTTGTATGGTCGTTTATGGAAGATGGACGAAGATCCCGGAGCTCATATTGGGCAAGCCCCCGCGAGGCTTTTTTCTTGTCTACACGGCACAGCTGTGACACCAACTCTGGCCCCGCGCCCTGACCTTTTTGACCCCTCCGCCCCTGCGATTGGTCGGTGGGTACTTGGACTGTCCATCCGGCCGGTGGACGCTTACATTCTCTCGGCAGGGGGGGGGGGGGGGGGGGGGCGGTGTGTGAAAAGAGGAGAAGAAACAGCAAAAAAATAGATTCCCCTTCGCTGAGGGGTCAGACACACAAAAAACCAAAAATATGAAAATAGTTGTAATATTTACATATATACATACAATATACAATATGCCATGAGTTCTAACAGTGACCTTATAATAAATTCTATAATATATTTTAATTGTCCTTATTTAAAAAAATAGCATTTATATATTATTTAATAATGATATATATATTTAAAATAATAATTAAATAATTATTTTATTCATAAAATATTGAAACAGGTATTGATTTATAATATGCTAAGTTAAAAATTGAACGCAACAAAAAATATTCTTGTTTCTAATCTTTAAGACGAAAAGTAACTCACATAAAACACCTTAAAATCATCATAAAAAAAAAAAAAGAAACACTTATTATCCCGTATTTTCACAGAGTAATCCAGTGTTGTCGAACGCCATGTCTCGTGCTGGTCCGTCACGCAAAGTTCTGATCCCCGTGTCACATGACCTTGTCATACACTCCGACTAATATTATCCCATTGGTGTCGTGATAACATGTCGATTGAATTTACATCCTCAATCCTTAAAACATGACAATTTAGCATTTTTTTTCTTTTTTTTCTTCAATACAAGAAGTTGAAACTATGTAGCTATTGAGAATTTAAAAATACACCTCTATAACCAGGTCTATGAATATAATATATTAAACAAAGTTCTCTCCTGGAGCGTACAGAAATATCACAAACTACCATATTTGGGTAAAAAAGACACTTCTTCTGACAAAGACAGAAGAATTTTGTTGAAACGTTGTGAAAATAAAACTTTAACTGGCCGAAGTGTCTATTTTTTTACGGAAATATGAATGCCTGCCAGGCAACCTCTATCTTCAAGATCTACAGAACTGAGTATATTTTTATGAAATAAATGAAGCTTCCAGGGTTTAGTTTCTTGTGCAACTTTTTATTTTCATGCTTTCGGAATTGTCAGAATCTTTTTACAATGGAGATGGAACTCTAAGATATTAGATGGCTTCATGCACAGATTTATTTTAGGGAAGAATTTCAAGCGATGCCAGGTTGAGATTTAATGGCCGTCTTACAACCTCAGTATTCATATATAAGAAAATTGGAATATACTTTTATAAAATATAAAAAAACCCTTACACAATAAGTGTCTTTAATACAAAAATATCTTTCTTCAGTATTGGAGAGATGGGTAGATGAAGAGAGTTACTTGAGAGGGAAAATATTTCCATCCAGGGAAGAGTTTCTTGTAAAAAATATAATTTAATTGACTCGAGCTTTCGGATTTTGGAACTCTTCTACAGGAGCATGAAGTACAAAATAATCTTCATTCGAGCAATGGGGATGAATCGGGTCTTCTTTCGAAATGTTCGTGTAGTGTTCCTATACGTAGTCATAGCCAGTTAGGATGGTTGTTGGAGCGCATCCATGTTAGATTCTTGGTAGAAAGGAGAGTAAAAGTCTGTTAGGGTATTCCTTAATGTATAGGTCTGTCCATAGATACTGTGCAAGCTGAGTTCTTTTATTGCGGGCAACGCGCTTTTTGGAACTATTTGCCTTCAACAACCACTTTGGTTCTCCTTTTTTTCAGTTTCAGACCCCATGTGAAATACCTTAAAGGCCATTCGCTTGTGATATATACAGATTTGACATTATTGTGGCCACACCACTCTTATGCTATATTGAGAGAGCTCAGGTTACAGAAGTTTCGACCTTCGCTGTTGTCACCGCCAACACCTGGGCCCTTTAGTCCATCAGCTGGACGAGAGTCCGTGAGGTGTAGCTCCGCCTATCTAACATGGAGATACCTTCCCACCAGAACTACACTTTAAACACCATAGAAGTTACAGAGATGGAAAGATAACCTACCTCTAATGTAATAACACACGTTAGCTTTTGTGTCACCACAAAATATTTTTATCATAATTTTGTTCAAGTTGTAAGAAGTTTATATAATATATAAAAGTATAGAATTACACTGGTCAACAACATTTTTGCCCAAGAGAACCTGATGGTGTTTCTAGTGTAACTTTTCATGCTGAACTCAATAATCTAATCAGATATTTTCCATCACCCATGGTTTTTGCGCGACAGCCTTTTTTGGTATTGGGATAAATACAGCAAAAAATGCAAATAATATTACGTAAGCATTTTTGCATAAACTTTACACTGGTTTATCAAAAATTATTTTTCTTTGTCCCAAAAGAAACAGATTTTATCTAAATATAACTCTTTGTGCTGATTCCAAATATACCATTAATTTTTTCTATCACGCAAGACTTTCGAGATACACCTACTTGAAATTTGGAAATGTTTTTGATATATAGGCCTATATGAACGAAATATATTTATTTTATTGAAAAGTAGTGACAGTGGATTTTCTTCTATACTTTGCTTGTGGTACATCCCTCTTAAGTGTCCAGCAGTAGCCAGCAAGCATACCGGGACTCCATTTACCTTGGTACCGCTTCTCCGTGCTCTATATATATCCTGATGAAACCTCTCACCATGCTCATCGCTAACTGCACCAAAATTGTCTGGAAAGAAATCCAGATGTGAATGCAGAAAATGGTTCTTGAGAGACATGTTACATCTCAGTGCCTTGTAGGAAAGCAACAGATCATTAACTATGTCTCGGTAAATTTCAACCTTGACACTTCCTGAGAAGTTCTTGCAAACGTTTCTAAAGGAATTCCATGCTGCTGCTTCAACTTCATTCAAACTCTTTTGAAAATTTCCATCCTGCAGTAAATGCCTTCTTTAATTTTCGCATCACTTATGCTAGAACATTTTTGTTTTAGGTAGGCAAATCCACTGGCATTTCGATCCATTGCCTTGACAAAGTTCTTCAATAATCCCAGTTTAATATGTAATGGTGTTAAGTAAATATTTTCTGAATCGATCAGGGGAGGATTTACAATATTTTTATGTCCTGGAGTAAAGATTTCACGGTTTGGCCAGCTTATTTTAATGTAATGCCTTTCCCTATCTCTGCTATCCCACTCACACAGAAAACAACAAAATTTTGTATATCCAAGCTGTAATCCACGCAAAAGAGCAATGACTTTCAAATCGCTGCATATTTTCCAACCGTATCTTTCATATTTTATCTTTTTCAAAAGCAGTTTCATGTTTTAGTAAGTCTCTTTCATATTGGATGCATGTGCTATTGGCACTGATGGGAACTTATTTCCGTTGTGAAGGAGAACAGCTTTCAAACTAATTTTTGGAGAATCAACGAATAAACGCCACTCTTCTGTATCATGGTCTTGGCCAAGCGCTTCCATTAGACTAACAACATCATTGCAATATACTAAATCATTCTCTTGTGAAAAGAAGTCTTGAAATTCGTCTTGACGCTTGCGAAAAAAGCATATTTTTGTGCCTTTATGCAGCAGATTCCAGCCTTTTAACCTAGAGCCTAAAAGTTCACTAAGTTTTTTTTTGATAATTCTAAATCACGTACGAGGTCGTTTAAATCTCCTTGGGTTAATAAATGAGGTTCAGATAAAGCACCCGCTTCAAAATTTGTGTCATCCGACTGTTGCTCTCGTCTATCTGAATCATCGTCACTGAATATCACATTATCAGGAGGCTGTGACACAGGTAAAATATCACTATGAGGAACCGGTCTCATAGCACAAGGCAAATCTGGATATTCAACTGTATATCTTGATTTGGATGTAATACCTGTAGTCTTTGTCAAACAAAAATAACAGTATGAAGAATGGTCTTTAGGTTCCCTCCATATTATTGGAGCCGCAAAAGGCATATGACGTTCAACTTTAATCCACCCTGTAAGACGTCGAGCACAAATTTCACAACAATGATGAGGAGCCCAAGTCTTATCTTGGTCATCGACTTTACAGCCAAAATAAAGTTGATAGCACTTTTTGATGAGCGGTGTAAAGTTTCGCTTTTGAACTTTGAAAGTTAATTGCCCACAAATGTAACAGAAAATATCATGAATATTAATGCAACGCCTCGGCATATTGACATAGTCTAGTGCACACGATTTATAAAAGCAAATCGATAGAGAAGAATAAACTGATCACTTCAAATTTACCTGTCACTTCAGATGCAAATCTATTAAACAAATCGTTAGGTTAAATTTAAATATATATATAAAAACTGTTATTCACCAAATAGCATTCCAGAGCTTGCCGTTATTTTCGATTTGAAAGCAAAACAGATTGCATTATAAAAATTAAAAAAAACATATTCAATTAAAAATTCAATAATACGTTATTTAAATTAATATTTATGATTCTTAAAGAGCAAAATCTAATTAATAACAAATAAATGAAGCTTTTGGCTCCACATATCAACTCTTCTTGTCAAAAATAAAGCGCTAGCTTATGTAATAATGTTTACTTAAAAATGCTTATGTAACATTTTCTGCATTATTACTGTATATACCAATTTATAGAAAAAATGGTTATCCTGCAAGAACTATGGGCGATGAAAAACTTCTGATTTCATTTTTGAATTCAGCATGAAAAGTTACATTAGAATCAACATTAGGGTTTCTCCGGAAAAAAAAAAAGTTTTTTTTTGTAGACCTGTGTTATTGATTTATTTAACTTCAAAAGAGAGTTGACACCGCATGAAGGCCAAGTTATAAAGAAGGGACTCGGTGACCTAAAGAGGAAGCTTAAAGAAAGACATTTACTAAGAGAACAACTTGATGAGGGAAGAGTATCTTTAATATAATCAAATCACAAGCTTTCGGGCATAACCGCCCATCGACAGGTGTAAAACGAGACAAAATCACTATGGCAATCAGCTATATATATATACAAAAAAGTAAGAAAATGAGACAAATATGTAAAATTTGTGCCAGAGAATTAACATAATAACGAAGGATCATTCATAGAAGTTAGGCAAAGCATGCAATCAACATATAATACATACAATACAAGGCTATTACAGAGACTAAGTATGAACAACGACTATAAATAAAACAAAATAAAAATAAAATAAAATAAAAAATAAAAAATAAAAATAAACTAAAAACTGCTATTGATGTGCAAAGGTATAAGTAGGCCATGAAAACTAAATCTTTCAGATAGGAGGTTCCAGTATTAAATTATCATATATCTCAGGAAGGTCTATTGCTCTATTGATGCTTTTAAATTTTTTGGTGAGTATAGCTTCCAGGACCAACTGCTGGTGCTTGTTCTTAATCTCATGATAGTGGGCCGAGTGGTTGTAAACGTTGAATGTGTGGCCTGTGTCCCGTATGTGTTGGTAAACTAGAGAGCGGGGATCTTCCCTTTTTACCAATCTATCATGCTCCACCATTCTGGTCTTCACCATTCTCCCAGTCTCTCCGACATACTTGGCATCACATTGCTCACATGATATGGAGTAAATGGCATTGTGGGTACTGAGGGAATCAAAGGTTATACTATTTTTAACTATTGTCTGTTTTAGTTTAGTTGCCAAACTGAGTGTGTTGGAGAAATATGAGTTTATACCATATCTATTCAGAACTCGTGCTATGGCCGCCGATTTGTGAGAATATGGAATGAAACAGGTGGACAGGTAATGAGCAGTGTTTCTTATTCCTGAGGAATCATAAAAATGTTTGCAAACAAAGGATGTCGGATAGCCTGCAGAGTTTAGATTCTTGATTATGTTCTGTTTCTCTATTGCCTGAAAAGATGGAAGGGAACAATGGGTGCGTACGCGCTTAGATAAAGTTTTTACAATACTGATTTTTTGGGAAACGGGACAACAGGAAGTGTAATGCGTGTAATTGGGAAGGAAATCTTTCTTGTAATATACGGTAGTATGGTAAGAATTTGGAGTTTGAATTATTAGAACATCAAGGAATGGTATTACACCCCCTTGAGCTATTTCTATAGTAAACGACATATCTTTATTATAACTATTAAGGGACGCTAATATGGTTTCATATGAGTTCTGATCACAGATACAAAAGATTTCATCTACATATCTGCGCCATAACACGATTTCTGTTCTATGTTTTTCATTGATTGATTTGTCAATCATGATCATTACCAACTCTGCTGCAGTGGTTGAAAACGAACTCCCCATTGGGGAACCCCGTATCTGTCTGTATGTTTGCGATTCAAATTTAAATACATTCATATTTAGACAAATTTCTGCCAGGAATACAATTGATTGTATGGTGGATGCATCGGTCTGTATTTCTGTTAGGAAGGCAACTATACTTTCTCTAATGACTGAGTGGGGTAGGCTTAAAAACAATGAAACTACATCATACGAACACATAATGGTGTTTGGGCCAGGAGAAGTTTTCCATAACTCCTCAATAAAACTAGGGGTGTTGTGTACCGTGAATCTATGGTTATATTGTTTAAGTAACGGGGAGAAAAAATTGGATAAATACCTGGCCAATGGGGCTGACGGTGATTTGTGACATGCTACAATAGGGCGTAGTGGGACATTAGGCTTGTGTATCTTAGGTAATCCATATATGTAGGCGTCTGTGGTAAGGCGTGATGTGAATAATTTGAATTCTTCTGAGTTAATCTGCGAGAGTCTTTTTTGTGCTAATAGAGCCTTCCTGAAATCCTGATAGGTGCGAAGCCTGGTATCTTCATCTATGGGAATAAAAGTAGATTCATCTGTGAGGACGTCCATCATTTTGGATCTATACATTGAGATATCCATAACAACTGTCTGCGATCCCTTATCAGAGTTGCAGATTATGATGTCACTACGATCTTTTAATCTCTTCATAATGGTTCTCTCCATGCGGGCCTGGTGATTTCGGGTTGTGGGATTCATGAGTACAGATGAGATACGGCTTCTGATATCACTTTTTGCCTGGTGACCAAGGTCCTTAATAGAAGCCTCTACACCGCTGATGATCCTGGGGACATCAGGTTTGGCCTCATTGCGATAATTCAAGCCCTTAGATAGCAAGGAGATCTCTGCTTGCGAGAGTTCAATATTGGAGAGGTTCAAGACTCGACGATGGTCTTCCGAAGTAGCCTGGTATGGAAAACCATACTTCTTTGACCAAAAATAAAACTTCCTATCATGCTTCATATTAAGTAAGAACTCTGGGTTCGAATTTCATCAGTAATGCGTATTATGAGCGAGGTAAGGACTTGGGGTGTGACACATTGTGCGGTGAGAGTTAGAAGGCCCTTGAGGGACTTTGATATGAATCTTATGTTGGACATGCATCCCCGGTATCTGGAACGAAGAAGTTGCCGGCGAGTGTTGTGAATGACCTTCTCAGAAAACGGATTTCGTACTGGATCCTTGATACGCAAGGAAGGAGGAATAAAGTCGAGGCTCAAGCAACGGCGGTTAAATTGAAGATGACAACGCCATCTGGCTAACTGCAATGATTTTTTATGAATCAGGTACATGTATTTCTCAATTTCTCGTTCAGAAATATTCATATTTAAAGCATTCATAGTTGAAATGTTGAAACAATAATCCCTTCACTAATATTTACTAAGAGAACAACTTGATGAGGGAAGAGTATCTTTAATATAATCAAATCACAAGCTTTCGGGCATAACCGCCCATCGACAGGTGTAAAACGAGACAAAATCACTATGGCAATCAGCTATATATATATACAAAAAAGTAAGAAAATGAGACAAATATGTAAAATTTGTGCCAGAGAATTAACATAATAACGAAGGATCATTCATAGAAGTTAGGCAAAGCATGCAATCAACATATAATATATACAATACAAGGCTATTACAGAGACTAAGTATGAACAACGACTATAAAATAAAACAAAATAAAAATAAAATAAAATAAAAAATAAAAAATAAAAATAAACTAAAAACTGCTATTGATGTGCAAAGGTATAAGTAGGCCATGAAAACTAAATCTTTCAGATAGGAGGTTCCAGTATTAAATATAAATGAGGGCTCCACGTGATATCTAGATACATAACACAGAGGGGGTTAGAGGTAGACTATACTATCTCACACCGTCATGTATTGCTCTACACCCCTGAACGCAAATTCCTAATTCCGACAACTCGATGAACTCGTTGAGTTCACTATTGGACAACAAAGTAAAATTGAGCGGACTAGAGACCGAAGACAGAACTGCTGACACTGCCAACGCTGAAAGCCGGACTTAACGTCACACGCGAGGCCTCCCATTGGAGTTTTGCACCAGAACCAGCAGACTAGTAATCAGTACCTAGTCCTGGGTCTGTGGAGCGGGCCAATCTGCCGAAGGAGAAGTTGAGTACCAATCCACGTTATGTGACATAGTATTAAAATAGTGGGTCCTCCCGCCCAACGTGGAATGGTAAATGACCACAGCCCCTGCTATGATCATCACAGGAGTGTAAGCGCTAAAACCCGCCCCGCTGTCAATAGCTACTGTCTAACACTATCTAGATCCTGCAACAACGTCGTTAGTAGAGCTGGAACACAGGGAAGTCACGGCTCTCCATCTGGAACATCTGTTACACACAGCAGCCTAGAATTCAGACTTTATGGTCAACAGATTGTTATTGTCACCGAGCCCCATTTTTATTCTTGGCCTTCATGCAGTTTATAGGTTTTTGCTCTATATAATTATTGGTGATTTAAATTAGAAAAGAGCAAGATTGAAAAGAAGAGCTTTCAAAGATACTCGTTACAATTTCGTTGAAACCAAACAATTCATGGAGAAACTGTAATCAGCAACCCAAGACACCAGATTCCTCCAAGAATTTTAGGAAAACTTACAACCTCTAGATTCAAATCGTATTTCTCCGAGTTATATAATATTGTCAAGAAGCTAAGCGGCTCCAATCACGAGAGGCCCCATGGGACGTCTGTTAATCATCGCTGGACACCGGGTGTGAGGGGTTCTGGGGAATCTGGCCGGCGGGGGGAGCTGACGTCCCTCATTAGGATTAACTTTAACTTGGGGTAAGTTGTACTTTATCCATCTCCCTATAAATACCCCTTATAATAAATTAATTATCCCCAAACTTGCCCTTGCTTTATTTATCTCCGCGACATATTTTAGAATAAGACCCACACTTTGTGTCGGCGATGTGGTAAAAGCAGCTACCATATTCAGAAGAAAACCTGTGCCAGTTGCGGTCACCCCTCCAAGAGAATGAGGAGTTACAACTGGATCATTAAGGCCAAGAGGAGGAGGACAACTGGCACTGGCAGGATGAGGCACCTGAAGATCGTCCACAGACGTGCCAAGAACGGTTTCATCGAGGGTCGCCAGATGAAGAAGCAGAAGCCTGTTGCCCAGTCTGCATAAAGGACTCCCTTCTTCTCTATGTTGGTTGGTAGGGCAGAAAGATCCTTCTGGCCGTTTGGAAAGATGGGCGCTGAAGTTGCAAGAATTTGACTTGACCGTTATCTACAAGAGCGGACGCAAACATAAGGATGCCGATTGTCTGTCAAGGAGCCCGCTTGAGAACGATCAACCAAGTGCTGTGATGTCACTAACCAACGTCGATATAGAGCAGACTAAAGACCCGGATTTAGCTAAAATAATCGATAATTTAAACTCGGGCTACACCAGAAAGGAATTCAGCATTATCGACGGAATCTTATACAAGAAAAACTATAGCACAACTGGAAGACCCTGGCTTATGATGATCCCTAAGCACTTAAGATCGGATGTTATGGCAGATTTACATGATGCTCCTACAGCTGGGCATTTGGGTTTCGCCCGGACGTATGACAAAGTCAAAAAACGATTCTATTGGCCTGGCCTTTATTGAACTGTTCGCCAATATGTAAGCCATTGTCGGGAGTGTCAACGAAGGAAGAAATTACCTCGACGTCCGGCTGGACAACTTGTATCCATACCGCCCGTAGAAAAGCCATTCCATAAAGTCGGGGTTGATCTCCTTGGAAGATTTCCAGTTTCTAAAGATGGAAACCGTTGGATCATTGTGTGCACCGATTATATGACAAGGTATGCCATAACGAAAGCGATCCCAGACGGAGGAGCAATCGAAACAGCTAAGTTCCTGGTTGAAGACGTCATCTTGAAGCATGGAGCTCCTAGAGAAATGATAACAGAGCGCGGCAGAAATTTCATTTCTCAAGTAATAAAATAGATCAATGCTCTGTGCGGAATTGTGCACAGATTTACAACGGCCTACCATCCCCAGACCAACGGCCTGACTGAAAGGTTCAACAAAACTCTGGGAGACATGTTGTCCATGTACACAGGTGTTGAGCAGAAGGACTGGGACCAAGTTTTGCCCTATGTAACGTTTGCTTACAACACTGCTAAACAGGAGGCGACCGGCTACACCCCGTTCTTTCTTGTCCACGCCCGCGAGGCCGAGACCTACATCGATGCCGTACTACCCTACCTACCAGATGAGATCTCTAACGACTACGTTGGAGAACTTGTGACCAGAGCTGAGGAAGCGCGTCAACTCTCCCGATCACGCCTTCTACAATCACAGGCGAAAGACCGTAGACTATACGACCAGAAACATACTCCAGTCTATTACCAGAAGGATGATCTTGTGTGGGTTTTTACTCCCATCCGAAAAGTAGGACTATCAGAAAAGCTACTGAAGAGATACTTCGGTCCCTATAAGGTGACCAAGAAGCTTTCAGAAGTTACGTATGAAGTAGAGCCCGTGGACCCCTCTCCCCGATCACGGAAAGCCAAGGATATCGTCCATGTCATTCGGATGAAGCCCTACCTGGACCCTGAAGAACAACACTCTATTCTGCTAGGGAACACCAGCCGTGATATATTTCCTTCCAGAACAAGGGCTGAGACAAGCTAATCAGCGGGTCGCTGTTTTTTTTCTAAGGAGGGAGTAATGTCAAGAAGCTAAGCGGCCCCAATCACGAGAGGCCCCATGGGACGTCTGTCAATCATCGCTGGACACCGGGTGTGAGGGGTTCTGGGGAATTTGGCCGGCGGGGGGAGCTGACGTCCCTCATTAGGATTAACTTTAACTTGGGGTAAGTTGTACTTTATCCATCTCCCTATAAATACCCCTTATAATAAATTAATTATCCCCAAACTTGCCCTTGCTTTATTTATCTCCGCGACAATATACTCTGGCAAAATAGAAAATGTCAAGGAGAAGTCCGATCTACGCGGAACGCTGTCCAACTTCAGGGCGGAATGTGACATCATACCAGACGACCCTCAGTGGGATTCGTCTGATAAAAATTATATTTAAATTTAAATTTTTTAAAATATATATTAACCCTATATAATATTATATGTACGATTAATAAATATGTTTCAATCTCAATCTCTCTACGCTAGGTATATCTTCTAAAAAATGTAAAACATACACAAGTTCAAAATATTTGTGGCTTAAACCACTATATTTCTCTAAAAGGTAACAGAATAGTTTGTGAACATATGCTTATCACTTAGTCCTTTCTTTGATATTTTAAATTCAATTTTACCCGAGTGTTTAATATTGACAAACTATTATTTTTAGCCATAAATTTCGAAAGGCTATACTTATATTTAGCTTAGATTGCTAATTACACTTTCCAAAGTTATTTTAGAAACTTTTAATTATTTTTGTTGTTGTGTCGTCAAAATGTTGGGAGAGTACTCCGTTTCAATTTTAATCCACTTGACTGAAATATGAAGCTTTCCTTGAATACAATAGAGCTGAGTTAGAACTATCTTGATAATTGTTTCTTTATCCGCATATATGAGTTGGTCAGAGTTAGATAAATTCTGGGAAGATTATTATTGCATAATATAATAATATAAATATAATATGTAGAACAGATTTCTTAAAGAATATTAAGATTTGACTGAAAGAATCTAAACTGGCGTCTTGTTGATTTCTATCAATCCAACAAATCAGTTGGGCCAGTTTACATCATGTGATATTTATCCAACTTCTGGCTGGCTGATGGTGTATCAAGATTTGGTGATCAAGAAGCTTGGTCTGTCCAGCTGACATTGTGGCCCTCATCAGTTGACACCAGAGTTGACATCTGAGATTGATACAAGAGTTGGATTTATCTGGTTTAATTGTTTTCGGTATGATTGTCGGAGTGATCATAGGAATTCTTACCTGCATTCTTCAACGTATTGGCATATGAATTCACAATTTAATTTTCAATTTTGTTTTAATATATTTGCATATCACTTCTTCTTTATATTCTTTCTTTTATATATTCAGTATATTTTCTCGCCTTATCATTAAATATGGAATTATATAAAAAATTGTACCTTTCAACATCAATGAATTTTTTTTTTTCTGAAAATTACTATGATATGGATTAGAATATTTAAAAATCATTTTTGTTTCATTAGCTAATTAATAATTTAAATTCTAAATTTTCTTTGTATATAATTCAGATTATATATTAATTTAAAATGTGAATATTTATAGAAATATATCTAATTATAAATGGTCATATATTTATAAGGTAAAAATAGAATCTTTTTTCCTAACTAAAATAAGTTTAATTCAATTGTTATACTTGAAATATAAATTTTAAATTATTTATTTAAAATAAAAAACAATTTATAAATAAATATAGCATTTTAAATTAATTTTTGGGGGGGTCGGTGGAAGGCTGGTTAAACCGTTTGGTTTTCAACCACTACGACCTGGGTTCGATTCCCGCATTGGACAATTTTTTCTGTTTAAAAAAAAATGCTCCAATGGCCCCCCGATTCTTGCAAAAGTCCAACCCCACCTGCGAGTGCAAGTAACCAAACGGGGCTCTGGCACATTTGTAAGTGCAAAGTCGAACTGCTTTTCACATGTGTAGACATGTGGTGCGCTTACAGTAAAAAGCAGTCGCTAACTACCTACCATGATTATCATGGCCTGTACCACGTGTACTAGGGATAAGCAAAAAAAAATAATTTTTAATAAAATGATCATATTAACAATATCAAATTCTAATAATATTCAAATCATTTTAATATTATTTATCAAAGGAATAGCTATACTTTGGATTTTATACCATTTATAAATAACCTTCTTGAGATGGCTGACAAAATAATAATGATAATATGAACTTTATTTTTATATTTATTCATCTACTTATATAATTGCCTTATTCTGTCTGTGTGAAGTTCACTGTGTGAAGTTCACGGATAGATTTTGGTCATCAACGCGCGCATCATCATTATGATCATTATCATAATCTAATGATAATTATTTATTTATTATATAATATAATTGCCTTATTCTGTCTGTGTGAAGTTCACGGATAAATTTTGGTCAGAATGGATAAAATAAAAAAAAGTGTCAAGGGATGGGAATCGAACCCACGACCTTCCGCTTACCGGGCAGATGCCATGACCATTAGGCTACCCTGGACATATTTTTCCGTTCACATTTTTATTTTTATATTTTCAAGACACACACAGTTTGGGGCGGGACGTTTCACAAGAGAGACATCCACGGCGCCAATTTATAATTGTAACGAATAGTATTTTAATTAAAACATTTTAAAAACACACAGTTTGAAACGGGACGTTTCACAAGAGTGACATCCATGGCGCCAATTTATAATTGTAACGAATAGTATTTGAATTAAAACGTTTTAAAAATATATACGCACTCGGGTAAAACCCGGGCGTTGCCCGGGCCATTCGTCTAGTATATAATAACTAGCGAATGTGTACCCGGCTTCGCCCGGGTTTTATCCGAGTGAAAGTTTGCCTAACGAATATTATTGATAATAATATTCCGAAACACACAGAATATTATGATAATAATGATAATAATATTCGTTACATTATATATTTATATAATATAGAAAATATATTTTTCGAGCAAACATATCCACTCTCTCTACTGAATAAAATTTTAATAAGATATATATAAATGAATATATCTAGAGATATACTACATGATCTTAGCCAAAAGGCCGAGAAACGATATTTTATATGTAGAGATGAACTGGCTTCGTGTGCCTTCTGCTTAAGTGAATGTTTCGCGGTAGATTTTGTTCCTGCCTACTAAAAATTATTATCTGGCTCCGCCCGTGGACTACTTTAGTGAATATTCACCTAAAGAATTTTGTTTATGTCAATCAAGCATGATACAGCAATATTGTCATTATCATTTCTGACTAAAAAAATATTGTTGCTCAGTACTATAATTTTTCTTGGTTAAAGTGCGACAAAAAAACTCTTCCAGATTTAACTCTGTCCTTTTCAAAGTTCAGCGAGATTAGTTACATATTGTGGGCGTGCGTAGCCGACAAACATATATATATGTTCCCGGCTTCGCCTGATTTTTACCCGAGTAAAAGTTTGCCTAACAAACATTTGTTAAAACGATTCTAGCAAACATCCAATCCCTACTGAATCTATACTTGTCATACTCTCGATAATTTGAAAATTTTCCCGGTCCCTTGAAAAAATACTCGATAAGTTGAAAAAATCAGTATTAATTGGTCCACTCGGTAATTTGAAGTTGAAGGAATAGTATCTTGCCACAAACGAAGATTTGTAAATAACTGTATTTAGCGAATGTACCCGGCTTCGCCCGGTTTTTATCCGAGTAAAAGTTTGCCTAACGAACATTTGTTAAAACGATTCTAGAAAACATCCAATCCACCTATATATTGATTTATAAACGTATATAAATATAATAATTGTTATACGCGTTTAAATATAATTTTGAAACACATAATTTTTTGAAAACATTTATTATATTGTCACTGAATAATTATTTTAAATATTCTGTGGTATATCATAATTAATATTTGCATAGTCACTCCTTACGATTCTTATATATTTTACTTGTAAATAAATTTTTAGATATAGTTTTGCATTTTCTAAATAAACTATTTTTACTTAAACTTTTGTAGTGCTCGTTATCTCTACCGTGACAACTGGTGGAGAAGCTGAAATATTCCCTCGACGCCCAAGCCATTAGAAGAAGCCGAAGACTACAAGGACTAGAACCTGAGGAAAACATCGCTATGGTCAATCAAGAGACACAGACAAAAATAAGTGAGTACCACTTTCAACCTTTTAGAAACCCTTCTATTTTTACTGGAGAACGCAACCAGAATCCAGAAAAATGGTTGAAGGAGTTCCATCGCGTCGCCCGCTATAACTGCTGGGATGATTCAATGTGCCTCGCAAATGTTTATTTTTTCCTCCA
The DNA here is from genome assembly GCA_030710605.1 of Cordylochernes scorpioides. Lineage (NCBI taxonomy): Eukaryota > Metazoa > Arthropoda > Arachnida > Pseudoscorpiones > Chernetidae > Cordylochernes > Cordylochernes scorpioides. The sequence goes on from CP092877.1 coordinate 48,125,395, forward strand.
AGGAACAGCGCACAGATGGTACGAAAATGTTGAAGAGAAAATTAATTCATGGGATATTTTTGTGAAAATGTTTTCTCAGAATTTCGGACATCATGTCACCCAAAAAGATCAGCTCGCAGAGAGCCTCAAAACTCGAGCTCAGGGGAAAGAGGAGAGCAGTGATTCCTACATTCAAGATGTTCTCCATCTGTGCAGAGAAGTAGATCCGGCTATGATGGAAAATGAAATAAACGCACACTTGACGAAAGGAATATCGGAGGAGATATATCAGTCAATGATCATTTTAGACATCGCAACTATCGATGAGTTCATCAAATGGTGCCGAAAAAATCGAGGCTTCAAATAAAAAACGTGTAAATAAACGTGTAGTATTCGACAGACTACCGAATGTTGCTGCCATCGGTTCAGCAGACTCTGAATCAATGGAAGACTTGGTCCGACGTATCGTGCGTGAAGAGGTTCATCGCGCACTAAGTCCGGAGTCAACTACCCCTGAACCATCTTCTCTGAAAGAGATTATCCGAGAAGAGATTGAAAAAAAAACGTAGCTGCAATTTCGAAGCCTATTCAAAGGCCTCCACCACGACAGTCGTACCCCAACCAAACACGTACATTCAACCAGGTTCCACGACGTCAGTACCCTACCCAAACACCCATATATAACCAGACGCCACCACAACGAAGAACGGATGAATGGAGGACGCATGACAACATCCCAATATGTTTTAATTGCGGCCGCCCAGGCCTTGTTAAGCGATATTGTAGAGAACGCCGACAATGGACGCAGATACCCGAAGGACATGCACCAAGCACCCAAGAACCTCAAATGGGTAACCACCAAGCCATAAGAAGCCAAACCTACCGCAGACAATCGCCGTATCCAAACAGAGGAAGATCCCCAAGACGTCAGTCCATCTCCCCAGGCCGCCATACAAGCCAATCCCCACGCCGCTACAATCTAGAAAAAAAACTAAGCGTCGCGTCTTCTTTCGAGGGGGAAGCCGCGGGTGTGAAAAACCCTCCATCGTCGACAGCCGCTAAATGACAACAAAATTATGTCGGAATCATCATTGATGACATTGCGTTTTCTGCTCTAGTCGATTCGGGTTCCTCTTTTTCGGTTATCTCTGATGGATTAAGACGACAATTAAAAAAGACCATGTTCAAGGATAGCGGAATGACTCTGAAAGTTGCTGATGGCAAGAATGTTACATCGATCGGCCGATGCACAATCAGCTTGAGCATCAATGGATTGGAACAGCCGCTTGAGTTTATCGTCCTCCCTAATAGTAACCCAAGTATTATCCTCGGATGGGATTTCCTAGAGGCATCAAATGCCGTGATTGATTGTGGACGCGCCGAAATCAGATTGGAAGGGGCCAAAGATGTACTAAATTCACCAGCTTCCATGGGAAAGGTTGTGGCTAGCAGAAGCGTCGTAATCCCAGCCGAATCTGCCAAACTAATAAATGTTATGAGTGAAGAGCTTAATGGGCAAAATCAGGTACTTTTTGAACCTTCGAAAAAGGTATCAATAGGAAAAGGGTTAACACTTCCCTGTGCATTATTCAGGCTTTCCCATAATAAAGGAAAACTTTGGATCGTAAATTCTGGCACCACAGCTCAAATAGTCCCTAAGGGAATGTTCCTGGGAAAAATTCAAAGGGTTGAAAAAAATAACTTGACGGCTATTTCAGAATGTTCTGAATTTAATAAGGAGGTGAAAGATGTGAATCATACCAGTCATGCTGATAAAGGTGACTTTAAATTTTTACAAAATCTAATTAGTGATGATTTATCAGAGGAGCAGCAGTCTCAAATCTTATCAATTTTAAAGCGACATGATAAAATATTTGATAAAAATAATGAACCAGTAAAGCAAACTTCAGTAACCAAACATAAAATTGAAACTGGAATCCATCAGCCTATTAAGCATAGACCATATCGAGTCTCCCCTACAGAACGCCAACCAATCCAAACAGAAGTGGACAAAATGCTAGACGCCGGGATTATACGTCATTCAGAAAGTCCATGGTCATCGCCGGTTATTTTAGTGAAGAAGAAGGATGGTAACTGGCGTTTCTGTGTGGATTACAGACGACTAAACAAGGTTACTAAAAAAGACGTTTACCCACTACCTCGAATCGATGATACACTTGACTCCCTGAAAGGAGCCAAATTTTATTCATCAATGGACCATCGTTCGGGATATTGGCAAATAGAAGTCGACGAAGCAGATAGAGAAAAAACTGCCTTTATTACCCCTGACGGACTCTATGAATTCCTGGTCATGCCCTTTGGCCTATGTAATGCCCCTGCAACATTCGAGCGCATGATGGACAAGATATTGAAAGGCCTGAAATGGACGATGGCCCTCTGTTATTTAGACGACATCGTGGTGTATTCCAAATCGTTCAACGAACATTTACACCGGCTTGAAATCATACTACAATGTCTCGACAAAGCCGAGCTGCGCCTCAACCCCAAAAAGTGCCTTTTCGGAACCAAACGAATAAGAGTGTTTGGACACCTCGTCGATAGTAAAGGTATTTATCCCGATCCAGAAAAGATTGAAGCTATCGCCAGGTTTCCGACCCCAAGATCTATAACAGATGTGAGAAGCTTCATTGGCTTATGCTCCTATTATCGTAGATTTATCGAAAATTTTGCTGAGAAAGCTGCTCCTCTACACGAAGTCCTCAAAAAAGATAATAAATTCACGTGGAACTCTGGCCAACAGGATGCTTTTGATTCCTTGAAAAAAGCATTGATGTCTGAACCTGTTCTTGCCTATTTCGAAGAACAACTGCCAACCGAGCTTCATACTGACGCCAGCGGTTATGGAATTGGAGCTGTCCTCGTGCAGATCAACGATGGGAAGGAGCGGCCAGTTGGTTATGCTTCAAGAACTTTATCTAAGGCGGAGAGGAATTACTCAACAACGGAAAGAGAATGCTTGGCCGCAATATGGGCCATCAACAAATTTCGACCGTACCTTTTTGGTCGTGAGTTTGTCATCGTCACTGACCACCACGCTCTTTGCTGGTTATCTAACCTGAAGGACCCGACATGAAGACTAGCAAGATTGGCTTTAAAACTCCAAGAATACAACGTAACAGTTGTTCATAAAAGTAGACGCAAACACCAAGATGCGGACTGTCTTTCTCGAAATCCTCTCCAACTTGAATCGGAGGAAGCATACAATGATGAGGATGATGATATACCCTCAATAACTGCTCTGACGTGCTTTGAGGCTGAACAAAGAAAAGACCCTAAAATTAGTAAATTGATAGAAGAAACAGAAAGATTTGGTGCAGAATCGAAAGGATATGAAATGTTAAAAGGAACCTAATACAAAAAGAATTTCGACCCCCTGGGAAACCAACACCTTTTAGTTGTTCCCAGGCACTTACGCTTAGAACTACTGAAAAGTTTACACGACGCTCCCACAGCAGGTCATCTTGGATTTTCGAAGACATATGAGAGAGTTAAAAACAAATATTTCTGGCCAGGACTTCTCCGGGACATACGGAAGTATGTCGCTCATTGTAAAGAGTGCCAAAGAAAGAAAAAATCAACTCAAAAGCCACCCGGACTACTTAAGGCAATACCTCCTGCAACCTCCCCTTTTCAGAGAGTTGGAATGGACCTCCTTGGAAGATTTCCCAAGTCTGATACTGGTAATAAATGGATCATAGTCTGTACTGACTATCTTACTCGATTTGCCATTACTAAAGCCTTACCCACAGGGGAAGCAAAAGAAGCAGCCAAGTTTTTAATGGAAGATGTTGTTCTCAAGCACGGAGCCCCCAGAGAAATCATCACGGACCGAGGACGAGTATTCCAATCCAAGTTGATTGCGGAGCTCACCAATCAATGCTCGTCGATACATCGGTTCACGACAGCGTATCATCCCCAGACGAATGGACTTACGGAGAGATTAAACAAAACCTTAGCCAACATGATCGCTATGTATGTAAGTGTTGAACAGAAGGACTGGGACGTAATTCTGCCCTACGTTACGTTCGCCTACAACACGGCAAAACAAGATACGACAGGTTTTACCCCTTTTAAACTGATTCATGGACGCGAAGCAGTGACAACTGTAGACACTCTTTTCCCAAATCCGCATGAAGATCTCCAAGAGGATTACAGTCAGAAGATTGCCTCGCGAGTCGAAGAGACTAGGCAGCTAGCAAGATTAGAAACCTTGAAAGCCCAAGAAAAGGACAAGGCCAGATATGACTCAAAGCACGAGGCAATGGATTACAACGTTGGTGACCTGGTATGGATTTTCATCCCGATAAGAAAGGTGGGACTCTCAGAAAAACTGATGAAAAGGTACTTCGGGCCATACAGGGTTACTCGGAAACTCTCTGACGTGACCTTTGAAGTTGAACCTGTGGACCAACCAACCAGGAGACGCCAAACAAGAGACCTGGTCCATGTACTGAGAATGAAACCCTACCATGATCCTGAGGACCAAGCTGATCTGTTCAAGTGATAATTACAGCGGGACGCTGTTCATCTAGGAAGGGGGCAATGTCACTGAATAATTATTTTAAATATTCTGTGGTATATCATCATTAATATTTGCATAGTCACTCCTTACGATTCTTATATATTTTACTTGTAAATAAATTTTTAGATATAGTTTTGCATTTTCTAAATAAACTATTTTTACTTAAACTTTTGTAGTGCTCGTTATCTCTACCGTGACAATATTTTAAATAAGATATTGTCACTTTTGTGAATTTGATAATTATTTATTTCTTTTTTTCTCAATGAATTATAAATATTAATTTGAAAATTCATTTTTGTTATCATCATCACATACAATCTAAGTTTTTTATATAAACAAACGATAATAAATAACAGCAACAATGTAATTTGCATCTTCACTATTATAAAACAACAACAAATGAAATTAACAATGTAAAAATATATTTTAACATTACATTTAAACATTTAACACAAAAGCGTTACAATATTTTCTTTAAATATATATTAATATTGAAATTCCAAGTTTTTTTACGTCATTGGAATATTATATTACTAAATTCTCAAATTAAATTTATTATACTTGGAACACATTTTAAGCATTGTTACAATTTATAAATATAATTGCACCAGATGCCACTAGAGGCGCTGCTTGCGAGTGAAAGTAGAAAATTTGCAAATAAAATTGCAAAGAATATTTATTTCAAACCAAATTCAAACCAGAAACCTTCCCAGTAGTATAGTAAATAACTTCCTAAAGTTTCACGGCGATTGGATAATCTTACCTTTTAAAAACATTCATCATGTGAACAAACTAACATTCATCGTATAAACAAACCACGTGTTAATTATTAACCAATCAAATTCATTTATCGTCGCGACCAGTGCTGCGCCCAAGCGATAAAAGGCTAGAACTAACGCTTTTTTGTTTAATATTATTAAAAAAAAGCACATTAACCTTTTTAGTTTTTTGAATAGCCTATATGTTAAACGAAATCTTCAGCTACCTACATGCGAAATTTCATAATGATTTATTCTGTAGATTTTGCGCAACGCGATAACAAACATCGATTTTGGATTTCTTTTTTATAGATATAAGGATTATTTATAATAAAATAATGAAATAATATATAATAATAATAGAAAATTCATATATGATTATATGTTTTAATAATATTTTAAGGGGGAAACTACGCTCAGGTAATCCTATCTTTTGAGAGAATATCTTCATCTCATTTGAAGCTGATATCTTTCTGTGGAATTTCTAGTTATAAGCATTGCTATCATTGCTAGTTATCAGTCTTATAAAATATATTAATATTATGTGAAATCTACCTTTTTAAACTAAAGAACAAAAATCTATAAACTCTCCCAGTATTAGAGCTCTAAAAAGCGGTCTGGAAGATTAAATTGGCGAAACCGCTGAGAGGGTCCACTATTGATGAGCCAGGCCCTCCTGATATTTTCTCATCGCAGAAAGGATAGTAGGAGTCTATTTTATGCGTAAAAAAACAATAGTGCGTTAAAGATTTCCTTTCTTATATATATGAGTATATATTTTTACACTAATGCACACACAACACTCTGATAGAGTATCCCTACATATAAAAGTAAATAGAACGTTATATAATATATAATTCAATTATAAAAAAATATATATATATAGATGTTATGTGGTGAGATACTCAGTCAATATGAAACTTGATAAATTACCTCCAAGTTGGATTAAGTCAGGTCAAGTTAGGCTAGATGGACCTGATTGGACATCTATCTAGTGTGTTCACTGAGTGTTTACATTGAATGATCGAATGTAAAACTGTGGTTGAGGTCTTATGTGTCTGGTGTGTGAGATGTTGACGTTGTTACTCACGTAATGGAGGGAGGTCCGACAGTTAGACCGTGGTGGTCCAGTGGTGTGGAATGAAACAATCCTGTAGGTTCTCAGTATCAGGGGGTCCTAGGTGTGAGGATTCATTCCTCGTTCATCATAATTAAGTCCTCAGAGTCCAGCGGAATTGAGCAAGTCTTTGGTCGTCAGGTCCAGGTCGGGGATCGTCGAGGACAATAATGTCTGTAGGCACACGGACTTCATTGTTGCTGCTGTCAACAATCAGAGCTCTCAAGTGATGTCTCTACATAATCTAACACAACTGTCTAGGAAGTGGTAGACTTAAAGACTATTCAGGATCTGTCACTCTAAGTAGATGAAACGCTATTAATTTAACTATGATGTTTGCTACCCAAAACTCTAACTATATCGGGGAAATCGATGAAAACGTTTCAAAACAAAATTCTTCCTAACTCTTAACTCTCTCTCTCTCTCTCTTTATAACCAATAATTCATAGATTGACTGAGAATGTATGAAAATTTATATCTACAGAATTTTCATGAAATTATCTCGTGTCCTAATGGAGATTTATTGTATTGTGATTTCTCCTGTTGAAGGGCTATCATGTCTAAAAGCTAGAGATTTTTGAATTATATTTATCTTTTTTTTTATCCCTGGTAGTTGATGTTCATTCACCTAAATAGTGCACATTTCATTATCCGGAAATTGGTCAACCTTTAGGTTTCGCTCCTGATGAACCTTCCTTATTGCTCGTAGGTTTATAGTGAAAATTCTACAACATCGTTTCATATAAAAAATGAAGGCAATAAATATTCACTATATATCTTAATGAATTTTTGGCTCGAGGTAATTATTTATTAGCAAAAAACACCTTTCTAGTAAATAAATACAAACTAGGACATATTTTCTTTGTCATACTTAACTAGCAGTTATCTGATAGGTGAATATGCCACAAAACCAACACTGATAAAAATAAACGAAAGACAACCTCTATGCCAGTTCCTAATCAGTACAGGGAATGTTAGGAATGCGTGACTTCCTACGGGAAAGAAGTTATGAAATAGCTCGAAGCTGCTAAATTATGTTTTACCTGATAAAACAATAATAGCTTTCATCTTAAAAGCCATTTTAATTTATATTCAGGAGGATTATATTTCTATATGCCGAAATATATTTCGTTATATCATTGCTAGAACACTAGCCAGTCGCAATCGCGACGTAAAATTTCAAGACGAGATAGACGGAAAATAATTTCCGACGCTATTCATTTGACAATTTGGAATTATTTTAAAGAGTTAAGTGTAAAGCCTCGTGTGTGTGTTACTACACTATGAATCTACATGGATACTACACTATATGTATATAATAATCGGGAATTTTGGGGTGATTGTTTTAGTGATTGGTTGTTTGTTGTAGTAAGTAGACCCTGTTGACTTACTTGGTGGTTGATGTGGGCGCAGTCGTTTGGCTGAAATAGTAAGGTGTTCTCACAGGGGAAAATAACGAGGACACAGGATTGGATTGAGAAAATAGGCCAGCGATCAAGGGAGAGAGGGGTGAGACTATTGACGCATTTGACTAATGTCTATGGCTGTTCACATATTGAACATTGGACTTATCTGGGTGCTGAGAAGATGGTGGCGAGTTCCAACTGTCTGCGATGGTGTCGAGCTCCTAGCTGTTTGCGATGCTGTCCAGGTCCTGACTGATTAACTTGAGTCCGAGATTTAACTCGTTAACTCTTCAATGTTCTCATTGGATGACTGTCGACTCGTGGCCGTCTCTGATTGGATCTTAGCTAGCCCTGCTGGACTCTGATTGGATCTTAGCTAGTCCTTTGTCTTTGTCATGTTTTAACATGCTCCCGGAAGAAGAAGGTTCTTGAACTCAGTTTTATTAGTTCCTGGGTAATAACTTTTGCTTCCTGGATAATGAAAACCTGCTAATGATTGTTTCTTCTCTGATGGCCTTTCTCCCAGATTCGCTAGGCCTAACCTTTATTAAAATCTTTAGATCATACATTGCATACATATTGTGGTGGGGTTACATCTAGTTATATACAAATTATGACATGTATATTTACGATGTACCTACTGAATTCATCAGATATATCTTTTGATATTTCAGAGTATATATACTCATGGACAATGTTTAAGGAAGTGGAAAGTCTTTGATCTCGCCGGTTGTCTTTTTTTTTTTCTTGAGACAGAGTCAAATTTGTTCACACTTGATTATATTGTGTGTCTTCAATAAAGGAAACAGTAAAATCTTTCAGAGTTATTGTCTGAATCTCAATATACATGCTTAAAGGAAGTTTTGACCATGAGTGTAAATGCAGATTAATGATTATAATTACAATAATATACAACGGGGAACCGAAATAATTCGAAATTGTTGTATCTTGTCAAATTGATAAAGACATTATTTAATCAGTTTATTCAGAGAATAAATACAAACAGTACGCCGGGTTTAAAGGTCGCAAACATGGGGAAATAACGTGATACAACACTTGATGAGCCCAAAGACAAATGATGCAGGATTTGTCACCACCACTTAGCGACAGCACTCTCTCCCTGGTGTGACGATAATGTTAATTTATCTACTTTAATTCAAACTCTCTCTCTCTTAGATATAGGCTAAATTTGGAATTTGTTCCCTTGCTCATTACTTCTTGAAGGTGTACACTCATGGACAAACTTTAAAAAGTGAAAAGTCTTTGATATCGTCGGTCGTCTTATTTTTTGAAAGAGACAGAGGCAATATTGTTCACAATTTGTTATCTAGTGTGCCTTCAATAAAGATCACCGTCTATCAAATACCCCCATAGTTATTATCTGAATCCTGATATACATTATAAAATGCTATACATTCTTTAAATTTTGTCAATGGTTTAAATTATTTGTAACATTTTTGAGTTGGTCTCTCTCTCTATATATATATTATCTAATATCATATTATATGAAATAGTTTTGTACAGCTTGTATGAAATTTTTGGAGACTTTTCAGTTTTCATCTTATCAACTGTTCCACCGGTTTATTCTGAAGAATGCTAATATTATTATTATATTTGTGACCAGTTGTTTGCTTGTGTAGAAGGAGTTGTCGTATAAGTAAGTAACCCATATGTCATACCAGGCTGTGTTAGAGTCGGGATATATAACAACAACAACAACAACAAAAACCTTTATTAAGACACTATTGTATTACAAGGGGATTCCCCTGAAGGTTATATATGTACATGAGTGAGGAGGAAAAGCAATCCAGAGGAGAGGGGGAGCAATCAGCCGTTGTCTGTGGAGTTGAGCACCTCTTCTCTCATTTTATCAATCGCCTTGAAAAATTTAAAATATTTATAAACAAATGCTTTATCAAGCAGGAGAACATTAAAGATTTTATATACATGCCGTTCATTGTAGTGAGCTAGCTCCGAAATTTCGCGAATTTCCCGTCTCTTTTCATGTAGGAATGGGCAATGGAATAGATAGTGGACCAAATTGTCTTGGATGCCAACATTGTAGAAGTAGCAATTTAAAGGGTCGCTGTTCCAAAATCCCATGATATCCTTGCGGAAAAGTAGCCAAAGAATCCTTTGACGGGCTATAAGTCGTTTGATTTTCAAAGGGAGGTTTGATAGTAAGTAGTCCTCCGTCATAAATGAGCTACTTAGAAATTGGTAGTGAATAAAATGAGTTGAGCATTGTATCTTAGCTCGGTCAAATTGGAGTAGCTGGTCCACTGTGGTTTGAATAATTCTAGGGATTTCTCCTCGCACAACCATATAATCTTCACAGTTCTTAAGAAAAGAAAAACCCCTAGAGTCAATGATGCTATTCAAGTTATGAATAAAGTTGTTTCCCGCTTTTCCCACAATTGAAACTTTCCAGAGCTGGGGCAAGCAAACATAGGGTAATCTTGTCCTGTCCATTTTTAAAATCCGTATCCAGAACTTTAGAACCAATTTCGTAATGTTTAATTCAAGGGACATCCTTCCGGTTTCTGTTAGCAAGATGTAGCCCGGAGTATATTTGGATAGGTCAAGAAATCGCCGTAGGAAAATATCCTGGATCTGGTTTACGACTACTATCTGATTTGTCGCCCACATGGGGGCCGAGTATAACAACGTGGATAAAACTATGGAGTCAAGTAATTTCATCACTGCTCCGAACGATTTGGTTCTTGACATAGATAGTATTCTCCATACTGCGTTTGTTGCAACCAATGCTTTGCTTTTAAAGTGCTGCGCCACGTAAGCAGTTGTATTCTTGGTAGTTAAGGGGTAGCCAAGATATGTATATTTTGAAGATACTGTCAAGGGTTGTTGGCCCCAAAACCAAACGTCAGAGCTGGCCAAGCGGCCTCCATTTCGAAACACTACGATTTTAGACTTGGATTGGTTCAGAGTTAAACCATTTTCCTCAAAATATCTTTTTATTAGATTAATCTTTATTTGAAGATTTATCTTGGATTCACCAAAGAGGACTATATCATCCGCGAACAGGAGGAGGTGTATAGTTCCATGGCCCGGTAAGTATATACCTGGCAGGTCAGAATCATCCAGTGTAGCAACCAGATCGTTAATGAAAATAATAAATAAATACGGTGAAAGAGGTTCACCCTGAAGAACACCTGATTGTATTTTGATGAATTCTGTAAAAGAGCCGTTCCATCTGACCGCTGCCATCATTTGAGCATAGTAGTTCTGTATGAGTTTGATAAATCGCCCACTTAAACCAACAAGCGCAAGCTTTCTCCATAATAGTAAATGTGGAACTGTATTAAACGCTTTTTTAAGATCCACAAAGAATGCGTAAAGTTTCCTTCTTTTGCGGTTTAATGTCATTTGGATTAGTGATGTAAGCGTGAAGATATGGTCTTGGCACGAGTAGCCCCTTCTGAATCCTGCTTGGTTTTCCGCTATGAGTTTTCTATTCTCAATCCAATTACTTAGTCTATTTTTTAATATGGATGTAAAGAGTTTTGACAAGTTGCTTATAAGCGCAATGCCCCTATAATTTGATGGTGCATTCGGATCACCATTTTTGAATATTGGTTGGATTATGGTTTTTGACCACTGTGAAGGAACTTGGGATTTAGTTAATATTTTATTGAATAAGTTAGATAAAAGGATTAAACCATTCTCAGGTAGGGCTTTGATAGCTTCATTTGGTATACTTATCGTAACCTGCTGCTTTATTGTTTTTCAAGCTAGCGATTTCCCTCGCAATTTCCAAAAGTGAAATTTCGGCGTCCAGCTCGGAGTCAATAGGAATTAGTAGAGTAGGTATATCAGCAACAATTCTTTGAGGAGGCGACAATAAACCCTGATAAAAGGATTCCCACTCTGAGATGTCAATATTTCCTTTTGTGCTATTCCGTTTCTTAAAGGACGCAATTATTTTCCAAAATTTGGCAGAGTCCCTAACATTGCTAAGGGCAGCTTGAACAGAATCAGAATATTTGTTCTTTTTGTATTTGAGCAATGATAAGTATTTGCGTTTACTCGTAATAAACAAATCTTTATAAATAGGAGTATTGAGAGTCAAATATAACTTGAGATTTTTTTTCATATATGTTTTTGCTGTATAACATTCTCCGTCAAACCATGGCTTAGACCGCGAACTATCCGCTCTTCCCTTTGTTAGCATTCCTGCTCTCATCATTGATGTTTGAATCCTGCTAGTAAGAGTGTCAGCACATAGGTCTATTGAGGCGTCTTCCGGTAGTTGGAGAGCATTTAGGTCTTCGAGACAAAGTTCATATGTCGAAGCTTTATTTATTGACCAGGTAATTTTTTTACAGGAATATACTATAAAGGTAGGCTTTTCGCTTTTGTATTGTCTGATCCGTTTAGTTTTAGAAGAAGTGGCAAATGATCGGAGTAAGGCAAACTTTCTATACTTAGGTCAATAACAAGTTCCAGTAGTGCAGGAGAAACCATGAATAAGTCCAAAACTGAAGACCCCTGATGTGAGATAAAAGTATAGCATCCGTTTTTATCACTAATAGATCTTCCGTTTAGTATAGTGAGGGAGTTATCATCAAGGAAATCGACAAGAGTCTCAGCCAGGGGGGACACGGTTGGATCTCTGGAGGTATGGTAGACGGAAAGCATAGCTGGGATCTGAAACAAGTTGTGGAAAGCACCCAAGTAGCCAATGCGAATATTTAAATCACCGCCTAAAACTATTTCGAATCCTTGTGGCATTTTATTTTCAACATAGCAAAACAATTTTTTTAGATTTTCTAGCTGTAGTTCGCTTGGGGGTAAGTAAACAAAAATTGCACACACTAGGTGTGAGTCTGCTATTGAAGCCAGTTTGAATATAACCGAGATCCATTTAGGCTCAATTTCAACTTTGTAGATTAGGCCTTGGATTTCTTTTCTAATTCCTACAAGGATTCCTCCAGAGCTTCTCCCTCGATTCGAAGGTTTAACAGCTGGTGATTGGTAAAACTCAAAATCTTCTACAGCTAGGTCAAGTGAATAGTGGCACCAGGTTTCAGTTACAGCAAAAATATCAAACAATTTCAAGTAATCGAAGAGAGAGAAGACCGAAGAAATTCTAAAAAATCCATTTATGTTCCAGTATATGATCCTTAAGGGATTACCTTTTGCTTTTAAAGGTTTATTTGTAGGGTAATTTGAGTGGCGATGATTAGATGAGCATGTATTCCGGGTTTTCCTATTTGACGGCAAGATTGGATGATCTATTGATAGTCTCTGCCAGCAGGTCAGTGAAAAGGTATCGTTGGGTTGACTATTTACAAGTGATTGTTTCCTATCTGCTTCCAACAATGAATGTCCATTGGCATCTACAATTTGTCCATCACAGACCTTATATGCTATGCCATTAATTATTAATTTATTGTCCCTTAGCTTAGCTAGAGTACCTTTTTCGACGAGTTCTCTACTTTTGACATTCAAAACGCGCCGTTGTTCTCTCATCTTCATGCTATAGTCCTTCGATAGTGATATCTTAGTTCCTCTTAAATTGAAAGCAGCTTTGAATAGAGTTGATCTATCGTTCTATTCTGGGACTTCAACCAGGATCGGTGCACCAGGTTTTCTGGATAATCGGTGGCATCGCGTGATGTTTATCTTCTCCGTTGTTTGCATATTTTCTTCGATAACCTTCCGTATCCGTTCTCGGCAGTCCTCGTTATTATCTTGTTCTATTCCGTAAAAAATAAGGTTCCTTTCTCTGCTCTTTGCATCCAAATATTCAAGCTGGTCTTCTAAGTCTTTTATTTTTTTTTTTTTTGAGTTTTGAGAGAGTGCTGCCTTTGTAACGGCAGAAGATTCCTCTAATTGTTGCAGTCTTTGATTTATATTTTCTACTCTATCGTCGATTGCCGAAAGACGGGATTCCAGCCTCTCACCCCAGCTATCCAGCCATTTGGTGAGTGCATTTATCAGATCTTTGATCTCTTTATCCCTATCTAAGCTTGTTTCCAACGTCGTTTGTTTGGACATCTTAGGGCCTGGATTTTGTTCAATGCCAGCTAATATTAAGAGCATTAAAACTACACATATAAGGTGAAAGTTTCGGAAATATTTTGAGAGTGAAAGATTCACGCGTGATAAGCAAATCTTTTTGCCGCCGTATGTATCCGGCTTGAAAGTATGTAAATTTGGCTCAGAATTCTTGTCTAATAGACATAAAATTATGATGGTAAGATATATTGGATATGTAGGTTTCATTTCAGATAGATTGAGTTTGCACTTTAGTAAAAATAGAGAAAATATTTTAGTCAGACAGTTCACTTACCGAGAGCGACGTTGCGTGCTGCCTATTCCATATGAGTCGGGATATTTAGAGGCTTGTAACTACTTGTACCGTAATTCCTCCATATTTCTATGCATTCCATAATGCCAAACCATGATATCATGGTGAGTAAAAGGTTGTGACTGCTTATACTGTAGGTACACCTTATACATAGAGTAAGTATAAATAATAAACAAAACTCACGGGGTTGTAACAACCTGTACTGTAAGTACATCATATGTCTACACAAATAGTATCAGGTCATGATAATCATGGTGGGTAGAGGACTGAGACTACTTGAACTACAAGTACACCATATTTATAAATTTGTACTTCCAGATCATGATAATCATAATGGATAGCAGGGTAGTATGGAGTACTGGATCATGATAGTCATGGAAGATATATAGTTTCAGAGAGAGAGATTGTATTCTTGTACTCTACCGTATTACTATACAAGTAGCTCGAGGCGCCTAGTTGGATAGATTATTGTACTCTAAAGTAACTACGTATCTACATAGATACGTGACCTTTTCTATCCTTTTCTATAAATTTACAAAGCCTGGTTTGCTAAATTTCTTATTTAAAATAGCTTGTGCTTCTACAAAAATTGATAGTCATTTTAAAAACCTGGAAATGAACGGTTGTTCACAGAGCGGAAATTAATAATTCCATCACCAACATCCCCAAACACCGATAATTCTCTCGGCCAGGACAGAAGAGAGGCCAAGAAGCCAATCCCAAAGTGAGAGACAGAGTTATGAATGTGTGTTCATATTAAAAGATGGAACGAGCAATAAGTGACACGGTGGTTGATTGATGGCATAACTTTACTATGGGGTGTGGAGGCTTGATTTGCATATCTCGTTCTTCAATGTCAACACAAGAAATTGACAATTATGATGGGTGGATGTCACTTAATAACACCACCCTCTCTCTCTCTCTCTGCATATCTCTCTATCACCCTTTTTATCCGCCGTTTTATTTAATGGAGTAACAGGTTTCTACTTGTACCTATAGCTATAGCTTTTACATATATATATAGATTTAGTAAAATAATAACGAGAATCACGAAATTTCTCTTAATGAATTGTAAAAAGCTATAAAACGAAGAGAACATTTTTTTTATTAAAATGCATAGGCTACTAGCTTTCGGGCTCCAAGCCCTTCAACGGGTACAAAATATTGAGAGAGAGAGAGAGAGAGAGAGAGAAAATAACGCTATATATAGTATCGATATGTGAAGAATCTGCATATATAACCATGTTAAATCACGTTGATTTAAAGTTGATTGTCATCCAGAGATGATCATGTGTTCTCTTATTAATTGCAATAGTCTTATTTGTGTTATGCTAAATCTGTCATAATTTTTTTAACTAATATCATATCCTATTTTCGTCAAATATTTCTAAAATACCTTATTTCCATAACTTAATCTGATATCTTTACCTCATACATGGTTATATATGCAGATTCTTCACATATCGATACTATATATAGCGTTCGGCGGTACATATACTAAAATTGGAACGATACAGAGAAGATTAGCATGGCCCCTGCGCAAGGATGACACGCAAAATCGTGAAGCGTTCTCTCTCTCTCTCTCTCTCTCTCTCAATATTTTGTACCTGTTGAAGGGCTTGGAGCCCGAAAGCTAGTAGCCTATGCATTTTAATATTAAAAATATTCTCTTCGTTTTATAGCTTTTTAGTAAAATAATAGTTTGTATAAAGTGTCTATCGAAAATTAAGTATTATTTCAGGTAATTTAACACAATGGCAAATCACGTAAAGCAGGGGTCGGCAAACTTTTGAGTCGGAAGAGCCAAAAATTACAATTTACAAACTTTCAAAGTTTTTTAAGAGCCACACATTATTTTCTTGCCAATAATAAATAGTACTCGCATAAAAGATTATTTGCGTATGGAACTATATAAAGAGCCGCAGCTTCACATCCAAAGAGCCGCATGTGACTTGCAAGCCGCAGTTTGCCGAACTCTGACCTAGAGCAAGCAGATATGAAAACATTTTGATTTATGCTTGCCATATATGAAATTTATATTCATTTATTTTATTGATGTTGTATATGTACATTATGTACCTTATTTGTTATTAATAAATCTCACTTTGTTGTGGTTGGTTGAGTTTTAGTAAACATAAAGATCTAAGTGATTGAAGTGGATCAAATCAAGAAAAATCTTACCAAAAAAAGATGAGTCAACAAAGAATGCAACTATTTATTCTATGTGAATATCTTTATTTGTGTCTTTAATTATTTTAAATAGAATCTTATGGTTTCTTACTGCGCGCTCTCCAAAAGAAAGATTATTTCCTGGATTCTGTACATAGTCTTTTAGCTCCTTTTTGAAGCGAACAAGCTGGCATGGCATGTGATAATGATTAAACCCACAGAGTTGGTCAATTTTATTTTACTCAAATTTTAACTGAATTTATGAAAATATCTATAATATTATACTCACAGTAGGGGGTCAGTGGACGGGTGTTCTAAACCTTTGGTTTCCTCCGCTACGACCAGAGATAGAATCCCGAATTAGGCACTTTTTCTAATTATTAAAAAAAATGCTCTAATGGCCCTCGATTCTTGTAAAAGTTCAACACCACCAGTGGGTTCAATTAACCATACGGGGCTCTGAAAAACATGTAAGTGCAAGCGTCAAACAGCTGTGTAGACATGTGCACATACACTAAAAACAGTCACCAACCTCTACCCACCATGATTATCATGGCCTGTACCACGTTTACTAGGGATAATAATAAAATTACTCACAGTAATTGCATTTTATACTAGAAAAACTATACAGAATTATGATTTATCATTATGAACTTATTATATGGATAATTAACAATTTTCTTTAACTAAGACTACAATCTCATAACCAGAAGAGGATATAACAATGAGTTATTAACTTCTTTAAATAGAGGAAATGAAATAAATCTTTGAAATCTGTATAAACTTTCATTATAATATCCATATACTAACGGATTACTCCATATTTAGAGAGAGATGAATTATAATAATATTTATTCTTGATGGCATTATTATACTTACAGCGTTATCTATCAAAAATAAACATCTAGTATATTTCAGTTCTATATCAAATGACAAAACGGAGCTATATCTGTGATGTAATTAAAAGATGAATAGACACAGGCGGTGAGTAGAAATACCAATCCTACAACTCCCTTCCTAATCCGGCCATCTCGTGTTCCAGATACATTTCCTTGGCTGATTGTGGTCCCATAGTTTTCTTATCTTGATACGTTGGGCCATAATGGTTATCTGTGTCTTATCATTATGGCTCGGCCACATAATCCTGCCTGCTCTACTATATCCTAGCTCTACCCCAGGGTGTTATATTATACCATAGTATAGCTTTACTCTGAATATTATATAAGCCATATATATATTAGATAACAAAAGGCATATATTGGATTGAAGAAAATATTTATTTGCCAATATTCCGGTTGGCTCAACGTCAAGACATTACATGGCATATATTACAAGGCATACATTACAAAATGTAATGCCATGATAAAGGTTGGCGTTCAGCCAACTGAAATATTGGTAAATAAATCTTTTATTCAGTCCAATATATGCCTTTTTATTATATAATGATTTGAATTAGCATTGCTCTATATTTATAATCAATTATTTATTTTAAATCTTTTTCTTCGGCAAGGTGATGAAAAATAAATATATTTACATCTCTCCATTAAGCAACTGAACATGGAAAAATAGCTACTGCCATATATCGAAATATAGCAAAACTTCGCTGAAAATTACCTAGGATCTAGTGCGAAACTTCCCTTATAAACGTACTTGAATTACACATATATAAAAATAAAGTTATACTTTTTAGCATGTACACAGTCTAGCCATAAATTCTGTTACAAACAATTTTATAAATGATTATGAACAAAAACTAATGGAATATAAATACATATTTTATTAGCCAATAGGACATAGCTTTTAATTATATACAATCATTTAAAATGTCCTCCCTTATTTTTGACACAGGATCTCAAACGTTCGGGCCACTGATCTATGGCGGCATGCACATTTTCTAAGAGCATTTTTCTCATTGCTCTCACCAATGCTGATTTCAATTGATCCAAATTATGATATCTTTTAGAGCACACCTTCTCCTCTAAATATGCCCACAAACTGTAATCAAGGGGCTTCCAGAGGACCATTCATTGGCCTTTATGAACTCCGGAACATTCGTCTCCAGCCATTGTTGAGTTGACTTAGCTTTGTTAGCAGGAGCTGAATCTTGTTGGAATATCCAATGTTCTCCATTAAACATTTTTGTATTCAGAGGCTTTACTATTTGTTCAAAAATATCTTTGGCACAGAAGTGGAGATCTGTTACACCTTGGTAGCTAACTCGCCACCAAACCATGACAGAAGAAGGATGGTGACTTTTTTTAAGTCTTCTGACTTTCTATGAAGCTTCTAGAGAGCTACGAGCATATATCCTATCATTCTGACGATTAATATTTTCCTCGACAGTGAAAATTTATCGTCTGTGAAAAGGATTCTCTCATACCACCGACCATCATGCCGAGCCAACAACATTTTTGATCTAACCCTTCTAATATCTCTAAGAGCAGGGGTTATCAAATGACCTGTGCATCGTTTGAAAGCTCTCAGTCCAAGGCCTTCGTTGATTATCCTGGAAACGGTTCTTGGAGCTAAATTCATCTGCTTTGCTAAGATCTTTTGTTTGCGGCGTGAATTTCGACGAATTCTTTCGCAAATGGCTTTTATAGCTGCTTTCGTTCGTTGCCCGCGCGGTCGACCAGATCTTTCAAGGTCATTAATAGTGCCAGCCTTGTTGAACCTTTCAATGGTTTGATAAACAAATTGACGCGTAATATTCAATTTTTGTAAAAGTTTAAAAATGGATGAAGGACTTTGGCCTACCTTGTGTAGGGCTATTACAGCTATACGGTTTTCATTATCATCCATTATCAAAAAAACAAATATATTCCGAGTTTTTTCTAAACACGTGTGCACGAGATATTCAAATATCAACTACTGTATTTTGAATACTTCACGCGGTCAAATTAATATTTTATGACTGATTTGGTTTTGTAACAATATTTATGGCTAGACTAAGTATATTGGAATTTAGACAATAACTATGAAGGATATTAGATACACAGTGACCTTTATTGAAGACACACAAGATAACCAAGTGTGAAAAAATGGCCACTGTTTCCTTAAAAAAAAAAAAAAAAAAGACGATCAAAGACTTTCCACTTCCTTAAGTTTTGTCTATGAGTGTAATCCCCCTCTATTAGTCAACCGTGTCTATAGGGGATCCAAAGTTTAGTCATTTGGGGTTCTCTATAGCGAGGTGTCACTGGGATTATAACATAAATATTATTTTCTTTTATTACAGAAAATTATCTAAGACCATATTCTTGGTGAACTAAATTTTCTGTAAATATAACCATGTAAAAAAAATCTCATTACTAGACCTTTAAAACCTATTGTATAGAAACTTCTCCAAAGTATCTTGTCTCTATGAAAAGAATATATATTGTTGTTCTTTTACACATATCTCGTTATTTATAACAAGTGTCTCTATTTGGTTCCATAAACGAGTTATTTTCTATATATCCCTTTTGTAAGATATAGAGCCATCTGTATTATTGAGGTTAAAAAAATAAAATAAGACCTATTCCAAATAATTTATTAGAGTGTGACGTTTCAGCAACTGCATTGTTACCATCATCATACAAAAGAAAAATATATAATATATATATCATATAAATATAAATCTATATAAAATCATTTTTCTTTTGTCTGATGATGGTGACAATGCTGTTGCCGAAACGTCACACACTAATAAAATATTTGGATTAGGTCTTATTTTCTTTTTTTTATTATAATCTATAATCCAAATTGTGCTTTATCATTATTATTGAGGTGTTATCGCGATCTCAAATAAATGTTTCAACTCGAACATTGGATTTAATTTGCAATAATTTTGACGAGTAACTACGATTGAAATTTAGGGGAAAATTGTTATAGTATCTTATTCACTGTTCTTGATATTGGTTAGTTGATTTATTCCGATATAGATGTCAATTCCCATCCTGGCAGTCGTATTGTATTATTAGGGCATTCTACAATGTGTGCCTTATGTCGGTTTTCATTTGAAGGACTCAAATTTATCAACACTTATTAGAATAGGGTAAGCCTATTCCGTTTCGAAGTTTATAGACCAGTAACGAAGGACGTCCTACTTTATAAAAATAAATAAACAAACATATATATAACTATTTCTTTAAATTGAAGATACCTCAGCCAGTAAATATTTTTATTGTAATTATTATTTTTACTGACCGAAGTATCGTTAATTTAAAGAACTATGAATGCCGGCCAGGCAGCCTCTATCTTTACGATATTTCTGAACAGCCTTGGAAGTGATCGCTGATTGATAGTGGGATTAGATCAGGTTGAGGTTATTTTGATTTTTCTTTTCAAAGTGGTGACTGAAGGAAATAATGTCCAACTGTCAGACAGATTGGCTGTCTGTTCTTTCAATATAACACACATACAACAACAGAATTATATTTATATCACTTAGAAAATTATATTCTTAATAATATAATCACTGCGCTAAAATGTTTATTATTAAGTTTTTTTGAACTATCGATAGAATATCAACTAAAGATAAAAAGTTGGAAATTTAGCCGAGAGGATAATGATCTAAAAAGATTACCTCTCCCGTCAAAACAGACATAAAAACTTTGTGACAAATTGACATTTTGAATTTTTCAATTTTAATTTTGTGACTTTTTTATTGTCCCGATTCTGCTAAAATGTAGAGACGTTCAATAGATAGCGCATAATTTTTGTGTGTATTTTGATGGGAGAGGTGAACTATTTTTTTTATATCATCTCGAGGCAAATTTCCATCTACATGCATGGAATACTTAAGGAAGTTGTACCTTTAAGCATGTATATCGGGATTTAGACAAAGGCCCTGAAAGATATTACAGTGACCTTTATTGAAGACACACGAGATAACCAAGTGTGAACAAAATTGCCTCTGTCTCCTTCAAAAAGACAGACGATCGGCGCATCATAGACTTTCCACTTCTTTAAGTTTTGTCCATGTTGGTAATGCATGTTTTGGCCATATAATCTCTTTGGCAAATTCTGAAGCATTCACGAATTCCATGTAGATATAATGAATCAAAGCCAGCATTCGATTGACCAGTTACAATCAGCCCTAAACACTGGTTTCCATGTGTATATTAAAAAAAGCAGAGAGGGATGCAAGAGCTGCATAATATTTGTGTCTGGTTTGACGAGATAAATACCCATGTCTCTTTTTTAAACCAGTACTAGTTAGATCAAATATGGGAGGTCGGTGGAAGGATGGTCTAAGCTGTTGGTTTTCGACCACTACGACCTGGGTTCGATTCCCGCATTGGGTACTTTATTATGATTTTCAAAACATGCTTCAATGACCCCCGATTCTTGCAAAAGTCCAACCCCACAAGCGAGTGCAAGTAACCAAACGGGGCTCTGGCACATTTGTAAGGGCAAAGTCGAACTGCTTTTTCACATGTGTAGGCATGTGGTGCACTTACAGTAAAAGCAGTCGCCTACTTATACCCACCATGATTATCAGGCTTGTACCACGTGTACTAGGGATAAGCAAAAAAAAAAAAAAAAAGATTCAAAATAGTTGTTTCGTTATTACACCATTCAGCTTATTGCTCGTTGACATCATAGTCTGGTTCTATAAATGTTTTAAAATTTCCATTTTACTTTTGTTTAGTTACACAAAATAATTGAATAAAATATTTTCTTAAAATCTATAGTTAGGTAATAATATATATTTCAGAGTATCACCATAACGCTTATATACATATTTACCGCTTATATTTATTTTGGCGGAATATTTGAAGATTATTTTTGTTATTCTGAAATGTCATAAAACACCAAAATATACATTTTAAATTGAGCGCTTATAGAATATTCAAGGTATTGCAATTTCTAAGTTAAACTTCTAAAGTAATCCGAAACACAAAAGCAAAAAAATTATCTATTTACATTTCTCTATTTAATAGTTAAAAGTTAATATCTAGTTAAAAGTAAATATAAATTTTCAACGAAGTATAAAAACAAAGAAAAATTACAAATCTAATCTAGTTCTTATTCAAAAAATGATTAGATTTTGACTATATTTGATTTTTTCTTGTTACAGCAACAACAAAAAATGGAAGGCAAATAATGAATTAGGAAAGCAGACGAAAATGATTTTGGCGCGCAAATATTGAATTAAAAGCAGATGATATATTTATGTAAATAGAAAGCTATAGAAATCTAAATAAAGAATAGATGGAATAATAGTTGGATGTAATAAATTTAACATTCTCTTCACCAAACTCTTTACTAATTTGTTTTAGCCTTTTTTGTCTATCTTACCAATAAATAGCAGACGGTGCCTAGCAATTTATTGAAGCAATTCTCCTTTGTTTCTATCGGCTGCAACCTATTGCACCATAAGAACTCACTAAATAATAAAATGGATAATAACGTATTGATTTTTATAGCTTGATATTTCTGTTGCTATTTGTTCATCAAGTTCTCTATTCTTAGTTTTATATATTTTATCTATTTTTTCCTTTTATCTATAAATATGAAATATATGAAAGAAGCTTTATGTCTGTTTTCTAGAAATATATATTAGTTAATAGAAGTTAATTAAATAACTTTCCGCAAAAGGTTTTCTCTTTTCTTCTTATATCTTATATAAACTCAATCGTATTAGGGTATCAATCCTGTAGAGCTTGAGATTTTTGATGATGTCTGCTGGGGACGTTTATAGCTCATCAAAGGATATTTGAGAACCATAATGATTGGGTGAAGAAGAATGCGTCTGATTTTATCATTAAGACTGGGAGCTCTACACTCAGTAGCAGGCTGACTTAGCTCCAATATGAAATGGCCGCCTCTGACATGAGGAACATGAGGTACAGCCACTCCTAACATGGAGTACAAATGCTACTCATCCTGGATCAGGAGCTTTTACAAGGTACTATCAGCGGAGGTTTTAAAATATATTTTTATAAATATTTTATTGAGAGAGAGCTTTCGTATCTTGCGCCTTTTCTCAATCTGTATAAATACAACGGGGAAAAATACTATTTGTAATTAAAGGTCGAGAAAAGGATAAACTCAAAATCTCCCGTTAAAAATTATTAAAGAGAAACCCTTGGAGTAATGTTTTCTTTGTAAATCAATTTCAATCAACATATTTATCTCACAAAATTTTCAATCTATATGTTTCTGTTTGAAAATAGAAAATATTTGTAAAGACATTATATATTTACACATAGAATATTTTTATATTTACATAAAATTTGCGCCGTCTATATGTCGAAATTGGAACTATTTTTAGTGCTAATTATTTCGTTTTCCTATGTAAGAATAATTTAAATGATAAAAGGAAGAAGAAATATATTTAGGGGAAAACTGGCTTACACACATCAATGATAAGACTGAGCTCTTAATTTTTTAAATGCATATTTGAACGGCTTTTTACATGTGATGTATTTACAGTACATGACGTGTATTAAGTCCACGGTGGTTATTGAAGCCACAGACCGAAGTCTCGCAAGTTTGGAGGAAATGGTCAGGATAACGATTTCCCAGTTGAAGAGAAGATTGGCAATCTCAAGAGGAAGTGTTCCTAAACTGCTATCTCGGATATCGAAAGTTGTCTCAAAATGAAGGATAAAGCTTCTGAAGCTGATTCCAACTCTGAATTAGATTTTGTCAGACTCTTTCTAGGGATCATCCATTGAGGCTTTTAAAGACGTCTCGTCATAGAGTGTGACTTGGATTAATTACCACGACCCTGTAATAGCGTATCTATAGTACAATGGACCCATCAAACATTGTCAATCAAGAAAAAAAAAATCCGAGGCTTTTCCTTTCCAAATCGTGATCACCGTGTTTTTCGATCACCATGGGATTATTTCATGGGCATCCTAGAAATAAATGCTTTCATCATTAAGGAATGATATTCAAAATAATCCGAAAAGCTCAAAAGAGCAATTCCAACAAACATTTCATTAGGATAATGTAGAACCTCACACTCTGCCCCAGACGATGGTACAAATTGTACGTAATGGGTGGACTTTGATATCTCATCCAGCTTACTGTCCTGAACTGGTTTCATCGGAATTTTGACCTTTTTTGTGTAAAATTAACATCGGAGAGAGAGAGAGAGAACATTTGAGCAAAACGATAAAAACGTTACTCCAAGAAGTTAGATAGTGATTCCTTTAGCATAATGCTACGTTTTACTATGGTGGTTTTGTAAGATGGATAGAATACTGTGTTCCAAATGTGCACAGCTGGATGGAAGGTATATAAAACGGTGTTATTGCTGTATAGAGGATAGTTTGGAGTTCATACCAACCAAGTTTCATTTCTGAGGCTTCTCAATAAAAAAAAAAAAACACTTTTCAGAGTCTGTACCGTACTTATTGACCGAATCTTGGAGCTGAAGTCACGTAGCTGATGGGCCAAGTAGATAGATGGAGAACTCCATTGAAGATCTCTCAACACGTGAAATCTCTACAAGTAAAAAACTTGAAGGATAATGTGCTGCAAAAGATTTAGAAGGTCATCAGAAAATCACCAGATGCAATTCGAGCAACTGTCCTATACGCGAACAGAATGGAAAGGTTTCAGCTACCATCCAGAGGACCAGTAATAAAGAAAGAATATTTGCTTTAAGAGATAAATTATTAATTGTTAAGCAATGTGTTGATGACAAATTACCGTATGGAGATTGTTGATGTCTCCACACAATGTCATTATTCAACTTGTTTTTCAATTAAATATTGTGAACGCGCGTTAACCTTTTTAACATAATTAATTACAATTTGTCATTAATCAATACGGTGTCATTTTTATAGTTTGGCCGTTTATAAATTATTACTGGCTCCGATTTATTTTTAATGATACGAATAGGCTAATTTGTTATAGATTGATCTATATTTGCTAATCGCGGGTTGTTTTTTTTTTAATTATTATTATAGTGTGGCGCAAAGACACAAAAAGCACCTTTTATTCAAAAAACATCTTCAACATTATAATGGATATCTATATAAAACAGACACTACTACTCTACCAGTTAAAACACCTTTTTGGTAGATTAAATTAATTTCATGATTATGTCTATAGCAAGATTTTACTTTCCCGTCTGTACTGTTGATGTGCAAATGTTGGGGCTATCTGATTTGCACCAAACCTGGTTTTGAGTAAAATTCATTGATCTAAATTTTCGCAAAAAATATCAAGAAAATTCAGTCTTGAATAAATTTAATTGTATTATTTTACACATGGTGGTGCTTGTAGTGTATTATTTTGTTTGAAATATATTTCACTTTCTTTTTAAATCTTGTAATATTAAAAATATGGTACTATATGTCTGTTAGATTGATGTGGTGACACTACTGGGGGTTTTCACCACTGATGCGCTGGGCCCTCCCAATAGTTTTTAATCTTAGAAAGGAATGAAAGAAGTTGCTTCATTTGGTGAAAGTCGCGCTACATAGTTCCTATTTTCTCATTCAGATTAGTTCTCGGTAAAAGTCTTTAAAGAAACTCTAGGCATAGTCTTCTGAAACTGTAACTACATTCGTCGTTTACCGAGATCTCTTCAACCTCTCTACACCTCTTATTAAAATTTAGAAAATCCCAGCCACGGCAATGGTAGACCATTGTGTATCTTAATACATAGCAATAACACGCCATCTATATAATACAAATGAAAACACCAAAACGCGAATGTTTCTTTTCACAAATAAATCAAACTTCTACTGCCCTTACTGCGATGAAAAATATATATTGGGAGGGCTTGGCTCATCAGTGGTGAATCCTCCCAGTGGTTTCGCCAATTTTTGATCTACCAGACCGCTTCTTTAGAGTTCTAATACTGTATTGGATCATTCTGTTTTTATATGCTACACTGAAGAGTTGAATCTTAGAAATGGTATTCAAGCAAACTATGGACATAAGCTTTTAGGACAGTAGAATTACATTTAATTTTGTGTATCAACATTATGTATCTATTATAGAAGAGCATTATCTATTTTATCCAACTATCGATTATCTATTATATTCTATGTATTATCTATTATATTTTTGACAGGTATAATTCTTTTTGAATTAAAACAATTTTCTACTCCTCTTACTGCGATGATATGGGAGGACCTTTATCATTACAGTAAGGGCAGTAGAAAAAGGTTTTAATTAAAAAAGAATCATACACGTCAAAAATAGTTTAAATTTATTATAACAGATGGCGCGCTAATGCACCATATTGATGCTCCTATTGTTGGCGAAATAGCATTGCTCGATGTAAATATTTATAAAACAACACTTAAAGTTTCACCGCATAAGTTTCTTTTCTGTGAAAAATCAACATTTATTTCAAAGAGAAATATTTACTATTTCTAACTTTTGTGGATGAAGTATGAAAGGGTGAAAATATGAAGAGTAATGGCGAACGGAAAAATAAAAGTGTCCAGGGGCGGGAATCGAACCCACAACGGAACATTTACGAACGGAAAAATTCCCTCAGGGTAGCCTAGTGGACATGGCATCTGCCCGGTAAGCGGAACGTTGTGGGTTCGATCACCGCCCCTGGACACTTTTATTTTTCCGTTCGCCATTACTCTTCATATTTTCACCCTTTCATACTTCATCCACAAAAGTTAGAAATAGTAAATATTTCTCTTTGAAATAAATATTGATTTTTCACAGAAAAGAAACTTATGCGGTGAAACTTTAAGTGTTGTTTTATAATCATACGCCGCAGTCCTTTATAATGTAAATATTTATATTTAATTAAAAAGGCATATATTGAATCAAAAAATCATTTATTTTACCCATATTTCAGTTGGTTGAACGCCAACCTTTATCAAGGTATTATAATCACACATTACTATGTTATAACACCTTGATAAAGGTTGGCGTTCAGCCAACTGAAATATTGGTAAAATATGATTTTTTGATCCAATATATGCCTTTTTAAATAAAATATTTATTTATGAATGGCTCTATTTTCAAAATCTACTTATATAATTGCCTTATTCTGTCTGTCTGTATGTCTGAAGCTCACGGATAGAATGCGCGCCCATTGGCTGCCAGCGAACACGTGGCCTCCCTGCCCCCCTCTAGACAACCCTGTTATCAGCTGTGCGATACATACACCTGTCTATAGCGGCCACTCCAGACAACCCTGTTATCAGCTGTGTGATACATCCACCTGTCTATACAGACCACCCTGTCTATAGCGGCCACTCTGGACACCCCTGTTATCAGCAGTGTGCTACATCCACCTGTCTATACAGACCACTCTGTCTATAGCGGCCACTCTAGACAACCCTGTTATCAGCTGTGTGATACATCCACCTGTCTACACAGTCCACCCTGTCTATAGCGGTCACTTTAGGCAACCCTGTTATCAGCTGTGTGATACATCCACCTGACTATACAGACCACCCTGTATATAGCGGCCATTCTAGACAACCCTGTTATCAGATGTGTGATACATACACCTGTCTATACAGACCACCCTGTCTATAGCGGTCACTTTAGGCAACCCTGTTATCAGCAGTGCGATACATACACCTGTCTATACAGACCACCCTGTCTATAGCGACCACTCTAGACAACCCTGTTATCAGCTGCCTGTCTATACAGACCACCCTGTCTATAGCGGTCACTTTAGGCAACCCTGTTATCATCAGTGTGATACATTCACCTGTCTATACAGACCACCCTGTCTATAGCGGTCACCTTAGGCAACCCTGTTATCATCAGTGTGATACATCCACCTGTCTATACAGACCACCCTGTCTATAGCGACCACTCTAGACAACCCTGTTATCAGCTGTGTGATACATCCACCTGTCTATACAGACCACCCTGTCTATAGCGACCACTCTAGACAACCCTGTTATCAGCTGTGTGATACATCCACCTGTCTATACAGACCACCCTGTCAATAGCGACCACCCAAGACAACGTTTTTAAAATATATTCGCACTCGGGTAAACCCCGGGCGTTGCCCGGGCCATTCGTCTAGTTATTTATATGTAATTATACTGTCTAAAAGCGTATTTCAATAAATTGCTTAAATATCATTTTTAAGATTCCACTCTTAAGTGTATCATATATATGTATAATGATCCAATGCAGTATTAGAGCTCTAAGAAGTGGTCTGGTAGATGAAATTGGCGAAACTGCTGAATGGGTTCACCTCTGATGAGCCAAGCCCTCCCAATATTTTTCCATCGCAGTAAGGACATTAGTTTTTTTATGTGAAAAAAAAAAAAACATTCGTGCTTTTATGCTCTTATTTCAATTGTAAAAATAAAACTCTAAACTGATCATATAATAGAGAAATAGGGAGTGAAAGATAGGATTAAACTAGGTTAATAGTTTTAAAAATGATATATAAGTTACAATAAGAGGTTCCGGAGAGCAGAAATATTTGAAAATTAATGCATCGACCTCTTCAGCAAATATATCACATATAAACCTGTTACAGAAGAATCTACACAGATAAACCTGCCATCTATCGATTGAAATGGAAACTTTTAGCGCCGCCTTTTCTTGCTTTATTTCACACAAAAATCAATGAACAACATTTTATATAATTTGAAGGTAAATGACCACAGAATAATTCACTCTCCCTATCTGATAATTTAATTTTAAGGTTTAGTTGAGATTCCTGATTTGTTCTTTTATCATTGATTCCTTCATAAAATTAAATATTAAACTTTAAAAATTAGGATACTGTGTGAATTGTGTATCTATGTTAAATTTTGGAACAGCTCTCTACAAGTCGTATATCTTTTTTTGTAGAATAATGGTTACAGATGGTGGAATGGTATTCCACTGATGTGAAAACATTGTAAATATTATTAATCAATGCCCCTCACATGTCACTGTATGTTAAAAAAAAAAGCTTGCGTCGAAAGAGCAGCCAACTAGCTAATTGATCGGCTGTTATTGAGTCTGGAATTATTAATGTCTTCCTGATTGGCTCTTCGATTTTATTGGTTGCCTGGGCGTGCCTTCCTATTGGCTTGCTCTATGAAACTACGATAATCTGCTGTCTTGTTGAACTTCTTTAGTTTTTTTCTAGCAGTATCGGATTGGCGGTGATTTTATCTGTAGGGATATTATCTGGTTCGAAGTTACACAAGTGGTGTCTGCTCTCTATCGTTGATCTTACAAGATTGTTCTCTGTTGTGAGTGTGTATAGGCACTGATCGTGTTCTTATGTTTTCTTTGTCTTTAAATCAAATGAATTTGAACTAAAATATTTTATGTATCAGTGCATTCGTATTTTATATACAGGGTGATCCAAAAGTCCCGCACAACTTTAAAAATTAATAACTCCGCGAATATTTGCGCTAGAGCAATGCGGTAAACACCATTATGTTCAGGATGCAATGGGATTTTTTATGGCAAATAATGAAAAATTCGAAATTGATTTTAGTTACAACTTTATTTGCTAGATGGCGCTCTACCAGAATCAGCGATTCAGCGGCCAAATTGTTTGATAAATTGAAAAATATAACTGAACGACACGTATTTTTACTTTTTGAATACCAGGAAAGAACCCTAATATTATCAAATGATAAATTAATGAAACACCATT
Source organism: Cordylochernes scorpioides (assembly GCA_030710605.1). Classification (NCBI taxonomy): domain Eukaryota; kingdom Metazoa; phylum Arthropoda; class Arachnida; order Pseudoscorpiones; family Chernetidae; genus Cordylochernes; species Cordylochernes scorpioides. Next base: position 48,155,253 of record CP092877.1, read on the forward strand.
TCGCTAAAAGTTAGAAGAAATGGTTAACGATTTTTAAATACAATCTGAGATATGTAAAATAGGTATATGCAAATTAAACATGTAGCAAAAAAAAAAAAACCTGATATTTTGGATGGGGTTTGCTGGAATCCTCTCAGCTAGTTAAATTTCGAAAATAATAATTTTCTAATTTTTTAAATTCAACTCTCTCTCAGTATCGATTATATTTATTTTAATTCATTTGAAAAATATTTATCTATCTCTGATGATTTATTTTACTCTGGAATGCCGTTGTTGTTTTTGTCGTGTCCAATAAAAAGCCTCAGATGTCTCCATGCATCTCTATCACACCACAGCAGCATTGTCCACTATCTTGGGTGTGTAAAGCAGCTGCTCTGGGTCTATGTCAATTTTCTGCAAGGCTGCGGGCATAAGAATATGTGGGTAGGTGTTAGTTCCACACCAGGACAGTTGTTGCATGTTCTATAGGTTCTTGTGCCATCTGGATGTATTGTCATCCTTTATAATGTTTTGTTCTAAATCTTGTTATATTTTTGTCATTTATTCTCTCAGAGTTTATTTCACATTTTGATCTTTTCTTATTTTTTGTTAAATTATCTTGTATCTTGCAAAAGCATTAGCCTCAAATAATGACATTTGTTCTTTCCTTTGGCTCAACTTTCTGGCTTCCTTTGCAAATTCAACTGCCATTTCATTACCCCCGATCCTAACACTGGCAGGAATCCATTGTAGAATGCAGTTATTCTCCAATGATATCAGTTGAGTAAGTAACGAATGTATTTTTTGTGTGATTATAGTATTGCCCTTCTGAATTGCTTCTAGATCGGATATGAAGTCGTTGTACGGTATATACGGTTAAGGCATACATTAAGAGCTTTCCAGATAGCTGTCAGTTCACTAGTGAAGTTTGACGAAATCTTTCTTGCTCCTTCTTTGATTTTGATGTATGTTCCATCTTGCAGTATTATGTTAATTCCAGCCCCTCCATTACTTATGGTAAGGTCTAATGATCCATCTGTATATGCTGTTAAATAATTTATCTGATCGCATAAACCAATTGTGTAAAGTCCTTTCTTTTTAAGTATGTTTTTGTTCTCTTTTTTTTTTTTAAATTGCAGGGTTCATTCAGGTTAAGATTGATGATTACATTTGATGGCAATGGGATAGGAAATATTGGTTATTCTCGAATTTGAAATTCATTATGTTTCATATTTATGCTCTTTCTAATATTGTTGTCGTACTGAAGTGTTGAAGATCTTTTGACCCTTTCTGTGTCCAGTTTAAATAGGTTCTATGGGATATATGTTCGGTTTCTTTAGTTTTTAAGCTATTGGTGAATTTTATTGTTTTTAATTGTCATCTGCTTTCAAGTAGGTCTAGACCACATTCTCTCTGAATTTTCTAATTGTTGGTATTTTAAACAGAACCAGTGATTAATTTGGCCGCTTTTGCTTGAACACTGTCTAGTCTTCTTTTTAGTGATGAACTTGAGGGAGCCCAAACAGGTGTTGCATATTCCATTATTGGCCTTATTAAGGTGATATATGTTGTTCAGAGAATTTTGGGTTTTGCTCCCCAATTTGTTCCACATAGCCTTCTCAGAATGTTTAGGTTTCTGGTAGCTCTATTTGAGGTGCTAATTATGTGTTCTGTAAATCGCAATTCCTCATCAAGTATCACACCTAGGTAATTTGGAGATCATATTTTATCAATTATATGGTTGTTTATGCTTATTTTGGAGTTAAATTCATGCCTTTTTCCCTGTCAGTGAAGGAGACCTATAGGTTTGTGTTTATTGGGTTTATTGTCATTTTGAGTTTCATTGCCCACTTCTCCAGTCCTCTCATTGATGTATTCAGTATTTTTCTGATATTTCTATACTGCTACTTGTGTGCCATATGGCTATATAATATGCATAACAGGCAACCTTTGTGTCTTCAGTGAGGATGGATGTTGTTAAGGTTGTGTCATAATTAGATGTACAACAACTCAAACTTGACCATGACTCTTTATTTAGCTCTTATTCTTTTCGTATGGCCAACAAAAAATGTCCAATTTATATACACATATATTCTTACATAATGAGACTTTAAAGAATGTAAATAATCTTCATCTATTTACATACACAACACATCTCCCCCCTTAATAATACTCCAGTCGGTCTGGGGGTTTCCTGGCTCTCTGAGGTCTAGGACTGCGGACGGGCACTTGCACAGCGGCAGGCTCCGGTTTTAGGAGTGCAAGAGGGCACGTGCACAGCAACAGTCCCTGGTCTAGGAGTGCAAGAGGGTACGTGCACAGAAGCAGTCTCCTCCTTGTTTCCTGATGTAATTCTGAAACCTCCTCTTTACTTTATTTCTGACTTCCACCTACAGGCTTCTCTCCTGATGTTCGAGGAAGTATCAAATTTCTTGTCTCCACTTGTTTCTTTCACACAGGTCGCAATTGATTGATATGCCTCTTATACACGACGCCCTCGCAACTTATAAGGTAGTGACGGTAGCTCAATAATTTCAAAATGGTACCTTTTTACCGTTTAGGTCCAGTTGCATAGTTGCGGAAATAAACCTCGCAACCTGTAGTAAACTGCTCCTGCCTTCTTACGGCCTCATGAAATACCTCTCGCGGATTTCCCTTCTTGGTATTAAATTCGAGAATCTTGATCTTAAACTTCTCTTCATTAGCAGTTCCGCGGGGAAATTCCTTTATTACAGTTTGGGGGAATGCTCTATGAGCAAATATGAATATTTGTAGATTCGTCTCTAAATCATCCTTCCCATTATTCTTTCTCAAAATGTTTTTAAACTCTCTTACATATCTCTCAGCTAAACCATTTATACTAGGATTATTCGGACTGGTCTTAGTGTGTCGTATACCATTCATTTTGGTAAATTGCTCGAATTCACCGGAGACAAACAGTCTTCGGTTATCTGTAACCAAAATTTAGGGCAATCTAAATCTGGCAAAAATTTCTCTAAGATTATTTATAATCGTTTTGCTGGTAATATCTTTGATGATAAAAATTTCTATCCACTTTGAGTATGCGTCCACGAGAACCAAAAACATTCTTCCCATGAACGGACTCGCTAGATCAAGAGGAAGTCGATGCCACGGTTTTTCGGGCCAAGTCCATTCCGAGATGGTAGCCGGAGGCATGCTTGCCGATTCTTGGCATACTCTACATTCTCTAGTTAACTCCTCAATGTTACTGTCTATGCCTGGCCACCAGAAAATACCGTCAGGCAATCATCTTCATTTTAACAATCCCCATGTGTATTTCGTGCAAGTCATTTAAAATTAAAGATCTTAATTTTTGAGGAATTACCACTCTTTCACGTCATTGAAGACAACCAAACTCCAAACTTAATTCCTCATTGATCTTATAATGAGGAGCTAGTGGGTTTTCCATCGGTACCCTTGTGAATTTCCAGTTGCCTTCTCTAACATTCCTTGATACTATAGACAGTATTTTATCTTGGGGCGTCTCATATGCCACCTCCATAAAAGAGAACAGTACCTCATTCAACTTCCTGAGAAGAAGTACCTGGTTATCATCAAGAGACTCCCTGACACTCGATTCTAAAGGAAGTCGTGACAATGCGTCAACATTGGAATTATCACTAGTTTTTCGAAATTCCACAGTATAATTAAATGCAGCTAATTTTAAGGACCATCTTTTAATTCTGGATGATGCACATATGGTAATTGGTTAATGAGGTGAAAATATATGAATTAAGGGTCGGTTGTCTGTGACTAATACAAAATTTCGTCCCAGTAAGTATTGTCTGAATTTCTCAACGCCAAAAGTTATGCTCAACGCTTTCTTTTCTAGTTGAGAGAAACGTTTTTCCACTTCAGTTAATGTTCTAGAAGCAAAAGCTATAGGGCATTCTTCCTTTCTACCATTTCTATGACTCCGAATTACGCCTAGTCCAAAGTCCATTAATAATAATTTACATTTTTAAAATAACATTCGATATTCTTTCGTCCAATTCCATCTACAATTTTCATTCAAAAGTTGATAGAATAGCGCTAAAATGTTTGCTATATTCTTTATGAATCTGCAATAATAAATTAAGAGTCCTATGAAAGATCTTAATTGCGAAACATTCTTTAGGTTCAGGCGCCTCTATCACTGCTTCAATTTTATTTTCTAAGGGATATTTATCCATTTTAAACCCTAAATATTCCACCGATTTCTTTTTAAATTTACATTTATATCTGTTTAACTTTAAACCTTTTTCTAGCACTCATCTGAACACTAGATCCAAATTTTGTTCATGATCTTCAAAGTCTTTTCCTGCAACCAAAATATCATCTATGTATCAGGCCACACCTGGCAAATCAGCAAATAGACCTTCCATAATCCTCTGAAATTTATTTGGTGCTACCGCTACGTCATATGGTAGTCTTTTATAAGAAAACAACATTTTTGTTGTGTTTATATTAACAACAGCTTTGGCTTCGTCCGCTAACATTACTTGTAAGTAAGCCTGTGATAGGCCTAGAGTCGAAAGTTACCTTGCTGGTAGATAATTTTGAAAAGATCTCATCGATCGATGGATGGAATGGGATACCTAATTCTATTGCTTTATTAGCTGTACATCTCTTGTATTTATCTCCGCCAGTTCGAACGAGATCGCCACTGCAAAACTTTATCCAGAGTGACATCGTCGTTTTCTTGTAGTAGCTTCTTTTGCAGGCTTTCCAACTTGATTCCAGCCACAAAACGGTCTCGCATCATGGTTCCCAGCATATCGCCGAAATTACAATTTATTGCCAAATGTTTCAATTCTCTAAGATATTCCGAAATTGATTCTCCTTCCTGTTGAATTATCTTTAAAAATCTGCATAGCTGTGGTATCATTTTCTTCTTTGGATCCAAATGCAGCTTAATTCTTAGAATGAGAGTATCAAGGGTTGATCTTTCATTAGACCAGGAAGAAAATGTTGTTTCCCTGCTTCAAAGTTTCAGAATCTGGTAGCGAGGTGAAAATCAGCACTTTAATCTCCTCCTTCAGATGCCAAAAAGAAAGCCTCAAATTTTTGTACAAAAAGATCGAAGTGTCCTCCACTGGGCTATAGCATCTAAAAGGTACTATTAACTTTGAACTTGTCATGCTGATCTTTTATACTCCTTTGTTTTCTTGATCCAGATAGTTTAAAAGATGTAGTTGTTATACTTGCATAGACGCCGTTTTCCTCAGCTTTTTACTGGCTCTGTAGATCGCGCATCCTCGTCGCCACCTTTGTTGTGTCGTAATTAGACGTACAAGAGCTCAAACTTGACCATGGCCAACAACAAATGTCCAATTTATATATACATATATTTTCACATAATGTGAGGCTTTAAATAATACAAATAATATTCATATATTTACATACACAACAGTTAATATATAGCGAGAAGAGTAGAGGACTGAGCACAGATCCCTGAGGTACACCAGCCCATGTTCTCTTGTCCTTGGAAAATGTTCCATTGACCCGAACCTTTATCCTTCTTCCCCTTAAGAAGTCTGCAATCCAAATTAAGGTTTTTCCTCTTACTCCGATGTTGTGCAGCCTTTCAAATATTTCTACACTCGACCAAAAGCTAAAGTCATATCCAGGAATACGGCCGTTGTCTTCTTTGGCGGTTTTTCCTAGAAATATATTATTGATTGACAGAAGTAGAACAGTTTATCAGTTGTACAGTGTCTGTATCTTTAGGCAGTTTGGCATAAGTTAATTTTTTTATTGTTAGTGAGTCAGACTATGAGCCTAGAGTGGATAATTCATTCTGTTATTTTACAAAGTATGCTGGTAAGAGCAATTGGCCGATAGTTCTTGCATTCCTTGGCATCTTTATTTGGTTTCAGTATTGGCACTATAATTGATATCTTACAATTTTTTGGTAGTTTACCAGTTTGCCATGAAATGTTTATTATTCGTAGGAGTTGATTTTTAGCTTTGTCTCCAAAGTGTTTAATCATTTGACCAAAGATTAGATCATCTCCTGGTGACCTCTTGGATTTAACTTTCCTATTGATGAGTTTAGCTCATTCAGTGTGAAGTCTCTCGAGTAAATATCTTGTTGATGGTAATTTCTTGCTTGTTTAACTAACCTGTTTGCATTATTTTTTAGAGTCCTGCCTTCATTCGTATAGCTGAGTCTGGAAGTGCTTGAAAGATATTCAGCAATTATTTCAGCCATCTGTTTGTTCGTTCTCGCCATTCATATCGGTTAGAGTATTAGAGGATTAGTGTTGGGTTTGATTGTTTTATAACACTAATTATATTCCAGTGATGGCTTTCCTTTTTTGGACCCATTTTTTTCGCAGAATTCTGCCCATTTTTCTCTCTCTTGTTTGAATATCCAAATTTCTTGTTCTATTTTGTGACTAATTTCAATGAGTTCCTTTATGATATCCTCTGATTTATTTGTTTAAAGAAGTTCATTGCTATTGTCTCTCTCTGCAATCATTACCTCGATATTGTGGTCCTTCCAGTAAAGTATTCACTGGTCTTTACGTCTACCTCTAGGTATCGAAACCTTTGCAGCTCTGGATATGTCGAAGAGAATTTTTCCAATTTTTTGTCAATCGTTCTGTGATTTAATTCTTCGTTTCACATTTCTTCAATTTTTCTGTGAATTTTTTTCCAGTGTTCTTTTATTCTGTTGGAAATTCTCAATTTTGAATTTTAGGGTTGTTAAAATTGGTCTATGGTCACTTATTGCACTTTTCAGAATTTTCCATTGTTTTGTGGGTGCGATGTTGTAATTTATCGCTGTAATGTCTATTGCGGATTCTGTGCCTGTGGACTTGGATAGATAGGCGTTCTTCGTGTAAGGTCGAGGCCGGTTAGCATGTCCTCAACTTGCTGACCGTTGTTATCCTGGACAGGTGATCCCCAAGTTGGTCTTTCGGCGTTAAAATCACCAAGTATGATTGCGATATCCGAAGACGCTTCACTTAATGTCTCAATCAGGCCTGCATTGATGCTAGTATTATCGTGGTGATAAACATTTATGATTGGAATTGTTTTATCTGTAAGATAGATTTCTATTGCCTGAGCTTCTGTCGTGCTTTCTCTAGGCTTACTCTGATTATAGGCGATTTCCTTAAATTTGATTTCTAGAGTTTTAATCAAAACGGCAAGTCCTCCTCCGAATATTCCCGGTCTGTCCTTTCGTAGTGTTGTATAATCTTTGATATTGAATCTGAGATTCTGATTCAATTTTGTCTCCTGAAGACAAGTAATACTCGTGGTAACATTGATGTCACAGAGAAGACAAGTCAGCTCCTTATTTTCCTCTGGGTACCATTTATATTGAGTTGTAGTAGATTGAATTGTGTCCTCGTAGTAGATTTCTCATCATGAGCTCGAGCTGCAGCTCCTGACGCGGCGGTTACCCCGGACGCGGTATCATTACTGGATATATCAGTTTTGCTCTTCATTTGAAAATGGTGCCGTTGCAACGTTAGTCATCTTGGAAACGAACCAGAATTTGGTCGAATATTCCAAGGGTCCAGGGGGGACCGCAAGGAGGTGTGATCGGACTTCTCCCCTTCCCCCTGGAATGCCCTCACTACAGGATAAAGCACTCTTGGCGAAATTTTTAAATTGTGATTCAGAATCTTCCACTGAAGCTTTACGAGCGTTTCGTTCTTTTAAAGATATTCGAAGCGGTAAAGGACCAATGAGTTGCTAGTATATAAAGCGATTGATTAAAAGTTTTGAGGAAACTGGGTCTCTGGAAGCAAAACCTCTGAGTGGAAGACCATCGACATGCAAGTCAGTGGCTGTTACGGTTTTGCAGAATGCTGAAGCTATTGAAACGTTATCCACGTATGGAGAAGTAAGTTCTAGACAAGTTTCTCGACAAACGGAGATTTCGTATGAAACAGTTTGGAGAGAACACACATTTAGATTTTTTCTATAAAAATACCCTAAAAAAATTCAAAGTTTTCACGAGTTGAAAGTCAGCGATTTTGAGAAGCGTCAAGAATTCGCTGCATGGGTTTTCCGGCAAATTGATATTGAAGAAAACTGGCTGTCAAATGTTCTAAGAACAGATGATGCTCACTTTTATCTAAAGGGAGAATTTAACATTCAAAACTGCCTCATTTTGGCAACAGAAAACCCTAGGATCTTTATAGAAATACCACTTCATTACCACAGAGTTACAGTTTTGTGTGGGTTCACTTCTTCTTTTATTATTGGGCCATTTTCTTTGAAAAATCAATGGAAGAACTTTTAAAACCGTTTTTGTAACTGGTGAACGGTATGTTCAACTTTTGAGAGAAAAGGGTATTCCCATATTGCAGGACAGACAAGCACTAAGCGAAATAACATTCATGCAAGATGGAGGACCTCCTCATATCTCCCGCGGTGCCAAACAATTGCTGAAGGATACGTTCGGTGAAATTCGTTGATAAGTCGCCACTTTATATACCAGTGGCCTCCAATATCACCAGACTTGACGCCTTACAATTTCGGTTATGGGGGTACATTAAGTCGCGTTTTTATCGATGCCGGCCTACCACATTGGCCATGTTGAAGGCTTCTATCAGATGGCACGTTTTATAAATTTCAACTATTTAATTGTGACCATTCTATCATCTATCGTCTGCAGGCGGTGTTTGAGAATGAAGGACGCCACATTGAGCAAGGATTGTGACCTAATACAAGAGAGAAGGCAGTTACCTCATGTGTTATATTTTGCAGCTCTTTGTTTTGGGTTATGGGAATAATAAATGCTGTCCTCACATCTTGACTCTTTTTTTCTGTAAACAGTATTTTTTTTTGTTTGTCATTTGCCCACATTTTATATTATATCGTGCAGGCCAAAGTGTTATAACTTCTCGAATAACACTGGTATACACAATTTTACCCCTTATGTTTAGTTTATCGCTTTTCGCTCATTAGAAGAAATAGCATAAGGAATAATCTCTCTATCCCCCCCCAACTTTAGATATTTCGCGCAAAAAATAATACAAAATGATTTTACTACCACGTTTTTCAACGCAAAAGGTCGATTTAAAAATGATTTTTTTTAGGGGATACATTTTCAAAATTATGTACAGTATAATAAACAATGATAACATTTGACAAACCCATAGGATATTTGGAATAAAGTACGACAAATATATTTTGTCACTCCCCTCTATATTTCATTTTTGGATCATGACAAATATCCAGTTAAATAGTCAAGTGTCGCCAATTAGTCAAGAAACTATACATTCCTTATAGCACGAAATCCTATTGGTAGTGCCATCATAATTTTTGGTACTATATTAACATTTCAAAAATCGTGTATTGATATCAGTAATTATTTTCAAACATTCACTTCATTTCACAAAACTCCATCTAAAATATAAATATTTTTTGATATATGTTTTAATTTGCATATACCTATTTTACATATCTCAGATTGTATTTAAAAATCGTCAACCAATTCTTCTAACTTTTGGCGAAATGGTGTTTTATTAATTTATCATTTTATATTATTAGGGTTCTTTCCTGGTATTCAAAAAGGAAAAATACGTGTCGTTCAGTTATATTTTTCAATTTATCAAACAATTTGGCCGCTGAATCTCTGATTCTGGTAGAGAGCCATCTAGCGAATAAAGTTGTAACTAAAATCAATTTCGAATTTTTCATTATTTGCCATAAAAAATCCCATTGCATCCTGAACACAATGGTGTTTACCGCATTGCTCTAGCGCAAATATTCGCGGAGTTATTAATTTTTAAAGTTGTGCGGGACTTTTGGATCACCCTGTATAATATGTTATGCATTTTTGAAATTATATTTGATAGTGCAGTTGTGTGATAAAAGAAAACTAGAAAAATAATTATTTATTATATATTGAGTAGTTTATTTTTAATTTCTTGAATATAAATTGTAAGAAAATATTTACACAGTTATAAAGGAAATATAATATTAATCTTATATTTAGTGAATTATATAAATAGGTAAATTAATTATGTACGTATTTATAACAAATTAAATATAGGCTTCTAAAATTATGGTCAAAAATTTATAATTATAAATGAAGAAAAATAGAATACATATTTTTCTAAAATTATATAATAATAATTTTATTTTAAAAATCATATAGTATAATATAATGTTAATGAATTAACACAATTTTCTACTCCTCTTACTGCGATGATATGGGAAGGTCTTTATCATTACAGTAAGGGCAGTAGAAAATTGATTTTTTTTTTCAAAAAGAATCATACAGGTCAAAAATAGTTTATGTTTCTTATAACAGATGGCGCACACCATATTGATGCTTTTATTGTTTGCGGAAGAGCATTGCTCGATGCAAATATTGATATGTAATTATACTGTCTAAAAGCGTATGTTCATAATTTGCTTAAATACAATTTCTAAGGTTCCACCCTTCAGTGTAGCGTATATAAACAGAATCATCCAATACAGTATTCCAGTTTAGTTGATATATATTCCGATAGGTGGCAGTAGAGTACAACCTTACTTGAGCGGTCACTCAATGAAGTAACACCCGTTCACATAATATGTAGTCAGGTGATTTCAACTTCATGCTTAAAGTCCAATGCCTCAATAAAGGTGGAACTGTAACCAAATCTGCGACGTTCAATTAAATCGTCATATAACATACCTTTATATATTCTCCAAATAAATCCGGTTTAAATAGAGAATTAAAAGATATTCATTAATTTCACGACGCGGTAAAAAGTAATGTATCCTCATTATATTCACACTAGGTAGGCTTTCGAGCTGGTCTCTTTAAACGATAAAGAGACATATATTTCTTCATAACACGCCGTGTATTGAATATTTCAATTTTTGATTTGAATGCACATCGTGATTTTCATTGATATATTATAATTTAGATGAGATATATAATCAACTGCCACATCTAGACACCTCTCCTTTTAAACAAAGTAATTTACTTGGACCATCGCTGAACAGATCGCATAGATTGAAGTTATTGAATATGCTATAGCATCAGCTTTTCCAAATTCAGACAATCTGTAGACTCGTAAAGATAGAGACTGCCTAGCCGGCATTCATATTTCTTGAAAATTTGTCATGGCGAAGACAAAAGCTTTTTGTCGAAACGTTGAGGTAATAAAAATATTTACTGGGCGAAGTATCTTTATTTTTAAGAAAAATAAATCTGTAGACTGTGATTTATCCCCCATCACTACAGGATCGGCTTCGCTTTCATAACATCCTAGGGAGGAAGTAGGAAATTGGCCTAATCTAACAAAAATGTGTTTTGGCTGAGTGTTATGCAAATTTCAGATCAAAATACATTTGAAAATTAAGAGGATGGGAGTGGCATTGTTGTGCAAAAAATATACCTCTTCCATTTGGAAATGAATAAAAGAATCAATATAAATGTGAGAATACAAGGTGTTACCAAAAAGGGAATTAATGTGTGAACACAGAAGTTGTAGCAAGAAAGGCGATAGAAAGGAGAGTCAATGGTTGCTAGGACGTTAAGCCTAGTCTTGCAATCAAACAGCTGTCCAGTCTTCTAATCCCCAACTTTCTAAACACTCCTGTTTTCCCCAAACTTTTCCACTCCCCACATCTTTGACGACTATTTTAAACCCAACTTCCAAACTTGTTTACATACAATAATTATTGTTTATATACAACAATTAGATACAATATTCACCAGTGATGATCTGTGCATCTCATTCAATAACTTTTATCAGTTATATATAAGTAAGTTTATAGAAATTATATTTGATGATATCTTTGAAAGAAACACATTGCCAAAACTAATTGTTACAATATTTTTTTATATAATCTAATCTACATATGTATCTTGAGTGTAAACAGAAATGTAAACCAGTGAGAGCAAATAAAGTAAACACTAAATCGACCAATTGAAACTGTAAGTGCTATAATTATATACTTAAACGATGCACTTATTGTGAGATGTAAATAAGGAGTATGCAAATGTGCCCATGATAAATATGCAAAATGACAATATCGTTCTTATGTTGTTGTGTGTTGATTGAGTTATTTTTGTACTTTCTTCGGAGAAACAACAAAGCTTTTGTTCTCCGAAACTTTGAGTAATATAATCATTTCATAATCTTATAATATATAAATAAAGGGTAACCTCTCCTGTCAAAATGAACGCAAAAGTATGTGTCGAGTTTTGAACAAAGAAATTCGTATCACTGGACGGTGTAACCAGTATAAAATAATTAAAACTATAGCAACTCAATGATTGCTGTGAAGAAGGGAAATTTATTTATAATTGATATAAAAATTACAGGAAAAGTATTACTTCAAAAGAGAGAGATAGAGTTTTGGGAGCTTAAGACGCGAGCACGCGCCGACCACAACAACAAGTTAAGAACAAAAGAGAGATGGGGGGGGGGGAGGGCGGAAGTTGCATCATGGGCGTGACCGCCGCCGCTCGCGCCGCGGGGGAGAGGGGGGCGTCTTCTTACACGGCTTTCTTACATTTTGAAGGCCTCCCTCTGGTTATCTTCAAATAAAATGTGAAATTAAAATGCACACACAAAAAAAGACAGTGGATCTGCAACATACTCCCACCAATAATTATGGAGTAATTATTCTTCTGGATTCACTAAGATCAATATCTGTCAGGCGGCTTAACGATTCTTCCTGATCTTGTGATAACAGGTGAATCTTTCCCTCGGATGCTCCGTTGTGATATACTTAGTGTGTCAAGATTTATCTTCTTCTCTTTCTCTAGATCACGTCCTTTTCCGAAATCTTCTTTAGAATGGTTTTCGCATGATTCAAGAAAGAACAATCGTTGAACAGGTCGCAAAAAATTTCCACGCTTAGTTTTTATCATAGCGACTCTAACGATGCCATCTTTTCCCGGGTAGGTCTTCTCAATAACTCCGATTGGCCATTCTGTTCGCTTTTTGTTATCGACCTCCATGAGTACAACATCGCCTTCTTTAATTGACTTTGTCTTGTTTCTAGTATTTTGTCGCAGAAAGCCTAAGTACTCTTTTCTAAATCTTTGTCGAATTGTATCGCGTAACTTTTGTACTTTTGCATGAATTTCTTTCAGGAACTTAGAGTCGACAATGTCCGCTTCAGGTACAAATAAGCATGATGCGTTGTCACACATGAATTTGGCAGGTGTTATTGGTACCAAGCCAGATTCTTCACTGATCGCGGTCAAAGGTCACGAATTCATTGCTGACTCCACTTCACATATCACAGTCTGTAGTTCTTCATATGAGACTGTTTTGTCTCCCAATACTTTTCGGATCAGTTGCTTCATGAGACCCACAAGGCGTTCCCACCATCCTCCCCAAAATGCTGCTGTTGGGGGGTTGAAATTCCACTTAATACGTTGTACGGTTGCATAACGTAGGACATCATTCCAATTAACTTTCTTGAATAAGTTATTGCATCCGACAAAATTGAGGCCGTTGTCAGAGTACACAATGCTTGGTCTACCACGTCTTGCAACAAATCTTCGAAAAGTGTCAAGAAATCCTTCAGTAGACACTGTTTTTGTGAGCTCCAAATGTACAGCTCTGTACACAGCACAGGTGTACAACACTACCCATATTTTCTTTCCACCGGTCTCAGTCAAAGGTCCAGCTAGATCCACACCTATCACTCCAAATGCTGGTGTTGATCCAATCCTGGTTGCTGGAATTGGAATGCTCTCAGTCTGGACTCTCTTGGAATTGTAACGACGACACGTAGCACATGCAGAGATGATACTTCTTATGGTTCTCTTGCCTTTTAGAATCCAAAAACGGCGTCTCACCAGTTGTTGAGTTGTTTGAATCCCGGCATGGGACATCATCTCGTGCTCATTTCGAATCAAAAGCTTGACTACTTGGTTTTCCCCCGGAAGAACTATTGGGCATCTTGTATCATAGTCGTCTTCTCCAAAATACAGTTGACTCTTGATTCGATATATTCCATATTCATCTGTAAAAGCGTTGAGCTTGTTTATTCGCTTGTCATCTCTCCCAAAACTTATTAGTTGGATATGCCGTAATACTACCTTTTCAGCTTCTTCAAATTCTTCTACAGAGATTTCTTTTGACATCTTATCATGTTGTCCGGGTCGCGATTCATCTGAGACGGTCTTCCTTTTAAAACGCAGTAAATAAGCAACAATCCGTACTATATGATGATAATCTCCATACCTCTCAAGTTTGTCCATGAAATTATCTTTCGTGCTGTTGACAGCGATGTTTACCGTCTTCTTCAATTCCTTATTGATTTCTTCTTCGTCAAAAATCGGATCAAATTGATTCCAGCTTGCTTCTTCTCCCCGGAGAAAGGAGGGTCCCTCCCACCATTTATGTTCTATCAATTTCTTTACACTGCTCCCACGTGATGGAAGGTCAGCTGGATTGCTTGCCCCTGACACATGATGCCAATTCTCTTTCTTCGAAATAGAACAGATTTCGTTGACTCTGTTTCTGACAAATGTTGCCCACGGTTTCTCATTTTGGATCCAACGAAGTGCAGTTGAGGAGTCCGTCCAAAACCAAATATTATTCTCTGAAATTGCAATTGATTCCGATATAATCTTCATGACTTGCTTAGTCAATCTGGATCCGATGAGGCATGACATTAATTCTAATCTCGGAATAGTAAGTTTCTTTTTGGGAGCTACTCTTGACTTTGATGCGATGAGTTGTACATTTACTTCTTCATTTTTCACTGTTCTTAAATAAATGCAGGTTGCATAGGCATCTTGACTCGCATCACAGAACACATGCAGTGATGGCTGTTCAAACCCATCTCTCATCACCCACCTTGGAATCCTGACAGACAACAATTCGGGAATTTGACTCTGCCATTCCACAAACTTCTTCACAATGTCCTCTGGGACCGGCTGATCCCATTTCAACTCCGACTTCCAACATTGTTGTAGGATGATCTTCGGCACTATGGTGAATGGAGAAGACAAACCGAGAGGGTCAAACACCGCATGGGCCTCCGATAGCATAATCCTCTTTGTCAATTTATGAGTATGATTTTCTATTTCGGCATCATTCTCTTGATCCAATGACTGATGGGTTGGAGTCATCATTAGCTTATCCGAAATTGTCAAAGTGTCATCAGCTGTGTCCCATTTCATACCTAGCACAGAAATATTCTCACTGTTAACTATGCCGGGGCCTCCCATCTGCCACTCTAGTAGATTGAATCCTGCTGGGCTGAGCAGGTCAATAGACTGCTGTTGAAAGACTTGTGCCTCTTCTAACGAAGTAACACTATTGACGCAATTGTCCATGTACATACATTTTAGCAATGGGATTACTTCTCTTTCATATTGCTCCAAATGTAACTTCAATGTAGCTGCTAGGAGGAAAGGACTTGATGTAACTCCGAACACCACTCTCTTGTGTTGATAAATCCGAAGATTCTCTTGCTTGCTGTCCTCCCACCATAGAAATCTCAAAAATTGTCTGTCTTCTTTTGCCACTGATATTTGAAGGAAGGCCTTTTCTATGTCTGCTACTACGCCGATTTTATTGAGTCGAAATCTCAGCATGATATCCGGAATGAGCTCCAATAAGTTGGGTCCCTTTGCCAAACAATCATTCAGAGACCATCCACCCTTTGTCTTACAGGAAGCATCAAAAACCGGTCGTACTGGTGTCGTGCTGCTACCAGATTTCACTACTGCTCTGTGGGGTAGAAAGTATTCTAATGTATCATCTTTATCTGTCTGGATTCTTTCGATGATCCCATTTTCCTCCCATTCTTCAAATATCTTGTTGTAATGGTGATAAAAGCCTCTTTTCTTTAGATCCTCTGTCATCTTCCGGAGTCTTTTCTCGGCATGGCTTTTATTTTCTTTTAGCTTTTGGGCTGGTTCTATCCATGGAAGGTGCACCTCGTATCTACCAGATTCCAATCGCTTTGTTTCAGTCCGAAACTTATCCATAACAGCCTGATCTGTCTCTTTCTTTGACTCTGCTTGCCCGTCATCCATGACTCCAATATTTTCCAGAGACCATAAATCGGAAACCTTTATTTCTTGTGTCATTAAAGATGTGATCAGCATACTGTTATGAACCTGGTTAGGATTTTTATCTGGGAATTTTCCTTCCGTTTTGCCTTGAACTACCCAACCTAGCAATGTTTCTCGAGCAATAAGATCATCCGATAATCTTATCATATTGGCTGTAGCTATTTTTGGGTTAATGTCTGCACCGAGGAGAAGCTCTACCACATCACTTTTGGCTTTAAATGCTGAGAGCTGTATCTTCTTTGACGCAAGTTCGCGAGCCCATGAACCAAATGTAGGCTTTCTTATACATCTGGCTATTTGATTAGTGGCTGATGCCGGACATGAAATGCATCTATCGTTCTCAATACTTGATAGAGTCAGGCAGTAGATCCGATGTCGATCAGTATACCTGACCCCACCAAATATTTCATGATCAAGCTCTTCTTCTCCCATGATAGGAACACCCAAATCCTTTACAATGTGTTCCAAAATGTACGATTGGGATGATCCACTATCAATTACTGCCCGTACCACTTTGCTACCTTTAGGACCCCAAACTTTCACTAATAATGTCTCAAGGCATGCTTTGAGGCTTACACAGTTGGACATCTCGTTCACCATAGCTACATCACTCGAACCTGGAGTTGGCGTTGAATTCTGTGGTCGTTGTGAACTCTTTCTTTCAGATTCAGCATGAACTACACCTCTACACATGATGGCATAATGCCCATCCCTTTTGCAGAAATCACAGCGCACTTTCTTTTTACATTGCCTGCTTCTGTGGCCTGGAAGCAGACATTTAAAACATCTTTTATAGCTCTTGATTTTCTCATTTTTCTGGTCCATGCCCATTTTCATTCCTTTTCGACAGTCTTGACTTGGATGACCATTGTCGCAGAAAATGCATTTAAATTTCTCACGCAGTGTTGGTGAGATGTCGGAATGCATAAATCCAGAGGTTGTAGCAATTTTACGCCTTGCATTGAAACTTCTTTTCTTCGTTTCTATCTTCCCTGGTGTAGGCTGAGCTAAGGAATCTGAATGCTTATTGTAGGCCATTTCTATATCCTTAGTCTGATTGACCTCACGACGAAGAAATTTCATCAAGCTTTCTAGGTCTTCCGGTTCGCTGCTGCGCTGCCATGAGATGAGGACATCCTCCGGTAGACATGATTCAACTACTGGATACAATATATCGGTACACTTGTCCGTAGTTACACCAAGCATACTTAAATGCCTAATTTGAGAGTTCAACTTTGTCACAAGATCTTTTAAGTTGACCTTTCTCTCTTGTGCACTTCGGATGATCAACCACAATATATCTCGAACATAGACCTTTATTAGCATGTTATCTCGCCCAAATCTTTCTTTAAGATCTTTGATTACCGAAGCATAATTCTTTCCTGAGACGGGATAACTTAAAACAAGTTGCTGAGCTTCGGAATTTTCCAACATGCAGTCTACAAGATATTGGTACTTATCTGAGTCTGAGAGATCCTCGTCGTTGTGGATGTCTTCAAACCTTGACCAGAAGGTTATCCATTCACGTACAGCACCTCCAAACTCTGGGAGTTTTCTCTTGGGAAGCAGAACTCTTCTCCGGCTTGTACTGTTGCTCGTTTCCGAAGATGTTTCATCAGGCTGGGGCGACACACCTTTCTTCGGATTCAGTACTTTCTCTAACTCTTCTCTCATCCTTTTGATAAGTCTGTCGTACCTCAGACGTTCATCATATTCTTTGTCCTGTTCATCTTCAGTCACTTCTTCATCCAACATGGCCTCGGTTACTTTCTCATCCCATTCATGAAGATCTCGACATAAATCTTCAAGCTGTAGTGCTGAGACCCTCAAGTCTGTCTTGTCCAGTTCTTCTACTGGCTTCTTCAGGGCTGTTTCAACACTGTTGATGAGCATTGTAATTTGGCCACGAACAGGCCTTCTTCCTTTCTTGAGGCGATTCATTTTGAGTTACAAAATATGCTGTTGCACCATCCTGTCGCGGACGCCAAAAAATGTCGAGTTTTGAACAAAGAAATTCGTATCACTGGACGGTGTAACCAGTATAAAATAATTAAAACTATAGCAACTCAATGATTGCTGTGAAGAAGGGAAATTTATTTATAATTGATATAAAAATTACAGGAAAAGTATTACTTCAAAAGAGAGAGATAGAGTTTTGGGAGCTCAAGACGCGAGCACGCGCCGACCACAACAACAAGTTAAGAACAAAAGAGAGATGGGGGGGGGGGGGAGGGCGGAAGTTGCATCATGGGCGTGACCGCCGCCGCTCGCGCCGCGGGGGAGAGGGGGGCGTCTTCTTACACGGCTTTCTTACATTTTGAAGGCCTCCCTCTGGTTATCTTCAAATAAAATGTGAAATTAAAATGCACACACAAAAAAAGACAGTGGATCTGCAACAGTATGCTTATACATCTTTTGTATTTTTATTATCCTCATCAAATTAGCAAACAGAAATATCAAAGAGATTCGATTAAAATTTCCCTTTATAAAAACGTCCATATTAAGGTTTTGGTAATTTTGATGGAGATGGTGGGGGTGGTTTTCTTTCTTTGTAACCTTAATTTGACCTAATCAGGTTGATACCTCCTGTTCTATGAAATTTAAAATTGAGAAAAACCAATGAATTATGTTTTTATAAATAATGTTTAATTTCAAAGACTTTTAAGAAAATTAACTTTTATTGGAGCATCAAGAGCTATTTAAAAAGAAAAGTAATTTCCAAAATGGAACAAGATAAATATCCTTTCGTTTGAATTATTATATATATATATGCAAATATATTTATATACTATGTACATAAAAGGGAATATTTCTATTATATAAGAAATATAAAATCTCTCATGTGATATGCAAATTTGATAAAAAAAAATTCTGAATTCCTTTTTACATAAGTGTTAGTTTTTCTGAAAATATATAAAACATTGTTTCTCTCTTTCGACATTTTTTTTTACGTCGAAGGCAATACACGAGCCACAAATTTCTCTTTGAAATGTTTGAATATAAAAATAGTAAAACAGCGTTTTTTTATGTTATATTCTTTTTAGAAAACTGGGTTAAAACGCCTTTTCAACCTTCGGATGGTTTTTTTCCCTTCTTGTGCTGGAGAATTGCCATTGGATTCCACTCACGTTCTCCACTTGTGTTTCCATTCAAATCAAATTTGTATTCGTCTTCCACCCTTAGCCTAATATACAAATTATTGAGTTTGTATTCTCGTGTTAAGACTCGAAATATTCGCTGCAGATAAAAAGTTTTCTAAAATAATATTTTTAAATTGTCTAAAAGTGTCTATAAATATATTATTCACAAAGTGTTTTCAGTAGTAAGGAGATTCTCTCTGACAGATTTTTTTTTACTGAAAAACAATTTCCAATGAAGATAGAAACTATAGTAAATATATGGTATGTTATATTTATATGTAAATTTGTTAAATATATTAATCATTCATTTAAAAAAAAGTTATTAGGGGGATCATTTGGAAGAAAATTATATAAAAATACAATTAAACTATAATTTCGAAACGTATTATAGACGCGTATGATTCTTTTCAAAAATAAAAGAATTTCTACTGCCCTTACTGCAATGTAAAAAATAATGGGAGGGCCTGGCTCATCAGTGGTGAACCTTCCCAGCGGTTTCACCAGTTTATTCTGCCATACCGCTGTTATATTGCATTTTTCAATCTTCCTTTTATAGTGATACTGATGCTAGACTCTTGAAATGGGCATTTTAGATGGGAGGGTTCACCACTGATGAGCCAGGCCCACCCATTAATTTTTCCATTGTAGTTAGGGCAGTAGAAATTGTTTTATTTTTAAAAAGAATCATACGCGTCTATAATAGTTTCAAATTTTCATAACAGATGGCACGCTAATGCATCATAATATAATGTTCTGATAAAAGACACAAATTGATGCTTGCGGAATAGCGATTAATTGAAGAATATTTATATATTTATATTTGTATGTAATTCTACTGTCCTCAAAGCTTATGTCCATAGCTCATCTTAAATACCCATTCCAAGAGTCTAGCAACAGTATCACTATAAAAGGAAGATCGAAAAATGCAATATAACAGTAGAAATTGTTTTATTTTTAAAAAGTATCATACGCGTCTATAATAGTTTCGAATTTTCATAACAGATGGCGCGCTAATGCACCATAAACTATAATTTATTTATAAGGAAATTTATCTATTTGTATTTTCAATTTTTTTGTTATGAAGAACTGTCATTTTACTATAAATAGTTGTCTAAAATATATTTCCATATTTTTAAAAACAATAAAACGTTCACCAATTATGTTCCTGAAAATTTTAAATATTTTTATTCATTGAAGTATTCACTGATGTCAAATATATTTGCTCCATTCAGATGAAACTCTCCGCGTTGAAGAAATTCTTTGTTTCATATAGTTGATTTCCTGCAAGGAATTCTGGGATTGGATTCTATCATCGTCTGGAAAGAATTCCTTAGACGCCATCTTGGCATAATACGAGTATATACGCCGTTCTTCCGCCTTTTTTTCAATGCTAAATATAAACAAGGATATTCTTTCAAATATATGTTTTACATATTTAAATAAATTGAACAATTTTCCCGCTAATAATATTTATTATAATTTATATAAAACAAAATTCTATAGTTACTAAACGAAAGGTGTTACGCAGACTTTGACTTTATCATCATCGGTGCTGACGTCACTACACACTCACTACGCTTCATGACTTTTCTGTTTTTGATTCTTCGCTCACTTGTTTACAATTGTATTGGAACAAGTCGTTCCTTAAATAAATATATATTAGTTTATATCAAAAGGGATGTCCTCGAAACTACAAAATAAGTGAGTACAAAACAACTTGAAATCCTTAAAAGAAACATCGTATTTTTGCTAAGCCTATCAAAAGGTGTTGAGAAAATAATTTAAGAGTTCTGTTAAGGGATTAAGAAAACTAGCTTTATAATAATTTGAAAAATAAATAATTTACAATGTGTTTATCGTAAAGGTTTACTTTTTAACACATTGAAGCTAATGTAGTTTTCATATTTTACATAAAAGATATAATAAAATATACATGTTGTAATATAAAAATGGACTTTGATACATAAAAGAATATTAAATATCATTATTACATCTTAAATATTCTCACAAAATCTCATGAAGTAGATTATATATAACAATGATTGTTATAAGAATTTTAAAATAGCGTTTTTATCATATTTTATTTTAAATAATTCAGAGATAAAATTTGTTTTCGGTGATATATTTCGAAAATATGTCTCGGATATTAATTTTATTTTAATTAAAAATGTTTCGAATTGTTGGCCAAAATGAATTTATGTAAAAAAACATATATTAGCGATTTTCAATAACTCAAAAAATATAAAATTATTATCAGTGATTTTACAATTGTTAAAAAAAAGTCATCGTTTATATTTAATGTTTCCAGCCGATCCTGACATCTTGATGGTGGAGTTAATGGACGAAACGGTTAGTTAAGAGCAAGGAGGTAAATCGCGGGAAAACATTGTCGTCGTCTGACATTGATTTGCGATAAATCTTCTCCGGTGTTGCCAGATAATTATTGGTCCCTTTCTCCAATTACTCTGTGATAGATTAAATTCAAACCGTATAATTCAACTTTCTAAATAGAGATATTCATTAAATCACTCTTAATCATAAATATATATTTATTATAAACACATATATATTAATCAAAGATATTAAATAGAGATCAATTTGAATATAGATTTGTGTTTTATACATTTTGTTTTATTTTGGGGACATTTTGACTGGATTTTTGGATGGTTAAGCTGTCATTATTTTGCTATCTGATGGTCGCGTGAGAGTTGACCATTTATTTTCTGCCTTTTTTACAGTATTTTGGTACGCGCAATGAATGCTGGGATCGCATGACATTGTAACCTCATCAGTGGTGTTCTTTTTTTTTCTGATTGGTCCCCTGACGATAATCTTCTGCTGCTATTATTAGCTCTGTACTGATCGTCTGCTATTCTATTTACATATAACGCCGTGAGATTGTATTTTGGGGAAGACACTCGATTTTGATTCTAATAATAACTTTTGCGTTTGTATAAATATTATATCAATATGATTGCTTTTCTGATTGAGCAAGAACATTGTGTTTTTACTTATATACAATTTTTACACGCATCTTACCGCCATATTGTTTTTATTTAGAAAAAAAAATCTATACAATTATAAATTTTGAAAATCATTATAATCTATAAATAACAAATATAAAATAAGATATTAAAAAAAAAAAGTAAAAAGGGACAATTATATGTTTTTTTATTAATTTTGATATATGGATCGCAAAATTTAAAAAACTCTATGAATATTCAGAATATCGATTTTTGAATTTTTTCTAGGGATCTTTATTTTATTATTTGTGTGTTCACTTTTAAGTGAAGGAAAAAAAAAGAGATTTAGAGAAATTATGGACATATAGGCTTTTCTGAGATCCTTTTGAAAATATACCAATGAAGGTACCTCCCCATATACTCCAAATTGTTACATTAAACGATATAACAGATTTAATTATTGGTAACAACATAGAGGTACAAAGACCAAGTAGCAAGTAATAGGATTCTTTCCTCGTTGTAAACTAAAACATCTCATCATATTTTAATATTAAATTTCTAAAAGTGATCTTTGAAATCTGATAGGTATTTGTTATTCTTTTCATACCGAGATTATTATAGAAGGATGGCCTTGTTTTAAGGATTGTTGGAGTAACCGCTGATGACCAGGTGAGCTACGGGTGCCGGCATCATGGGGGAATGTGTTTACAGCTAAGAAGCCGCTCGTAACAACTTTGATTTTGTTTTCATTTAATATCTAAACTAAGTTTTATATTAAAAACAAAGAAGGCATATACTGACCACGAGCACATGTGCTTTTTAGATGGCAGAGCGTCATCTAGTTGAAAAGAAATCAACTAAACGTTGATTTAGCCTGTTCCCTGATATTTGGCCAACACATTTTCTTGATAAATCAAGAAAAGCCATTCACGAACGCGTTTCGGATGTTGGCCCTCATCATATATATTTACAAACATGTTCCTCTATTCCCTGATAGATAGCGGTAACAATGGCAGGACTCTGAGAGAGATTGCATATGGCACTTTCTCCCCTATTTTAGGGTTTTACTTTCCATATTAAGTTCAGCCTTTTTTTATCCTAGGTTTGTTTAATTCTTCTAAAGATAATCTTCGATAAAATATAATTTATTGTTTGAATCTTTATTGTGTGTTCTATTAAATTTCAACATTTTAAAGCATCATATATACCTCCGTTTGAAAATATTAAGGCACAATATATTGATAGATAATGCAAAATTACGACAATTGCAAAGGTATCCTCAATCATACTGATTTTTTGTAATCTGTCAATTTCACATAGTACAATTTTCTAAATAAGACAATTATCTAGAAATATGTTTCCGTGTCTCTTCGTACCTTATTTTTATATAATATTCACTCATGAACAAAACTTAAAGAAGTTGTACCTTTTAGCATGTGTATCGGTTTTGTAAATAACTCGGACATATATCAGATATACAGTGACCTTTATCGAAGACACACAAGATGAAAAAATGTGAACAAAATTGCTTCTCTCTCTCCTTGAAAAAAAAAAAAAAAAAAAAACAGACAACCGGCGACATCAAAATATGAAACTTCCTTAGGTTTTGTCCATTCGTGTATGTATACCATTATATGTTAACATTTAGTTTTCCTTATATTTTTACGAATCAAATAAATATAATTCAATTAGTATATCTCTTTTAATACGATCACTGAAAATTATTACATTTAAGGTAAACGGAAAAATGTCATTTTTATTTTATGTATATTGTTAAAAAAGAGAAATCCATTTTTTTGAATCAATTAAATAAAATGAGTTATTTAGAAACATCCGATATTCCGATGTTCATCACATGTTTGGTGTTTTATTTTTCAAATTATTTGACTTTAGAGTGATCATCATAACTGCTAGACCGTGACGGCAGGCGGCTGGCTTCGGCAACACTGGAGCTGACGTCACTTCCTGTTGATGTAACCTGCAAGCGGCGTCGCCACGCTGACTTATTCTTTCTTTCTCCATGTTTACTATTTATTCTATATATAATCCTTTTACCTTGTAGTTAATTAAATAATAATCAACGTTGAGCGCTGTGTGTAATCAATTGGAATACAACAAAGATTATGAGACTGAAGAAGCGCAAGACCTAAACGTCAGACTGAAGAAGCGCAAGGCCTAAAACGTGAGTAACCAAATTTCCTTTGATTACTTGGCCCATCCTTTTTTCTACTTACCAAATATTTTGTAAAATGGCAAACACGACGATTACAAAATTAAATGGTGCTAATTACTCCAGCTGGAGCTTCCAGATGAAACTCGTTCTAATCGAAAACGACTTGTGGAGTTTGATCAATCCAGGAGAGGCTAAGCCTGACCCTAGTGACCTTGTTGCAACAAAACTTTTTTTTTGTCGCGGGAGGGTAAGGCGTTCGCAAAAATTTGCCTCGGGATTAATGATGAACAACAATTGCATGTTCAACATTTGAATACTCCGAAAGAGGTCTGGGAGGAACTGGAAAAATTATACGCACCAAAGGATAGTAGATATCGAGCCGTACAACTAAGAAGGCAGTTATATGGCGAAAGGTTGACTCAGCACAGCAATATGGAAGGGTATATGGGGAAGATAAACCACACTGTAAACGAACTGGCCCAAATTGGCGACAAAATTGATGATGGCGATTTGGCTATGGTTCTTTTGGGTGGATTACCAGAGGATTGGGACACCGTTGTCTCAACCATATGTAACTTGCCTGATTCAGACTTCACGACCGCCACAGTTAAAAGGCGGCTGTTGGCAGAAGCAGAAAGGCGTTCGTCTAATCTACCAAAAGATGTGGGTGCCATGGTCGTTAATGCCTCTGCGAAGCCCATTGAAACAGAAAAACAATTTAAAACAAAGGTTGTTTGTTTCAAATGTAGAGGTTAAGGCCATTATGCAAGGGAATGCAGGAAGAAAGGAAAGAATAAACAAAGAGGTTTGACCAGAACAAAAGCGTAAATATGTCGGCAATGTGCAACACTTTGTTTGGAGCTACCGCCGAGACCTGGATCATAGATTCCGGAGCGACGCACCATATGACTCCCAAGAGAGATTACTTCACATGTCTGAAAGAGTGCACAAACAATATGAGTTCCATCACTGTTGCGAATGGCTCTTCTATAGAAGCATGTGGTATCGGTACTGTCAGTGCCAACATTGTTGGACACAAGGGGGATGCCAGCAATTTGGTTTCCCAGAACACCTTGTACATTCCAGATATGCGTCACAGTGTTCTGTCTGTACTCCAAATGATAGAAAACGGTAGAAAGGTTGTCTTCAACAAGAGTGGTTGCCACATTATGGACATGAAAGGTAAACTCTTGATAAGGGAAAGAAGCTGGGCAGACTTTACTACGTCCAGAATACTCCATCCTCTCCGATAGATCAGAATGATCGTGTTTCTCTTGCATCTGAATGCAAGGTAGAGCTTACACTGGAACTTTGGCACAAAAGGCTGATGCATGTAAATGCATATACGATAGCATAGATGGCCAAGAACCAAAGTGTAAGAGGACTTGATTGCAGCCCGGCAAAGCCAGAAAAGTGCGAAGACTGCTTGATCGGCAAGTCTTACCGTCTGCCATTCCTTCAGCACTCACACAAGGAGGAAAAAGAAATCATGCCGTTGGACTTGGTGCATGCGGACTTGATGGGTCCACTTGACGTATTGAGCTGGGGAGGAGCCAAGTACGTCTTAACCATCATTGATGAATCTACGAGATATACAAGTGTATTTTTCTTGAAAAACAAAGGCGGAACCCTGGGAAAAGTCAAAGAGTGGATTCAAGAATCTGAGAAACAAACCAGCCGGAAACTAAAACGGATACGTACGGATAATGGCTTGGAATTTTGTTCAAAGAAATGGGACACTTTCTGCACGAGCGTTGGAATAGTTCATGAAAACACTATGACGTATACACCCCAACAGAATGGTGTGGTAGAAAGAATGAATAGGACACTCCTAGATCTTGTCAGGAGCACTATATCTGGAAGTGGTCTGCCAAAGGCTTCCTGGGCGGAGCTGACTTACACCGCAGCCTATGTCAGAAACAGAGTTCTCAACAATCATAATGGTGAAAGCACGCCATATGAACTGTGGACAGGGAACAAGCCTAGTCTCAAACACATAAGAGCTATTGGCTGTCAAGTATTTGTCCATATTCCAAGACAAGTCCGTAAATCCAAACTCGAAAGGAGAGCTGTCAAAGGTAACCTTGTTGGATATGCACTCAGAGGACGTGGCTACAGAGTGTGGATTCCTGAGATGAAGAAAGTGGTGGAATCTCGGGACTGTGTCTTCAAAGAGAGTGATGTATCGAGGAACGACAGCAACCGGGAGGTGCTTCCATCAGTTGAACACTACAGCTATGGGACTAAACGGGAATTTGAAGAGTATCCAGTGTCTTTATTAGATCAAGAAGACGTGATACTTACAGAAGAGGACAGCCATAATGAAGATACTGTGAAGCCTTCTCCTATTCGATCTCATCCAATGATCCTAAGGAACCAGAGAAATGCTCAGAATTCAATTGAACTCCTCAGTACTGAAGTAAATAAGGGAGATCCTACTTCGTATAAAGAAGCTATCCAAGGCCCTGAAGCTGAGCATTGGCTTGAAGCAAGTGGAAGAAACCTAGCGGACATTTTGACCAAGCCAATGGGGAGAAACCTACACGAACCTCATCGTTCGGGACTTTTAAACGGCGAAGTAATCCATAAAGAAGGGATCACTTCGAGGGAGGAGATTGCTAGACCGTGACGGCGGGCGGCTGGCTTCGGCAACACTGGAGCTGACGTCACTTCCTGTTGATGTAACCTGCAAGCGGCATCGCCACGCTGACTTATTTTTTCTTTCTCCATGTTTACTATTTAATCTATATATAATCCTTTTACCTTGTAGTTAATTAAATAATATTTACGTTGAGCGCTGTGTGTAATCAATTGGAATACAACAATAACTAATAATATATTCGTTAAAGTATTATACATTGAGCAAACATTCACTTGGGGATAACCCGGGCAAAGCCACGGGTCATATTATATAATTGTAACGAGTTTTATTTTAAAAACAACCTTTTATTTTCTACAAATATACTCATTCAGCGAGTATTATATAATGTTTATATAGGATGAACGACCTGTGAATAGTTTTTTATTGTTATAAAATTACTTTCTACGTTACTCTTGGTTAATGGCACCCATAATAATAAACTTGAACTGAACTTTCTCCACGTCCACGTGGGGTAACTCTGCTTATTCCTTATATCTTATAACATCTTTACATATTTAATAACATCTTTACATATAACATTATCTCTTACATATATAATATCTTTATATCAAACAACACCTTATATCTTAAATATCTCTTACATTAATATTTTGACATCTATGATGCCTTTACATCCAACAACATTTTACATCTAACAACATCTTACAATATCTTCATGGCTAATAACATCAAGAAGGTGAAACTTCCATACCGGCGACACCCTCCCGGCATCCAAACCGCCAATTTGGGCATAAAAGAAGTTGAGAAGAATCGGAAAACCAAAAGTAATAGTAGGGTTTTAATATTACATGTTCGGTTCCCTTACTCCTCACAGGTGAACTTCCAATTATCCCTGCAGGGGACTGGAGAGAGATCCCCAAATATAGCGAGATAGGATTTAAATTTATTTGATATTAAAAGTGAGTGAAAGCCGCGGAAAGACAAATATATAAAGAAGGGACTCGGTGACGTTGGAGGGGAGCTTAAAGAAAGACATTTACCTAAATGCTAACTAGACACGGCGAGGGCTCCACTGTGATATCTAGATACATAACACAGAGGGGAGTTAAGGCTGTCTGTCTTCTCTTACCCCATCAGTGTCTTACACCTCTGAGTCCAACTTTACATTCCGACAGCTCGCTGTGAACTCGTAGAGTTCTCTATTGGCAACAAAGTGGAATGTAGCGAACTAGAGACTGACTACAGCCCTGCTGATACTGACAACGCTGAAAGCCGGACTTACGTCATCACGCAAGGCCTCCCATCGGAGTTTTGCGCCAGAACCAGCAGTCTAGTAATCAGTACCTAGTCCTGGGTCTGTGGAGCGAGCAAGCTATCGGAGGAGGGAAGTTGAGTTCCAGTCCACGTGCACACGGCCACCGTAGAATGGACAATAACGACACTCGCCTGACCGACCCGAAGGAAAGGACATATTATGACTTTATCATTACCTCAGAGGTGTAAGTAACTGAATCTGTAACCCCAACCCATTGTCCCAGTATTGTACAGTCACTAGATATATCCTTGTAACCACGCCGTTAGTAGAACTGGAACGAAGACAAGTCCGTGGCTCCATCTGGAACATCTGTTACACACAGCAGCCTAGAATTAAGACTTTATGGTCAACAGATTGCTATTGTCACCGAGTCCCTTCTTTATCTTTTGTCTTCACCTGGTTTGTAAATTTTAAAACATTTTTTTAAAATATATATTTCTTAATATTTTATATTTGCTGATTTCAACCTAATCAAATAAGTTTCCTATAAAATCCTATATTCAGGATCCACCTCACACACGGAGTTTAACACCTCGTAATCAGAGGCAATCTAAAAAACATGCAAACGTTTCAGAAGAACCCTCAAGAAACCAACAAATACCACTCCATTCACATTCTCCTTTACCTACCAACTTTGTTTTAATTTAGATCTTTTGTTCCTCAATAGTTCTCTTAATATGTTCTTTATAATATAATAATTCTAAAACCTTCATATATTCAATTTTAAATTGTTAAAATCATTTATCTTCCATTCTCCACACTATAGTGATATAGACAGTTTTGTTGTGTATATGTTCTTCTCTTCCGATATATATATGATATAATCTAAGCGCTGGACTCTCAAGGTCGACAACTAGGTCTAAAGAAAGATATAGTGACGTGTGTCAGAGCACTTCTTTATATATATGTGATGACATTATATTCTCACATCTAGGTTAGTTTACAACAGGAATAAGTTTTAGTCAATCATAAAATTGTTTTGAATCAGTTAAAAGACATGAATCTGGGTTGATATTCCATGCAGTCTAATGACCCAATCCATTGATTCAGAACACATTATATTCAATATCTGGTTGGTACCTGCTGTAATAGATCTTGGTAGAATAAATCCAACTTCAGGTTGTTTCAATTAGACAGTAGATTGTGGCCCTCATCAGTTGAGAAGTTCCAAGAAATAGGCGATTCTAAATGAGGTTGATAGGAGAGATGAATTCCTTTACTTTAGAATTTTGAAAATTTTAGTGTAAAAATAAATTTTAATTATAGAAATTTCTTACCTGATATCTTCGACATTTAAAAATAAAAATTATTCTCACTTTAAATTAACTATTTTATCTGTATTATTTCATTTTTCCGGTGATATTCTCTTTTAGATTAAAATCGGTTTGTTTCTTTAGAACATCAAATAGTAAACTTCGTGCAATTTCGTGAGCTCCTCTTCAATCTTAACTCACAGATTTCTTGAGCATATTTCTTCATAATTTGTTATTTACTCTTACGCCTGATCAAATTCAATCAAACGCTTTGACAAAGAATTATGAGAATTGAGATATTTATAAACTGTAAGGTTTCTCATTTTCTTTTCTTCTTTATCTTCGAAAACAACTTTTTAGTGAAATTTCGTTTTTGACTTCGTAAATTTATATGACCGCTCCAATGGCCCCCCGATTCTTGCAAAAGTCCAACCCCACCAGCGAGTGCAAGTAACCAAATGGGGCTCTGGCACATTTGTAAGTGCAAAGTCGAACTGCTTTCACATGTGTAGACATGTGGTGCGCTTACAGTAAAAAGCAGTCGCTAACTACCCACCATGATTATCATGGCCTGTACCACGTGTACTAGGGATAAGCAAAAAAAAAAATATGACCGGTGGAGAGTGTAATTCATTAGTATGCTCTTTCCACCATAATATTAAAAAAGAAACTTATACCAACTATCTTTGAAACGTTAAACTATTTTTTAAAATAGAAATAAATTATCAACCTTTGTTATTTTAGAAAACATAACATTTGTTTAATTAAAGTGTCCAAGATAAATATACTATCGAATAATCAATTCTTCAGTTATATTTTTATTTTCAATGTGAAATCACAAATGGCATTGATTTATTGAATAAATTTATTTCTAGGTGATTTGTTTCTATCAGCGATGTTATGAATATCACTTCTTATATGGAATTTCTCTTATAATTTAAAATTTAAAAAATACTCTCACACTATTTTCTTTTCATAAGAAAATATTTAAACCAAAATAGATTTGTATAGAAATTTTAAGGCAAAATATTCATTTTAATGAAATCCACTCAACATATTCATAATATTTTGGTTATATATATATATATATATATAATAGAACAGGTTAGCTCATCACACAGGATATTTAAACAGAATCTGAACATTGCTATAGAGCGGGAAAACGCTATTTCACTTTAAAATGTCGAATTGACACCATATATGGTATTAAGGTATATAGGTAATTAGTGATTTTTATACCGATGTGTGAATGTATATTTTATTCATAATGGATATTTTAATATATGTTTATAAAAAAACATAATATTTTAAATAGATTACTCTCATTAACCACAAATCATATATATAATACGTCAAACATAAATTGCTTATAAATTTCTTTTGATTATGTATAAATAGTGCATGGATATCTAGGTTATAATTTGTGAATCATCTAAAGAATTGTCCTCTACGACATAAACAAATATGATGACATCATATTTGTGTCATAAGGCATCATTGCAATGTCGTCATATCGATGTCAAAATACAAATATATAAGCTTCTCTTTAGCGAATAAGCATAACTTCCAGTTTAAATTTTAAAATAAGTCGCCAACATTCCTCTAACATCAAATAGAAATATACTCTATAACAAAAAAAAAATCGACGCACCAAGAAGCAGTTATCCAATTTATATGAAAATACGTATACAAAGAGGTTTCGACCAAGCATGCAAATGATTGAAATTTGGTGGCCGATTTATGCAAAGCAAGAGCTCCAGCTCATCTGAACTGCGCATCCAGCACGAGCATTCTAGAATCAATATTCGGCGCGGCACGAACTGATTTTCAGAATTTCCGTTTAATATTTTAGCAGTACGCCTATTTCTACTGTATCAATGCCTCGCCGAAAGATTCGTGCTCATTACGAACATATGTCAGAGTTTGAAACTGGTCCTGCCATTGGATTGAAAGAGGCTGGTTGGTCTAATCGACTAATCGCGCGACATCTGTGTCGAAGTGATGCGGCTATTAGGCGATGTTGGCAAAAGTGGGTCAACAACGGAAGTATGCAACGTCAGGACGGCGGTGGTCGATCAAGGGCAACAACAGAACGGG
This sequence comes from Cordylochernes scorpioides, assembly GCA_030710605.1. Taxonomy (NCBI): domain Eukaryota; kingdom Metazoa; phylum Arthropoda; class Arachnida; order Pseudoscorpiones; family Chernetidae; genus Cordylochernes; species Cordylochernes scorpioides. The sequence goes on from CP092877.1 coordinate 48,186,790, forward strand.
AGGACAGAGCAATTGTCAGAATAGCTGTCGCAGCACCGGAATCCACGTTATCTACCATCCAACGTGTGACCGGCACACAAGTGTACAAAATGACCATCAACAGGCGACTGAGAGAGCGGAATCTAAGAGCTCGCCGACCGTTACGATGCCTACCCCTCACACCTGTGCACCGACAAGTCCGACTACAGTGGTGTCGGGAGCGATCAACTTGGAACTGCGCTGACTGGGGACGTATAGTCTTTAGTGACGAGTCCCGCTTCTTACTGTGTCCTGACGACCGTCGCAAACGTGTCTGGAGACGTCCTGGGCAGCGTGTGGATCCTGGCCTTACTGTCGAACACCACACAGGTCCACAACAGGGCGTTATGATCTGGGGTGCCATTTCATTTGATAGCAGGACCCCATTGGTAGTCATTCCTGGCACCCTGACAGCACAACGGTACGTAGATGACATTCTATGGCCTGTTTTGTTGCCGTTCCTCTCACATCTCCCCGGGCTTACTTTTCAACAAGATAATGCCCGGCCACACACGGCACGTGTTACTATGGATTGTCTTCAATCTTGCCGAACTCTTCCGTGGCCAGCAAGGTCGCCTGATTTCTCGCCCATAGAGCATATCTGGGACGTGATGGGAAGGCGATTGCAACCATCCCGGAATGTTGACTATTTAGCATGACAGTTGGAGACAATTTGGCAAGAAATCCCGCAGCACACCATCCGGAATCTTTATCAGTCCATGACACGCCGGGTGACAGCCTGCATCCAGGCCAGTGGGGGGTCCAACGACATATTGACATTCTCAATTTGTGACGATCAAACTATGAAATAAAACAATTAATTTTTTTGAAATTCTAATCGTTTTTCCTATACATGCTCTTTACATACATCAATTTTTGTCCTAATCTGACAACTCCTTCTTGGTGCGTCGATATTTTTGTTATACAGTGTATATAACAAACGTGGGAGATAGAGTACAGCTATATTAGCGGACAAGATGACTAACCTATAGCAGGGTGGTTGAGTTAGGTTAGCGTCTTCTTGAAGTTACTTGGCTAGAACTCGGTGGGCCATCACTGATAAGAGACGCCGAACGCCCGGAGATGGAGTTGTAGGGAAGAGGTAGATTGTGAGAGAACACAACTCACGGACTAAAGTCCACGTAAATACCGAGGTCAGCCGTCCACCTAGGTTTTCGGTGTCAAGAGATCCAGAGAGCTGAGTCCATAACATGCCCGACAATCCAAGTCCGAGGAAGTCCAGCGGGATGATTCTCGCCATGTTCAGCAGGTCCAGGTTGTCAATATTGGCTGTAGAAATACCCAGACAGACATAATTGTTGCGGCTTTCAATAATCAGGAATTCCAAATGAAAAGATATAGATTTATCTTTCACTTTCTGCTAATAAAAATAGGTTTCATAGCTATCTGTGATTTCGATGACCGATTACCTTTATGAGTCATTTCGAAAATAATATTTTGAATAATATTAACCTAAAATTTCACCTATAAAATAGAGATAAAACATAATTCTGTTCCGTTTTAAATCAAGGACTCTTGGGTTCTGAATCTGCTTATTTACCTCTCCAAATACTTTACAGATGTTATATTTTCTATTGTCAAAAATATGAGGAGAATAAATGAGAAAAAAACTATTTTTGAGACTTTATTTTTAAATAGATAGTTATATATATATTAAAATTGAGAATATAATGGTTTATAATAAAGATTCTTCCCTTCCAAAGTGTAAAACATTTTGACAAAATTAAAAATGAATCTAGGGCTAGGTTTCTTTTTACAATTGTTTTATCTCGAGCTAACCCAGAAGTACTACTTCTAGCCAACGGTTTATATAAAACATTCCGGCAAAAGGTGTGGCAGTTACCCGTCATATATTAGAATTGAAGTAAATAATATAAGAGAAAATATAAAGAAAAATGCTAGAACACCATACTAGTTATTTCTCAATATATTTTAGAGCTGAAATTTATTCTCTGCAAAAAGAAAAAATTATAAACATCTAAAATGTAAGATTTATATAGTTTTACTATGAAGCAATCTATTCCAAGTTTAAGAAACCTATTGGGAATATAATAACGCAATTAAATAAGGCAACAGGTTTCTGGAGATGAGTTTGTTTTCATTAAACACCGTTAGATTATTGTTGTACTCCTGTAGAAGGGAGGTAATGCCCAGAAGCTTGAGGTTGCAATAAAAATGAAAATAAACTCATCACCAGAAGCCTGTTGCCTTATTTAATCCAAATACAGGAGATTCACATCTATCCCATAATAATTTAATAGGACAACTTATCCTATTTGTCTGTTTACGGACACATATATTCAATACGATTGTATATATGCTTAAAAATATATACCATGTCTATTAGTATGAAACGCGAACATTTTCAGTGAATTCAAAAGTTCACCAATTCCATACAACAAAAGATTCTTTATTCAAAGTAATTGCCCTGCTTAGCTATACTCTCGGACTACCTTTCAGGCAATTTTCGAATTCCTTGTATGAAAAATTGCAAAAGTTGCACTGCGCACTCTGGCGGCCATTTTCTCATTTCATACTAATAGACCTGGTATGTACTCTTTTTCAGAACATAATTTACATATCTCTATATTATCTGCTCGGTTTCTTCATGACTGAAAAATTTCTCAACAAATATGTATATTAAAATATAAGCTATTCAAAGCTTGGAATTAGACGAATCGAAAACCATTTTGCATGATTTTTGGAAAGAGTTATAAAATTCTATTTATTTTATACAGATTGATTGACCCAGCTTCGCCCGTCTTCTGCGTGAGTAAATGTTTGTCAGACCAATATTTTTTAAACATTTTTTAAAATTAAGAGATTATATTATGTTCACTATAATTAGTATAGTTATAAGAATTAAAATTAATTTAACATTATTACACTATCTTCAAAGTCATTTTGTTTATTTTTCAAATATTTCACGTTAAAGTGACAATATGATCATAATAAATAAAATTTTGCTATAACATTCTTCGTTGAGCAAACATTCACTAGGGGAGAACCCGGGCAATACCGGGTCATGATATATAATTGTAACAAATATTATTTTATCAAAAATAGACGACCGGTGACATCAAAGACTTTACACTACCTTAAGTTTTGTTCCTGAGTGTATTCCAGATTGCGCTCTACCATCTAAAAATGCTCATACGAACGGTTAGGATATGTATTTTGTGGTTTTAATGTCAACATCTGGCCTTTTTTCTATTTTTAGTATTTTTATACATTAACAGCGTATTTACAAAAATTTGGTCTTAAATACCCATTTATTGATTTCTCAGGAAGCCTCTTGGACAAAATATTTGGTCGTTGAAGTAAAGTCTGCACCACGCTGATAAAGACCAACATTCCGAAACGCATTTGTGATTGACTTTCCTTGATTTATCAAGAAAATGGTTTATATCATGGAAGAAGTAATATCAACATTAATTTGATTTTTGTTCCACCTTTTAAATATTTATTAAAATTCCATAAAAGGAAAAACTATTAAAAATAACTTTTAAAATTGGCTTATGTCATTTATGAATATAGAATAATTTTTAAAATCAGGTGTGTTTTCTATTAAAAACAATATTTATTTAATGAATATTTGTTAATTAATATTAAAGCTCAACATAATTAATTAACTCCTAAAATACGTTAAATCAATTTCAATTTGAAGTATAATGGTAAACTCAATTTACCTTTTTAAAAAAATAATTACTTAAACAACAAAATACACCCAGCACTCACCTAATCTTAAACTAATTTACAACCTTAAATTAGCCCCGTGAAATAAAATCAACTTAAAATTGGAAAATTGCCAACCAATAAGGTGGATGATAGCTTTAATGAACATTTTTAAAATCTCATTTTACATTAAAGAGAGATGATGATATATGATGATACTCATACAGCATCTCTCCATTAAATAAAAACCGCTAAAATAATGATAGAATGGAAGTAAGCTGTTTATCTACACAAAATGAAAACATGCAATGAATTCAAGTCTATATTTCCCCTATTAAAATAAAACTACAAAAAAAAAAGAATTAAAAAAATGGTGATACAAGAGTAGGGAAGCCGTTGCTATAGTTACGTGAAAGTAAGCTCTATTGATTTGCCAGAATTCTTTCGTGTGCTCTAGTTAATTATTAGTTTAAAAGTTTTCTCCCAAATTTTTGCATCGTCTGCATTGGAAAATCTCCATCGAAGCTTGCTAACAGATTTAAAATAAATCAAAGCTAATTAAAATGCAAATTTTTACCATAAGGTAATATCTGAAGTTTATTTTCGATTATTTATTCATTTATTTATTTTTTACAAAAAGAAAATCGTTTTAATTTAAGTTTTCGCTTATTTGTGTCAAAGTTGTCAGTTGCTATAAATATTAGAATGAATAAATAATAATGTAAGGGATATTTTGTAATAAATTTGTATACATTGAGATACTTCTGGTCATTATGTATATAAACTATGTATGTAATTATGTTTATATTTTACACTAGTCGAGTGACCCTGACAACGCCCGGGTTGTTCCAGAGTGGATTTCTACCAGAGTGCATATAGAATTAAAAAAAAACTTTTATTATAATATGAATATTATAATATATATAATATAATATATAAATATTATAATATAAATATAAAATAGTTTGGATCCTAAAATTAGAATGTTAGAACCAAGTTGCTGTTATAATGAGGTTCCCTTGGTAACAAGCTGTGTTATCCATTTATTTGGTCTGAGTGGCTGTTATATATATATACAACCGGAACACCTCCTATAACCAGTTCAACAGAACCCAAGGCTCAACGATCTCATCACCCTAGTGACTGTGGCCCACCAAAAGATGAATTACTCCCCATAATAAACCCTTTGAGACCTACAAATAAAACACCTTTTTGAAAATAAATTATTCACTCATGGAGAGAAAATTTAAGGAAGTGTAAATTCTTTGATGTCACCAGTCGTCTTTCTTTTTTTTTTTTAGGAGACAGAGGCAATTTTGTTCATACTTGGTTATCTCGTGTATCTTCAATAAAGGTCACTGTAATATATTTCAGAGTTATAGTCTAAACTCGATAAACATGCTGAAAGGTATAACTTCCTTAAGTTTTATCTCCATAAGTGTATTTTATAAAATCAAATTGATGCTATAATTTTAAACAAATATGATAGAAAGATTGCTCTTTATTTATTTATTTCAACACACAAACGCGATATCCCGGCTAGGGATAATTGCGTCGATTTACATTTTTTAAACAGAGAGAGTTATAAAATTTTTACAAAAAAAAAAAAAGTAATCGGAATAAAAAGAGAAAAAAATATATATATATATTAGGAACCTGAACCTTTCAAGTTTGAAAGAAAATCATGAATATATTTACAAAAATAGTTAAACTTATGATAATTCTCTCTGCTATTTACAAATTGATATAGATCTACAACATTATTTATTGTCTGTTGTCTAGCGGTGAAGAAGAGTGGACATTCCAGCAGTAGGTGTCTCGAGTCCTGGAATTCGTTGCCACAATGACAGCTAGAGTCTTCAATCGCGCCAATTTTTGATAAAATTCCTTAAAATTTCCATGGTTCGTTATAAATTGTGAATTATAATAGTTTGGTCGAAAATATTTCGGTATTGCATAAGGAAAGAAACTTTGAAATGTTTGATTAGTATTCTTTTTCAGTAAATTAATCCTTGATATAATGAAATCTTTGAGTATACCTGGAATATACAAATCATAAAATTGTTTATCTACTGTTGATAAATTATTCAACTCATATATAACCTATAATTCTAGATTCCATATAATCAGTGATCAAAGGAATATTGGCTAAGGTGTGAACACAGTTATAACTGGTTGTTTTATATGTTTGGGTACACCATAGCAGAATTTGATATTGCATTGAGTTCAGTTTGTACTTATATTTTTTGCTAATAAATTGAAACCATATTTCTGTTCCGTAAGTTAACGTTGGCCTTATTATAGATTTATAAAGTGTAAGCCTTTTTTGGGTGCTAAGACCCCAAGATTTTCCACATATTGAAAAAAGAAGGTTTTTCAATCTTTGGGTTTTGTTTAGTATAATGTTAAGGTGAGGGCCAAAATTCAATTTGTTTTTCCATCTATGATTCGCAATCGTAATTCCAAGAATTTCAATTTCTTCTACGGGCATAATAATATTGTCTCTAAAATTAATTAAAATTTTGTCTTTATTGTGCAAGTGTAAAATACTAGTTTTATCAAGATTGATATTCAGCTTATTATCATTACACCATTGATCTATCTTTTCCAAATTAAACTCAATCGACTTTTTTAGATTTGTTAACCCATTATTCCAACATATAATAGTTACATCATCAGCATAGCAAATGATTTCATAGTTTGGTGATTGCAAATTAGTTAGCAGATCATTTAAATATATCAGCCATAACAACGGAGACAATGGTCCACCCTGAGGACAGCCCTATGTTAATATCTTTGAAACTTTCATATTATTATACTTGAAAATCGTTTTTCTATTTTTCAAAAAAGAACGTGAATTTTGATCAATTCAACTGGTAAATTGTCTTCGTCTAATTTTTTAAACAAGGCTGGCCACCATGTATTATCAAACGCTCCTTGTATATCAATTGCAAACAGCGTAACTAGTTGTTTCTGTCTATGTTCCATTATGATCTTTGTGATTTTTTCAAACAGGTTGTTGTTGACTTATTCTTCAAGAACTCATGTTGTCTGGGGCTAAGGAGATCATTTTTTTCATAGTATTCGTATATTTTATTTTTCAAAATTTTTTCAAATATTTTTGATAAGTTAGAAATTAATGAAATAGGTCGATAACTCTTTACTAATTCTAAATTCGTTTTGTGAGGTTTTGGAATTATCCTGAGAGCTGCCTCTTTCCATCTATCTGGATAATATCCGAAGTGAATGCATTTATTAAATAAATCGCATATTAATGGTAAAATTTTTGGAAGGGCACTTTTGATCATGTTGTTACTTATACTGTCAACCCCAGGGGCTTTTTTTGATGTCTATGTTAGATATTAGGTTCACTATTTCCCCTTCCTCAACACAGACCTTATTCTTGTTAATCATTTTTAGTTTGTAATTTCTAATTAGTTGATGGTAGAAATCATCCGTATCGAAATTATCATCTGGTACCAACTCATTTAACAAGTTGCTCATTGATCGTTCTTTTAGGTGTTCTGGGGCATTGTCAATTAAGGGTATTCCCCTTTGTTTATCTAGTGTTCTTAATTTATTAAAAAAATTATATGCGTTACCAAATGGATTGTTTGTATAATTTTCTTCCATAAGATATCGCCAGTTAATTTTCTTTGCTTTATCAATTGCATTAGTGTATCGATTCCTAGTCAACTTGAGTGTGTTATAACTGATTGCTCCGTGGCGATAATATAGGTTTCTTATGTAGTGAAAATGATCTTTCTTTTTTTTCAATTCATTATTCCACCAGTTATTACTAGAATAATATTTAGAGTTGGAGGATATAACTTCCAAAGATTTAAAGGCAGCTTCTGTTAAAAGGTTTGTAAGTCCATTTACTATCATATCAATATCTAAATCTGAATTAACTCTTTCCACTTTACTTTTAAGTCTTATTATTTCTGTTAAAGATATATTATGAGAAAATCGAGACCAATCAGCATCGTTTTCTTTGAATTTCCAAGTGGATTTTTGATTATTGAATAAGTATTCGTTTTTTTTTTTATTTCGAATTTTATAGCAACATGGTCCGAAATATTTGTTAGTTGGGAAGTTTGCCAGTTATTTATTAAGCTCAATGAATGTTTATTGGAAATAGTAAGATCGATTATACTAGTTTCGCGACAGGTAGGCGTTTTCACACAATAGTTTTCATTCATTTTTGGTGTTTTTTTTTTTGGGGGGGGGGGAGGGGTAGCGATAAGAGAATTCTAAAAATAGGCTCAAAACCAACCCAAGATTTAAAAATACATATGAAATGTAGATATATAAATTAAGATATATATGTGAAAAAAATGATAGAAAATGATAAAAATGTATAATGATAATATATTAAAAATAAAGATGGCATATCCTGACCAGGAGAACATTTGCTTTTTAGATGGCAGAGCGCCCATCAGAGATTTATTAAGAAAATAGTTTGGCCAAATATCAGGGAACAGGCTAAATCAACTTTTTGTTTATTTCTGTTCCAATAGATGGCGCTCTGCCATCTAGAAAACACATGTTGTCCTGGTCAGAATATGGCTTCTTTTTTATATATATATTTGCGTAAAGAATAGATTTTAAAATGCCTAAATTTATATACATACTGATAGTTTTATAATTTTCACTTGAAATTTTAGAAAATAAAATAGAAAATCAATAAATCATTTTTTTCTAAACATTAGACTAACATCTACCGCACATTCCAAAATGGGTTACTTGGAAAATTTGGTTATATAATATAGTAAGATAAGATAGATATAAAAAGAAAAGGATTATGAAATTTTCATTATCATTAATATATATCATTTCTTTAAAGAAAGATAGGAATATAGAGAAAAAAGGTGACGCAATATAATAATTATCTCATTTTAGTTTATTCATTATCAATGTTCATCAGTTAACTCATTCAATCATTTAAAAATGTTAACAAAATATTCATAGGTTAAATGTGTATGCATATTTCAGGGAATCTTTAGTAGTAATTTTCCATAGGCATATTGTCAAAGAATAATTGTGCAGAACCTAGCATATTGTTGCACCAAGTTGCAGCTTTGCAGGGTCGTCGACCTTGGTTTCCTCCTTCTTGGTGTTATACACGTTTCCATACTTAAAGCAAATAAAGAAAAGTAAATAAATTACCTTTTAAAGTTATTGTGTTTACTTATTTGTTGTCTTTCTCGTAGATTGTGATCCGCAGTCTTCGTCTAGGTCCTCTCTCGCTCTAATAACCAATCAAGATATATGTACAATAACAAAATTACAAAAGGAATGAAACTATAAAAAGGAACAATACTGTTGTATTCCAATTCGATTACACACAGCGCTTAACGTTAATTATTATTTAATTAACTACAAGGTAAAAGGATTATATATAGATTAAATGGTAAACATGGAAAGAGAATAAGTCAGCGTGGCGACGCCGCTTGCAGGTTACTTAAATAGGAAGTGACGTCAGCTCCAGTGTTGCCGAAGCCAGCCGCCCGCCGTCACGGTCCAGCAGTCTCCTCCCTCGAAGTGATCCCTTCTTATTTATGGACCATTTCGCCGCCCCTAAGTCTCGAACGATGAAGTTCGTGTAGGTTTCTCCCCATTGGCTTGGTCAAAATGTCCGCTAGGTTTCTTCCACTTGTAACATAGTCCAGTTGAATCACACCGTCATCCACCTTTTCTCTGACGAAGTGATATCTAATAGCGATGTGTCTGGTCTTGGATCGGCTGATGTAGCTCTTGGCGTGTGCTATAGCCGCTTGGTTATCGCACCACACCGGAGTTGGCTCAACCATATTATGTGGTATATCCAAATGGTTTAGGAACTCCCTGATCCATGTCACTTCCCTGACTGACGATGATCGGGAAATGTATTCCGCCTCCATTGTGCTGAGGGCGGTGACAGTTTGCTTTGAACTTCGCCATAGGATTGGAACGCCTGCAAACATCACTACGTTACCCGATGTACTCTTTCTGTCTTCCAGGTTGGTTCCCCAATCTGCATCCGAATAGACACAGTTGTTTCCCCAGTCCGTCTATAGGTGATGCCTAGATGCTCTGAATATTTTAAGTATCTTAAAATTCGTTTCGCAGCAACCCAGTTTTTTCTAGTGTACTTTGAACAATAGCGAGCCAATTGACTTACTGCATAGGCAATGTCTGGCCTTGTCCGCTGTGAAATGTAGAGCAGTTCACCAATTAGTTCACGGTAGGGAAGGTCTTGGCAGTTTTCTTCATATTTTTCCTCAAGAAGTTCTGGTCTGGTTTCCATCGGCGTTGAGACTTCTCTTCCTTCCTGAAGATTGAACCGTTCCAGTAGACTTTTTATATAGGCTCTTTGTGCTAGAGTTACGCATCCACCCTTTGATCGAGTGAAGTTGACACCAAGCAGGTAGGATACTGGTCCGATGTACTTTGTTTCGAAGTGACCTCTCAGCAGTTCAATCCACTTTTCTCTCACTTCTTGATTCTCCGTCAGAGTAAGAATATCATCCACGTATAATGATAAGATTATCATTCCTTCGTTCAGCTTGAGCTTGTAGACACAAAGGTCAACTGGATTCCTCATAAATTCCCTTTTCTTCAACCACTCATCAAGGCACTTGTTCCAACATCTGCCGCTTTGCTTCAGTCCGTACAGAGATCTTTTGAGTTGGCAGTAAAGATGTTCCTCACCAGGGTTAACAAAGCCTTCTGGTTGTTCCATGTAGATCACTCGGTCAAGCTTGCCGTAGAGATAAGCACTTTTCACGTCATATTGGTCTATGAACCAGTTATTTTCAACACCTATTGCTGTGAGCAGTCTTGTCGTTTCAAAACTAGAAACAGGTGAGTAAATCTCATCATAATCGATTCCCTTTTGTTGCGTGAAGCCCTTTGTCACGAGTCGGGCCTTGTATCTAACTACTTGACCCTCGGCGTTGGTCTTCTTGTGTAGTACCCACTTACAAGCAATTGGGGCAGAGTCTTTTGGTAGTTCTGTTAGTTCCCAAACTTTGTGCTTTCTCAAGGATTCCAATTCTTCTTCGATTGCTTCAAGCCAATGCTCAGCTTCAGGGCCTTGGATAGCTTCTTTATACGAAGTAGGATCTCCCTTATTTACTTCAGTACTGAGGAGTTCAATTGAGTTCTGAGCATTTCTCTGGTTCCTTAGGATCATTGGATGAGATCGAGTAGGAGATGGCTTCACAGTATCTTCATTATGGCTGTCCTCTTCTGTAGGTATCACGTCTTCTTGATCTAATAAAGACACTGGATACTCTTCAATCTCCCGTTGAGTCCCATAGCTGTAGTGTTCAACTGATGGAAGCACCTCCCGGTTACTGTCGTTCCTCGATACATCACTCTCTTTGAAGACACAGTGCCGAGATTCCACCACTTTCTTCATCTCAGGAATCCACACTCTGTAGCCACGTCCTCTGAGTGCATATCCAACAAGGTTACCTTTGACAGCTCTCCTTTCGAGTTTGGATTTACGGACTTGTCTTGGAATTTGGACAAATACTTGACAGCCAAAAGCTCTTATGTGTTTAAGGCTAGGCTTGTTCCCTGTCCACAGTTCATATGGCGTGCTTTCACCATTGTGATTGTTGAGAACTCTGTTTCTGACATAGGCTGCGGTGTAAGTCAGCTCCGCCCAGGAAGCCTTTGGCAGACCACTTCCAGATATAGTGCTCCTGACAAGATCAGGAGTACCCTATTAATTCTTTCTGCCACACCATTCTGTTGAGGTGTATACGTCATAGTGTGTTTATGAACTCGTCCAACGCTCGTGCAGAAAGTGTCCCATTCCTTGGAACAAAATTTCAAACCATTATCCGTACGTATTCGTTTTAGTTTCCGGCTGGTTTGTTTCTCAGAATCTTGAATCCACTCTTTGACTTTTCCCAGGGTTCCGCCTTTGTTTTTCAGGAAAAATACACTTGCATATCTCGTAGATTCATCAATAATGGTTAAGACGTACTTGGCTCCTCCCCAGCTCAATACGTCAAGTGGACCCATCAAGTCCGCATGCACCAAGTCCAACGGCATGATTCCTTTTTCCTCCTTGTGTGAGTGCTGAAGGATTGGCAGACGGTAAGACTTGCCGATCAAGCAGTCTTCGCACTTTTCTGGCTTTGCCGGGCTGCAATCAATTCCTCTTACGCTTTGGTTCTTGGCCATCTTTGCTATCGTATATGCATTTACATGCATCAGCCTTTTGTGCCAAAGTTCCAGTGTAAGCTCTTCCTTGCATTCAGATGCAAGAGAAACACGATCATTCTGATCTATCGGAGAGGATGGAGTAGTCTGGACGTAGTAAAGTCTACCCAGCTTCTTTCCCTCTATCAAGAGTTTACCTTTCATGTCCATAATGTGGCAACAACTCTTATTGAAGACAACTTTTCTACTGTTTTCTATCATTTGGAGTACAGACAGAACACTGTGACGCATATCTGGAACGTACAAGGTGTTCTGGGCAACCAAATTGCTGGCATCTCCCTTGTGTCCAACAATATTGGCACTGACAGTACCGATACCACATGCTTCTATAGAAGAGCCATTCGCAACAGTGATGGAACTCATATTGTTTGTGCACTCTTTCAGACATGTGAAGTAATCTCTCTTGGGAGTCATATGGTGCGTCGCTCCAGAATCTATGATCCAAGTCTCGGCGGTAGCTCCAAGCAAAGTGTTGCACATTGCCGACCTATTTACGCCTTTGTTTTGGTCAAACCTCTTTGGTCTTTGTTCATTCTTTCCTTTCTTCCTGCATTCCCTTGCATAATGGCATTTACCTCCACATTTGAAACAAACAACCTTTGCTTTAAATTGTTTTTCTGTTTCAATGGGCTTCGAAGAGGCATTAACGACCATGGCACCCACATATTTTGGTAGATTAGACGAACGCCTTTCTGCTTCTGCCAACAGCCGTCTTTTAACTGTGGCGGTCGTGAAGTCTGAATCAGGCAAGTTACATATGGTTGAGACAACGGTGTCCCAATCCTCTGGTAATCCACCCAAAAGAACCATAGCCAAATCGCCATCATCAATTTTGTCGCCAATTTGGGCCAGTTCGTTTACAGTGTGGTTTATCTTCCCCATATACCCTTCCATATTGCTGTGCTGAGTCAACCTTTCGCCATATAACTGCTTTCTTAGTTGTACGGCTCGATATCTACTATCCTTTGGTGCGTATAATTTTTCCAGTTCCTCCCAGACCTCTTTCGGAGTATTCAAATGTTGAACATGCAATTGTTGTTCATCATTAATCCCGAGGCAAATTTTTGCGAACGCCTTACCCTCCCGCGACAAAAAAAAAAGTTTTGTTGCAACAAGGTCACTAGGGTCAGGCTTAGCCTCTCCTGGATTGATCAAACTCCACAAGTCGGTTTCGATTAGAACGAGTTTCATCTGGAAGCTCCAGCTGGAGTAATTATCACCATTCAATTTTGTAATCGTCGTGTTTGCCATTTTACAAAATATTTGGTAAGTATAAAAAAGGATGAGCCA
>CP092877.1:48200113-48277096 GCA_030710605.1 Cordylochernes scorpioides
GAGAGAGAGAGATTGAGCAATCCATATTTAAAATTATATTTAAAAAAAAAAGATGCATATATTGGATTTATAATGAATTTATTGTTCCAGCATTTCGAGGGGCAACTCGCCTCTCTTTATCGAGGATGTTTGTGTTTTCACTAAAACATGCGAGCACGCGTACACCACTCTCGTTCTACAAGGCCAATGAAAGAATTGTATCTGTGACTTAAATATTACAATCAGTATATATACAGCTAACAATCTATATAGATAATACCGTAACAGAGTTTTCCATTGTAAAGTCGTGAGCTATCTCCTCCGAAGATTCTAAACTACACATAACGATCTATATACCAAAATTTTCGTTATTTTTTTCTTCGTATGATAGGCCTGTTTTTATTTTCCTAATGTTAACAGTTATTTTTATTTTTTAATTTAATCTATTTTACAATCGTAGATTTTTTGCATTTATCATCATCAATTCTTTTGTTTACAATTGCGTACTTTTATAGAGAGAAATAAAGAAATACATAATTGATTAGATACAAAAGTGTGAACCAGAAAGTCGATTTTTAAAAATGTTATTATTTAATATAAACTTATTTTAATTTAATTTTGAAATGAAAAGGTAGTGTAAAAGTGTATATGAGGTTAGATTCAAATAGGTTAAATTATGTTAGTTTAATCGCTAAATAAGGTTAGTTTTAGATAAGTTGAATTAGGTTAGTTTCAGATAATTAAAAAAAATAATGTTCGTTTTTAGAAAAATAATTCGAAATAGTAAGTATATATATTAATATAAAAGATCGAAATGTAAAAATCACTATGTCCAAAATCTTCGCTTTAACTCGTGTAAAACGGCTCGAAGGTACGGCGGTGTCAACGTACAGCGCCGCCTACCAAAGTTAACCTTTTCTGGGAACTCACCAGGTTATATTATTTTTCGAATTGTAGATTGAATTATTACTTTTAATCTATCTTTTATAGTGTCTTCAATAGTCTGTGACGTTTCAGCAACAGCATCAGACAGAAGAATAAATGAACTAAAGAATAAAATCTCATTTTTTCTTTTGTCTGATGATGGTGGCATTTGAATTAGGTCTTATTTTTTTTTATTAATTTGTTATAGTTTTTCATTTGAATTTAGCTCCATTTTTGTGTCTTATTTCTTCTTTATATTAAAACTTAGAATTAAGCTTTGCTTTTTTATATACATGTTTATTACACATTTAGCAATACTTTTTCTTTATATTTGCTCTTATTTACTCATTTTTTTACTCTTTCACAATCAGATTTTGAAAATGGCTAAATGGCTTCACTTCTCCCTATTTGCTTTTGTAGCTTTTCTTATAAAAAAAAATATTAGAACTTAGAATTAAGCTTTGCTTTTTTATATACATGTTTGTTACACATTTAGCAATATATATACCAAAATATTTTTTTGAATACTTACCTCTTTTAGTGAATTTTTGTCAGGGGGGCTACAAAAGTGCCGTACTTTTGCAGTATTTTGATGCTTTTCCTGTGAAAAGGATAATGAAATTTAAAATTAAGCTTTGCTTTTTTATATACATGTTATTTACACATTTAGCAATATATACACAGAAATATTTTTGGAATATTTAACTTTTTTGGTGAATTTTTGTCAGGGAAGCTATGGACTGCCGTAATCATGCATTATGTTGATGTTCTTCTCATAAAAAAAATATTTGGGTTTGGAATTGGGCTTTGCTTTTTTGTATACATGTTTTTTACATATTTAGCAATTTACACACAGAAAAATTTTGGAATATTTAACTTTCTTGGTGAATTTTTGTCAGGGAAGCTATGGACTGCCGTAATCATGCGGCTGCAAAAGTGCCGTACTTATGCAGTATTTTGATGCTTTTCCTGTGGAAAGGATAATGAAATTTAAAATTAAGCTTTGCTTTTTTATATACATGTTATTTACACATTTAGCAATATATACACAGAAATATTTTTGGAATATTTAACTTTTTTGGTGAATTTTTGTCAGGGAAGCTATGGACTGCCGTAATAATGCATTATGTTGATGTTCTTCTCATAAAAAAAATATTTGGGTTTGGAATTGGGCTTTGCTTTTTTGTATACATGTTTTTTACATATTTAGCAATTTACACACAGAAAAATTTTGGAATATTTAACTTTCTTGGTGAATTTTTGTCAGGGAAGCTATAGACTGCCGTAATCATGCGGCTGCAAAAGTGCCGTACTTATGCAGTATTTTGATGCTTTTCCTGTAGAAAGGATAATGAAATTTAAAATTAAGCTTTGCTTTTTTATATACATGTTATTTACACATTGAGCAATATATACACAGAAATATTTTTGGAATATTTAACTTTTTTGGTGAATTTTTGTCAGGGAAGCTATGGACTGCCGTAATCATGCATTATGTTGATGTTCTTCTCATAAAAAAAATATTTGGGTTTGGAATTGGGCTTTGCTTTTTTGTATACATGTTTTTTACATATTAAGCAATTTACACACAGAAAAATTTTGGAATATTTAACTTTCTTGGTGAATTTTTGTCAGGGAAGCTATGGACTGCCGTAATCATGCGGCTGCAAAAGTGCCGTACTTATGCAGTATTTTGATGCTTTTCCTGTGGAAAGGATAATGAAATTTAAAATTAAGCTTTGCTTTTTTATATACATGTTATTTACACATTTAGCAATATATACACAGAAATATTTTTGGAATATTTAACTTTTTTGGTGAATTTTTGTCAGGGAAGCTATGGACTGCCGTAATCATGCATTATGTTGATGTTCTTCTCATAAAAAAAATATTTGGGTTTGGAATTGGGCTTTGCTTTTTTGTATACATGTTTTTTACATATTTAGCAATTTACACACAGAAAAATTTTTGAATATTTAACTTTCTTGGTGAATTTTTGTCAGGGAAGCTATGGACTGCCGTAATCATGCGGCTGCAAAAGTGCCGTACTTATGCAGTATTTTGATGCTTTTCCTGTGGAAAGGATAATGAAATTTAAAATTAAGCTTTGCTTTTTTATATACATGTTATTTACACATTTAGCAATATATACACAGAAATATTTTTGGAATATTTAACTTTTTTGGTGAATTTTTGTCAGGGAAGCTATGGACTGCCGTAATCATGCATTATGTTGATGTTCTTCTCATAAAAAAAATATTTGGGTTTGGAATTGGGCTTTGCTTTTTTGTATACATGTTTTTTACATATTTAGCAATTTACACACAGAAAAATTTTTGAATATTTAACTTTCTTGGTGAATTTTTGTCAGGGAAGCTATGGACTGCCGTAATCATGCGGCTGCAAAAGTGCCGTACTTATGCAGTATTTTGATGCTTTTCCTGTGGAAAGGATAATGAAATTTAAAATTAAGCTTTGCTTTTTTATATACATGTTATTTACACATTTAGCAATATATACACAGAAATATTTTTAGAATATTTAACTTTTTTGGTGAATTTTTGTCAGGGAAGCTATGGACTGCCGTAATAATGCATTATGTTGATGTTCTTCTCATAAAAAAAATATTTGGGTTTGGAATTGGGCTTTGCTTTTTTGTATACATGTTTTTTACATATTTAGCAATTTACACACAGAAAAATTTTGGAATATTTAACTTTCTTGGTGAATTTTTGTCAGGGAAGCTATGGACTGCCGTAATCATGCGGCTGCAAAAGTGCCGTACTTATGCAGTATTTTGATGCTTTTCCTGTGGAAAGGATAATGAAATTTAAAATTAAGCTTTGCTTTTTTATATACATGTTATTTACACATTTAGCAATATATACACAGAAATATTTTTGGAATATTTAACTTTTTTGGTGAATTTTTGTCAGGGAAGCTATGGACTGCCGTAATCATGCATTATGTTGATGTTCTTCTCATAAAAAAAATATTTGGGTTTGGAATTGGGCTTTGCTTTTTTGTATACATGTTTTTACATATTTAGCAATTTACACACAGAAAAATTTTTGAATATTTAACTTTCTTGGTGAATTTTTGTCAGGGAAGCTATGGACTGCCGTAATCATGCGGCTGCAAAAGTGCCGTACTTATGCAGTATTTTGATGCTCTTCCTGTGGAAAGGATAATGAAATTTAAAATTAAGCTTTGCTTTTTTATATACATGTTATTTACACATTTAGCAAAATATACACAGAAATATTTTTGGAATATTTAACTTTTTGGTGAATTTTTGTCAGGGAAGCTATGGACTGCCGTAATCATGCATTATGTTGATGTTCTTCTCATAAAAAAAATATTTGGGTTTGGAATTGGGCTTTGCTTTTTTGTATACATGTTTTTTACATATTTAGCAATTTACTCACAGAAAAATTTTGGAATATTTAACTTTCTTGGTGAATTTTTGTCAGGGAAGCTATGGACTGCCGTAATCATGCAATATGTTGATGTTCTTCTCATAAAAAAAAATATTTGGGTTTAGAATTGGGCTTTGCTTTTTTATATACATACTAACAACAGAACTACACTACTTTAAGGACATGAGAGCACATGCACTGTATCACCATACGTGTACCATTTTCAAAGACCCTGCTTAGGATTAAAACTTCTCAGATGCATAACAATAGTACCAACCTAGAGGTTAACTGGTGTGGATGCATTCCTCTGGGAGTGAGACTATTGAGAAATTCAGTAGGGAGTTATTTTGCTTCTCCGCATTCTAACACTCCAACTGTTAACACTGTGGAAACACTGACTCATGTTTGGTAAGCAATTTCAGGGAAGAAACTATAGACATTGGATTAAATAAATTATTAATTAAATTGCATTAAATAAAAATTATTAGATTTAAATAAATATTATTAGAGTGAAAAAAAAAAGACAGAAATTAACAAATTAGAAAATATAATTTCGAAAAATGCAACTATATTGCAGATAAGATAAGAGGACCTTATTAAAAAATACATAAACAAACTGTAATTCGACACTCGATAATTCGACACTTTCGATAATTCGACCATTTTAAAAATCAAATTTACAAGGTTGATTGTTGTTTAAATACAACTTTGCTTTTTCATGCATAAACACAGGCTCTTGTAGCAAGAACCCAAATATTATTTATAGTCATAGCAAAAGCCAACTAAGTGAAAACTGATGCCTCTTCAGAATGAATGGAAGACTGAAATCTGAAGGAGCAGAAGATATGGGTCATTTATACTTTCACCAGTGCCTTTAGGATCTTTGCGATGGAACGCGTATGGTGTTTCAGCGCATGTGCTCTCATGTCCTTGAAGCACATATACTGACAGTGCCCAAAGTTGAACACACTGTATAGTGTCTGAAATATCTTTGGCCCCTTCGGATACCAACCTTCGCTTCATTCTAGAGAGGCGTTAGTTTTCATGTCATATTTGTAATATAGTTTTGTTGTTTGCAATTTTCTTTTTTTTTTTCCTTTCAAATATGTATCCACTCTGAAATATAGTTTGTAAATTTTTATTCCAATTTATTTTCTTATATATATATGTATTTTTTTCATTTCCAAAATATTTATTTATACTTTCACCAATGCCTTTAGGATCTTTGCGATGGCACACGTATGGTGTTTCAGCGCATGTGCTCTCATGTCCTTGAAGCAAATATACTGACAGTGCCCAAAGTTGAACACACTGTATAGTGTCTGAAATATCTTTGGCCCCTTCGGATACCAACCTTCGCTTCATTCTAGAGAGGCGTTAGTTTTCACTAAGGTTGGCTTTTGCTATGACTATAAATAAGGCTCAAGGCCAAACCTTGGCTACAAGAGCCTGTGTTTACGCACGGACAACTTTATATGTGGCTTTTTCAAGTGTGCGAACATTGGATAGCATACATGTAAAGATGACCCATATCTTCTGCTCCTTCAGATTTCAGTCTTCCATTCATTCTGAAGAGGCATCAGTTTTCACTAAAGTTGGCTTTTGCTATGACTATAAATAATATTTGGGTTCTTGCTACAAGAGCCTGTGTTTATGCATGCAAAATCAAAGTTGTATTTAAACAACAATCAACCTTGTAAATTTGATTTTTAAAATGGTCGAATTATCGAAAGTGTCGAATTATCGATAGTGTCGAATTACAGTTTGTTTATTTATTTTTTAATAAGGTCCTCTTATCTTATCTGCAATATAGTTGTATTTTTCGAAATTTTATTTTCTAATTTGTTAATTTTTTTCTTTTTTTTTTCACTCTAATAATATTTATTTAAATCTAATAATTTTTATTTAATGCAATTTGATTAATAATTTATTTAATCCAATGTCTATAGTTTCTTCCCTGAAATTGCTTACCAAACATGAGTCAGTGTTTCCACAGTGTTAACAGTTGGAGTGTTTGAATGCGGAGAAGCAAAATAACTCCCTACTGAATTTCTCAATAGTCTTACTCCGAGAGGAATGCATCCACACCAGTTAACCTCTAGGTTGGTACTATTGTTATGCTTCTGAGAAGTTTTAATCCTAAGCAGGGTCTTTGAAAATGGTACACGTATGGTGATACAGTGCATGTGCTCTCATGTCCTTAAAGAAGTGTAGTTCTGTTGTTTGCAATTTCATTTTCGGATTTGTTAAAATTTTTCTTCTATAGTTTCTCACCTGCGGGTCCTTCGGGTAAACCCGGGGCGTTGCCCGGGTCACTCGGCTAGTTATATATAATATTACAGATCAATACCATTGTTATTATTTTGTCTACACATTGTGCTTGAAATAGAGATTTATATACAACAGTGTAACCGTAAATAATTGTGTGCATACATATTAATTTTAAATTGATGATAAAATTTTGAAGAAAAATAAATGAGTAAAATAAAAGTATATACATAGTTATTTACAAACAATTAGGATATGAATTCTTTATAAATTTCTGGAAAATCAATTTTTCTGTTTATACTTTATTTTCGGCAGAAGCCCAACTTTCTAAAAACAGTCTACAATGCTTTTCTGTAATATTTTTGTATATAATTGATGCTTGTTTGAAATCTGGTATATGGCTATTATTTAGCGAGTGGTCAACTAGGAGGGATAATGGGAAAAAAATGTAAAAAAATATAGCTACGGGTCAGAGAGAATTTCCCGAATTTTAAAAAGCTATAATATAATTACAACATATCAATCTGCACAAAATCTACGACAAATCTTACGCCACACACATACAAAAATATTTCAAACCAAGAAAATACAACCAATGTAATTTAAAAAATTCCCTTCCAAACCTGTCAAGCTACATACATTGGAGAAACAGGTAAATCACTTAAAGATCGTATTAATCAACATAAAGCAGCTTTAAAAAAACTACAAACCATTATTCCTCCTAGTTGACCACTCCCTAAATAATAGCCATATATTATATTTCAAACAAGCATCAATTATATACAAAAATATTACAGAAAAGCATTGTAGACTGTTTTTAGAAAGTTGGGATTCTGCCGAAGATAAACAAAGTATAAACAGAAAAATTGATTTTCCTGAAATTTATAAAGAATTCATATCCTAATTGTTTGTAACTAACTATGTATATACTTTTAATTTACTTATTTATTATCCTTCAAAATTTTTTCATTAATTTATCTACTTATATAATTGCCTTATTCTGTCTGTGTGAAGTTCACGGATAGATTTTGGTCAGAATGGATAAAATAAAAAAAGTGTTAAGGGATGGGAATCGAACCCACGACCTTCCGCTTACCGGGCAGATGCCATGACCACTAGGCTACCCTGGACATATTTTTCCGTTAATAAAGTTAATATATGATGCCAATATATATAATAATTGTATAAACGAATGCAAGACAAAATCACGGCGAATGTTTCTTTTTTTTTTTTTAAGGCAATTATCGTTTTGCACAATTACTTAATCTTTTAAAATAAATAACAATACTTAAATGAAAATATGTTTCTTTAAATAAAATAAAATAAACTTATAATATAAATATTTATATAATAACTGCTCTAATTTGAAATATTTGGTAGGTTTTATTTATTTATATATTTTCATTTTTAGATATAACTGATCTAATTCGCCGTTTAAAATAACTAATAATAGTTCGCTTAATAACACATATAATATAAATATTTATATAATAACTGCTCTAATTTGAAATATTTGGTATGTTTTATTTATTTATATATTTTCATTTTTAGATATGACTTATCTAATTCACCGTTTAAAATACCTGCTCTAATTCGAAATATTTGGTATGTTTTATTTGTGTTCACTCTATTTCTATTTATTTGAAGTATTATAATTTCCATGTTTCAAAAACCTATTTCAAAAAGGTCGTTAGAAATATGTAAGGCCTGAAATAGCTTTACATGCGAATATTTATGAAGCCAAGCGTAGCTTAATGGTTAGGTGTGCGGCTTCGTATTTCTACAACCTTGGTTCGAAACTTAATTTCCGTACATAAGTAAAAAAAAACTACGAGGAAAACGATAGGCTATTTTAAATTATATATAAATTAAATATTAAAACTATATATTCAAATTATTCTGTTTAGCTCACGAACAGCGCCCTCTATCAAGGTTATAAATACGTTTAAAATCGAAATCTTCTCAAATTTTATTAATAATAGTTCGCTTAATAATAAGAATACTTGATCTAAATCGAAATATTTATAGACGCTCGCTCGATTTTAAGATTTATATCGTAACTAATCTGACTGAAATTTTAACAGTATATATAGTAGAATCTGGAAAAACGTATAGTGAAATTTTCAGGTCTCTATCCCGAATATTCGTCGAGTTTGCCCTTTTGCTCGCGAGCAGCGCCTCTAGCGGTGAAGATGAGAGGTAATATCAGCTGACCTAATGTACATGTAAAGTTTGGAGCGGGACGTTTCACAAGAGTGACATCCACGGCGCCAATTTATAATTGTAACGAATAGTGTTTGAATAAAACATTTAATCGGGTAAACCCGGGCGTTGCCCGGGTCATTCGTCTAGTAATTAATATGTATGCACACAATTATTTACGGTTACACTGTTGTATATAAATCTCTATTTCAAGCAAAATGTGTAGACAAGATAATAATAATGGTATTGATCTGTAATATTATATATAATTGTTAGCTGTATATATACTGAATGTAATATTTAAGTCACAGATACCATTCTTTCATTGGTCTTGTAGAACGAGAGTGGTGTACGCGTGCTCGCATGTTTTAGTGAAAAACACAAACATCCTCGAAAAAGAGAGGCGAGTTGCCCCTCGAAATATTGGATCAATAAATTCATTATAAATCCAATATATGCATCTTTTTTAAATATATATATATATATTATATAGCAGAAATATAGTTTTAAAATAAACTTTCAAAACTTTACCTACCTCAGTTTAAAGAAAAAAGACGGCTATATATTTTTCTGATAATTACGCCTGTGGTTGTAACCAATTTCATCCCGCAACAATAAAAAACAAACTTTATAACTTTATTTTTTGAAAACGCCATTAGAAAATATTCCCTTAAACAGCGAAAAAAAAAGGGGAGGAAATATTTTGAATAGAAATATTTTCCGTTTTCAAGGAAAAATAAATTATAAATGATAATAAAAAAAAGCAGGTCGAGAAAGCTTTCCCAACTTTTTATGCCTCAAGACTTGGGAAGATATTATGGCTGGAGTACAACCCAATAAAATAAACGCCTGCAACAATTTGAAGCTAAATATTCCTAGTGTACCTAATGGACTATATGTAAATATTCCCCTTTTATTTAGAAAACTTTGTTGAAATTAGATTTTCGGTATACTCCCGCGGTGTTTATTTATAATAAATACTAAGAATATGTGTAATTGTTGAATGAATGTGTGTGTTAAATATATATCTACTGCCCTTACTGCAATGGAAAAATTAATGGGAGTATATTAAGGACAGTAGAAATTGTTTAAAAGAATAATACGCGTCTATAATACAGGGGGTGTTCACACTTATAGGAAACAAGTTTTATTATAAAATATTAAAAATTAACACCATATTTGAAATTTTTCAAATGTTCTATTTGAAAGCCTTTTTGTTTATTTACAGAACGCGGCACCTGATTTTCCACGATAGCAGACACTTTCTGATCATGGTCATACTCAAAAGATCCCATTCTTCCTTTACCACTTTCCAGAGCTAATCTTACCTATTTGGACATAATTAAAATATGCGAACAAGATGATATCAACATTTCTAAAAAAGGTATTTATAATATTATTCACGACAAAAATATCAAGTTTTTATTCAAAGCACCTACAGAGAAATGGACAAAAGATTATCACCCTATATCTGTGAGAACTCCTGCAACTGTCAAAAAAGTGAAAAAATATATTACAAAAAAAATCCTATGCCACAAAAAGATATGACAAATTAATAGGAACATCAGTGTCAACAATAAATAAAATAATAAATAAAGATTTAGGCCTAAAAGTTACAAAAAACATGCGGTTCACAAATTGTTTCAGAGCCATATTCGTCAGCGACACACTATCAGCAGATATTTTTATGAAAATTTCTTGGCTGCTGATAGATGGAAATTTATTGTTACATATGACGAAGCATGGGTATATTTAACCGATTGCGACAGAAAAAAAGCTATATACTTTCAAAAAAGGGTGGAAAAATCTAGGCCAATTTGGTTGAAGGAATGTGCCGAAAGTTACCCCAAAAGATTTATGGTGGCATGCGGTATATCATATGAAGGAAAATTAAAAATAAGAAAAGTTGAAAGAAATGCCAAAATAAACTCGGAGTACTATGAAAACAACATTTTAGAACCTATATTTTTAAATTATATTCCCTCTATCTATGGAAAAAAGAGCAACAAAGTCTGGTTTCACCATGATAACGCCACAAGTCATACCTTATCTTCAACCCAAGCTTATTTGGAAGATCTAAGGCAAAGAACAGGAATCAACACTATTCCAAAAAACAGAACCCCTGTAAAATCTCCTGATTTAGCCCCGATGGATTTTTGCATTTTTGGATGCCTTAAAGAGCACTTGGAAAGTGACACCCTAGGACAATTGACGGTCTCTGGAAAGTGGTAAAGGAAGAATGGGATCTTTTGAGTATAACCATGATCAGAAAGTGTCTGCTATCGTGAAAAATCAGGTGCCGTTCTGTAAATAAACAAAAAGGCTTTCAAATAGAACATTTGAAAAATTTCAAATATGGTGTTAATTTTTAATATTTTATAATAAAACTTGTTTCCTATAAGTGTGAACACCCTCTGTAGTTTAGAAATTTCATAACAGATGGCGCGCTAATGTATTAATATATATATCTACTATGATATATTTTAATGTTTATATATTTCTATGTATGTATGTGATATCCAACACTTTATTTGCTCTATAATTGGTTCTTTATTATCACGTGACAGCAATATGTTCATTAGCCAATCAGAGTGCAATGTTTTTTTAGATCAGTGGTTGCATAGAACTAAGAAGTTCTATATTAAATATAAGATTAGTGGGTTCGATTTTCGAAATTTTTGAATTTTCTGTTGTTGATGATATTGAAAATTTAAACATTTTAATGATCTTATTTGTATATAATTTTATGTACAATTTTATTTCAGAATGGAATTCAGTAATCATAGTGACACCAGACTTGTTAATCGTTTTATTATATGAATCTGGATGTTTGATCTCCTTGTTCTGTAATGGAAATTTCAGAGAGAGTTGTGCTGAGAATCGTTTGATTGTATTACAGTGGCATATATGTTAATGTTTAATTATTCTTGAAATGTTCCGTCGCATGTGCCAAGGTCTAGTAATGTAGGCACTAAAATATACGTTTATTCGGTTTATATGTATATATGTTGTTGGTTTTATTCTCGTGCTTAACGGTTCTCTCTTGTCGCACGAGATATCGCATAGAGATGATATTGAAACAATAATAAACAATAAGAGGAGCTTCTTGTGTAAATTTTCTTTAATACCGCAAGCTTTCGAACAGAACGTTCTTCAACGGGCGTGGATAGTAAAAACGAACTAACATGCTATTAGAGGAGAAAAACTAATATATACACCAATAAATTTACATATTGAAGAGATAATAGCGTAAAAAGAGAATACCCAACTTCCTATGTTGGGGAAACAGGCAGAACAACTGGCATCCGTATTTCAGAGCACAGACGTAACATCCGCAATAAAGATCCTAAATCCTTAATTTTCACACATATAGCACAAACAGGCCATAGTTTTGATCTCGACCATCCTCAAGTTAAATACCGGCACATACATAACAAACATCACCGACTCTGCCTAGAATCTATTATTTCCACACAAAACATTAGTTGTAACCGTAGAATAGACCTCCCAGACATTTACCAGATACTCTATAAATAGCTTGTCTTTCACCCCCCCTCTCATATCTCAGGATAGTGGTAGCGCTGGGTGGGACCCTCCCTTTTCCCTGCCATGGTCTTGTTGATTTTAACCTCCATGAACTGTTTTATTCTATGTTCTGTTAGTGTAGGGATGTCGCCGTTTTAATAATAATTTTTTACCTTAGTTTTTAGTCTCATTCATGTTTATTGCTTATTTTTAGTCGTCACGTTTGTATTATGCAAATTTCATTTTAAATATTCATGTTGTATTCTCTTTTTACGCTATTATCTCTTCAATATGTACATTTATTGGTGTATATATTAGTTTTTCTCCTCTAATAGCATGTTAGTTCGTTTTTACTATCCACGCCCGTTGAAGAACGTTCTGTTCGAAAGCTTGCGGTATTAAAGAAAATTTACACAAGAAGCTCCTCTTATTGTTTATTATTGTTTTAATGATCGTGATTTTAAGAGTTTAATTTCTACAATCTTAGCCTTAGTCCTTTTACAATGAGTCACCCGAATCCTGATCTGCGTTTTTATGTACACCAATTAGAAAAGAAATCCCTACAACTTTCTAAATGGAGGCTTCATCTTACCTTTAACCTGCATTGCAAGAAAGTTGGTTTCATCCCGCCGTCCCTTAGAATAAAAGATCCTGTCAAGAATCCATTCTCCTCAAAGCTCACCAGGAAGTTTCATTTGGACTTACTCGAGGCCAGAATACAAGGTTCTCATTCTAACATTAGTTTCCTCTCCAGATCTATTAAAGGCCTAATCTTTCTTCTCCACCAGTTAATGTCTGCGAACGACATCGCTAACCTAGTAAGATCGATCACCCTTAAGGTTCATCAACAAGAAATTTCGCTTAAGAATAGGCATCTATCAAAATTGGCATATTGGAAAAGAAAGTTTAATTTTCCTGATGTCGCCGAGTCCACGGAATCTGCTCCTCCCAATGTCCTAAATCTGTCTTCAACCAAGCTGTCTGATAGAGAGGAGAGGATCTTAGCGTTAGGTCTTCAATTCATCCCCCCAGCTAAACCGGACATCCCTAGAATAATTGCCGGAATCGAAGGCGTCACAAACTCACTTAATCATCTTGAAACTCTTAAAGTACGAAACGCCGTAGTTCAAATTCTCAGCAGACCTTCACAGTACCACCTTCCAGCAATAGACATCGCCAGATCATTAAGAAGTTGCAAAGTTACAAGTCTCTCATTTTCATTAAAGCGGACAAAGGAAGCCACACTGTCGTACTTGACCGCTCAGATTATCTTTCTAAGATGACGGACATTCTCCAGGACAACACTACCTTTTCTTCCATTTCACCCCAGGAAAATCTTGCGTTGACCAAATCGTTCAGAAAGGCGCTCTGCGAAATGAAGAAATCCAGCATCATCACACCTGATCAATTTGCTCAATTTACATCTTGCCTGGATAGGGAAGCTTATATTTATGGCTTGCCTAAGATATACAAGCCGGGGGTCCCACTCAGGCCCATAATAGCTTATCATCTTTCTCCAGCCTACTCTGTAGCCAAGTTTTTGGTAAGTTTTTTGTCCCCTCTCATGAAAGACCATCCTAACACATATAGCATCACGCATCCCCCCTGTTTCATAGAAGACCTCCTTAATTTACAACCACCACCCCTACACAGTATGGTGTCTTTTGATGTCACGTCCTTATACCTCTCACTGCCACACTCTCTCATTGCTGACAAATTGCAATCGTTCCTTATTGCCAATAACATTGACACACAAACGACTTCCCATATCCTGCAACTGGCTTCTCTCTGCCTCTCGATTTGCACTTTCACCTTCAACAAGCAGTTTTATAAACAGACCAGAGGTACCCCTATGGGTAGTCCCCTATCATCAATCATCTCTGAAATAGTCATGGGTTCTTTGGACACATGGATCAATCAAGCCCTCCCTTCCGATATATACTATTGGAGGAGATATGTAGACGATATCTTTTGCATTATTAAAACAGACAGCCTTCAACTCACATACAGTACCTTGCACGATTTCAACCCCCACATTAAGTTTACATATGAAACAGAAATAGACTCTGTTTTACCTTTCCTAGACATCCTTATTATTCGCACCCCTCAGTCTTTTCACACCTCTGTTTTTCCATAAGAAGCACATCCCTCCCCAATATACGCATTTCTCCTCCAATAGTCCCATCTCCTTTAAAATTAATACAGTCAGGACCTTAACTAAAAGAATTTTTACCCATTGTTCCTTACCCATTTTTAAAACAATAGAAAGATCTAGAATCCATTCCTTATTAACAACCGCTGGTTATCCCATAGATTTTATAGAAAAACATACTTTTGATCCATGTGTCCACAGAACCACTACAATTCATAGGGCCACATGTTGGCTCCCGTTCTCCCCTGCCGCAGTATCCATTTCCAGAGTCCTACGCCCATACGGCATAAAGGTTCTCTACAATAGTCCCCCCAACTTAGCCACCATCCTTAGACATCACATCACCAAATCTGATAAACCCACCCTACCCATAAACTCTACCGGCGCAGTTTATTCCGTACAGTGCCTGAATTGCCCAACTTCCTATGTTGGGGAAACAGGCAGAACAACTGGCATCCGTATTTCAGAGCACAGACGTAACATCCGCAATAAAGATCCTAAATCCTTAATTTTCACACATATAGCACAAACAGGCCATAGTTTTGATCTCGACCATCCTCAAGTTAAATACCGGCACATACATAACAAACATCACCGACTCTGCCTAGAATCTATTATTTCCACACAAAACAATAGTTGTAACCGTAGAATAGACCTCCCAGACATTTACCAGATACTCTATAAATAGCTTGTCTTTCACCCCCCCTCTCATATCTCAAGATAGTGGTAGCGCTGGGTGGGACCCTCCCTTTTCCCTGCCATGGTCTTGTTGATTTTAACCTCCATATACTGTTTTATTCTATGTTCTGTTAGTGTAGGGATGTCGCCGTTTTAATAATAATTTTTTTACCTTAGTTTTTAGTCTCATTCATGTTTATTGCTTATTTTTAGTCGTCACGTTTGTATTATGCAAATTTCATTTTAAATATTTATGTTGTATTCTCTTTTTACGCTATTATCTCTTCAATATGTAAATTTATTGGTGTATATATTAGTTTTTCTCCTCTAATAGCATGTTAGTTCGTTTTTACTATCCACGCCCGTTGAAGAACGTTCTGTTCGAAAGCTTGCGGTATTAAAGAAAATTTACACAAGAAGCTCCTCTTATTGTTTATTATTGTTTTAATGATCGTGATTTTAAGAGTTTAATTTCTACAGAGATGATATTATTTCAATACTGACGAACAGCATTCTAAGAATGGGGGTCGGTGGAAGGATGGTCTAAACCGTTGGTTTTCGACAGCTACGACCCGGGATCGAAGCCGCATCGGTCAGTTTTTTTATTTAAAAAAAAATGCTCCAATGGCCCCCGATTCTTGCAAAAGTCCAATCCCACCTGCGAGTGCAAGAAACCAAACGGGGCTCTGGTACATTTGTAAATGCAAAAATCGAACTGCTTTTCACATGTCTAGACATGTTAAGGACTTACAGTAAAAGCAGTCGCCAACTTCTATACACCATGATTATCATGGCATGTAACACGTGTACTAGGGATAACGAAAAAAAATTCTAAGAATACTTTCAAAACCTTTTCACTCGAGGTATTCCAAATATATATAGACCAAATATGTATATATAGACACTGTTTTTATAATACACATACCTCTCTCATAACAAATCTTCTATCTTTCAAATTCTTTCTGACAAGAATTCGATCAGTTAATGAATCAAGTTACCTTCTCTCTCAGTGCCAAGTATAGTGATAAAGCACTTAAATTTATTATAAGATGGCCCAATATTCCAGGAATATACAGATCACATGGGGAAACAATAGAATTGGTAGACTTATATCATTAAAATACTCTTACGTAATGTTTTAAACAATTTATGTCTTACATTTCTGAAACTTTCATAACTTTACTGTATTTACTTTCGGGAACATTTAATAGGAAGAAATGGGTTGACATTGAAGAACTAAGCAGAACCGATTGCAGAACTCTAAATAGGAAAGAGAGAGTCGACAAATTCCAGAACTGGACATCTAAAGTCTGTGTCAAATTGTCAGACGACATCAAGACATTCCCAAAATGCACTAAAATGCAAAAACGTAGTGTCCGTCCCAAACATCTCCTTGATCGTATCCAAGCCACAAAATGGAATCTCTAAGGCGATCCAGGAAAAGAACATCAGTTTGTGAGACATCACCAACACATGGAACTGGGGTGATATTCCATTAGACACCACCAATGTAGAAAAAACAAAAACGGCAAAAACTGGACTTAATCACTAGTGGCCAGAAACTGTTTCCACCCCAGTCCACCCTTTGTTGGACCTTCTCTCCCCCTTGTATGTCCTTGCTCTGGACTCCTGCTTCCTGTGTGTACTTACCACTTCTACCTCGAATGCATTTTTATGATATATATTTACAGTTAAGCCTGTCTATAGCGCCCCCTCTTGGGACTCACCAAAATAGGGTGCTATAGAAAGGAAGTGCTATAGACGGGTCACTTTTAATGTAAATCGCATCGTACTACGTATTTAAAATCGGGCGCTATAGAGAGGGAGGCGCTATTCAGAGGGGGCACTATAGACAGGTTTAACTGTATATATATATACACTCATGGGCAAACCTTAAGGAAGTTGTAACTTTCAGCATGTATATCGGGATTCAGACAATAACTCTGAAAGATATTACAGTGACCTTTAGATTGGCGTTCAGCCAACCGAAATATTAGCAAATAAATATTTTATTCAATCCAATATATGCCTTTTTATTATCTAAAGATTTTAAAACGGATTGCTCTATATTCAGAACAGTAACCTTTATTGAAGACACTCGAGATAACCAAGTGTGAACAAAATTTCCTCTGTCTCCTTCAAAAAAAAAAAAAAAACAGGCGACATCACTTTTCATTTCCTCAAGTTTCTTCTATAAGTGTATATATATTATTATGAAAATGTTTGTATGAGTATATAGTTATTTAGAAGAAAAGACGAAATAAAGAAGAAGAGTTTCTTTTATTATAAATATATCAGCAAGCTTTCGGGCAAAAAACCCTTCTACAGGCGTGTTATAATTAAAGAGATATTAAGAATTAATATATAAGGAATTTTCTATGCTTGGAGTTTGAAACTATAGGGGAATATGCCAATGTGTGAACAAAATTTCCTCTGTCTCCTTCAAAAAAGAAAAAAAAAAAAAAACAGGCGACATCACTTTTCATTTCCTCAAGTTTCTTCCTTCCTTAAAGATCACTACAGACAGATTAAAGGCTCCCCAATGAGCAGCCCTCTATCCTCTATTGTTGCAGAAATAGCCATGTCCGAAATAGACCACTGGATTACCCGTACCCTCCCCACAGATATTCAAATATGGCGCCGTTACATTGATGACGTTTTTTGCATATGCAGAAACGGACAGGAGAGCACCATACTTGCAGCCCTCACTAATTATAACCCCAACATCTCCTTCACTATGGAAATAGAGTCAAACCAGGTCATCCCATTCCTTGACATACTAATAATACGCACCGCATCCACATTCCACACCACAGTTTATTATAAAAAACAATGTCCCCCCAGTTATACCCATTTTAATTCACACTGTCCTATTTCCCACAAAATTAACATAATAAGAACCCTCACTAAAAGAATATTTACTCACTGCTCACTTGACATATTCAAAGAAACAGAGAGAAATCTCATCATATCGCACCTCTCTAAAGCATCATTTCCATTTGAATTTATCAGTAGATATTCATATACACCTGGTCCCTCCAATCCACCTATAATATATAGATCATTATGTTTCCTGCCCTACTCCCCCTCCTCAGTTGATATAGCTAGAAGCCTCAAGACATATGGTATCCGCATCATATATAAGAACTCCTCCAACCTGCTCACATCCCTCCGTCACCCATACACTAAATCGTATGCCCCCCCCAGATCCCCTCCATTCTGTTGGCGCGGTCTACTCTGTCTCGTGTGAGCAATGCTCTGCCACATACGTTGACGAGACAGGTAGATCCGTTGCCATCAGAATGTCTGAACATTATCGAAACATCTCCAATCATGACACCAGGTCCCTCCTTTATCAGCACACTCTCAATACTGGCCATCCTTTTAACACCAACCACCCCACTATACATTATAGAAACATTCATAACCAGCACCAACGATTAGTTCTCGAGTCAATAGAATCCCACAGACATAACAGCATTAACCGAAAAATAGAACTTCCAGATGCATATCGTGCTCTCTTGACCTTGCAGTAATAACCTCAACAAGATAGCTAAAAATCAATATTACTTGGGTTTTGAGGTGGTCGCGTGAGCGGGTGTTTACATTGGCATATTCTCCTATAGTTTCAAACTCCAAGCATAGAAAATTCCTTATATATTAATTCTTAATATCTCTTTAATTATAACACGCCTGTAGAAGGGTTTTTTGCCCGAAAGCTTGCTGATATATTTATAATAAAATAAACTCTTCTTCTTTATTTCGTCTTTTCGTCTAAATATTTCCAAGAAGAATATTATAATAATCCTTATAGTATATAGTTATGTATATATTTTAATTTTGTATTGCAGAGTTTTGTGTTCGAATGTCGAACTCCTCTGTCACGTCTTAAGTTTTGTTTATGTACCCGTTATGTGTGTACAGTGTTAGAGTTAAGAATATTAGTTATTATAACACTAATCAACATTAACAACATATATATATATATATATATATATCTAATGACGTTAGAATTAAGGAGTTACAATAAAGATATATTCAGCCTAAAATCTCCAATGTCAACAACTAGAGTATGATGGTATATAATTATATTTGTATAATTCTCATTTATTTAAATAGTTTTAATTAAAATATTCAAATTTGGAAATTTTCGTTTATAAAAGTTTCGTCATAACGCTACCCAGTTTATATTGGATGTATTTTGGCCAAGGACAGCATCTTATTTTTAATGACGCGAAAGATTTGGCTATATTTAATTAATTAAAGACAAAAGTCCCGGATTCACCCGGGGGGGGATATCTTTCTAATTGAATGTTTGCCTACACATTATATCAGTAGAGAGTAATGGCGATACTAATTATTAATATAAAAATAATTAAGATAATAACTTTCTAAAATTTGGTGATGAAAATCTTAATATTGGCGATAAAACCTCTTGATAAAAACATAAAAGAATTATGGTAATAATAAACTTTTAAAGAATAATGTATAAAAAAACAACCGCCTTAATTAAAAAAAAAGAGATTAAAGTGACGATATCCTAACATGCTTTCCACCAAATACAGGACAGAAACAGCTTTGCCTTTTGTTTGCATTTGAAACGAAATATACACTGGTCCTAAAAATAAATTGCATTACTTATAAACACTTTTTCAAATTTTCATAAAATTTTCATACTTGATAATAGTGCGGCATTTACTATTATATATGTAATATAATCCAAAATTATTACACTGCAATATTTGATGTATTACACTGTTGTAGAATCCTGTCGACTTAACCGTTCTGTGACAATATCGTTGCGGAATTTCTTGTTGCTCGATGAGAATGGTGAGATTTGGTTGAAACGCAGTCGTTTGAGTGGAAGTTGAAGCATACAGTTAGGAATAATCAGGACACGTGATGAGGTTTGAAAATAAAAGGCAACTGGGTTGGAGGAAAGAAAGCTTGAGAAGAGCGGAGCGATTTTTGATTGTTAATTATCTGATCACATGGTGGTGATTGTACTTAGCTATGGGATGAGCAGAGGGAGAGAGGTCCAGAGCAGATGTCACCTCCTTGGGAGCCAAAGCACTACTGATCTGAACTCGGTGGGAGCCAAGTCACTACTGACAATTCTTGCTTTTCGATTTAACACCACGAGTTGTCTTCCTTCCCATTGGTCGAAGGATGGAACGTGCCCGTTTTTCTATTGGTTGACCTATTTAGTTATTCCTTCCTAATTGGACCGGCGGCTTTCTTTGGTGAAAGATATGCCCGGCCTGATAGGAAGTATCGGGTGTTAGTTCGACTCTATTTACTTCCGCGTTATCAAAATACGTCCGGTCCTGTCCGGAAATATTGGGCGTCTCTATACTAATATAACTTCTGCGGATACCAGATACGTCCGGGTTTTGCGAGGAAGTATTGACTGTACAAGTTATTTATACTTGTGCCCGCTTTTAGCCTGCTTCCTATGTCTTGTTGCCACTTTCTTTCCTCCAGTTACCTTATTCTTTATTAAATCTTTGAAAATCATACATTGTACATGCATAGTGGGTCGGGGGGCATACAATTATATACAAATTATGACATATATGTAAATATTTCTTCCTATATCTCATTTATTTTATTTTTATGTTATGCAAAGCAGGCTGTTTTGCATACTTGTTATTTTTGTTCTGAGAAATATGATTCGATCGCCTCGGCTGAGTCGATCGAGACTATTTTTTTACTAAGAATAAAACTTAATTTTTGGCATCGACTTCTTCTTTAATTTAGTTCCTACGCGACATTTTTGGTGGAGATTCCGGGTAAATCCAAGACGGCACTTAGAAGAAGCTTCCGATTGCAAGGCCTACAACCCCAATACGGATTTGAGGATCTGCCAAGCAGCACAAGGATGGTGAAAACTGAAGCTTCTGGAACTCCCGAAGCTTTCGGAACAAATGCTGGATCACAATCATACGCCTGTCATATCCCAAGGAATCCTCCGACTTTCTCCGGCGAGAGTGCTCAAGATCCCCAGAGATGGATCAAAATGTTTGAAAGGGTCGCAAAATACAACAAATGGGATGAGACTCAAAGCCTTGCCAATGTTGTATTCTACCTCGAGGGAACAGCCGCCCAGTGGTTCGATAACAACGAGGACATTATTGATTCATGGACTCAATTCAAAACGAATCTTTGTGAAGTGTTTGGAAAAAAAGAAGAACTTACTCGACGAGCCGAAATGACACTAAAGACCAGAGCTCAAAAGCCTGGAGAGACAACTGAATCATACATCCAAGAAATCCTATCACTGTGCTCACGAGTTAACCCCGAAATGGAGGAGGAAGAAAAAGTTGGACATTTGATGAAGGGGATTGCCGAAGATTTCTACCAGACTCTAATTGTCAAAGATCCCACAACTGTTGACGAGCTGGTGAAATTTTGCCGACAGCTGGAGAACATGAAACAACGCCGCATTAAAAGAACACGTTATGAAAGATTACCAAACGTGACTCCGATCTCGTCGGACTTTGAAGAAGATTTGGCTCTAAGGATTCGACGGATTGTCCAGGAGGAGTTGCAAAAATTTATGCCTAAAATGACCGAGGTGGAACCCTTTGGGACAAGTGACGTGAATTCATTGGAGGCCATAGTTAAAGAGGAGGTGCAACAAGTACTCGCCCCAATTACAAGGCGAAATATTCAATCTCAAAGAAGGAGAACGTTTGTACCAAGATTTCGACGAGAAGATGACTACACTCCATATGCCCCCAGAACATCTGACCAATGGCGAACGGCTGATAACCAACCTATCTGTTTTCATTGCGGGAAGCCAGGACATGTCTTACGTTACTGTCGAGAAAGAAGACGTACTTTTGAGGAAGCCAGATCAAGAAGAACACTTCCATCAGCCGACAATGCAACCCCACAAAGACCCTACGATTTAATTGACGATTTTCCAACTCTCCCTAGACCCGGAGGTTTTGGCCGCAGCGCATCACCATATCCAGGCAGAGGAAGGATGCCAAGACGAAGAAGCCAATCGCCAGGGGCAGGTCGTTTGTCAAGCCGCTCACCCCGACGCCAAAATGAGGAAAACTAGGATGCGCGACCTATATGGGGGGTGAGGCCGCAGGTTTTGAAAATCCTCCATCATCGACGTCTGCTAAATTAAAACGGAATTGTATAAAAGGGAACATTAATGGACTGGAAACTACAATATTGATAGACTCGGGCGCAGATTATTCCGTGGTTTCAGAAAAGTTTAGAAGACTTCTGAGAACTCCATTTTTTGTTGAATCTGGACCAGTCGTTAAAGTCGCCAATGGAAAGCTTGTTAAAACTTTGGGAAAATGTTCACTAAAGGTCCATATCAATGATCTCACCACAACCTTTGAATTCATCGTGATTCCTGATTGCAGCCACGACATAATTTTGGGGTGGGATTTCTTCAAAGCAACGAGAGCGGTTATTGATTGTGGTCATCAAGAATTGTATTTGGAAGAAACACTACCAATAAATGATGACCAAATTAATCTTGATGTATACTCTGCTGATAATTATGTAATTCCACCTAAGTCAAGTTGTAAGATATCAGTAGTGGGTACACCACTTCAGGAAAATAGAGATGTTTTAATCTGCCCAAATTGGGAACTATCAATAAGGAAGGAATTTATTATACCTTGCCTTCTTACAACATTTCAGCAAGGGAAAGCAGATTTGTGGATAGCAAACGGAACCTCGAAGCCGCTGATGATCCCTTCACGTATGGCCCTTGGCACCATGAGCGATGTTGATGTTGGCTCCATATGCTCCTTGAAATGCGATGAATCAATTCAAGAAGAAGAGATGTGGACTACCAAATTGGACCAGAAGATAGAAGCAATGATCGACTCGAATCTTGCTGAGGATCAGCAAAATAAGATGATGAATGTTCTTAAGAAATTTTCGAATGTCTTTGATTTTTCTGGGAAGTCCCAACCTGCCCGAAGTAAAATAAAGCATAAGATTGACACGGGTGATCACGCTCCAACAAAACAGAGGCCTTACCGAGTGTCTGGAATGGAGAGGAAAATCATACAGCAGGAAGTTGACAGAATGATGAAACAAGATATAATTCAATTTTCTGAAAGTCCTTGGTCTTCGCCTGTGGTACTTGTGAAGAAAAAGAATGGGTCTTGGAGGTTTTGTGTTGACTATCGACGACTTAATAAGATCACCAAGAAAGATGTGTATCCATTACCACGGGTTGATGATGCTTTGGATAATTTATCAGGGGCCAGGTATTACTCAAGTATGGATCTAAGAACCGGCTATTGGCAAATTGAAGTGGATGAGCATGATAGAGAGAAGACGGCATTCATTACACCTGATGGTCTCTACGAATTTAGGGTAATGCCATTTGGCCTCTGTAACGCCCCAGCTACTTTTGAGAGGATGATGGATACCGTTTTGAAAGGACTAAAATGGAACATCTGTCTTTGCTATTTGGATGATATAGTGGTTTATGGTCCTTCATTTGAAGAACATATCAAAAGGTTAGAAGTTGTTCTAGAATGCCTTCAACAAGCTGGATTGAATGTGAACAATGAAAAATGTCTTTTTGGCTCAAGACAATTGAAGATATTAGGACACGTTGTCAATGAAAATGGAATACATCCAGACCCCGAAAAGGTTGAAGCCATTTTGAAGTTTCCATCTCCTAAAAGTATACCTGATGTCAGAAGTTTCTTAGGACTGTGCTCTTATTATAGACGATTTGTTGAAAACTTTTCCTGCAAAGCTAAACCCCTGAATGACCTTTTAAAAAACGATGCCAAATTCTGTTGGAATAAAGAACAAGAAAATGCCTTCGAGATTCTTAAAGAAGCTTTAACCTCTGAACCTGTTCTTGGGCACTTTATTGAAGACGCCGAGACCCATATACACACCGACGCCAGTGGATACGGCATTGGAGCAGTGTTGATCCAAATACAAGGAGGTGCTGAAAGACCAATAGCTTATGCATCCAGGACCCTTACAAAGGCTGAAAAGAATTACTCTACCACTGAGAAAGAACTGCTTGCAGTTGTTTGGGCCACATCCAAATTTAGACCCTATCTTTTTGGCCGATATTTCACAGTTGTTACAGATCATCATTCATTGTGCTGGCTTGCAGGACTTAAAGATCCTTCCGGACGACTCGCTAGATGGGCGCTCAGACTGCAAGAGTTCGACACCACCGTAGTCTATAAGAGTGGGCGCAAACATAAAGACGCCGACTGTTTATCAAGGAACCCTGTACCAGAAGAGCAAGAAGACTTCCCCAATATAATATCGATCATTGATATTCGTGCAGAACAAAGTCGAGACCCCAATTTAGCAAAGATCATAGACAAAATAGAACAAACTGGACCTTTTAAAGGCTTCGAAGTTGTGGACGGAGTACTTTATAAAAGAAACTACGAGCCATATGGAAGGCAACGGCTTCTTGTACTTCCAAAGCAAATGCGGCTGGAAATCCTCAAAAATCTTCACGATGCACCTACTGCTGGTCACTTGGGTTTTGCCAAAACTTATGATCGGGCACGTAAACGATTCTTTTGGGGAGGAATGTATAAGACCATTCGTCAGTATATAGCGCATTGCAGAGAATGCCAGCGCAGGAAGAGTGTTCCACAACGACCGCCTGGACAACTTATGCCTATCCCACCGGCAGATTTTCCTTTTCAAAAGATAGGAATGGATTTATTAGGGAGATTTCCTGTTACGAATCGGGGCAACAAATGGATTATTGTATGCACCGAATATATGACGCGATTTGCAACTACAAAGGCGATTCCAGACGCAGGAGCCATGGAAATTGCTAAGTTTATTGTCGAAGAAATTATTCTCCGACACGGAGCTCCTCAGCAGATCATCACCGACCGTGGTACGAACTTTATGTCCCAAATAATTAAGCAAATAAATAATTTAAGTGGAATAAATCACCTCAAGACTACAGCCTATCATCCGCAGACTAATGGTCTAACTGAAAGATTAAACAAAACATTGACCGACATGTTGTCCATGTACGTTGACGTGGAACAGAAAAACTGGGACGAAGTTCTGCCATTTGTAACATTTGCTTATAACACCGCTAAGCAAG
Organism: Cordylochernes scorpioides; assembly: GCA_030710605.1. NCBI lineage: Eukaryota > Metazoa > Arthropoda > Arachnida > Pseudoscorpiones > Chernetidae > Cordylochernes > Cordylochernes scorpioides. The sequence goes on from CP092877.1 coordinate 48,225,357, forward strand.
AAACTACAGGCTTCAGCCCCTTCTTCCTAGTGCATGGCCGCGAGGCCGAAACAACTTTAGATTCACTCCTTCCATATCACGACAATGATGATGTTGGTGATTATGTTCAACATCTCATTACCACAGCTGAAGAAGCCCGACACCTTGCACAACTACATCTCTATCGAGGTCAAGAGAAAGACAGAAAATACTATGACAGGAAACATCGACCTGTGGATTATAATGTGGGAGACCTCGTATGGCTCTTCATTCCAGTGAGACAGGTTGGACTCTCAGAAAAGCTAATCAAGAACGGTCCTTACCGTATTACAAGAAAATTGTCCCCCGTCAATTACGAAATTGAGGCCATTTCTGACTCTCCAAAACGTCGTAAAACAAGGGACACAGTACATGTACTTAGAATGAAGCCATATTTGGATCCACTGCTTCAAGAAGAAATATCTGGCTCAACTCCAAACAAGGAACCTGTTCTGAAACAAAGATTCTCCGACCCAGAACCGATATCAGGCCCTGTGACAAGATCAAGAGCTAGACGGATGCAAATTGGTCAATAACCTTCAATTGAACAGCGGGACGCTGTTTCTTTTCAAAGGTGGGAAAAGTGCGGCATTTACTATTATATATGTAAATATTTCTTCCTATATCTCATTTATTTTATTTTTATGTTATGCAAAGCAGGCTGTTTTGCATACTTGTTATTTTTGTTCTGAGAAATATGATTCGATCGCCTCGGCTGAGTCGATCGAGACTATTTTTTTACTAAGAATAAAACTTAATTTTTGGCATCGACTTCTTCTTTAATTTAGTTCCTACGCGACAATAGCATTAAATCATGTAAATGATCAATTTTATGAAACGGTGACTAAGTGAAAAAAAATAGCCTTGTTTATTAATGAAAGGGTATTTAAATAGCTTACGAGTGTATCATTAATTAAAGTTTATCTTGAATTTTTATTCTTAGGATCTCATACTTAATCTGTAGAATTCCAAGGCAGAAAAAAAGGGCGTCATACAAGACAATTTGGGAATTTCCACAGCCAGTTCAACATCTTCTGAAAAAAAATGAAATAGCTTGGTCTAGCATTCTACAAGAAGCTACTGTATGACAGTATGCCTCACTGTTCAGCTGCTTGCATACGTGCCAAAAGAAGACATACTAAATATTGATAAATATCTGTGTTTATCAATAAATTTACATCCCTTTTTGTGAAATTTCAATCATTTATTTTTAAAATCACCATTATATAGCTCACCAATTTTGAGAAACAATTGCATAAGTATTTCTAGGTTATGCAATTATATATTTGACCAGTTTACAAATCAGACTATTACTGAGCAAATTTGCATATTCTTACTTAAAGACCATAACATGACTCCTTTCAAATCTATCTTTATATGGTGTCAACAACTCATTTGGATAGGAAAAATATTGTGCAAATGTATTCGGAACAAATACACAAACATATTTATGTGAAAAATAGACACTTCGGCCAGTTAGTTTTTATTTTCTCAACGTTTCGACAAATATCTTTTGTCTTCGTCAGGAGAAACAAATAAAAATAAAGCATTTGGCATTTTTATTTGTTTCTCCTGACGAAGACAAAAGATTTTTGTCGAAACGTTGAGAAAATAAAAACTCTAACTGGCCGAAGTGTCTATTTTCCACAGAAATATGAATGCCGGCCAGGCAACCTCTATCTTCAGGACAAACATGTTTATTTATAATTTGATAAAAACAATCCCTTATATCAATAATAAGATGCAAATATACCAGGCTTCCAGGGATAAGTTTATTTTTTTTAATTTTAATTCACAAATCTCTAGCTTTCGGGCATGGAAGCTCTTCTACAGGAGAACGTTACCATCATACAATCCATAGACGCCTGATATTTAAACTTTAATATTTATTTATATAGATTGGTTTGGAAAGGCTGACATATATTTTTTAAAAGATAACACACTCTTGAATTTAAGAAATTTCAATAAAAAGATAACAAATAATAAATTTTATTGGAACCACTTTATCGTTCACACACCATTGTATATATTCCTAAATTACATAGGCTTATTTAAGTAGAATTAAAAATGTATTTAAATGATTTTTTTTTCAAAATTCTAATAAAAGAGTTTATTATTTAAAAAAAAAATAGTTTAATGAAACATTTAATTAAAATAATAATTTCCTTTTTCATCTTTTTAGGTCCCCACTCTCTAATTATTTTTAGAAAGTTTAATTGAAACGTAGAATACGGAAAGAAATAAAGATTTCTCCGAAGAAAAATATTTTAAACTTTGTGTAGGATACATATATATAGATAGATTTTACACAAAGAGAGTATTTTGTTTAGAGAAAGATTTTATTAGCTTTCAATAAACGGTTTTGATTAGATGAACTTTATTTGATAAAATGAAACAATAAAATACGTGATTGTGAAAATTAATTTGATTTTTCATAGATATATAATAGTATTTTATTGAAGATGTATATGTAATATTGTTGCAAATGTCGACGTATGGTTGAACTGGCAGTCGTGTACGTGATGCGAGTGTTGATCTTCCCACACGCGGACAACAAGAAGCAGAGGCAGGGCTAGATGTTAACACCGAGAGTGATGGGGAACAGCCCACAGGACATAGGTAGAGGCCAGGACACAAACTTGGATGCTTATCATCGAGACATGGAGAGAGAGACTGTGCCGTCTGTCGATTGCCACCCTCTAGAACATACTGCTGCTGACCCCCTGCTAAAACCTGTCATGTCTTCAGGGTCGTCTATAAAGATTCCCTGGGGGCCGGCCCCACATGGGCTTTGGCATTTTCCTCCTCTCTCCCCAGCTGACCGCTCTATGAATTTTTATTTTGACGTCAACATTTTTAGTGTTACATACAAATAGGGGTTTACAGGTATTATCAATAGTTTATATACAAAACATAGGGTGGTAGTAAATAGAAAGTGTCGTTTTAATAGAAGGGTAGGATATTATAAGGTATCGGCTTTAACTAATTGGAAGATATGTTAAATATACTAAAAGTGTCATTATTATACAGTTTAAAATATACGATATATATATGTCGTATTAAGGTATATCTTTGAATAATTATAAATTTAAAACTCTAAATTTGTATATAAGAAATAAATGACGCTACAAAAAAAACGCAGCCATTTTCTCTTTGTTTATTATCCAACTCCTTTGTTCTCCACTTCTCCCTCTTACCCTCGGGTCGTTGGTCAAAAAATTATATACAAGCATTGACTATTTACTCTTTGATTATAGATATTAAAATATATGGATATTAAAATATATGGATATTAAAATAAAATATGTGTTGACTATTTACAAGTAGTGTGGGAATTATATTGCAGTGAACCTGTGTGGGTGTGCGCAAGATGAAATTCGTAGCTGCACAGTCTAGATAAAATTTTTAATTTTCTCTGAATTGAAAATATCCTAACGAGGTTATGATATACTATTGATATTTTAAACTGTTATTTATTGCATCTTTATTCTCTAATAAGTCGATAGGGTTCGAACAGTGCGGGGTTAAAAAGCTAAGACTACGAATGGTAGATCTCTCGGCCACGATTTCTCACTTTGAAAATGTTCATATCTTTCTTCATCCTACGATCCCTATTCTTCCTATCGTTGGCCACAAGTTGGCTAGACCTATGTTCCAACCTGGAAGTCTGGATAACGTTGTCTGTGTACTTTTTCCTATGATATACTCGCACATTGAGTTTACGACTCACTCAATGGAAGTACATAGGTCAAAGCACTACAACCAAATTTTTCTTCTTTTTTAAAAAGGATGATCTCTAATTCGAACTGACATTTGAAGTGCTCATCTTAGGATAGGTTTTACCGAACATCGATTTTCGAAACTTACCGATGGGGTTATACCATATCTTAGAGGATGATGTGTTTAAAAATCCAAAATTTGCTTTTTTCTTTTAACCCTCGATAATTTATCTTATAAAAACGCTTATACTAATCCTATAGTTGTTCTATCGTATTGCTATACGTAAATTAACTTATTACTATTGTCCTAAATCTGTAGGCCTTTACATCTTGTCTGTCCTACACCAGACAAAACGAACGGAGGTATGCGGGGTTGTTATACCCGACTAACGATAAGCGCTAGCCTCTGCATATTGTAAGGCGGCTAAAGATATTTATAAGCTATTTAAACCCACACACGCATTAAGTGTTTTTATGTTCACATTTTAAAGTAATATATTCAAGTCTTCAAGGTCATATATCATTTGAGTTTTATAGCTTGATTAAAATTATCATATCGCCTCATATAGTCCAACATTACATTTATATACAAATTTATATATTCCACTATTCTAACGGTCCATTTTATCAAGAACGTTTTATAAGAGATATGTAGGTTTGTTTGTATGGGTAGAGGCAAGATATAAAACAATAAAGGAAGAAGGTATATACAAGATGCTAAATGAGTATAAAGAAACCAAAATATTATTGTGGTAATTAAAAACAATGGAAATTTTTTAATTCTAAATATAACAGTTTTATACAAAAATGTACACAGAGGGATAACATTATTAATTAACGTGTCTTTATTTAAATAACGTGAAAATTCTTTGGTCGCCAAGGTTGTTGGTATAAAGACATCGGCATTTGGATTAAGTTTATTGTGTAATTTTTCTTTGGTAGCACCCAAATTACTTTCCACCATATTATCGAATGGATTGATTTTAGGGTCTAAGACCAATGTACTGGATTTTGTGGGCTTTACTATTGATGAAAAAGTTGGTTTGGATGTTATTGGAAAATCAGACTTATAAAATTTTTCATCCGTGAAAATACTGTTGTCCAAATGGTTAAACGGTTGAAACCATTTCCTTGGTCTGGAGGAACCCGGATCACCCAAGATATCTGTAGTGAAGTGCCTATAAGGAAATAGAAAATAGTTTTGTCTAGGAGGAGAGTCGGGAAGGTCCGTAGGAGGTGTGATATGGGGAATATTTTATACATATCTACGAAGTTTTTCTATATTTATAATTTCTGTCTGTAACTGCAAAGGTCTATTTGGTCTATTAATTCGCACTACATGAGCTGATAGTATTTCCAAGATCTCATATGGGCCTGTATAGTTAGGTTCCAACTTTGGAGTATTCGGATGTCTATAAACTTTCACCAATACTAGATCCCCTGGTACAAAATCAATCTTTATATGTTTTTGATCGTACATTAGTTTTTCGGCCTTATGCTTTGCTTGAGTCTTTTGTAATGCTATTCTTCTTGCTTCTGAGAGTTCGGGAAATGTCTGAACATGGTTGTTTAAATTGTTAGGGACTATCCCTTTTAATAAATAGATGGGAGGAAATCCCGTCACTGTATGTGGAGTTAGATTGTAGATTCTGGTGACCCTTTCTATCTGTTTGGTCCATGTCTGTTTGGGGTGTTCTAAATGGAGTATCTTTAGTTTCCCTGTTATGGTTGCATTCAATCTCTCGCTCAGACCATTTGACTGTGGGTGATTTGCTGTGGTATACAAGGGTTTTATACCTTGTGAGATTAAAAACCTTCTAAATTGAGCGGATGTAAATGCAGGAGCTCGGTCTGTCAGTAGATTTTTAGGAATACCTTCCTGAAATACCTTCTTTAGGATTTGAATATAGGTAAGGGTAGAGGTAGATTTACTAGGAAAAGTCCAACAGTATCGACTCATGTGATCACATATTACATGTAAATAAGCTCGGTTACCACCATACTTATTAAATCCGGCTACTGTGTCCATTGACATAAGTTCATAAGGTTCCTTCGCGAGTGGTAAGGTACCCATTTCTCCATATGTGGGTCCTTTCGGAGGTTTTACTATTTGGCAAATTTTGCATTTACGGACATAGTTATTTATATCTTTGGTCATGCCATCCCAATAATACTGACTAGTGATTAACCTAGTGAGTTGTGTGATTCCTGGATGGTTATACCATTCGTGTGCTTTCTGGAGTAACTTATTTCTTAGTGTATCAGGCACGACTACTCTGGGTACGTCCTTTTTAGTAATAATCGCAAGCCCATCAGTATTGATGAGTGATTGATATTTCTCAGGTACACGATGTTGGTGTTCCTCCAATTGTTGAGCCTCTAGAAATCCGCAAAATGGTTGTCTTGATAGCAAGTCTGCCTCGAGTTGTTTTTTACCTTTCAGATAGTGTATGTCAAAAGTGTATGGGCTGAGTCTCAAGGACCATCTAAATAACCTACCTGACGGATTTTTAATATTTTTCAAATAGACCAGAGCTTGGTGATCAGAATAAATGGTGAAATGTCTACCAAGCAGGTACACCCTGAAGTATTCTATAGACTCAATGATAGCTAAACACTCCAGCTCCGAGATGGAGTAGTTCTGTTCATACTTGCGTAGAGAGCGAGAGAAATATTGTACAGGATGTTCTTCTCCATTTTCATCCTTTTGCTTTAGAATTCCGGATATCCCTAATGTACTCGCGTTACAATATAAGAAGCAGGGTAAATCTTCTTTAAAGATATGTGAAACTGGTGATGCAGTTAGGCTGCTTTTCAAATCTTCAAATGCCTTCTGACATTCAAAAGTCCACTTAAAAGGAATATTCTTTTTTAGAAGTATATTTAAAGGCGATCTAAGCTGTGCATAATGGGGAATGAATTTATGATATACATTTACGACACCTAAAAATGACTGTAAAGTTTTAACATTAGTCGGAGGTTGGATGGTTCCTATTAACTGAGTGTTAGTTAGGTGAGGTTTATAAGTGCCCTGTGTGATTTCGTATCCTAGGAAGCTAATGGAGGTCTTACATAATTGACATTTGTTAAGGTTGAGGCGGATATTTTCTGCCCTGCATAGTTGGAAGAATAAACGAAGATGTTCTAATTGTTCTTCAAAACTATCAGAAAAAAATATAAATCATCATAGTAGTGTTCTAGAAATTGGAAGTTATATTTTCTAAGTATTTGTCCAATAGCTCTCTCGAAGATCTGTGGTGAGCTTCGTAGCCCGAAAGGTAATCTTTTAAACATGTACACTCCTGCGTGGGTGGTGAAGGCTAAATAAGGTCGAGAATCCGGATGGATAGGAACTGTCCAATAAGCGTTGCTCAAATCAAGGCTGGAAAAATACTTAGCTTTCGACAGTTTTTCTATCACTGATTCTATTAATGGTATAAGTTGGGGATCAACTGGAATGTGGTCATTTAATTTTCGAAAATCCACACATATTCTAAATGTTCCATTTTTCTTTTTTACTAGAGTAATGGGTGAAGCATATTCACCTATGGCCGGTTCTATTATATTATTTTTTAACATCTCATTGATTTGTATATCTATTTCTTTCCTATATGTAAATGGAATTCTATACGGTCGCAACCTGATTACTCTATCTGTATTTGGTTTAATCTGTACAGGTTGGATATGCAGGGTAGGAACTTTAAATGGGTCTGTAGGAAATATTTCAGCAAATTCTTTCAATAACCTAATTAACTTAAGGTCTAATAAGTTGTTTATCTTATGATACTTATCAATTAAATCACTGGTTAACTTATTTTCCCCTGGAATGCTTGATTGAGTGGAAAGAGTCTGTTGTAAATGATTAACATAGAGTGGATTACTTCCTGAAGGTGCACAGTGATTATCTAAGATTTGTGTATTAACAATATGAAGGTGTTGGTTTATATTATATTTCCTATCTGGATTTATCACATTGTATGCATCATTTACATAAGCCAAATCTGTTTCAAAATAAAAAAGAGTAGCAGGAATATTTGTGCCTTGTTGACTCACTACATTTCTATTGAAGTCAATTCTAGTTTTTAATTTTTTCAGAGTATATAATCCTATTAGTGCAATTTCATATGGTAGATGAAATATATAAAATTTTAAGCTAACTTTTCTTTTAAAAAACTGACTGGTAAAATAACATAAAATATAGGTTGGATTGGTCCACTCAATGTATTAATTCTAGAATGCTTATTAACTGAATATTTAGTTATATTTCGAAATTTATCTGATGGCAAAATTTTATGCAAATAATCAAAAGATATTAGGTTAATGGTAGAGCCAGTATCCACAAGAAATTTAATATTGAAGGTGAAAATAGATAAATTAAAGAATAGTCTTACATTATGCTGGTTCTTTCCTTGATGAGGGATCACATCCTTGTGATCTGGGTTGATGTCCGCTCGGCAGCGTGGTATCCGCGTAGTTGCGAAAGGCATCACGTCCACCTCCATGTCGACGAAAAGCTAAATGTCCATATTGTGGCCGTTAATGTCCTTGGCTAGGCGAGGGAGTGAATTCGGGTCGGCAGCGGTCAAGGCCACGCTGTGGTGTCGGTTGTCCTCGATCACTTACTGGCCGGATGGTGTTTACATAATCCAACCATTCTTCAGGGGTCTGTGGGTTCCTGGTGTATATCATTTTCTTCAAATCATACGTTACACCTGCCGTAAGTGCTTCAACGATCTGTTTGTTTTGAAGTGAGTTCTCTAATGCACCCACAACCTTAAAATGGTAATAATCGTTAATTTTTTCTGGCTTTTCCAATTGGCGAGTGAACAATTCTTCCAACGTTGTCTTCTTCTTTGATATATAGATTGTGGACAGTTTCTGTTTGATATTTAAATAAGTCTCTTGTTCTAAGCCCAATCGATAAAATATATTTTTAGCTTCGACTTCTAAATTTAGGATAACTAAATTTTTCTGTCTCGTTCATCGTTCGTTGCATCCTCAATGTTACGAAAGAAAATATTTATATCTTGATTGAGGCCAGAGAATTTACTTATATAATTTTTATTTGAGATCGTCTGTTGTTGTATAATTTGTGTTAGTAAATTAATTTGTTTTTTCATTAATTTAAATTCCATATTATCGTTTCTGTCAGAAAAATGAGTGTCGGTATCTGACTTCCTTTTTGGCATTTTTGTGGCGAATGGTTGTAGGCTAAAGGCTAAATCCAATAAAGTTTTATAAAAGAAAAAACGTACCGGTTATTATATCCTGTCGGCTAAATACTGTCGTATTAAGGTATATCTTTGAATAATTATAAATTTAAAACTCTAAATTTGTATATAAGAAATAAATGACGCGACAAAAAGAAACGCAGCCATTTTCTCTTTGTTTATTACCCAAATATGAATATAAACTGATGTGCCTAAAAGTTAAGAATCAAACAAAACAAACATTTTTAGAATTTTTGAAGGCTTATTGAAGAGAATATTCGTATATATTACATTTTGTACGTGTAAACAACAACAACAACAAAAATAAAAAACGCTTACTTTTTATGTTTAACTAGCCGAGTGACCCGGGCAATGCCCCGGGTTTACCCGAAGGACCCACAGGTGAGAAACTATAGAAGAAAAATTTTAACAAATCAGAAAATGAAATTGCAAACAACAGAACTACACTACTTTAAGGACATGAGAGCACATGCACTGTATCACCATACGTATACCATTTTCAAAGACCCTGCTTAGGATTAAAACTTCTCAGAAGCATAACAATAGTACCAACCTAGAGGTTAACTGGTGTGGATGCATTCCTCTGGGAGTGAGACTATTGAGAAATTCAGTAGGGAGTTATTTTGCTTCTCCGCATTCTAACACTCCAACTGTTAACACTGTGGAAACACTGACTCATGTTTGGTAAGCAATTTCAGGGAAGAAACTATAGACATTGGATTAAATAAATTATTAATTAAATTGCATTAAATAAAAATTATTAGATATAAATAAATATTATTAGAGTGAAAAAAAAAAGAAAGAAATTAACAAATTAGAAAATAAAATTTCGAAAAAGACAACTATATTGCAGATAAGATAAGAGGACCTTATTAAAAATACATAAACAAACTGTAATTCGACACTCGATAATTCGACACTTTCGATAATTCGACACTTTCGATAATTCGACCATTTTAAAAATCAAATTTACAAGGTTGATTGTTGTTTAAATACAACTTTGCTTTTGCATGCATAAACACAGGCTCTTGTAGCAAGAACCCAAATATTATTTATAGTCATAGCAAAAGCAAACTTTAGTGAAAACTGATGCCTCTTCAGAATGAATGGAAGACTGAAATCTGAAGGAGCAGAATATATGGGTCATTTATACTTTCACCAATGCCTTTAGGATCTTTGCGATGGAACGCGTATGGTGTTTCAGCGCATGTGCTCTCATGTCCTTGAAGCACATATACTGACAGTGCCCAAAGTTGAACACACTGTATAGTGTCTGAAATATCTTTGGCCCCTTCGGATACCAACCTTCGCTTCATTCTAGAGAGGCGTTAGTTTTCATGTCATATCTGTAATATAGTTTTGTTGTTTGCAATTTTCTTTTTTTTTTTTTCCTTTCAAATATGTATCCACTCTGAAATATAGTTTGTAAATTTTTATTCCAATTTATTTTCTTATATATATATGTTTTTTTTTTCATTTCCAAAATATTTATTTATACTTTCACCAATGCCTTTAGGATCTTTGCGATGGAACACTTATGGTGTTTCAGCGCATGTGCTCTCATGTCCTTGAAGCACATATACTGACAGTGCCCAAAGTTGAACACACTGTATAGTGTCTGAAATATCTTTGGCCCCTTCGGATACCAACCTTCGCTTCATTCTAGAGAGGCGTTAGTTTTCACTAAGGTTGGCTTTTGCTATGACTATAAATAAGGCTCAAGGCCAAACCTTGGCTACAAGAGCCTGTGTTTACGCATGGACAACTTTATATGTAGCTTTTTCAAGTGTGCGAACATTGGATAGCATACATGTAAAGATGACCCATATCTTCTGCTCCTTCAGATTTCAGTCTTCCATTCATTCTGAAGAGGCATCAGTTTTCACTAAAGTTGGGTTCTTGCTACAAGAGCCTGTGTTTATGCATGCAAAATCAAAGTTGTATTTAAACAACAATCAACCTTGTAAATTTGATTTTTAAAATGGTCGAATTATCGAAAGTGTCGAATTATCGAAAGTGTTGAATTATCGATAGTGTCGAATTACAGTTTGTTTATTTATTTTTTAATAAGGTCCTCTTATCTTATCTGCAATATAGTTGTATTTTCGAAATTTTATTTTCTAATTTGTTAATTTTTTCTTTTTTTTTTCACTCGAATAATATTTATTTAAATCTAATAATTTTTATTTAATGCAATTTAATTAATAATTTATTTAATCCAATGTCTATAGTTTCTTCCCTGAAATTGCTTACCAAACATGAGTCAGTGTTTCCACAGTGTTAACAGTTGGAGTGTTAGAATGCGGAGAAGCAAAATAACTCCCTACTGAATTTCTCAATAGTCTTACTCCCAGAGGAATGCATCCACACCAGTTAACCTCTAGGTTGGTACTATTGTTATGCTTCTGAGAAGTTTTAATCCTAAGCAGGGTCTTTGAAAATGGTACACGTATGAAAAGCAGTTCGACTTTGCATGTACAAGTGTGCCAGAGCCCCGTTTGATTACTTGCGCTTGCTGGTGGGGTTGGACTTTTGCAAGAATCAGAAGCCATTGGAGCTTTTTTTTTTATTTTTTCAGAAAAAAGTGCCCAATGCGGGAATCGAACCCGGGTCGTAGCGGTCGAAAACCAACGGCTTAGACCATCCTTCCACCAACCCCCAGTAAAATAAGTAAATAAAAAGAAGACCAAAATAAGTGATAATAGTTTATTGAATAACAAATAAAAAAAAAACTTTCAGGTGAAAAATTATAGGCATTGGTAAAAAAGTAAACAAGAGAAATAGCCTAGCGGTCAGGGGAGTGAGTCTTCCACGGCCTTTCCGAGGCATGACAGAAGACGCTCAAAAAAAAAAAGGTAAAATAAGAACCAAGCAGAGGAAATCTATAAAACTGAAAGCCAGGACAGGCATAAAAAGAAAATTCCAAGCATGTGAGGAAACAATTGATGAAAAAAAAAAGGATTCAAAAAAATACTGCAAAAAAGAAACCAGACACAAAAAGCAACAATTGAGTACACAAATACAGCATCAGCCTATTTATGAGATGAAAAAAAAAGACAGACACAAAAATGGAGCTAAATTCAAATGAAAAACTATAACAAATTAATAAAAGAAAATAAGACCTAATCCAAATAATTTAATAAAAAAAAAGCAACAATTGAGTACACAAATACAGCATCAGCCTATTTATGAGAAGAAAAAAAAGACAGACACAAAAATGGAGCTAAATTTAAATGAAAAACTATAACAAATTAATAAAAGAAAATAAGACCTAATCCAAATAATTTAATTAAAAAAAAAGTCACACACTATTAAATTATTTGGATTAGGTCTTATTAATGAGAAAAAAAAGATGCCAAAAAAGATAACCAGATACAAATATTGTGCTAAATTCAAATGAAAAACTATAACAAACACTTATAAAAGATAGAATAAAAGTAATAATTCAATCTACAATTCGAAAAATAATATAACCTGGTGAGTTCCCAGAAAAGGTTAACTTTGGTAGGCGGCGCTGTACGTTGACACCGCCGTACCTTCGAGCCGAACCAACGGCTTAGACCATCCTTCCACCAACCCCCAGTAAAATAAGTAAATAAAAAGAAGACCAAAAATAAGTGATAATAGTTTATTGAATAACAAATAAAAAAAAATCTTTCAGGTGAAAAATTATAGGCATTGGTAAAAAAGTAAACAAGAGAAATAGCCTAGCGGTCAGGGGAGTGAGTCTTCCACGGCCTTTCCGAGGCATGACAGAAGACGCTCAAAAAAAAAAAGGTAAAATAAGAACCAAGCAGAGGAAATCTATAAAACTGAAAGCCAGGACAGGCATAAAAAGAAAATTCCAAGCATGTGAGGAAACAATTGATGAAAAAAAAAGGATTCAAAAAAAATACTGCAAAAAAGAAACCAGACACAAAAAGCAACAATTGAGTACACAAATACAGCATCAGCCTATTTATGAGATGAAAAAAAAAGACAGACACAAAAATGGAGCTAAATTCAAATGAAAAACTATAACAAATTAATAAAAGAAAATAAGACCTAATCCAAATAATTTAATAAAAAAAAAAGCAACAATTGAGTACACAAATACAGCATCAGCCTATTTATGAGAAGAAAAAATAAGACAGACACAAAAATGGAGCTAAATTCAAATGAAAAACTATAACAAATTAATAAAAGAAAATAAGACCTAATCCAAATAATTTAATTTAAAAAAAAGTCACACACTATTAAATTATTTGGATTAGGTCTTATTAATGAGAAAAAAAAGATGCCAAAAAAGATAACCAGATACAAAAATTGTGCTAAATTCAAATGAAAAACTATAACAAACACTTATAAAAGATAGAATAAAAGTAATAATTCAATCTACAATTCGAAAAATAATATAACCTGGTGAGTTCCCAGAAAAGGGTAACTTTGGTAGGCGGCGCTGTACGTTGACACCGCCGTACCTTCGAGCCGTTTTACACGAGTTAAAGCGAAGATTTTGGACATAGTGATTTTTACATTTCGATCTTTTATATTAATATATATACTTACTATTGCGAATTATTTTTCTAAAAACGAACATTATTTTTTTTTAATTATCTGAAACTAACCTAATTCAACTTATCTAAAACTAACCTTATTTAGCGATTAAACTAACATAATTAAACCTATTTGAATCTAACCTCATATACACTTTTACACTACCTTTTCATTTCAAAATTAAATTAAAATAAGTTTATATTAAATAATAACATTTTTAAAAATCGACTTTCTGGTTCACACTTTTGTATCTAATCAATTATGTATTTCTTTATTTCTCTCTATAAAAGTTACGCAATTGTAAACAAAAGAATTGATGATGATAAATGCAAAAAATCTACGATTGTAAAATAGATTAAATTAAAAAATAAAAATAACTGTTAACATTAGGAAAATAAAAACAGGCCTATGACACGAAGAAAAAAATGACGAAAATTTTGGTATATAGATTGTTATGTGTAGTTCAGAATCTTCGGAGGAGATAGCTCAGGACTTTACAATGGAAAACTCTGTTACGGTATTATCTATATAGATGATCATGTTTATATAAACAAGTATAAAATGGACCATTGAGAGAAAATATATTTAAAAATCTTTATAAATAAAGGAAATCATTCCATCCATCACATTAACTTTTAATGCAATAAAACCATTCTGTTCCTTAACATTTACCCATCAGAATAATAACAATCAATATTAATAAAAAATATATTTTTAATGAATCAACTAGCAATTTAAAATATATATTGCAAAAAGCATAACTATTATCCCCATTATTAATTAATGAACAGACCCTTTATAGATCATTATAGAAATGTATCTATATAACACACAAAGTATAAAAGAGAATAATTAAAAAAATAGTAAAATATTTTCTGTTTTAAAAAAGGAAGGGGTAGAGAGGAAGGGGGGAATAAAACAATTAAATTACACCCATTTCTAAGTGGAGTAATCAATACTCGATCTTTACCAATCGATTCTAAACTGGTTGAGAAATTAGTTCATTAATTTTACTATTGAGGATCATCCCTATTGACCTGAGGAGCTCGTGAGAAGAGCACACTTGATTAATTATAAAATTTCTGTTAGAACTTTCAGTTTTGGGGGATGGCAAAAAAAGAGGAAGCAAAGAAAGCAGAAGAAAGGTAATTAAAATAGCTAAACAAAAAAAAAATAACAATGTTGTTGTTTTTTTTTCAAATACCCAAAAGACTTTTCAGTATTAACTAAGTTTAACAAATGCTCGGTTTAAATTTTTATAAAAATCTTTTTTTTTTTTTAATATGTAAAATACAACTCTCGAATTTTATACGTAATGATGTTAAAATAAAACCGCCAGTTTTTCCCGCCAAATATTTTAGCTATTTTCTTCTTATGATAAATAATTCACATTTCATTTTAGTCATATCGGGTTTTTTCTACCTCCTAATTTTATATGAAGATACAAGATTAGTTGAATAATTAATTCATTTCGACAGTTCTCCTTTAATATTAAAATAAATAATTGCATTAGCCTAGAATATAATTCAACAAAACGGGCTTTTATAACACAGGTATAATTAACTTATATATGGCGGTAACTTGATTTATGCATGTTTATTTAACAAATATATTATCAAATAGGAATAAGATTTTAACTTGATTTTGTAATTGTAATATGTATGTGTAAGTTTTGCTTTACTTACTGTGTGGACTGAATACTACATATTGTTGCACCAGGTTGCGGCTTGGCAGACTCTTCAGCCTGGATTCTCTCCTGTGCTGGGTCTTGCATCTTACCAGAGCGTGTTTCAACCATCCTACAAATTTATAAAAGGGAATAACGAGATAAGTCTTCTTTAAGTAGCCACCAGAATCCTTTCTTTATTTTCTCACATCAAAGAGAGCAGTGAAGTCACAGTGTACCTAAATACAAATGATGATAAATTAATAATCTGTTTTAAATAAATATCATAGAATATTTTATATAAAAATAAATAAATATATAATTTAAATTTCAAATATATTAAAACTAATATAAGAAATACGCCATTAATCATGATGTAACACTTCCCCCTCTCCAGAGGTCGTCACGTCCTCGTGATTGACCTCATCAATTCTTTCAAAATAGGGTTTGATTCTTGAGACATGGACAATCAATGGGTCTTGGCCAGGATTATCTTTTGGTTCAATTAAGTAATTTACGTTGGACAGCTTCTCTAATATTCTATATGGGCCAAAATATTTTCTCAGTAGTTTCTCACACTTTCCTATTTTCCTAATTGGTGTCCAAACTGCTACTAATTCTCCTGGTTCGTAGCTTCTTTCCAGGTGTTTCTTGTCATAGTTCTTTTTCATTCTTTCTTGAGTCTTTATTGTGTTGTTAATAACTAATTTTCTTGTTCTGTTTATTTTGTCTAAGTGATGTTTTATGTATTCATCATAATCATCTTTGTCAATGTCCACCGAGATATTCCTGTCGTCCAAAAGAGACGTGGGTTCTCTTCCAAACATCAGGAAAAAGGGAGAATATCCTGTGGTTTCCTGAATTGTAGTATTGTAAGCGTGAGTGATGAATGGGAGTATTTCGTCCCAATTTTTCTGATCAGTGTTCACATACATACTGAGCATATTGATCAATGTTCTATTTAACCGCTCTGTCAATCCATTAGTCTGGGGATGATAGCTCGTTGTGAAGCAATGTTTAATCTTGCACGTTTTCATCACCTCTTTCATTAAATTACTGGTAAATTGAGAGCCTCTGTCACTAATAAGATATTGTGGGGCTCCGTGCCGAAGAAAAATATCCTCTACTAGAAATTTAGAAACTTCTTTCACTGTTGCTTCCGAGACTGCTCTTGTTTCTGCATATCTAGTGTAGTAGTCCGTCAGCACGATTATCCATTTTTTCCTGTTTTTCGTAGATGGTAGTGGACCAACAAAGTCAATTCCAATTCTTTCGAAAGGAAAGTTGGCTGGGGGGATGGGCTGTAGTAGTCCAGAAGGTAATTGGTTTGAGCCTTTCCTACTTTGGCAAAGGTGACACGTCTTAACGAATTCTGAGACATCCTTTAGCATGGATGGCCAAAAGTATTTACTCTTTATTCGGTACATGGTTCTGGCGACGCCCAGATGGCCATTCGACATATGATTGTGATATTCTTTCATAATTTCTCTCTTTTTATTCTCTGGAACCACAAGCAACCACGCCCTGCCTTCAGGGTTCGGGTTTTTCTTAAAGAGGCATCCATCTTCTTCTTTAAAGTTTTGCGCAATTGATCGCCTGCTTCCATTAAGGTTTTTCTTAACACTTTCGATAAATTTATCCTCTTCGTCTGTTATTTGATTTAAAAATAGCCTTTCAAAATCCTCATCCCAATCAGTTTCTGGTAAGGGCCCCCTAGATAAGCCATCGGCGTCCAGATGCTTCTTTCCCGATTTATGTATTATATCGAAGTCATATTCTTGAATTTTCAATGCCCATCTTGCCAATCGACCTGTTGGATCCTTCAAGTTTTTGAGCCAGCATAAGGCGTGATGGTCTGTTACTATTTTAAAGTGTCTTCCATAAAGGTAGGGTCGTAATTTTGACATTGACCAGACAACGGCCAGACATTCTTTTTCAGTGGTTGAATAATTTTGCTCCGCTTTACTTAGGGTACGACTCAAATATGAGATCACCTTCTCTTCACCACCGATGTCTTGGACAAGTGTTGCACCTATGCCGATGTTGGACGCATCAGTATGAACATAAGTAGGTGCATTTGGATTGAAGTGACCTAAAATTGGTGGGCTTAATAGTGCTGTTTTTAGGGTTTGAAACGCTTCCTCTTGTCTTTCTGTCCAGGTAAATGATACACTTTTTTTTATAAGGTTGGTCAAAGGGTCAGCAATTTTTGAAAAGTCTTTGATAAATTTTCTATAATATGAACACATTCCCAAAAAGGATTGTACTTCTTTGACCTTTTTGGGCCGAGGAAAATTTCTGACAGCTTTGATGTTATGTTCCGCGGGTTTTATACCATGTTTGCTCGTTATATAGCCGAGAATCTCCAATTCTTCAAAAGCAAATCGGCATTTTTTGTCGTTTAACCTTAAATTAGATTCACGAAAACATCTAAAAACAGCTTCAAGTCTTTTGAGGTGCGTTGGAAAATCCGGGCTATATATGATAACATCATCCAGATAACACAAACAAATTTGCCATCTCAGATTTCCAAGCATATTCTCCATATTTCTCTCAAAGGTAGCAGGCGCGTTACAAAGTCCAAAAGGCATCACGTTGAATTCATATAATCCATGCGCTGTAGTGAAAGCTGTTTTCTCTTTGTCTCTTTCTTCGACTTCAACTTGCCAATATCCAGATCTGAGGTCTATTGCTGAGAAGTGTGTAGATCCTTGGAGAGTATCCATAACTTCGTCTATTCTAGGGATCGGATAGACATCTTTTACTGTCACATTATTCAGTTTTCTGTAGTCCACACAAAATCTGTATTTACCATCTCGCTTCTTGACCAATATTACTGGAAAAGACCAGGGGCTAGAAGATGGCCTAATTATGCCTTCTGTAAGCATCTCGTCAATTTGCTCTTTTATAATATCTCGTTCTTTAGCACTTACCCGGTAAGGCTTGTGTTTAATTGGCTTCGCGTCTTCTGTGTCTATCCGATGTTTTGCCAAATTGGTTCTCCCTAATCTCGATGAAAAAAGATCTCCATACCTTTCTAAAACTTGTTTTAACTCCTTCTGTTCCTTTGGTGAAAGATTTTCGTTTATTTGGAATCTAGGTTCTTCGTTCTTTTCTACCTCTCTTTCTCGACTCACATTTATTTTCGCTGGACTACTTCCAAAAGCCAATGTTTGGTTTTTCATTATTTTTAACGGTCGAGGATACGGATTAGTTATCCAGATGTGTGTTTCCCTATTTATAACATTGATCAAGCTTCTTGCTAGACGAAGTCCATTTGTTTGAAACATTTTGCTGCTCTCCTCGATAATATATTCTCCATCCTCTGTTTCTACCAATGCCTTGATCAATTTCATGGAACATTCCGGTACAATGGAATCCTTGGCACTCTTTATTTTCAACATTTCAAAATTGATTTCGTCATGATTATTCGTCAAATCGTATTTGATAGTTTCTTGCTTACAATCTATTTTTGCGTTCATTTTCTTAAGGAAATCTCTCCCAAGAATTAATGTCCGTAAATGCGTTTTCAATATCACAAAGTTGTGTGATAATGTTTCGTTATCAATTTTTATATTTAAAAATATACTTCCTACCATGTCCAATTTTTTTCCATCGGGTCCTGCACAAATTTTTGCGAGTTTACTTATACCATGGCCTGTATCGAGGGCCGTTCTGAGGTCGACCACTGAGAGGTCAGCACCTGTATCAACCAAAGCTTCAAAAGTCCCTATCTTGTCCACATTAATTTTTAATTTGTATTTAGGGCCCAACTTCTTGATTCCGTTTATGGTCGACTTGCTTTGATTGACAGATTCAGGCGCGACGCTTAGTTTAAATCTTCCAACACGGAATATCTATTCCGGGTAGGAATATTTGTCTGTGTGCTATGACATACATCAGCATAAAGCCGAGGTCCTGATTTCTCTGATATTTCATTCATTTGGCATTTTTCTTCGACCTTCTCTTGGGTATCTGCTGGGTCCTCTTCTAGGATTCTTATAAACTTGACCCTACAATAACGGGCCACGTGCCCTGGCTTGTTACATTTAAAGCAGATTGGTCTTCCATCTTCCGTCCTATTTTTGCTCACTTCTTGGCTTTTATTGTAAGTGTTTCTCTGAAGGTTTGGTTTCGGCACAAAGTTAGGCTTATAAGGACGTCTAGGGGTAGAGGGCTGGGGAAAGTTGTTTCGATACTGTCTGGGGGTAGGAGGGGAGTCGTTCTTGTAATTATTGGAAACAGGGGCTTGGGGCCTGGAAGTGGTCTGGTAGTTTCGTGCGGCAGTCGGCGGCACGTACCTCGATTGTTGTTGGGGTCTAGAATAGCGTGGACCGTTATATAGGTTTCTGGATTTCTCCACACGTTCCCGATACTTCTTTTCAAAATAATCCATTTTCTTGCACACGACAAGAAGGTCATCGGTCGTTTTAGGAGGGTTCAGGTAGAGCGCGAATGAGTACTCTTTTTTCAGTCCTCCAATAACATGTTCAATTTTTGTTTCTTCTTCCATTGCGGGGTCAACCTTGTTGCACAACACTAGAATGTCTTCCGCGAACCTGATTGCTGGTTCATTCCAGTGTTGCATTCTGTTGAGCTTCATTCTAAGTTCTTCTTTATTCGCGTCCAAAGAAAAATCCTGAATGAGGCGGATTTTAATATTTTCCCAGCTCGTGAAACTAGCTTTGTGTAAATTCAACCAGGTTTTAGCGCTTCCCGTCATGTTCATGGCGGCATAACGAGAGATAATGTAGTCTGCCCAATGGTACAAGAAGCCAATTTCTTCAAGAGATTCAATCCATGGGCGAGGGTCTTCCGTTCCATCATACTTGGGGATGTCGATGTTGGGATTCAGGACAACTGGGTCGGAACAAGCATCTCTACCAATTGTTGCACCAGGTTGCGGCTTGGCAGACTCTTCAGCCTGGATTCTCTCCTGTGCTGGGTCTTGCATCTTACCAGAGCGTGTTTCAACCATCCTACAAATTTATAAAAGGGAATAACGAGATAAGTCTTCTTTAAGTAGCCACCAGAATCCTTTCTTTATTTTCTCACATCAAAGAGAGCAGTGAAGTCACAGTGTACCTAAATACAAATGATGATAAATTAATAATCTGTTTTAAATAAATATCATAGAATATTTTATATAAAAATAAATAAATATATAATTTAAATTTCAAATATATTAAAACTAATATAAGAAATACGCCATTAATCATGATGTAACAATATCAATCAATGTTATAGCAGATTATTTATTATTCTATGAAAATATATTTTTTATTTCGATATTTGTATTTTGCTACACTGTAAAATTTTATCATTGCCTCTCTGCTATTTTATTAGTTTTAATTTAAAAATCAGAAAATTCATAATAAAACTTAATTAATTAAGTAAATGGAAATGGACAGTGAATCGTCTCTTTTACAAAGAGAAGGAAGCGTGAAACGCCCGCGTATTAGTGAGCCTTCTTGCAACTTCGAGTTTAACCAGATCAAGGCTATCCATCAGAAGGCTATAAGAAAAATGACTGACGTAGCAAAGTCGAACGGCATGACCGCAGAACAACTTCAGTCAATGCTATCCCTGATGGGATGGGCTCTAAAAGGAACTGAGGATATAATACTTGATGCATATAAGGGGATAAATCACGCCAAAGAACATCACATCCTCAAGGAGAAACCCTACATAAACGCCACAGCCAAGCCGAATGTCACAAAACCGATTCCACTCACAAAAAACCAGCAGACCAAACCCGCCCCAAAAAAATTCACAACCGCTTATGAATCACATGTACTCATAAAGTCAGACAATCCATCCAAGGAAGCACGTGAAATTCTACGTGAAGTAAAAAAAAGCAGACTCTCAATCCTGAATTCCTCTGACGTGGCAGCCTCCCTCAATGGAAAAGGACGGCTGGTCATCCACACCAGAACCACTCAAGGTACTTCGACTCTCGCGGCGAGATTCAAAGCTAATAAAAATATCCCCAATTCCTTGAAATGCACGGAAAGACCGATCATCCATCCCAGATTTTGCTTGTTCGGTGTAGAGAAAGCTGCACAACCAACAACATGATCCTGGAAAGCCTCCAAAATAACGAGGATCTCAAGAACCTCTCCGGGACAAGAATGTTCAAGATTGCCCACCGTCCAAAAGACAACCCTCATGGCTACACCAGTCTTCCTCGAGGTTGACAACGAAGTGTCAAATTTCTTGGGCCATCGTGGAAAGATCCCCATTGCAGGACTCATCCTACGGTACGAAAAAAGTTTCTCCCTAAAACAATGTTACCGCTGCTTCAGCTTTGGCCACCGCGCTACAGCTTGCCCTGCTGTCCAACCCATCTGCTTCAAGTGTGGCACGGTCGGCCATGAGGGTCACTCTTGCCCAAACTCTTCTGCAAAATGCCATAATTGCTGCAAGAAGATCGGAGCAGTATTTGAGAAGCTAAGCCACTACGCCACAGCCCGGACTTGCCCACTGGTGAAGGCCAAATTAGCTCAACTCACCCGAAATGACTAGATCCTTCAAAGTTCTCCAAGCCAATCTCAGAAAGTCACCTTCTGCAGTACTCGAACTCTCCAGCATATCAGCAGAACAAAGAATAGACGCCATTCTGCTACAAGAACTACCAAAGAATTTCAAATGGCCTGACTCAAATTTCGTCACCTTCATCCCCAATGATAACTATACCCCTGCGGGACTTGTTATTCGAGCAGACCTCAACCCCATCCCACTCAGCTCTAATGACCCCAACATTGTCACTGCCCTTATTCTATTAGGCAGCCAAGCGGCCATCATTGCCTCAGCATATTGGCATAACAGTGAATCAGAAAACACTTTCCTACCAACTCTGGAACATACTCTAAATAGAACTCCCTTCCCGTGCATCCTTGGCATGGATGCCAATGCCCACTCTCCAACCTGGGGCAGCGGAACCGTCTGCGACACTCGTGGAGCTAGTTTGGAGGCCTCCGCTTCACTAATGGGCCTACACTTTCTGGGTGGTCCAACACCTTATACCTGGTCCAACGGGGCCCTGCGCTCTTCCATAGACGTCACCCTAGCATCAAGCTTCCTCGCCATCCATGCCACTAGAGTTTGTCTCCAGGAGATGGCCTTCTCAGACCATCTCCCAATCCTTACCAATTCTCAAATATCCTATCTTCAGAGCCCACCAGTTCGTGGGTCGAGTCTTCATGTCTGGAAGCAGCGTTTGCAGCTTTCCTAGGGAACACCCTCCACCACGTGGCCTCACGCCTCCAGACCGCACTTACCCCAGGAGATTTTGACGAAGCAGTTATTCTCCTCACCACCTGTCTCCAAGAGGTCTGCGATGCATCTATGAAGAAGAAGTCCAAGTCACCAAGACCATCAAAACCTTGGTGGAACAAAGAACTTTCTAAGCTCCGCAATATTGTGGTGGCTCTCCGCCGCTGCTCCCAAAAACACCTTCTTTCCCACCAGGAGCTTCTTCAAAGGCCTTTACAGAGCCTGCCACAATAAACTCAAAGCGGTTATAAGACGAGAAAAGCGTCTATCCTGGATATCACTGTACCAAGAGGTCTCCTCAGCCGCATGGAGCTCAATTCACCGCTATATCTCCAAAGGTCGGAGAGGGTCTTTAGGGCCACCTCTGCTCAAACACAAAGATGGTACCCCACTAACCTCAGAGGAAACCTGTCGAGAGGTACTTCAGTACTATTTTCCAACAGATTGGACTGTGCCAAGACCAACAGTGGACTGGTTCCCAACCTTTAACCAAGAACCTGCTCTCACAGCGGCTGAAATCCTCCGCACGATCCGACGATGTGGATGGAGAAAGTCCCCAGGTCCTGACAGACTTGGAGTCAGGTGCATACTCCTCGGTGGACCAGCACTGCATGAACTCTTATCGCAAATCTTCACCAAATGCCTGCGCCTTGGACACTTCCCAACCCCTTGGAAAGCTGGACTACTGGTTCTCATCCCCAAACAAAACTCCACCTCATCCAACCCACTGGACAATTACCGTCCAATTACTATGATCAATACATTAGCCAAAGTTTTTGAACGATGCATCCTAGCGAGGTTGCAATGGCTGGTTCTCGTCCATGCAATTTGGCTTCGTCCCTGGGCGTTCGGCAGAAGGAGCCCTTGACTCAATCAACAACTTTATCAACGACGGCCTGAAGCACTGGAGAAAGACAGTGGCAATAAGCTTGGACATTAGCCATGCCTTCGACACGGTTCAAAGACATACCATCATTCAAGGCCTCCGGGACCTCAACTGTCCTGAAGAGCTTATACAACTCTCTGCAAGCTCTCTCAGAGGCAGGAAAGTGATCTACCAAGCCTTGGACTCCACTCGCACCGCGCACACAGTACTGAGTGTTGCACAAGGGGCACCGCTAAGCCCCTTCTTTTTCAACATTGTAGCCAGGAAAGCTCTTTCCCTTCCAAAGCCCCAAAACTGCCAAATAATTTGCTTTGCAGACGACTTCACCTTGCTTTTCAGAGCTTTCTGTAGATTACCAACAAAGGAGATTAGCAAATTTCTTAAAACTTTAAGTTTATGGGGTAAAGGGCATGGATTGACCTTTAATCTTTAGAAGACCCAGGCCTGCCTCTTTCATTGGAAATCCAAGCGCCCTAGTTACCAAAATATAAAATTCCTCGACCAGCCTATTTTAATCAACAATCATATAAAAATACTGGGCATAACTTTTGATACCACACGCACATTCGTTCGCCACTCGGACAAAATTTTCAACAAATGCAAATGGGTGCTTCCTTGATTAATTAGCACACTTAGGGGACAATATGGACTCACATACAGCTCAGGCTGGAAAATAATCAAGATGGTAATTCTCCCTGCTCTGCTCTACGGCTCGGGTGTTTGGGGCACTCGCAAACTACGTAGTCTCCACTATAAATTCGCTAAATTTCTTATTAGGGGGGGGGGGGGCCTGTACCCCCACAATTCCAGCTATCTCACTCACTGGCGGCCCTCCATTGGACATTTCAATCAAGGCACATCTGGCGTACAAGGAATCATTAAAAAATGGTCCCTTTGAGACACGTCCAGGGCTGAGCGCAGTCCACTATCCACCCCTTAGAAAACTACTTCAGTTTTCAAAGTCGCTTCCAGAAAATGCAACCATCATATACACCGATGGATCGCGGTCCCTCAAAGGCGTAGGCGGCGCAGTTTTTCTGCCGCCCCCCTCCACTCCAATACAACTAAAGCTCCATGATCTTTGCACCTCCTTCCAGGCAGAATCCTATACGCAACTAGAGCGATCCAGCTCATGCAAAGACAACCAACAGCAATCGCTTCTGATTGCCTGGCAGCTCTCCATGCCATTTGTAACCCAGAACTCCCCAAAACCTCACTCATAGCTGAGATAGTTCGCAAACTAAACTATTTAAACGTACAGCTCTGCTGGGTTAGAGGCCACAGCGGCATAGAAGGCAATGAGCATGCAGATAAATTAGCCAAGGCAGCAGCTGATTCAAACTTGCCCATATCCTACTCCACTCTATCCAAAAGGTTTGTTCGAACCCGCAGCGAACAGTATTCACTCCAACTCTGGAAGGAATTATATGTCACAGATCACTCCACAAGAAACCTCAGGAGAATAGCTGCATTCCCAAACACTCTCATGGCGATCCTGCCCAAAATAAAATTTGTGGCACCACCTCCACAATCCTCACAGGCCATGGCTTTGTC
This sequence comes from Cordylochernes scorpioides, assembly GCA_030710605.1. Classification (NCBI taxonomy): domain Eukaryota; kingdom Metazoa; phylum Arthropoda; class Arachnida; order Pseudoscorpiones; family Chernetidae; genus Cordylochernes; species Cordylochernes scorpioides. The sequence continues at coordinate 48,250,242 of CP092877.1, forward strand.
AAATCCGATGCTGCAAAATTATCTAGAGACGATCCTACCTGCCCACACTGCCACGAGGAATACCAAACTGTCGACCACCTTCTCTTCAGATGTCCCGCCTACCACCTTCATAGGTCCCAAACAGCCACCCTCCTAAGAATAAATATATTTGCCCCTGAAGACCTGCAGAACATCCCCAAGCACAAGTCAGCCTGGCGACCCCTGATAAACTGGATGTCTGCTGCCACCATTAGACGTGAAGTATAAAGATCAACCCGGATATAGTTGGCGACTTTAGTATGCTCCAGGAATCCGGGTTACCCAAATAAATAAAATAATAATAGTTTCAATTTGGTTTTACATTATATAAATTGCCGTGTCATCTTGAAGTTTGTCTTCCCTAATATTCTATGTTACAATATAATTTAAAATCGAAGTATTTTGTCATAAACTCATCTACAAGTGTAAGTAAAAGGCATTCCCTTATCGTGCAAAACTGAGAGTCGCTGATAGCTTGTGCCATCTGTCGGAATAAATATAAACTATTCGTTGAATTTTTTAATTATCCCCTAATTAGCCAAATACTCATTCTTAATTAATCAAGAAAATCTAACAATTTATTCCGACAGATGGCGAAAGCCATCAGCAACTCTCAGTTGCACGATGAGAAGATGTATTTTTCTTAATTTATCCACCTTATCCCAGTTCAATTTCATATGTGTACTATTTTTTCATGTAGAAAGGTTTGTGATACCCGAAAGCTTGAGATATGAATATAAAATAAAATAAGAAAATCACCCTCGGAAGCCTTTTTTACTTATTGTTTGTATGTATTAAAGATGATTTTATTCAACAAATAACACAGGTCTACAAAACTCAAAGTAGTTGTACCTTATAGCATATATATATCGGGATTCAGAAAAAAAACTCTGAGAGATATTTGATGCACAGGGATATTTATCACTGTGCATCAAATATCTCTCAGAGTTTTTTTTTCTGAATCCCGATATATATATGCTATAAGGTACAACTACTTTGAGTTTTGTAGACCTGTGTAATTTATGTGAATGCAACATTTTATATATACAATGTGTATACAACAAACTTGGAGAATGATCTAATTTTTTTTAATGGTAAGGACAATAAAAATTGTATTGATTTCAAAGTACTCCTGCATTTATAGCTAGATTTCTTCGTTTCTCCCATGATTGAATCATTTCAAAAAGTATTATTTTATAATTCATTTCAGTTCCTTTTATGATGTACTCTGCAATGTCAGATTTACTTCTTTGTAAAACCATTTTGAGAAGAGGTAAAAATCATTTGGCACTATGTCTGGGGAATATGGGATGCTTGAATATACCATTTTGTTCCAACCTAATTTTCTACATTACAAAATCATCATTTTATCTATTCTTCCAATATATATGTTGTAGATAAATGATAAAACTAACTTTGACTGTGCGCAATTAATAGGTAGAAAATCTTACTTTTAATAAATAATCATCATCATTTAGTTAAATCTACAAATCTGCAAATAACTCTAAGGATATTCAAGATATTCAAGAAATTATTTTTCATAAACCTTCCCGGGGATATACCTAATAATATCCCAAAATTTCACGGCGATTGGATGTATGGTTTTTGAATCTATAGAGTACAGACAGACACACATTCAATTTTATATATATACTAGGCGAATGACCCGGCTTCGCCCGAGAAATCCCTTGGGTGCAATTTCCTTCATACTAAAAGTATATCAATAATAAATATTAGAAGTGCCATAGAATAGCAATACAGAAGTAACACATAAACTACAGGAAAAAAGTGTGTGTGATGGCAAAATTTGTATTATATTAGTGTTTAGGTATTTGATTTAATTAATATAGTTGATATAATAATATATATTTATAATATATATAATATAAATGAGTTTTAAAAATTATAAAAAAAATGCATCGGCCGGGAATCGAACCCGGGGCCGCCCGCGTGGCAGGCGAGCATTCTACCACTGAACCACCGATGCTTTTAAAAAATGGCCATATTTAGGTATTCATTCCATTCCGGATTAGTCCGCGTAAAAAAAAAGTTCTTCAAATGAAAAAAAGAAATAGCCAAAAATACTAATCAAAGTGCAGCCGAAAATTTTCCTCAGGTTTATAAAAAGCGACATGCAAAATTTGGTACCAATTGGTTCAGTAGTTTTTGTTGTGGGTCGGTGATGCAAAAGAACAGCCAAATAAGTGATTTTATAAATATAGTATTATTATTAGATATAAGAATATATATGTTGACAAAAGAATAGCAACCGCACACAGCAGTAGAACAAAGCAGGCTTAAGGTATATACAAGATGAAGACGGACGGTAGAGGGGGGCCGTTCCCATTGGTCAGTTATCTTCATGCAGCGCCTCCAAGCGGCGCCCGCGTCCACGCTTCTCTCATCATTCCCCCACTGAAGCGCTGGACTGGAGAACAGTTCATGAAGTCACAGGCGTTCTTGTGAGCCACTTTGCTCAGGGTCTTGGTGAAGACGTCGGCCAGGTTCTCCTTTGTAGGGATATAGACAATCTTGATCTCTCCGCTAATTATTCTTTCTCTGACGTGATGGTATCTTATGTCAATGTGTTTGGATCTGTTGTTCTCCACATTATTTTTGGAAAAGTCTATAGCGGATCTATTATCGCAATGAATTATCAAGGGAAAGGCAAAATTCGATAAGAACTTTAATTCTTTCAAGATGGTAGCTATCCAAACTGCTTCCTTAGTGGTCTGGGATAGCGTTAAATATTCTGCCTCCATTGTGGAAAGTGAGACACACTTCTGTTTGCTAGTCTTCCATACGACTAAGGAATGTCCTATAGTGATAGCGGTCCCACTATTGGACCGTCTGTCATCGATGTCGCTAGCCCAATCTGCATCACTGTATGCACAAACATCATTGGAATCAGTCCGGCGATAAACGAGAGATAGATTTATGCTGCCGTGTAAATATCTTAAGACGTGTTTGGCAGCTTGCCAATGTCGACGTCCAGGGTTGCTGGCGAATTGAGCTAATCTCGTAACAGAAAACATTAAGTCTGGCCTAGTACAATTCGCAAGATAAAGGGGCGACCCAATTAGTTCCCTAAATGGAATAGCTTCCATCCTCTCTTTCTCTTCTGGCAAAAGCATGTATATTTCTTCTTCTAAGTCGCCATATAGATAAGCGTTATCTACGTCGAGATGTCTATTGTACCATTTCATGTTCAAACTTAACGTTATCAAAACTCTGATTACAGCTAAGTTAATAACAGGTGCATAAGTTTCCTGAAAATCGATTTCTTGTTTCTGTGAGAAACCTCTAGCCACTAAACGTGCTTTGAAACGCTCTACATTTCCGCTCTCATTTGTCTTCACATTATACACCCATCTGCTGCTAATCGGTTTCTTTCCCGGCGGTAATGTTGATAACTCCCAAGTGTCTCGTTCCTAAAGCACTCTAAGCTCACCTTCCATTGCTTTTCTCCAATACACGGCTTCGGGAGATTGGACTGCCTCTTCAAAACTTTGCGACTCGGCAACATCTAAAAAATTTAACTCTACTCTTGGTTTACCTTTTCTCCCATATGGATTTCGAACAATGTTTTTGGAGGTGGAGGGTTGTGGCAGAGCGTCCTCTACCCCCACTGAATCTAAATTACTCGGTAATTCATTCTCTAGGTCGTTATCATAATTAGTCTCAGGTTCTAGCCAAACGTGGTTGTACCTTTCCGGTTCTGTCTCTTCGACTATTTTGGTCCACTCTAGTCCAATTTTAGACTCATCGAATCTAACATGTTTTGTTTCAATCACCTTTTGTGATTCTGGGCACCAGAGACGATATCCACGTGTTTGAGTGGAGTATCCTACCAGAATACATCTACATGCCCGATGGTCTAATTTTCGCCTTCTTTCTCTTGGTATATGGCTATATGCCAAACATCCAAATGCTTTTAGGTGTCTTACACTAGGATTTCTTTCTAACCAAAGTCCATCAGGTACTTTGTCTTTTAGAGCCGTATTATAACATTTGTTTTTAATGTAATCAGCTGTGTTTACCGCCTCTGCCCAAAATCTTTGGGGGAGATTAGCGCTATGTAAACAAGCGCGGGCCATATCTAAAAGTGTTCAATTTACACGTTCTGCCACACCGTTCATTTGCGGAGAATACACGTTTGTGCGTTCATGCTTTATCCCTAGTTTTTGTAATTTGTCTTGAAAATCTCTATTGCAAAACTCAAGTCCATTATCCGATCGTAACACTTTAATTTCATTACCAGTTTGTCTCTCTACAGTGGCTCTATAGATATCGAAATGTTTTAATACCTTATCTTTGTTTTTCAGAAAATACACAGTAATCCTTCTTGAGAAATCATCAACAAAAGATAGAAAGTATCTATTGCCTATGGTTGATTTTACCGGCATTGGACCGCAAATATCTGTGTGGATAAGCTCCAAGGTCTGTTTTGGTCTAATATTGCCTAGGTTTTTATGTGACGCTCTAGTGGATTTGGCGATACAACAATCGTCGCATAGGCCTTTGTCTCTAGAGGAAATTTCTAAGCCTATTACGAGCTCCTCCCGCGCCATCTTTTCAATGGCGTTACTGTCAATATGGCATAACCTTTGATGCCACGTTCTCAAGGAATTGTTCTGAAAATGGTCCCTTTCACTATTAAATGCTGTTTTACTGGAGTTTAAGGTCTTACCTTTCACAATGTAGAGGCCATTTACATTTGTCGCCTCCGATATAATCCTGTTTTCTGGATTGAAAACGCGAGCTACCATATTACGAAAGGTCACACGGTTGCCGTTTTCTTCTATCTTGGAGACTGACAGCAGATTCCTTCGCAGATTCCATCTGTAGCACCTCCTTGGATGAATCCTCTTTTCTGGTTGTTCTTCTCTCCTGTTCCGTTAGCAAGACCTGCATTACCTTGGATGACGTGAACTCATCATCCGTCATGTTTCAAAAGTTCATTATAATCCCATCATAGGAGTCTGGAAGTCCAGCTAGCATAGAGTATGCCAGATCTTCATCCTTTACTTCACATCCCGCTTCTCTGAGATGATCACTGCAGGTCTTTAATCTTGATAGGTAATTTATCATGTTTTCTTCTTCGATGAACTTGATGTTCACGAATGGTTTCTTGAGTTGAAGAATTCGCGCCCTTGATTTCGGTTCAAATATTTGTTCCAGGGTCGTCCAGGCTTCACTTGCAGTCTTATAGTCGATAACGTGTATTTGTTTCTCTGTAGAAATTGATAGAGCAATCGTTGCCAGTGCCTTTTCTTGTTTAATTTTTGTCTTCTCATATTTTCTTTGATCCTCATCAGCGTCGATCGTTTCTCCGTTAATTACACATTCCCATAATCCTCTTTCGATCAGAAGCATCTTCATGTTAAATTTCCATGATCGATAATTGCTGCCGGTGAGCTTCTCGACGTTCAGGGCAAGCGCTTGGGAAGACGACGCCATCTTGGTTTCACTTACTTTTCGTTCTTTTTATGCAGCTAACCACGCTCTGCTACCATGTTGTGGGTCGGTGATGCAAAAGAACAGCCAAATAAGTGATTTTATAAATATAGTATTATTATTAGATATAAGGATATATATGTTGACAAAAGAATAGCAACCGCACACAGCAATAGAACAAAGCAGGCCTAAGGAATATATAAGATGAAGACGGACGGTAGAGGGGGGCCGTTCCCATTGGTCAGTTATCTTCATGCAGCGCCTCCAAGCGGCACCCGCGTCCACGCTTCTCTCATCAGTTTTTGAGTTTATCGCGAAACAGACAGACAGACATTGACTTTTATATATAGAGAGAGATATATAATGTAATATATATTATTATCATTATTATCATAATATTCTATGTTCCGGAAAATTATTTTCAATAATATTCGTTAGGCAAACTTTCACTCAGATGAAACCCGGGCGGAGCCGGGTACATCCGCTAGTTAATTATTATAAAACTCCTCTATAACATTTGAAAACATAACCATTAAAATATAACCTAATCTACACTCATGGTCAAAACTTAAGGAGGCTGTACCTTTTAGCGTGTATATCGGAACAATAACTCTGAAAGATATTTGATACACACTGATCTTTATTGAAGAGACACGAGATAACCAAGTGTGAACATTCGGCGACCGGCGACATCAAAGACTTTCACATATCTTAAAGTTTCGTCCATGAGTGCATAACCTTACTCAACCTAGCTAAACTTAAAAATGCCTCAATGATTGGACACGTTTCTTTCACTAGACCGTGTAACAAGTATAAGAGCGGGAGGCTTTTTGTTGGACATAACTGTAATATAGGAACAGATTTGTTCAAGAGGAGGGTAATCATCTTCTTTAGCGACCCGCTCTTTATAGTTAATCTCCAGCGCCAAAAATGGCGACACGGTAGAATTCAAGAAAATTATCATTGATGTCGATATTTCAATCCAGTCTCTTAGCGACGCTAACTTAACCTTACACCTTACATTTTAACTAAACATTCAAGCTAACCTTTCCTTCCATATATAACCTAATCTTTCTAAAGTGCACTGAAACTATTAAAGCACGAATTTTCCTTTTCAAAATAAAAAGCAAACTTCTTACTGTCCATACTGCGATGAGTAACTATAGGGAGAGTCTGTCTCATCTGTCAGTATATAAGCAAAATAGTCCATTATAATAGTAGAGCTCTAAAATGTGGTATGGTTGATCTAACTGGCAAAACAGTTTGGAGAGTTTATCACTGATGAGCCAGGCTCTCTCACTATTTTTCATCGCAGTGATGACAGAAGGAAGTTTGTTTTATTTGAGAAAAAAAAAAACATTCGCGTTTTAATAGTCATTTCCCTGTGTTTAAGTGAACCCAGCTTGACCCTACTTAATCTATCTTTTACGCCGATTACAAATAAATATCTAGCCAAAATTTGAAGTTCGAATAAATAGACCCTAAATTTAATTCTGAAAGTTACACCATAAAATATTTTTAAATGAAATATTGTTAAGATTGGGTGAGATACGTTTTAGATAGAAATTCCTGAAAGAAATGTAAAGCGGACATTGTTAAAATGAATGTTTTAGCAAGAAAAGGAATAAGTATAGAGCCCTTATGTTCAAAACTATAAGTCTGAGGGATAAGTGTCTTATGCGAAAAAATTTTATTTCAAGCTTTCGGGCACAACCGCCCTTCGACAGGAAAAAATTACTATACTAAAGTTTCCGGATCTGATCTATATATATACATATAACGGAGCAGAAAATAAAACAATTATGCAAAAACGGATTTACATAGTGAAGAAAATAATAATAAACTGAAATTTAATATTGTATATAGAGAATTTGAATGTCTAATATGTACTGATATGGAATAGGACACAGACTATGGCATCTTTGGAAACACAGAACAGAATACACACTGAATTCGTGGTTTCAGAGTTCATGGTACAGTTGGAGGCCTGGTGGCTGCAGGAAATATTGCATTGTAAATTTCAGGTAAATCAATTTTTCTATTGAGGCTGTGGAATTTGCTTGACAGGAGGGATTCAATGATAAGTCTTTGATGTTTGCTGGAAATATTGGAATAATGGATTTTAGGGGATGCAATGTTAAAGGAATGGCCAGTTTAGTAATTTTTTCCTGTCGAAGGGCGGTTGTGCCCGAAAGCTTGAAATAAAATTTTTTCGCATAAGACACTTATCCCTCAGACTTATAGTTTTGAACATTCTATTAGGGGATTAGCCGATTAATTGTAAGCCCTTATGTTTATATATTAGTTTTTATAATCTTCTCTAATAATTAAGTTTATAATTTGTTGAAGATCATAAAAGAATATTATATTAATTATAGTAGTGTATTGCATAAACTATATAATGTATCAGATGTGTTTTCTAATTCAATATTGAAAAGTTCTAAATATATTTGTAAAGACTAACGGTAAAAAATAGTATTTTATATATAAAAATCAAACAAAAATGAAATTTTATATTTTCTCTTTTATCATGTTTTGCATTGTTATTTATTTCGAAAATAGAGCATTCCATTAATAAATCTTCAATTAAAAAGGCATATGGCATTTATTTTTCCAATATTTCAGTTGGCTGAACGCCAACCTTTATCAAGGTATTATAACATATTAATGTGTGTCAACAACAAACCTTGAAATATTGGTAAAAATAAATGATATTTTGATCCAATATATGTCTTTTTAATTAAAAATTGTAATTTATGTGTTGAATAAATTGTAGGTGCAATATATAGGATAAAATTAATTATTACATATTTTAAATTCTATTTTACCAATATACAAACAAAATATGTAAATAAATGTATGACCATCGGTAAATTAATTCAGAAATATGACGAATTAAATTGTTCGACAAGTATCATTAATATCATTTTGCTCAAATAGAATTTATATGGACTTTTTTTTTTTTTTAATATAAAAATATATCGTGTGGATTTTTTTATCCCAAATTATTTTGGATTTTTTTTAATCTTTTGGTTGTATTTTTAAAAAATGATAAATGAGTTGTTTTCTAAACAATCTCAAAGTTACTCTCATCAACATTCTTCTAATTGAAGGAAGTTAAACTATCTATTCTAGAAAACAATAGATTTAGGCTAAAGAAGAAGAAAAAGGGAAAGAAAGAAATATTCGCCACTTACACAAATTCAAACCATTAATTCTGAAAGGGAAATCCATGTATTTTCACATTATCTTCCCCATCTATTTATGATCCGGTATTTCTTGGGTAATAATTCAGGTTAAATGAAGACAAAATAGATTGTGTTATATGCGGTAGAAATAGAGTTGAAATTTGATTTTTATGTGCATTCATCATTTTGTAAAGTTTTCAAAGTAATAAGCAAAATACATTTATTTTCGTTTGCCTTTTTAATAACTCATTATATACTCTTGAATAATTTTTAAAGTAGCTATATATTTATTTCCTTGTTTGTACACATAAGTAACTTTTAAAATATATTTTATTTATAATATAGTATATATATATTTATTATATTTTGTTGTTAGTCTTTAATAACTAAAATTTTTTTCAATATGGCCGAGTAAAATTGTATTGCAAACATTTCTTAGCAAACAAAGTTCTTTTGAAAAGTTTTAACATATTTTAAATATACATATTCAAAATATAATTTATTTTCAAAATGAAATTTTATTTTTATTTTTACTAGTTATACGTTTATTTGTTGCGAAAACTTGCGAAAATTTAAATTATTAAAATTATGTTTTAACCCACACACACAAATTTATTTCAAAGTAAATCGAAAAGATTAAACTTACTGTTACGCAAACTTTGACTTTAATCATCATCGATGCTACGTCACTACTATGACGACACTTCCAACTTCTACCTTCAAACTTGCTGTGATGTTTACCGCTAACTTGTTTTAACAATATATGTAATGGAACAAGTCGTTCCTTAAATAAATATATATTTGTTTTTATCTAAAGGGATGTCCTCGTAACTACAACATACGTGAGTACAAAGACAATTGGAAATCCTCTAAAAGGAAACATCGTATTTTGCTAAGCCTATATCAATTTGGTAGCAGAGCGTGGTTTGGGCGCGCGAATTGGACTAACGAATTGGACTAAATCAAAAAGAAAATAAATAATTGGACTAACAGCCAATTTAGAAAATAAAAATTGAATAAAAATGGATACATATAACTTAGCAAAAATCGAACAGTTAACAGAAAACAACTATACAACGTGGTCCATGAAAATGGAAGCAATTCTAGATTCAAAAGATCTCTTCGAGGACGTAATTGTTAATGCCGAGCCAGACTTTACAAAAAATAAACTAGAATATGATATTTGGAAGAAAAAGAATCGGGAAGCATACAGCCTAATAATATTGTCACTTTCGGATGACTTAACAATCATCTTTCGAGGCGATAAAAGGGCCAAAAGAATTTGGTACGACATAAAGAAAAGGTTCGAAGAATCTCTAGAAAATAAAAGGATTGACCTTATGTTGGATCTAGCCAGACTAAAATTGAACCCAAATGAAAATGTTAACATGTATATTGTACGAGCACAGAAACTGGCACAAGAGATCACCCAGCTAGGAAAGACTGTAACAGAAAGAGAACTTGTACGATACTTTGTTGAAGGACTCACACCTAACTTTGACACGATCACTGCAGCACTGTCAATAAACAGAGAAATCTCCTTACCAGACTTGAGACAAGCTCTACTGGATTTCGAGAAGAAAAGACAGGACAGAAGCAAAAATCATGAAAATGCTTTCAGATCATCAGGCAACCAATTCAAAGAAAAATCATGCTTCATTTGCAAAAGAAAAGGACATTTCAAGAAAGACTGTTGGTTCAACCCTAACAACAAAGGAAATCAAAATAATACAACAAACAAAAATAACATGGCCAGTACAAGGAACTACCATAAAGGACCAAAACAAAACAAAGACACGGCCAGATCAGCAATCCAAGAACGAACTGTGGAACCATCCCAACGAAGAGACTCCACTTCAGAATACGCACTACATGCAAGCACAAGGGAGGAACACCCGAAAACTCAGGACTTGTGGATAATTGATTCTGCGTGCACAAGCCACATGACTTCCCATGGTGAATGGATCGAGCACAAGACGGAGGAGAGAAGAAGCATACAAGTGGCGGAAGAAGGGAGACACATCGAATCTGCCTCATCAGGATTAATCCAAGCCACTGTACAAGGTAAGGACAAAATTAACAACGCTGTAACCCTGCATAATGTCCTCCATGTACCACACCTGAAAGGAAATCTAATGTCCATTCCAAGCGTAGTAAGAAGAGGGAACTCTGTTCTTTTGAATTCTGAAGGAGCATACATATACTCTTCTGAGGACAAGCTAATAGGAACAGGAAACTTTGATGGTAACATGTACACATTAAACCTATCACATTTACCTGAAGCAACTCATGTTCCAAACGAACATTGCTTGATTTCAAAGGACAATTCTAGGACTGCATGGCACAGAAGGTTAGGACATCCTAGTGACAACAAACTAGACCTGATTTTGAAGAACAATCTTCTAAAAGGCTTGAACACTATAAATGGTACCCTTGATCAATGTGATGCTTGCTCCTTGGGAAAAATGACCAAAGTACCCTATGTTCACACAGATAGCAATCAGGAAAGCTACCCCTTTGAAGCCATTTATGTCGACCTCTGTGGTCCAATGAGAATAAACTCCTTGGGCGGAAGTAAATATTTCTTGACCATCGTAGATGGATTTTCTAGGAGAATATTTGTAGAATTTCTCAAAGATAAACTCTCAGCAGCAGAAGTTTTGAAGGAGTTTATTGTAAAGAGAGAAAACGAGCTATACTCAAAACTAAAACGACTTAGAACAGATAAAGGAACAGAATTTATCAATAAAAACCTTGAAACCTTCATAGAATCCAAAGGTATTAAACATGAACTAACTACACCGTACACCCCAAGAAGCAATGGAAGAGTTGAAAGAGCTAACAGAACACTATTAGACAAAGGCCGAACACTTCTGGCAGACTCCCAATTACCCCTACACTTCTGGGCAGAAGCTGTGAATACAGCTGCATATCTGTACAATCTAACTCCCACAACCAATGACCCAGACACTACCCCTATGGAAAAATGGAAAGGTAAAAAGCCATCCGTCTCTCACATCATGAGATTTGGTTGTGAAGTCTTCTATAAACTCGAGAATCATCAAAGACACAAACTAGAAGCTAAATCTAAGAGAGGAATATTTGTGGGCTATTCAAGATACAGAAGAGCTTATCGAGTATTTGATATCACAGCGAGAGTCATTCTCGAAACCGCAGACATTCACTTCAGAGAGAACAATAATGTCATCTCGGAAGAAAAACAAAGAGATAATAATACGGACACTGACACATATTTCTTCATTCAGGAGGATGAACAACTGGACAATCATGTTCTATCAGATGTTGATATTGAAGAGCCAGCACCAGATACCATGATCAACAGACAGACAGAGTCAAGTGGATCAGACAGACCACAAAGAACTCGAACAATACCTAAAAGATTCGATGACTACGTTCTGGCTACTACGAATGAAACCATTCCGAAAGACTATGATGAAGCCATCGCATGCGAAGACAAGAAACATTGGGAGAACGCAATGCTTGAGGAAATACAGAACATGTACTCGCATCAAGTATGGGAACTGGTACCTAGACCTGTAAACGCTAAAGTTGTCAAAAGTAAATGGGTGTTCAAAATATCTAAAGACCAAGAAAACAAAACTTACAAAGCTAGACTTGTTGCAATAGGATACAACCAAATCCCAGGAAGAGATTACACCGAAAGTTTCAGCCCTGTAATTAAAAATGCCACCCTCAGGACTATTTTGTCAATGGCAGCAACAAAAGATTCAGTTATTAAACTATTTGATGTGAAAGCAGCCTATCTAAATGGAAACATTGAAAACACAATATTCCTGGAGCAACCTGCTGGATTTGTTCAAGACAGAAACAAAGTTTGCAAACTCAACAAAAGTATTTACGGTCTACCTCAATCCGGAAGATCGTGGTATGAGAAATTCAGTCAAGTACTTCATGACTGTGGACTGGAAAAACTTAAATCTGATCCTTGCCTATTTAAATGGAAGAATGAAGACAAATACTTCTATGTAGGGATATATGTTGATGACTGTTTCACTCTGTTGATGACTTTATCACTGTCTCAGATTCAGAAGACACCTCAAACAGATTCATCAATATATTGAGACATCACCTGGAAATAAAGGATGTAACATGTAAAGGCATGTTTTTGGGAATCAAGATCATACAAGACAAGGAGGGAATTTCGCTACAGCAAAGCCACTATGTACAACAAATATTGCAGAAATATGGAATGGAAAATTGTAAGGAAGTTCCAACACCAGGTTCCAAAGAAATCAATTTGGACAAACATATTGAAGATGACAATTGTGATCAGCACACTTACCAAGAAGCCCTTGGAATGCTAATGTTTCTAGCTGTTAACACCAGACCCGACATCGCTTACATCACTAGCAAACTTTCACAGTACTCCAGACAACCAAAACAGATGCACTGGACAGCAATCAAAAGAGTGATGAGATATCTACGAGGAACAATTGACCTAGGAGTGAAATTTGAAAGAGGGAAGACTGGAATCCTGAAGTCCTACACCGATGCCAGCTGGTCGACCACCCATGACGAAAAATCCTACGGCGGATATGTATTGAAGCTCGGCGAAGCAACTATAGACTGGAAAAGTAGTAAACAACCACTTGTCGCCCTCTCCACAATGGAAGCGGAAATGATAGCTGCTTGTGAAAGCTGCTGTCAAATCAAGTGGATATTAAACCTGTTACGAGAGCTGGAAGAATGGAATTTCATGGAAAAACCAACTGCGATCTATACAGACAGTCAGTCATTGATCAACTGGATCTCCAGCCCTAAACAAAGCAGTCGCTGTAGACATATCAACAGAAAGTACCACTTCTTGAGAGACTGTTATGAATCCAGAGACATCTGCCTTCTGTACAAGCCATCCCAGGACCTGGAGGCGGATATCTTCACAAAGGACCTATCCCGAGACCAGAAGAAGAAACACCTGGAGAACCTCAGATCGTGGGAATAAAGACAAAGTAAGGAGGGAATTGTTACGCAAACTTTGACTTTAATCATCATCGATGCTACGTCACTACTATGACGACACTTCCAACTTCTACCTTCAAACTTGCTGTGATGTTTACCGCTAACTTGTTTTAACAATATATGTAATGGAACAAGTCGTTCCTTTGATTATGAAGTTTTATTGGATGTAAAATTTACAAGAAATATGGAATCAGTTGTTTTCTTGATTTTATCCAACCGCAAATGCAACTTATTAGGTTATAAGATGTACCAGGTCTATTAGTATGAAACGCGAAAATGGGCGCCAGAGGGCGCTGTGCAACTTTATTTGAGCCGACGGTGGCGCTGTTGAAGGCATTTTGTTTTTTGACTCACGTGGCATCAGCATGCGTGGAGTTTTAGAAAAATTCAAATCGTGGAAAATTTCTGGAGCCCGTGGAAAATGGTGATTTCCGAGCCAAAAAGTGCCCATTTGCGGGAAGTTTTGTTGTTCGCCTTCAACTGGAAGAAAAGTGCCACTGAAGCCCACCGAATGCTCGAGGAAGTTCACGGCGACCACGCTCTGAGCAAATCGCAGTTTTACAGGTGGTTTAAAAAATTCCAAAGTGGCGATTTCGAACTTGATAATGAACCACGTGGAAAACCGCACCAAAAGTTCGAGGACGCTGAACAGCAGGCTTTGTTGGATGAGGACAGTGCCCAAACGCAGGAAAAACTCGCGAAACAGCTCCAGGTGTCTCAAGGTGCTGTTTCCCTACGTTTAAACAGCCTCAGAATGACCCAAAAGCTTTCCAGATGGGTTCCCCACGAGTTGAGCGAAAGGCAGCAAGAACGGCGTCTGGTAACCTGTGAAGGGCTGCTGGCCAGGCATGAAAAGAAGTCATTTTTGCATCGAATTGTAACTTCTGATGAGAAATGGATCCACTCAGAAATCCTACGCGCCAAAAGTCATGGGGCCTGCCCGGCCAATTTTCAAAACAGAAGCCTAGGCCCAATCGCTTCGGAAAAAAGGCAATGCTTTGCGTATGGTGGGACCAGACCAGCGTAGTATATTTCGAGCTCCTGAAACCTGGCGAAACGGTCGATACTAGTCGCTACAAACAACAAATACACAGTTTGAGAGAGGCATTGAATGAAAAAAGACCGGAATGGCGTGAAAAGCACAACAAGCTGATACTGCAGCATGACAACGCTCCAGTCCACAACGCTACGGTGGTCAAAAACACCATAAAAGACTTGGGCTGGGAACTCTTACCCCACCCGCTGTACTCACCAGACTTAGCGCCGTCGGACTACCACCTTTTCACATCTTTAAGACACGCCCTAAAAAACCAGGAATTTTCGAACTCAGACATACTCCGAAAATGGCTTGTTGACTGGTTCGACTCAACAACAACAACAACAAAACAACTTTATTAGGGCGTCTTGCCCTATACGGATTCGCCGTTGAATTACAAACAATATTAAACACAGGGGAAAAGGGAGAGATAAAGTATTTACAATTGAGGTATGGCAAACAGGGTGACTTTAAACATATATTACACATATATCATTAATGGGGAAGAGAAATAAAATGAATGATAAATACAAAAGTATAACATGAGAATATGAAGAACATTGAAAACAATATGAAAATTACATTAACAAAGGATAAGTGGAAAACATTTGGTGATTATAAGAAAAATAAAAGGCATTTGTGAAAAGGCAATAATCAGTAGGCAAAAGGTAATATATACAAAAAGGAAAATATGTAAATAAGAATGAACATGTAAATCTTTTTTCTTTTTTAAAAAGTAATGGCAGGAATAAAGAATGGTCATTTTGAAGAAAAAGAATCAAGGTGGACAAAAACAAAAGTTAAAATTTACATATGTTGGTAATGATAAATTTACATAGTTAGGTGCGCTTTTAGATATAATTACATATGAATAAGGTAAAGTGCGTAAAAATACAAATCCTAAAAACAAAAACATTGTGAAATCAAATTAAATAAGAAAAGATCAAAATACTAAAAGTTTGGGAATTTAAATATAAGATTGCAATGTGAAGCTATAGGGTTTTGTGGTTATTAGCGAAAAAAATATATATAGTGGAAATATGATTAAAAAAAAAAAACTGTTTTAGCTATATCTTATTTCCATTAGTATTGACAACTTGGCCATTTACAGCTTCATAAACTACACCTTTTACAAAAAGTTTGTTATCTCTCAACTTTGATCGAGTGCCTTTTTCAAAAAGTTCTTTCCTTTTAGCAATAAGAATAAGCCGTTGATCTCTAATCTTTTTACTGTAGTCTTTGCTTATGTAAATTTTGCTATCTCTAAGTTTAGTCGTATTTTTGAATAATTTAATTCTGTCCTCATATTCAGGCAATGAAATCAAAATAGGCGATTTATTAGCCTTTCCAAGTCTATGGCATTTAGTTATACTTATATTCTCTAGAATCAGCATTTTTTCTTTTATAATAGATTTAACTTTTTGAAGACTTTCAGCTGGTCCTTCATTCGCTTCTCCCTCAACTCCGTAGAAAACGAGATTTGGCTCCCGCAGCTTCATCTCCAGAAAGTCGGTCCTGGCTTCAATTTCCCTTAACTTAGTTACATTCTCAGAGACTTTCTCGTTCGTAGCAGCCGAGGTTTCCACACAAGTTGTTAACTTCAATTCAACTCCAAGAAGTCTCTGGTCCCACTCTATTATTCTTTTCTCGATGTTTGACAATCTCGTATCTATTCTCTCGCCAAGATTTCTGATCTCTGATGACATTTGGACGATCATTGTCTTCAACTCAGTATCAGCCGATTTCTTCCCTGTGGGGGTTGGCTCTGTTAACAAAGTTGTCTGCTTTTTGGGGCCAGGGTTAGGCTCAATACCACTGATCATTAGAAGTAACCAGACTGGTTCGACTCAAAAGGAATAGAATTTTTCAGACAAGGAATTCGAAAATTGCCTGAAAGGTGGTCCGAGTGTATAGCTAATCAGGGCAATTACTTTTAATAAAAAATCTTTTGTTGTATGGAATTGGTGAACTTTTGAATTCACTGAAAATTTTCGCGTTTCATACTAATAGACCTGGTATATGCAAAATATTCGCTAAATAAAACGAAAAACAAATATTTTTATTAATACATTCAGGATTACATAGACTCACTCGTTCCAGAGCTCAAGAAAGAGAGATAGAAAAAAAGTAACAACAAGAAAAATGGCCATCAGCTATATACAGTAAATTTTGTCACTTTCTATAGATATTCTCAGATATGTTCTGCTGAATAACAGAACTGGTAGTAGAAGTACAAGCAGTTCGCATCAGTTAACGGCTCTAAGAGAAGCTTGTGAATCTGTATTAAATATAAATGCATTTCATGGGAAAAATGAATTTGAAAAGTTACAAATTTTATAATATTTTATATATGTGAAAAAATATCCAATTAAAATAGCATTATTAAATATATGTTATGTATTAATATATTTTAATTTAACTTTTAAATGTTATTATCAAACTTCGAAATGCCTAAAAATAAAAATACTCATATTAAAATGAAATTGTTCTTTAAAAATTCAAAAGGTATATATATATATAATATTTTACTTTTTTCGGGATAAGTTGGTTGGTTGTTTGGATTGGTTGTTGTAAGACCCTGTTCGGATTAATTGGATTGGTTGTTTGGATTGGTTGTTGTAAGACCCTGTTGACTTACTTGAGGTGGTTGACGTGGTGGTGATTGTTGGCGCAGTCGTTTGGCTGAAATGGTAGGTTTTCTCACAGGGGAAAATAACGAAAAGGACACAGAATGGGCTTGAAATATAGGACCAGGCGATCAAGGGAGAGAAGGGCTTTTGACTAATGGTTTGGCAATTCACATGCTGAAGATAGAGTTACCTTTGGTGATGAGAAGGGCTTAAGCGTACTGCTTCTGGTGATGTCGAGCTCCCAACTGACAAACTTGAGTCCAAGATTTTACTCGTTAACTCTCTAGTGCTCTCATTGGTGGAAATCGTCTCGTTGGCGACTGTGGATTGGCTGTTAGCTATTCCTACTGGACTCTCATTGGATATTGGTGCTTCCATTATTCGTCTCATGATTTTCAGGGACCCGGAAGAAGAAGGTCTTTGAACTTAGTTTTTATTAGTTCCTGGGTAATAACTTTTGCTTCCTGGATAATGAAAACCTGGTAATGGATTCTCTGTGATGGCTTCTCTCCCAGTTCGCTAGGCCTAACCTTTATTAAAACCTTTTAGATTATACATTGCATATGTTGTGGTGGGGTTACATCTTGTTATATACAAATTATGACAGATGCGCCCCCTACATGTGAAGAATTCAAAAAGGGGTAGCCTGAAGTGAATTCTGTAAGGGAAAAATAATTTTGTGGGGAAAAATTAATTATGGGTACTGGGGGGGGGGGGCTATATACAAGCATTGTTGGTGACATAAAGATAAAAGAGAATGGTGTTGGTGAGATATTGGTTGAGTATATAAGTAAGAGAAATCAAAATATTTAATTATAAGAAATCAAAGTGAATGCTATTGTGCATTGTTGAGTAAAAAAGAAAAAGGTGCCTAAATAATTCAGCTCGAGATGGGGAAACTAAAATCGAGGGAATTTTTCTATTAGGGCTTTTGAGAAATCAAAAATAAAATTTAGTTGTGAGAAATCAAAGTGAATGCGCTTTGTAGCATTGTTGAGTGGAAAAAAGAAAAAGGTGCCTAAATAATTTAGCTCGAGATGGGGAAAATTAAAATCGAGGGAATTTTTCTATTAGGGCTTTTGGAAATCAAAATAAAATTTAGTTGTGAGAAAGCAAAGTGAATGCGCTTTGTAGCATTGTTGAGTGAAAAAAAGAAAAAGGTGCCTAAATAATTCAGCTCGAGATGGGGAAACTAAAATCGAGGGAATTTTTCTATTAGGGCTTTTGAGAAATCAAAAATAAAATTTAGTTGTGATGAGAAATCAAAGTAAATGCGCTTTGTAGCATTGTTGAGTGAAAAAAAAAAGAAAAAAGGTGCCTAAATAATTCAGCTCAAGATGGGGAAACTAAAATCGAGGGAATTTTTCTATTAGGGCTTTTGAGAAATCAAAAATAAAATTTAGTTGTGATGAGAAATCAAAGTGAATGCGCTTTGTAGCATTGTTGAGTGAAAAAAAGAAAAAGGTGCCTAAATTATTCAGCTCGAGATGGGGAAAATTAAAATCGAGGGAATTTTTCTATTAGGACCTTTGGAAATCAAAAATAAAAAAAAATAAAAATATAGAAAATTAAAAGAAAACCAGTGAGTTTTCGTTGAGAAAAATTTGTTTAGTGGTTGAGCAAGTAATTGGTTTATAAACAAAATTAAAAAAAGAAGTTGTTATATAAATGGTAAATATTTGATTAAGCATTTTGATTTCAAAGATTAAAAAAAATAAATGAATGGGGTAAGAAAACACAATGTACATAGAGAGATTCGCAGGATCTCTAATGATAAAAGTTACATGCCAAAATCTGTCATGCGGCGCAATCAGCCCTTTTTTATTGCCTCGTAGATTTTTTTATCCCTGTACGACTCGCGGGTAGAAACATGATCTTTCCCAAAAGTGCGTTTACATTGTGTTTACAGGAGACACGGGAATCTCGCTAACCTTTAGTTTGTATTGGTATTTGTTGTAATGTGTTTGGGGTTGTATTGTCTTCAAGATCTCAAGGACGAGTGTATTATGTTAATTTGTCCCGAGCCTTAATGCGTTCTAGGGATTTTTATGCATTCCCCTAGGGCACTTAAGATATGCTCGCCCGATATCCACTTCGTTATCGGGAGGTCGTAACCGGAATCGGATCTTCGAATACAGGGTTCGAGGAGAATCCTCGACCCCTTTAAAGTGGTTGTTTCTTCCTTTCGGGAGAAACGAAAGCTCGAAAGCTTTGCTACCTAATTTTTTTTTTCTTATCCTTTAAGTGGTAATGTGCGTGTTTTTGTTCATATTTGACCTTGAGATCTGAAATTTGCGTATTGGTCGTGAGTGTTGTATGCTTGTTTTATGTGGGGGACATGTAATATTGTTTAAAATGTTAGTAAAAGAATCGAATTTGGTCGGCAATTCATTTGGATGTTGTTTGGAGTTTTTTTGTGAGAAATGTAAAAAATGAATTTTATGTGTTGTCAAAATCCTAAGGTCTGTTGTGTATGCGTGTGTTGGATACGTGCCTAGTGTGGGTAAATGTGAAAGTTTTTTGGAAGTTTTGGGAGAAGAATAGAGATTTTGTAATTCATTGGGAATGCGCTCTGAGAATTAAATTTGCTTATCAATATAATATTAATATAATGATATTGATATAATTAAATGTGTTTTTGTAAGAATCGATATATAAGCTTGTTGTGAATGTGTTTTGAGAATTAAATTTGTTTAATAATATAATGTTAATATAATGATTCAATATAATTAAAAGTTTATGTAAGAATCGGGATGTGAGCTCGTGTTGAAATGGATCCAATTTGGTGACCGTTAAAATGGCGGACGTGTGGGGAACACGGTGATCTCGATCGAATTACCGGACAAGCGAGGGGCCATTCGGGGAGATTTCTAAATCTGTCCAACTTGAGTGAAACTGCAATTTGGTGACATGTAGATGGCGCCGTCTTTGTGTCGCGGGGGAGAAAATGACCTCCATCTTACTTCCGGCAACCTGAGGCCGGCTTGGGGAGTTCTAAATCTATATTCCTCCCCTTCTGTAATTGATCCTTCCTGCCGACCGCTGGACCTTCTTAATTAGGTTGGTTGGGGCGCCCTAATTGTTCTCTGGAAGTTTTCTTCTATTATTTCCCATATAAGAGTTAGAAATTCAAAAATTGCACTGCCTATATGGAAGATTTTTTCCTGTAATTGGTACAGTTTTTGGGGCTGTTGGGTATATAGTCCAAGGTAGATTATTATGGTAAATGGGGCGAGTTTATAGGGCATAATTAGAAGACAGATAAAAATTATTAAGTGAAAAATGGGAAATTGGCACATTCTCTCCCATGTCTTCTCCACGAGTTGTTTTTTTTTGGGTATCGTGTTGTAATTCTATGGGTTGTGGCGAACTTGGAATTGGATGTACCTGTGGATGGGCGATTTCGCGTTCTTTGTTATTATGGGTGAGTGGTGTAAATCGTGTTTTAAGTGGAAACGTGGAATCGTTCCTCTGTCGTAGGTGGTGTATTTTTGTTATTGTTGGTATTGTGTGTGTGGTATTTTTGGTGTACGGGTTTAGTTTGTTTATGTGGACTGTATCGGTGTCTCTTTGGAGGGGTTGGTTGGGTCTATCGATACGTTTTGTCAATTGGCAGGTTGGACAGGTTTTTACCTGTTGTGCAATGTCTTGTGCCATGTTCTGCCAATAATATTGAGCGGAGATGAGTCTCGTTATCTTTGAGATGTTTGGATGGTTGTATTTGGTGTGTACTGTTTGTAGTAGTTTGTTGGTGAGTGTTTTTGGGATTATAGTTTTGGTTACACCTTTGCGGGAAACGGTATGAAGTCCGTTGTGATCAATGATCAAGCTAGAATTTCCCGATGGGGAAGGCTGATGGTTCTTAATGAGGGAGGCGTCTAAGAAACCACAGAACGGGTTACGAGTTATGACGTCCGTTTCATATTGTTGTACTCCGTTTATGTAACGAACCTCATTTCGTATCTCGATAGCCTTAATCTCCATCGAAATATTCTGCCTGACGGGTGTTTGATCGTTTTCAGCCACTGCAATGCGTGATGGTCAGAAAATATGGAGAATTTTCTGTCCATATCAAACAGACGCGGAACTTATCCACACTCTCAATGATTGCTAGGCATTTTAGTTCAGAGCTGGAGTAGTTCCGTTCGTGTGAACGCAGGGAGCGGCTGAAATTTTGGACTGTGAAGGTCTTCCCATCAGGGTGGACCTGTTTGAGGACGCCTGCGATGCCGAGTGTTGAGGCGTTACAGTACACCTGGCATGGCAGACCTTCTCGGTAAAGGTCCGAGATTTTACTCGTTAATTCTCTAGTGCTCTCATTGGTGGAAATCGTCTCGTTGGCGACTATGGATTGGCTGTTAGCTATTCCTACTGGACTCTCATTGGATATTGGTGCTTCCATTGTTCGTCTCATGATTTTCAGGGACCCGGAAGAAGAAGGTCTTTAAACTTAGTTTTTATTAGTTCCTGGGTAATAACTTTTGCTTCCTGGATAATGAAAACCTGGTAATGGATTCTCTGTGATGGCTTTTCTCCCAGTTCGCTAGACCTAACCTTTATTAAAACCTTTTATATCATACATTGCATATGTTGTGGTGGGGTTACATCTTGTTATATACAAATTATGACATATACTATTAGTATTAGCCAATATAAAGCAAAATCTATATTTTTTAATATAATTTACAGACATATTTTGTATTTAAATATCTAAATTTATATATATAGTAATTTAAATATATTTAATATAAAACTAAATTAATTTTAATATATATACATAGATTGAATAAATAAACAAATATATTTAATAAGCAGAAATACGAGATTAAGCATTTTAAAAAACAAAAATTCAATTATTTTAAAATCCTTTTCCAAAAAGAAATTACCCTCGTATTAAATTGAAATAAATTGCAGACGATAATGTTAAAATACCAAACGATTTCCGATAATCAATTAGAACAATGTCATTAGGTAAGGTCAGGGGAAATTTGTTGTCTTCGACGTTGAAAAGAATTTACTTCAATATTAATAATTGATAGATTTCAAGAGAATAGTATCGATTAACTATATTATAATAAATAATTTTGGCATTACCGATGCCCACCAAACTTTTGCCAGGAAATTTATTGTTTAAAATATTTTCTATTGAATGTAGTTTCATAGAAATGCTCTGAAGAATTTTGAAGAAAAATTGAATTTTTTCGTATCTTTATTTTAATATATTAATATATATAAATGTATTATTTGAACGTAACATATTTTGATTTTTATCTATAGTTTGAAATTGTAAATGTTTTAGACTAATAATTTAAATGTTTCATATATAAGAGATAAATTCTATGATCTCAATATTTGGAAGGCCTGGAATTCAGTGTTTAAATGTTCGCTATCAATTTCGCTAGTTTAATCACTTATTGTATTGTCTATTTACCACTATAGTCTGAGTGTATAAATGTTTATTTACAATACTAGTGCTTAGTAAGACCAAAGATACACTGCGTGACATTGAAAATGGAACACCAAGAAATAGTGGCCAGAAAATTATGCAAATTTCAGGGTAGACGCGCCTAACCGAGTTATGCAAATGATGTAAAATGGGCAGCTCTCGTGGGAAAATGGAGTAAGATATAAGGGAAGGAACTTGCAGAAAGGACAGTATTCGTGTCGTTATTTCTTCAAGGAAAATCATTGTAGAAATGTTGTTCTTGTGTCAAAAGACACGTGTAATAACAGAGAATGCCAGGTCATCGTGAACGGAGGCAGTTCAAGCAGACAGACGCTTTTACGAGGGGCATGGTGATCGGACTGAAAAGGGCAGGTTGGTCCATACGTCAAATCGCAGCTGATACACACCTTGGTGCGTCCACGGTGCACCGACTGTGGAGAAGATGGTTGGAACAAGGAAATGTGGCAATTTATAGGAATGCCGGTGCAACCAGAGTGACGTCAGCACGTGTGGATCGGCGTATCCTTCGACAAGCAGTGGCGGCCCCACAAGCCACTTGTACCGCCATCCTGCAACATGTGCAAGACACCCTAGATCATTCCATCTCGACCAGAACCATTTCCCGTCGATTGGTTGCTAATGGCTTGCACTCATGCCGTCCGCTAAGAAGACTGCCATTGACCCCACCGAATAGGCGCCAACGTTTGGAATGGTGCCGGGCTAGATCGACGTGGATGACGGAATGGCACAGGGTCGTGTTCTCAGATGAGTCGCGTTTCTGCTTGTCCAGTGATAGTCGCCGTGTACGCGTGTGGCGTCGACGTGGAGAAAGGTCCAATCCGGCAGCAATTGTGGAACGCCCCACCGTGCGACAACGTGGAATCATGGTTTGGGGCGCAATCGCGTATGATTCCAGGTCACCTTTACTTCGTATTCAGGGCACTATGACGGCCCAACGATACGTTGATGATGTGCTGCGACCGGTGACACTCCCCTACCTTCAGGGGGTACCCAATGCCCTTTATCAGCAGGATAACGCCCGACCGCACACTGCTCGCATTAGCCAACAAGCTCTGCAAGATGTACAGATGCTTCCCTGGCGACCGTACTCTCCTGATCTCTCACCAATCGAGCACGTCTGGGACATCATTGGACGCCGTTTGCATGCCTTGCCACAGCCGCGTTCAGAAGACGAACTGTGGCAAATGGTTGAGAGGGAATGGAGAGCCATCCTTCAGGACGCCATCCGTACTCTGATTGACTCTCTACCTAGACGTGTTGCTGCGTGCATCGCCGTCCGCGGTGGTCCTACTTGCTACTAAGCCGACGCCGTTCTCGCTCTGTATTATGACTATCATTTTGAAATAAAGATCACTTATTGTTCGTCCCTGTCTCTCTCTGTCTGCCGAGTTTCATCACTTTCTGGCCACTATTTCTTGGTGTTCCATTTTCAATGTCACGCAGTGTATATACATTTTAGTATTTTAGTAAAAATTCGAATAATGAAAAATAGCTTTTTGGGCAAAGAGTTTTTTATGAAGAATTCTGAAACCAAATTCTGTACCACACAAAAGAGGCACATCAACCTTTATAGATGCATAAAAACAATGCATTTTGCTTTTTCAATCCAGTATAAAATGTACATGCGTTGATACGGAATGTTCCACAATGTTATATTTGGAAATTCTATACAAAATCAACAACCTGTATACCATGATGTTGGACTATTAGTTCTCATCAGTATAAGGGCGGCTTCGATTTCACATCATACGATAGGAGTTATGTAATCGGTCGAATTTACCAAAAAATATTTTTAAGCTGATGAAAAAGTAAGGACTATTTTCAGGTTAAATTACAATGCGAAATTGCGGGAGGATGGATTTCTTATACCTAAAGATACTATAAATCATATTGCTATATAGATATCATAAAAATTATTGAATTTCCTAAAAAGTAAATATACTTTATAAAAACTTTACAAAATTACTATATAAATTTTAAATAACTACCCACTAAAACATGTCATAATTTAAATTAACACATTTTTACTTCTTACCAAAAAATAAGAATAAATTAAACTTAACAGCAAGTAAAGAGAAAAAACGTAATAAAATTAAAAATACACTCTTACAAAAAGGAAGCCTCTACTATTATTTAAAATAACACATTCTAACACTACTTAGGAATAACAATAATATTGTAAAGAGAGAGAGAAAATACATAATGAGTTTTAAGAAGTAAAAAAGTAAAATTCATTTAAACCCTAATTAAAGAAATGTAATTTACAACTAGAGGGAACTTTCTTCATTATCTGTGAACAAAATGGTAGTTTAATTATATATCTGTTTTCTGTGAAAATAAAACTCTGTGGGCAACATAAAGATATATGTCTGGTCCCCCTGAAACAATCGTGGCAATGGATGTTGCCATGGTAACGCTACTTTTCTTTTTTCTCCTTTTTCTTGCTATTTCTCCTTTATTCCCTTTGCTCTCCTCCCCTAATAACTTGTGCTTTTCTATCGTTCGAGCGGGTTTCAAACTCTAGCTAAACCTAATTGTTACTACATATATATATACTCGCTTTGAAATATTATATTTATATATTGTACGTTTCTTATATATATATCGTTTATATTAAATTGAAATGTATGGATTTTTATATTGACACAGCGTATTTATCTATTATTTATTTTCTTTTGGTGTGCGATATATAAAATTGCTAAATTTTGAAGATAATATTTTGTTCATTTTTAGAGGTTTGTTCGCACACACACACAATGAATTTATTGAAAGAAGCATAATAATATATCCATTTCTCATTATGATTGGTGATAATAATATAATAGCATAATTTTCCTCATTTTAAACAATAACACAACAATTTATCCATTCCTCGTTGTGATTGATGGAAAAAGTGCAAGAGCATATTAATTGCTCGTTGTGATTGGTGGAAACATTGCAAGGACATATCAATTCCGGAGTGTGATTGGTGGACTAAGTGCAAGAGCATATCAATTCCTCGTTGTGATTGGTGGAAATAGTGCAAGAGCATATCAATTCCTCGTTGTGATTGGTGGAAACAGTGCAAGAGCATATCAATTTCACGTTGTGATTGGTAGAAACAGTGCAAGAGCATATCAATTCCTCGTTGTGATTGGTGGAAACAGTGCAAGAGCATATCAATTCCTCGTTGTGATTGGTGGAAACAGTGCAAGAGCATATCAATTTCACGTTGTGATTGGTGGAAACAGTGCGAGAGCATATCAATTCCTCGTTGTGATTGGTGGAAATAGCACAAGAACATATCAATTCCTTGTTGTGATTGGTGGAAATAGCACAAGAACATATCAATTCCTCATTGTGATTGGTGGAAATAGCACAAGAACATATTAATTCCTCGTTGTGATTGGTGGAAATAGCACAAGAACATATCAATTCCTCGTTGTGATTGGTGGAAATAGCACAAGAACATATCAATTCCTCGTTGTGATTGGTGGAAACAGTGCAATATCATTTCAATTCCGGCCTGTGATATTATTGGAGGAAAATAAACAACATTACACACCATCTCAATTCCTGACCGTTATTTCAACTTGTATGTTCATTCTTTATACTTGTTTTGTGTGCCTATACCAGAAATGAAAATCTCATAAATTCAAAACTATATTCTATACTTATTATAAAACACGAATAATATTTGAAATCAAGGTATTTCTATAAATTAATTACTGAACATAAGTAAATAATCCACATATCCACTCTCTCGGTTGATGCTGGAATTATACAACATTGTTTCCAGTTGGTAGGTGTTGCCTAAACAGGTATTGTTGACTTGTCTTCTAAGTGGAAGAGCTGTGCTTTCTCAAAGTAAAAATATTTGTGATGCAATTACAGAGGCATATCATTCCGTAGTTTCATTAAACACCATTAGCAAGAATAAACTCTCAAATGTTAGACTATATATAAGCAGAATGAGAACATGTGATATTTGTTATTAAAAATAATAGCCAAGAAGTTATACTACGGAGAAAAATGCAAAGGCGAAAAGTTTCTTCAATTGTATAATCGTTTCATAAGCT